>JAAECE010000003.1:2400000-3600000 GCA_010203745.1 Mucor lusitanicus | reverse complement strand
TTCATTGATTTGATACCAATATAATGCAAAATTGTACTTTTGAATGTTATGAACAGGCTTAAATTGATTCAAAACTCTTTTTTTAGGATAGTGGATGTATTTGATCATGTCTAATACTTATGGTGGTATCGTGTGTAGTTACCTTAAGCCATTTGTACCATGCATTTTGAATGTTTAATCGTGCTTTTCTCATTTCAATTACATTTTTAGTTTCAATACGAATGCTTTATTTCTCTGAGCTGTCTCCAAATTTGAGCCAATAAAATCGCTTAAAAACCTATTTTAAACCCCGCGGACTTTGAAAAATTTTGCCATAGTTCTCCCTTGTTTTTTTGTTAGGCGGAATTTTAAACACAGCCAAATACACTAGTATTAAGCTACGTTATCATCAAAAACCCCTAAAATGCCAGAATATGCCTTACTACACACCCCAGCTTAAAGTGCAAACGCTTGAGACTCTCAATTAGCACCAAGTAAGTGACACCAATCAAACGAGGGCAGCCTATCTACCCCCTAGCCTCTGAATCAAATCTAGTTTTGCTTCAACGATAGGCTTATCCACACAACGAAAAAAGAGGGTTATGGCTCAAAGAACCATAAAAAGTAGAAAAAGTAACAAGAGGGCATCACTAGAATGTGATGAGGGACAGAAACATCGCAGTACAGTTACATACAAAAAGGTAGTAACATGCAATGTGTATCATCAAACTGACGAGTACAAGCAAGAAAAAAGTAGTAAAAAAAAAGTATCGTAGTTGCCTCATACGAAGCAGCAAGAACAACACCAATACCACCAGTATTACAGAAGACGTAATACTTGAAGAGCAAATAGAATGCAAGACTACTCCACAATAGAGCAGCACTGCCAGCGATACAATGCATCGAAAGATACACCGTAGCACTATGGTACAGCAACAGAAAAATAGTTGCGTGCAGCAGAAAAAAAGGGTGCAAGAATAAATCGCAATAGAGCAATTTAAAGAAGAATGCACAGTATTACGAGAAAGAAAGTAGTGAAAGGGTTGAATGAATGTAACCCATGGCAACCAAAAAAGGGGAATATACAAACCAGATACAAACCAAACACAATGAATAAATATATTGCAACGAACTGGTCTGAAATAAACTGTATTATAATTAGTATTATTACTGTATATTGTACCGCGAAAGATGGCTTCTATCGGCTGATACCTACTGTAACAAACTTTAAAGGTGTCGTCTTGGGTACTGGTGGTTGCAAAGACATGCTTTTTTTGGTGAAAGTGGTGTTGTATTCAATCAATAATAATAAAAAGTATATGGTTTAATAGAAAAAATGCAGTGCAAAAAACAGTGTGGAAAGGGGAGTGTGAACAGAAAAAAAACGCGTTGCTGAGGGTGACTGCAGTCAATAGGCTGCCTCAGCACAGAGCACACAGAATTTGAATGACGTGTACAATGAACAGTTTGCACTGTAGTGACTGTACCCAAATGATTTTTTTGCGATGATTTTTTTGAATCAAAATCGATATAATTTGACATTTGTAAACATTTTTGTTAAAATTAGCTATAGAAAGTGTGCTCAGCGTATACTACTTTCTAATAAACTTAAGGGGAGAATTTGAAGGCGCATTCAATGGTGTCAATTTGAAAGTACTTTTAGAATGAAAAGATAAAGAATTTTGAGAAAATATAAAAAGCAGTTTTTCCAAGAAAAGTCGAGATTTAGCATATACAACGTTCAAAATAGCAGTTGCACATGCTACCCTACATCTGTGCGGTCATTTTGATTTAATATATATCATAGTAAAAAGTGTCGTTTTCGCCTTCAAAATTGCGATCGTTTGATTTTTAACAAAAACCATGAGGGGTACCTCATGAAAAAACGCGAATTTTCGACGATTCGGATCGATCTGAAATAAATCAAGATAAATGTTTAGGATGTAAATGGTGATCGATAGCAATCATTTGACACTATTCCCAGCATCTAGAACGGCTTAGAAGACAAGATATTGAGGGTTGAATTCGGGTGATTTGGCTGTGAAAAGTACCTTTAGTGCCATGTAGACCCACCAAAACTAATGCTACAAATCTAATTCAGACTTCAAACAATTGGTATCTCTTGGGACCACACACTGATTATCATCAGAAAAAAAGAGATGGGAAGTTTGTTTATGCTTTATTTTAAAAACGCTCAGAAATACCAAAAGCACCGCTTATCGTGTTTCAATGCTGCATCTTCTACTAATGACCTACGCCTATAGAAAGTAGTGCAATCTGCTATGCATTTCAATCATTTGTATATCAAATACACAATTTGAACAGTCGTTGCGTATAGTAAAAGTGCTCTCTACATAATTATAATAGAAAGAATGGATCTAGAGGTTGAAATCGGGTATAATTAATAACATTCCACTGTTGAACTGCAAGAATTGTTTAATCTATGATGTACACTTAACGTAGCCACTGAAAGTTTCTTTATATTCTTATAACAGCCTCAGAATAAGTGTACAACAATGTTAATATGAACTCTTCTACAATCATATACGACATGATGAAAACAGGCTTTGCCGTATTTTGCTCAACCCATAAAACAGTGTTCAACCTGTGCCACTCTGGAACAAAACATGCTAGATCCAAGCGATTTTAAATAAAGTGTTGCGCAACATCCCCTCTATCAGTTTGCTACTACTAGACACTCGTAGTTAACAGCTTTCCTTGTGAATCTTGCCAAGATCAGTGCTCAAAACTAGATAATTACGAAAATCATTCGTCCGTCAACGGTAACTCATGCAATTCAAAATCTACTTGTACCACCGTGGTCTTTGAGAAATTTGGCAAAGGTACGTACTAGTCTCATAAATTGAACCGTCAAAATCAAACGTTAAAGAGAATGAAGAGAGAGAGGAAATAGAGAAAAAGATATGCGAGCGATGATTCTAATTTATAGGCCTTGCCACAGAACTCTGTCGCTTGGCAAGTTATAGTACTGGAATGTCTTACAGAAAGGATCAGGGCAGCGAGATGAGACAAAATCCTGATTCAGACGTTCATAAGGCTGTTTGGGTCTGTTCTCAAGTTTTAATTTTATTCAACTACTAGTCGAGTTGATATGAAGTGATTGATGGATATGATTGCACAAGGAATACACATTGTTGTAAGTCGAAGTAAGTGATCAGCCGCATACTTTTGTGCATTGGCATTGGAAAAAGAGTGAGGATAAACACCTTAAAAGTTGCTATACCATCGAATGCTGCTTCAAACAGCCTTGCTTTGTAGCATTTGAATAGCCTACCCTTAATTACATAATCCGTTCCCAAATCCACATGCTTACTCATTGACACTGGCGACCGCATTATCAAATCAAATTAGCATGAATCCAATGTTGCATTTGAATTGGGGCTCTTTATTTAAACTGCTCTCTTGACCTCAAAGAAGCGCTTAAGATAGTATACCTGCCATAGACAAACAGAAACCAATAAGCCTAGTTGAGCCATAGACCACCACTTGACACGAGCATTTGTGCTTTCAGCAGCTAATGAACGGCAGCTTTGTTAGATCTAGTGCATCCAAAAATATCTCTATAAACCTTCTTACTGTCTCTGTGTTGACGCTCCCTAACAACAATGTATTCTTGTTGAGCCTTGACAGCAAAGATACTCTCAGCTAATTCAGCAATTTCTTTTTCAAGAGGATAGGTGTGTTCTATCAAGACCATGATTGGTATGGTTATTGGATTAAATCCATCATGCAGCAATGTATAATACCTTTGATGCTCTCATGGATCTTTTGAATGTTTTCATGGATATTAAAACCGACTTTCTTTTCACTGATGGTAGAGAATTCATTACTGAAACAATAGGTATATCTGCCTTCAATACTAGCTTGAAGTGTGTGCGAGTTGGAAGAAGTTCTTGTAGTCGAAATAACAATGGCGTCTGTTGGATTTTGAAACTATACACAATGTTGAGAAATCAGAAAAAGGGGGTTCACTTTTTTTCTTTGATTTTGCCATGATTTACCCAAAAATCAATATCCAAATTTCCACCATCGCCAACCTAATCGTTGTAGCAACCGAGAATTCATCAGTGGTTTGGTCATACAAGTATTGATCCCTGCCTCATTTATATACAAACCTGATAAGACACGGTGATCTTCTCTCCTACTTCAAGTTCTTCGTGATAGCATTGCACCTCCCCGGGTTTGATAATAGTAGACATGGAGCAAGCATGTTGCATTAACAACAGGAGGGTTGCAAGTCCTAATAATAGTCGATTCATTACTCGAAAGTTGTGAGGAAAGGAAAGAGAGGTACAAAACGACTCGAGAAGGTATTGGTCAATTAACCAAATAATCGGTTGTTGAAATAGTAAAATGATGATGAAGAGGAGCTTCCTAGACCAAGTGCAGCATGGCAGATCAGAAATGAAGTTGGGCAGAATTGAACGAGATACGGTGCAGTATAATATTATAGATGCTGTAGTATAACGTTAATTTATTTGCTCTCGGGCGCTATCACAATCATTAACAGCCTAAATACCAGCTTGGGATATGCTAGCAACAAGTGAGTACAGGTTGAGAGCAAAACTGTTTGACTCCACACTGCAAATCCTACTGATACATACTGAGATGTCTCTTTGTAGCCTTCCAATAATACCATAGATTCAATTTTAATGGTAGTTTTGACTCTCCTGCGATAGACCACGTCTGTGTCAATGGGAACCATTTGTATATGGGTAGAGAGCTTACTTGCACTGCCTCTTACTACTCGAATATGTACAAATCACAGCCAAAATCGAGTACATTTGAGCCGTGTTTTCGCTCAATAAAAGCCTTTATAGGCTGTCAGAATAGCACCGAACAACTGCTGTCGTCTAGCACTATCATGCTGACACCTTTGCTCCATTTTTTTGGGGTCGAAAAAACATGACCAAAAATTGATCCAAAAGCATGAGGTACCCTTCATGATTTTTATCAAAAAACAAACGATCGTGTTTTTGAACACGAAAATGAACACTTTTACTATGGCACATATTAAATCAAAAGGTTCCTCTTGATCCAAGGCACCTTCCTGATATTAATTTTGTGAGACCTTCATATGAAAATTTTGACAAATAGGCCGAAAACCTTATTTTATATTTTGTAAAATTGCTCGAAAATCTCAGTCAAGAAACATACAGAAATTTACACCATTAAATGCGCCTTTAATAGCAATTTTATAATGTATTAAAAAGTACGGACTTATTATGACATTCTACATGGTCGATTAGGGAAATAGTTTGTTCATGTTGAAAAATGTGAATCTGAAGCAAAAATTACGATTCTGCAATTCAATTATTTTTTGCTGCTGGTAAAATCGCAATGATGGCCTTTTTTAAGCCTGATAATAAGAGGATAGCATTGTACTCGATCTCGCTTGCCTTCTCTCATCTTCACTTGCGTATTTATTATATGTCTGGTGGGTATAGTGCTTATAGATTGTCGTTTCAAGTGCAAATTTTATGGGGAACTGCAATATCGTACTATTATTGGCAACCTTACAATGCGAAATGTATAGTGAGCTCTGTCAGTCGACCGTCATAAAGAAGCATTAGCCAGATTTAATCGATCGATGGCATACACGAGAGCTACGATTTCATCACAAGATCTGCTGTGGCTCTGAATCACTTTAGACAATGGTATGACTACCGTACAAGTTGGAAATGCAGTATAATTATCTCACTCACTCAGGAAATTCACAACGAACATGATCGACATTGAGTTTTAAAGCAACAAGACTTGATTCATCATCATGGACCTTGTGTCCTATGTGTGTGCCATATGATACGGCAAGGCCTTGACACCCAAGATGGAAATTTATATGTAGAATCAAAAACTCGTGTGCTTCGGCATTAACACTCCTTCTCTTTCTCCTTTTTTGATGATAATGATGATGATCTTTTATGATCTCATCTTTTGTTCTTCAAGCTGAACAAAACTGTGAATTGGCATCATTAGCCGACAGAAAATCAAGCATTTTATTCATCATTTCATACAGTTGATTTACAAATACTATATACAATACAAAGCGATGATGTGATGCTACATGCAATTGGTATGCATTTAGGAGCTTTTGGAATTGACGTTGCCAGTTTCAAAGCCTTTCTTGGCCATGGCAACCTTTTCATTTTTCTATATTTTACATGGATACACACGCACATGTGCGGTTTTAGAACACAAAGCACCCTTTCATATTACGTTGTAATACAAACCATCATCTTGTGCTTTTTTTGCTCCTCCTTCTTTGCTTGTTTCGACTTGGGGCGGTTCTTATCCACCTTTTGAGTCATATCTTTGTTGGCGTTGTTCTTCTTGGGCATGTTGAAAATGAATTGATAACAAGAGAAGAAAAAAATCGGGTGTATGTCCTGCTTTATATGCTGAATTTAGGCTGGGAAAGCAACACTTTCATGGGTTTTTAAGCATGAATTTTGAATTTCATTGGAAGTGTGTTTGCAAAAGAGCACATGAACTTGGAGTAGTAGTATAGATAAGCCGTGTGTTAATAAACCCAAAAATTCAGTATAATACACACATCTAGACCGCTAAACCACTGCCGGGACATGTTTTTTTGTTTGTCTGGTGCATTTGTCATCAACTGACAGTCCAGAAAGGTACGGTAGTACTATCATCAGCATGGAATCATGCACAGAAAAAATCGCAATCAAAACCTTGTTTCATCAATGCACGTTATGATTTGACAAAATTCTTAATTTCAACATATAAAGCCATGGCCTTTTCTGCTTGTTCTTTCGACATCAGTTCAAGATCAAATTCTGATGCGCAATGTATCCGTGTAAAAATAGTGGTTTTTCCTTTATATGGATATAATTAGGAAAAGATCCAGATCAAGCTGTTTATATTGGCATGGATGGATTTTTTTTTTTTGTGTATGGGTTTCGACTGAATGAGAAAGAATGCGGGGTGCTGTTGATTTTTGTATCAGGAATTTGTTTGATGATCTGCAACAGCGTTCGCATAGTCGGATCAATTATCTCCCATTCAAACCAGCTTAAGGGTTCGTTCTGTGACACTCTGTTCAATGGTGGAAGAACTATTAGATGAAATGTTACACGGTGCATCCAGACAACACATTGATCTGTGTGTAGTATAGTGGGGCTGAAGCAGTGTGGATGTGCAATAACGCTGGATGAAAGCCATGTGGGATCAGGATCAGCAGCAGCAAATCCAAGTCTTCTAGACTTGATAAACAAATCAGATAAAACGGTGCCTGCATTTTTGCTTGTATTACCATTATTAATCAAAAGCGAGGGAGAGATGTATGGAAGAGAGAAATGTTTTTGTTTTTATTTATACAGAAGGATAGCGTGGATCATGTTACACATGCCACGCATATCAAGCGCTTGCACTATAACCATGTGCTGAAGCGATAGCATTTCATTTTACAGCGCTATGAGGCTAATTTAGATGTTATGATTCATATCTATCATTTATGTGTCATCTTTTTTCCAGCTCACAGCAGAAAAGAAAAGCGGCACCCCCCAATGTGAGATGGATGCCCTTCCCGGCGGAGAGGAGCGGTGGGGGATTACACACACACTACCCTATTACTAAGTAAATCAAGCAATTCCAGACTCTTTCAATGTTTCTGGAAATCAAACTTATATTTAGATCCAACGTCCTTATGGAATCTAGATCAGCCATCTAAATGCCTGTTTGCTAGATGTCGCTATAGTGATTGCCATCAGTTGGACTCTGTATCCTATACACAAACAAAGAGGACCATATGAAAGCGTCGGATTTACTCTCGGTCCCATCGGGCACACATTTTTCCTTGCACCAAAAAGAAGGAAAAGCTTCTTTCGGATCTATCTTTACCACCATGACGTTCCCTTATTTATCCGACTTGTCCGCAGTAAGTTTCCCTAGAGACTCTTTGTATTTGATGCCATACTACCCGCCGAAGATGGAGCGGACAGACCATCAGAATACAGAATACACGATGGATCCATCTTACGTCAGTTTCTGCCCCCCCTCGCATCAGATGCGAAAGAGCGAGAAAAAAGGGCGGTGGATCAACTCCATTCAATCGGCTTTTCTCATTTACAATATATACTATTTCCTAATGCGGTAACCGTACACTGCTCCCCCCACTTTTTCATGTATAACAGAACTTTGATATTATTAATGTAAATGTTTGAGCGAGAACATATAAATAGGGAACGAAATTTTGCTTGGAATCAGAATTTTACTCTTTTTCTTCTTCTTCTTTACTCTTTCATACACATATACATATTCCAGCATGAGCTCACAGCATTCCATCATCATTGACTCCACACATGTCACATCAGAGCACCAATTGGCAGATAAACTACATAAAGTCGACTTCAACCAGCCAGCCAAGATATTTCAGAACAAGCATGCTGTACACCAGTTTGAAAATGTAACGCCAGATGTCTCCATGCCTGGCACACCGCTGCTGACCCCACACCGTTACCATGGCAGCAACCAGGACGGCATCTCATCAGAAACCTCCTCTGTGGGATTCCCATCGCCCTCACTGCCACCCACCGCCGCACATACCCCACCTTCTCTGTCGCCTCAACACAGCGGCGATGAGCAGACACTCAACAACAGCACAAAGAAATCCTCGTCCTCTGATGACACATCCTCCATAGCCTCCTCCTCCCTTGACGCCAAGGGCATCCCACACTCTGCCAGTGCTTCATCGTTGCCAGTGAGACCCACCACCCCGTCGCAATTCATCTTCAAGAGACCCAATTACAACAAGGAATACCACCACACACATTTCCACCACCTTGAGAAGAAGGACACCATCTTTAAGGATTTGAAAAAGCTGTTCAAGGGCGATAAGCACAAGAAGAAGTCTGCCAAGAAGGACAGCAGCAGCAGCGACAAGAAATCCAAGACTCCCTCCGTCAAGAGCTCAAGCGAGCTGTCGTTTGCAAATGAATTTAACCGAGATCTGGAAGGCAAATATGGCAAATGGGGTAAGTTGTTTATTCCTGTTATTCGCTTGTGCGCACATTATTAACTTGAGAAAATAGGCCGCTTTGTAGGTAAAGGTGCAGGTGGTTCAGTGCGCTTGATCCGTCGTAGCACAGACGGAAAAACCTTTGCAGTCAAGCAATTTAGAAAGCGATCACCCAACGAGCCAGAGAAGGAATACGTGAAGAAGGTTACTGCTGAATTCTGCATCGGGTCTACCTTACATCATATCAATGTAATCGAGACACTAGACATCATCCAGGAAGGGTCCAACTTTTTCGAGATTATGGAGTTTGCGCCAAATGACTTGTTCAATATCGTGATGAGCGGAAAGATGTCTCGTGAGGAAGTCGCTTGCTGCTGGCGCCAGTTGCTGAACGGCCTCTCGTACATGCAAAGCATGGGCCTGGCCCACAGAGATCTCAAGCTGGACAACCTGGTGCTGGACGAACGCGGCATCGTCAAGATTATTGACTTTGGCTGTGCTGTTGTCAACAAGTATCCCCACGAAACACGAGTGCACAAGTCCAAGGGCATCTGCGGCTCGGATCCCTACATTGCGCCAGAGCAGTTCACCGAGCCCGACTACGATGCTCGTCTTACTGATCTGTGGTCCTGCGCAATTGTGTTTATTTGCATGTCCATCCGTCGATTCCCTTGGCGCTTGCCCCGTCCTGAAAAGGACCAGTCTTACAAGAACTTTGTCACTCCATCCACGCTTGGCGCCGAGAAGCTGTTTAAAATGCTGCCCCGTGAATCAAGACCTATTATGAAGCGCATCCTCACTCCCAACCCCCTCGAGCGTTGCACACTGGAGCAAGTGCTGGACGACGAATGGGTCAAGAACATTCCAATGTGCACACACACCACACCTGAACTGTCGCATGCACATCATCTTGCAGTGGAGCCTAGACCTGAGGTCAAGGAAACATGCAACATTGTCGTTCTTGACATTCCTCCTGCAGTCGCTGCTGAAGATGACACTGACAATTCTGGCAAATCGCATAGAAAATAGATTCTGTCATACACACATCCTTACATACATAATATGATTCCCCCCCCCCCTCCATCTACCCTTTGTATACATACATCTTTATATATATATAGCATTGTCCTTTTTTATTCATTTGTAACATAAGAATAAACTATTTATTTCTCTCTTGAATCAACTGTTCAACGGCATCCAATGTAGGTGATCCAAGCACTGCTTTTCCCTTCTCCCAGTCAACCACGATGGGGCAATTGAGCAAGTCTGGCTTTTCTTTCAAGGCCTTGAAGGCGTCATGTGCGTTGGTAATCTGGTCATTCAGCATCATCTCCTTCCAGGGTGCAGGGCTCTTGAGAAAGCTGGCAACCTGCTTGAGCTGCGTGTCGGTAGGCGTCTGTTGGTTTTCATCAATCACATCGATGCGATACTTTTCTTCTCCAGAGGCGTTCTTTTGCTTGCTTTGCAGCAGCGCGAGTGCTGCTTTGGATCTCTCGGACTTGACATTATGGAATAATGTTAAAATGGGCAATGAACGTGGTGGACGGAAAGACATGTTTGAAAAAGTGTAAACAAACGTGAAGAAAAGAGATTTTTTTCATGCCATAGACTCGGATAAATAATATCCTATAGTCAATCTTAGTGGATAATATAGCGTGTGGATGACGAAGTTTATGCTTGCACAAATGTGGCACAGCTTGAACATGTCAAGCAAGTTGTATACTTGCCATGATTGAGTCTTGGCCCAATGCTCGTATATATGGCTATCAAGCTTCATGATGATAGCACATTTCTATTATCCATCAACTCTCGAGAGGATAGCAATGCATGAATTTGGCAGCGGAACTTGATCTCGGCGTATAGGAAGAATGCCCACCACCCAGAATTGCATATACAATGTCCTTGTACTGTATGCAACGATACCCTCAGCATTCAATCAGAATGCGGTGACTGTACATGCCCATAAACAGATGTTTTGTCTTGAACTTGCAATTGCATGGTAACTCTATCTTGGAGGATGACGATATTGTTTGTATATATAACAGATTTTCTCACATTGAGGCCTCTTCTTTTCTTCTTACTCACAGTTGATAAAAAACCCCCTACTCTTTGCTCATCATGCTTCTCACTAGAAATGCATTTTTCAAGGTGGCCAAGGTGAGTTGATGGCGATTGCCTTATAGTGCGTGTGCTTTGCCTGCCTCACACCTCAACATATAGACGTCCTTGTCCATCCGGTCCTACAGCTTGGCTTCTCAAAAGGTAGCCATGTCTAATTTTGAAAAAGACAAGTACATCAACTACCAACGCATTGAAGACAATCTTCAAATTGTGCGAAAACGGTGAGTATAGTATACCACGCGTCTATACATAAACTAAGACGACAAGCCAGATTGAATCGTCCCTTGACCCTGTCTGAAAAGATTGTCTATGGTCATTTGGATGAGCCTGAAACACAAGACATTGTTCGCGGCAAGTCGTACCTCAGACTGCGTCCTGACCGTGTAGCCTGTCAGGATGCCACTGCCCAAATGGCATTGCTCCAATTCATGTCTGCCGGTCTGCCCTCTGTCGCTGTCCCTACGACGGTGCACTGCGACCACTTGATTGAGGCACAAGTCGGCGGTGATAAGGATCTCGCGCGCGCCATTGATATCAACAAGGAAGTGTATGATTTCTTGGCCACTTCCACAGCTAAATACAATATTGGCTTTTGGAAGCCCGGGTCTGGCATCATTCATCAGATTATTCTAGAAAACTATGCGTTCCCCGGTGGTTTGATGATCGGCACAGACTCACATACGCCCAATGCAGGCGGTCTGGGCATGGTGGCTATTGGTGTAGGCGGTGCTGATGCCGTGGATGTCATGGCGGGCATCCCCTGGGAGCTCAAGTGTCCCAAGGTCATTGGCGTGAAATTGCACGGCAAACTGCATGGCTGGACATCGCCCAAGGATGTCATTCTAAAGGTGGCAGGCATCCTGACTGTCAAGGGCGGTACCGGTGCTATTGTAGAGTACTTTGGTGATGGCGTTGACTCCATCTCCTGTACGGGTATGGGCACCATCTGTAATATGGGTGCGGAAATCGGTGCCACCACGTCCCTGTTCCCCTTCAACAACCGCATGGCCGATTATCTTCGCGCCACAAAGCGAGGCGATATTGCCACATATGCTGAATCCTTTGCTCAAAATCTAAAGGCAGACCCAGATGCCCACTACGATGAAATCATTGAAATTGATCTCGATAAGCTGGAGCCTCACATCAATGGTCCATTCACGCCTGATTTGGCTACTCCCCTCTCCAAGTTCAAGGAAACCCTTCACAAGAACGAGTGGCCTCAGGAGCTCAAGGTCGGTCTTATTGGATCCTGCACCAACTCTTCCTACGAAGACATGGCTCGTTCTGCCTCGCTTGCCCAGCAAGCCATTGACCATGGTATCAAGGCCAAGGCCAAGTTCACCATTACCCCAGGCTCTGAGCAAATCCGTGCCACCATTGAGCGCGATGGCATCATGGATATCTTGACAAACGCTGGTGGTGTTGTGCTTGCCAATGCATGTGGCCCCTGTATTGGTCAATGGGACCGTAAGGATGTGCAAAAGGGCGAAAAGAACTCCATCATTACCTCCTACAACCGTAACTTTACGGGCCGCAATGATGCCAACCCTGCTACGCACGCCTTTGTCGCCTCTCCTGAACTCGTCACTGCCATGACCATCTCTGGCGACATGACATTCAATCCCATCACGGATTCCCTTATTGACTCGGACGGCAAGCCCTTCAAGCTGCAAGCCCCCAACGGCCACGAACTGCCTCCTCGCGGCTACGATCCTGGAGAGAACACATACCAAGCACCACCTCAAGAACGCAGCCAAGTAGATGTTGCAATTGACCCCAAATCCAGCCGTCTCCAACTGCTGAAGCCTTTCCAGAAATGGGACGGCAAGGATATCACCAACGTCCCTATCCTGATCAAGGTGCAGGGCAAATGTACCACAGATCACATCTCCATGGCCGGTCCTTGGCTCAAGTACCGTGGTCATCTGGACAACATTAGTAACAATTTCCTCATTGGCGCCAAGAGCAGCGAAGGCAAAGTCAATAGCATCAAGAACGCCTTTACCGGTGAATACAAGGGCGTCCCTGAAACAGCGCGTGATTACAAAAGAGAAGGCGTCCGCTGGGTGGTCGTCGGTGATGAGAACTATGGCGAAGGTTCCTCTCGAGAGCATGCGGCCTTGGAACCTCGCTTCCTCAATGGCGCTGCCATCATCACAAAGTCGTTTGCTCGTATCCATGAAACCAACCTCAAGAAGCAAGGTATGCTTCCCTTGACTTTTGCTAATCCCCAGGATTACGACAAGGTGGACGCTTCAGATAAGGTCGATATCCTTGGCTTGACCGATTTCCAGGAAGGAAAGCCATTGACCATGCGCTTGCACAAGAAGGATGGATCGACTGTGGATGTTTCTTTGAATCATACTTTTAACAATCAGCAAATCGAGTGGTTCAAGCATGGGTAAGTGTCAAACCGGGGGTTTTTCCATGCTGGGTTGTGTCTAATAGCATGCGTTGTCATATTTGTATACATAGATCTGCCTTGAATTTGATGAAGGAGAACACTGCCAAGAACGGAAACTTGTAAACAGCAGGATGCATCAAATAGTTCATTTCTAGCCTACAAACGCGTAAAATTGTATAATGCCATTGTGCAATCGTTTACGAAATACAGCCAACGAAAAAATGAATAAAAACAAGCTCCAGTGCTCATTTTTGTACTGCTAGTAAAGTTGCTGTGAAATGAGTTTCTCTGTGTATTGAAATCCTTGCCAATTTACATCAAAATGCCATATATCAAGATGTGAAAGTCATCTACAGGCCAGCTAAAGCTGTCAATTCGAGTTTACTACGATGTTACTCAACTGTTCTGATGGAAGCAGTATGCCCACGGGCAGAAAGCTTACTTGCAATGTCCTTTACTGCTCAAATATATACAAATCACAGCCTAAATCGAGTACATTTGAGCCGCTTTTTCTCGCGCTAAAAGCCGTTTCAGGCCATCAGGATAGCACCAGACAATTGCTCTCGTCTAGCACTATCATGCCGACACCTTTGCTCCATTTTTTTGGGATCAAAAAAACATGACCAAAAATTGACCCAAAAGCATGAGGTACCCCTCATGGTTTTCATCAAAAATCAAATAATCGCGTTTTTGACGGTAAAAATGAACACTTTTACTATGGCACATATTAAATCAAAAGGTTCCTCTTGATCCAAGGCACCTTCCTGATATTACTTTTGTGAGACCTTCATATGAAAATTTTGACAAATCGGGCAAAAACCTTATTTCATATTTTGCGGAATTAATCAAAAACTGTATTCGAAACACAAAGTGCAATTTGCACCATTGGATGCGCCTTAAAAATTGCTATTAGGGTGCATTAAGAAAAATGGCATAATCACACATTTCACATAGTCGATCAGGGGAAAACAGTTTGATCAAGTGGAAAAAAATGGAAATCTGGCCAATCTGAAAAGAAAATGTATCATGCGGAGGTTCAATAAATTTTGGCGGCAGGCAAATGCTCTGCCATGCGTATTGCGATGACAATCGACGCTGTTGAGAGCTAATTAAAAGGAAACTGAAGGTCTAAAGAGTACCATAGGTAACGTCTTTTGCTTTTCAATTGCTTTCTCTATGCATTTTTGATAAAATAGCTGTAATTGTGGCAAATTGCTCACCAAAATGCGAATTTTGATGCGAAATGCAAATATTTTGTCCATCATTATCGCATTTCATGAAGAACATGTTGTTCAGGCTTCATGTAGGTATAATCATGATTGCTTTAGTGGCTTGTTTACCATGAGTGGTTCTGCTTTATACTCTTCTTTACCGAGTGTCAGTTATTCCTATCCGCCTCCAGATCAGATTCACACATGATCTACTATAGTAGTGTGTTCCTGAAATCGCTCATCAAAATTTGTTTGCTCAGTAATACTCTTCTTTTAGACAATCCACAACTTCAAAAGCCCTATACAACACAAAACGATACTAAATCATAGCAGACTCAGACGACTATACTAGGCACACATGTACCATTTATATAGCTCTAGTAATTAAGAAATTACATGGTGCAACGTAAAGTGTTACAGCCTACACGACAGCCAATCACATCCTACTGACCATGTAGTATAAAGTAGCTTTCAAAAGGATGCAAATTATTTTCTCCTTCCTCTTTTCTTTTCGTATCTAATATGAGGTAAGCTTCAACATCCCATCCATCCATCTATGTATCCATCCATCCATGCATCCATCTCATGTATCCATTCGTCTGACTGGATGCATCCACATGGAAAGGCCCTTGGATGGATGTTTCGTGACAAGATGAAACATGTTTAACTGACTTTTTTTTTCATTCATTTTATAGCAAGGTCAGCGCTTCTGCCGTCAGAGACATTGTCAACCAAATCCAAACTGCTTCTACTGAAAAGCAACGCAAGTTCACTGAGACCGTTGAACTTCAAATTGGTTTGAAGAACTACGATCCTCAACGTGATAAGCGTTTCTCTGGTACCATCAAGCTCCCCAACGTCGCTCGTCCCCGTATGACCGTCTGTGTTCTCGGTGATGCTTTCCACTGTGATCAAGCCAAGGGTGCCGGTATGGAATTCCAATCTGTTGACGATCTCAAGAAGCTCAACAAGAACAAGAAGCTCATCAAGAAGCTCGCCAAGAAGTACGATGCTTTCCTTGCTTCCGAAGCCTTGATCAAGCAAATTCCTCGTCTCTTGGGTCCTGGTCTCCACAAGGTCGGTAAGTTCCCTACTCCCGTCTCTCACAACGACTCCTTGACCGATAAGGCCAACGAGCTCCGTGCCACCATCAAGTTCCAATTGAAGAAGGTTCTCTGTCTCGGTGTCGCTGTCGGTCACGTCGGTATGACTGAAGATCAATTGATTGCCAACATCATGTTGTCTGTCAACTTCCTCGTCTCCTTGTTGAAGAAGCACTGGCAAAACGTCAAGTCTTTGTACTTGAAGTCTTCCATGGGTAAGCCTCACCGTCTCTTCTAAGGTGTCTGCTTTCTTTTTTCTCTTGTTGAAAGGATATACACATATATGCGTATTTTATGCGTGAACAAACTTATTTTCTGACGGTGAACCAAGGTTTTGGACACAGGTGCCAATATCATTTGGGAGCTCATAACTTTTAGCATATATTCCCTACAATAAAAAGAAAAAGTGTTTTAAACAATATATTGATTTGATGTTGTGCTTATGGCGAAAATATGGATAGGCGATGATGGCTCAAAATATCAGTAGGTCTGCTTAGCAATGCTGATCCCTGTCCAACTGCTATTGACGACATTTGCCCTGTTTGAGGAGCTACTATGGTACTTGATTGGGATCCCCATTGCAAGACACATCAATACAAAGAGGCACCTTACTATCCATGCTCCTAATCTAAACTTCACATCAATCAACTGCCGTAGCTCAAGTGACTGTATTGAGGGTGGCATTGGATGCCATATTATATCAAATAGTAACCCAGAACATTTTGTTTACTTTTTCTTACTGCGAATACAACAGCATGCTGTCTAGTATCATACGATCAAGTAAGACTCTATTGCACCCCAGAGCAACGATAGCTAGACCCAGAGCGTCCTACTACCACTTGCGCGATACATCAGCTCTGCATCATCAGGCAGCGCCACCTTCACTGCTATTTCATTCGGCTCGAGCTCGCACCTATCATGCCACAACGCCACTCACCTTGCAACCTCAAGTCAGAGCCATCAGCATAGGGTCGATGTCTAAACTCGCCTTGAGAACAGTGCGTTTACCTGTCATTGTTGCAGGCACAACCATCACAACAGCAAGCATTGCGTCCAACAAATTTCAAGGTAACACCCTACCATTTCTAGTGTCGACGTACATGAAGAGGTCCTAAATTGGCTTTTGCGCATTAGATATGGCCAACAAAAGCAGAGGGTTTGTTCAGGATAGCTTGAATTCGGTAGAGTCGTTCTTTCAGAAAGCGCAGGCTTCAGTGCAGGGCATCGATGTGTCCATTCCAGAATTGCATTTACGACTACCTCAGTCCATTCGAAACCTACTGCTGTCGAAATCAACCAAAGTCGAAGAATCCAAAGCTGTGAATCAGAAATCAACAAACTCTGGAGGCGGCGGCGGCGGTAATGGAGATGGAGGTGGCGACTCTGCGGCTGCGGCTGCTGTCGCTGCTGCTGCTGCTGGATTCACATTGTACTCCAAGGACGACAACGAAGGGGAAGAAGAGGAGGAGAGTGAGGATGAAGCTGTGGAAAAGAGCAGAAGCAAAAAGAAGAAGAAGAACGACTATGGCATCAGTGCACAAGACGAGCAATTGATGATGCTCACCAAGAAACTGATCGAGATTCGCAGCATTTTGATGTCGATTGACCACAACGAGACGCTGAAATTACCCAGCATTGTTGTCATTGGATCGCAGAGTTCTGGTAAAAGTTCTGTGCTTGAAGCTATTGTTGGCCATGAATTCCTACCAAAGTAAGTTAGTTGTACATGGCGCGTGTCAGTGAGAGGGGTTCTGATCCGCTGTCTTTATTGCAGGGGAAGCAACATGGTGACCAGACGGCCCATTGAGTTGACCTTGATCCACACACCGCATCAAGAAGAAGAGTACGGCGAATTCCCTGATCTTGGCCTTGGAAAGATTTTCGACTTTAAAAAGATCCAAAAGACACTGGTTGATCTGAACATGGCTGTTTCCGAGTCTGAGTGCGTGTCTGACAAGCCCATTGAGCTGCGAGTCTATTCACCCAACGTTCCAGACCTCACGCTGATTGATCTGCCAGGCTACATCCAAATCTCCAACAGAAACCAGCCCGAGACGCTCAAGAACAAGATTGAGGACTTGTGCGAAAAGTACATTCGTGGGCCCAACATCATTCTGGCCGTCTGTAGCGCCAATGTCGATCTGGCCAACTCGCCTGCCCTCAAGGCCAGCAGAAAATGGGACCCTTTGGGTCTTCGCACCATTGGTGTCATTACCAAGATGGACCTCGTACCACCTCAGGTGGGTGCTGCTATTCTTCGGAACACGGATTACCCCTTGCATTTAGGCTATATTGGCGTGGTCTGCAAAGCACCTGAAAATGCAGCAGACGGCAACATGACGCGCGCCCTGATCAAGAGCGAGGAGGCCTACTTTAGATCGCACCTCATCTTCAACCAGCGGGACATTCAGGTAGGCACCTCGACCCTGCGCCACAAGCTGATGAATGTGCTGGAGCAGAGCATGGGCAAGTCGCTCTACAGTATTGTGGATGCAGTGCAACGTGAGCTGGAGGAGGCCAGATACCAGTTTAAAGTGCAGTACAATGACAGAAGGGTGACAGCCGAATCCTACGTGGCAGAGACCATGGACTGCCTAAAGCACGATTTCAAGGACTTTGCAAACAATTTCGGCAAGCCTCAGGTGCGACATGAAGTGCGCACGATGCTGGAGCAGCGAGTACTGGACATCTGTGCGGAGCAATATTGGTGTGACCCCAAGATCGCGGAATTGCCCAAGGCCTCATCAGAGGACATTTATTGGCTCTACAAGGTGGATTTCGCATCAGCCGCCCTGACCAAGAGCGGCATTGGCAGATCTACGACCCAATTGGTAGTCGATGTGCTGATGAACAACATGGAGCGGCTCGCCAACGCAGAGTCGTTCAGCTACCACCCTGAAACAAGACGCCAGATCATGAAGTTTACCAGCGAGATTCTGAGGACCAAGTTCCTGGCTACCAGCGACCAGGTGGAGAACACCATCAAGCCCTACAAATTTGAGGTGGAAGTGACGGACAGTGAGTGGAACGACGGCGTCAAGCGCTCCATCTCTCTGCTGGAGAAAGAGCTCGAGATGTGCGACGAAATGGCCAATTCTATCAAAAACTCGGTGGGCAAGAAGAAGCTCAAGAGCGCCATCAACTATGTGCTGGACTCAGAAAAGGAGGAGACCCGTCGTCAAGAGAGAACTGGAGACGCTGTGTATCAAGAAGAAGAGGAAGAGGAGGAAGTCGTCAAATCGTTTTACAACCCCAAGCTGCTGGAAAAGGCCAAGGATGCCATCTATCTGCGAGACAGAGCCATGATTCTCAAGTACCGTATTGCCGCACTGAAGAGTCGCCAGTGCAAATCGTCCGAGAACAAGCAATACTGCCCCGAGGCATTTTTGAATGTGATTGCTGAAAAGCTGACCTATACTGTAAGTCTGAAGTAAATGCCTCAAAAACAGTATGACTAACACACTATCTTGTCCTGCAGGCTGTGATGTTTATTCAAGTTGAGTTACTAAATGAGTTCTTCTTTCAATTTCCTCGTGAAGTGGATAACAGATTGGTGTATGAGATGGATCGCCGTCAGATCCAGCAGTTTGCACGAGAGAATCCCCCCATCCAGAAGCACCTGGAGCTGCAAGAACGCAAAATGAAGCTAGAAGAGGTGATGGATAAGCTGAACTACCTTGTCAAGAGACAGGCAGATAGACAATCTTCCAGCAGTAATAGCACAAAAGCATCACCACATTCTTATTAATCTCGTTACACCAATACATAAAATACCCTTTTCCTGCCTATTTTTAATCCTTTTAAGCTTTTTTTTTTCAAAGAAAATCTTTTCGCTTTCTTTTCTCTATTCTTTCTTTACGAAAAACAAAAAGTATGAGTCCTGTAGAGAATAGCTTTTTGGATCAACAGCAATCACAGCAGCAACAGCAGCCACTGGATCAGCAAGATTTGCTGGATCAGCTGCAGTACGATCTGCTAGCATTTGATAATCTGCAGTTTCTACCAAGCGAATTTGAAGGTGGCCAGGGACACCAGCAGAGCATTTCGTTTCTGCCTCAACATGCGCTATCCACTCCCCTGCCTACACCCAACTACTGCACGCCCCCGATACATCCACACGCGGAGGAATTAGAGGTGCGTATACATATTCTACTAGACATTTTCTGTACAGATGCCTGCTGCCGGCGAAAAAGGAGCATTGGCACGCCAAATAAGGCGATTTTCACAGTTTTTCTTGCTTGATTTGTAGAATTACACCGTATGTATTTACAATTATTCTTTCAATAGGAGTTCTTGACCCCTCTTGTGTCACCTGCCATTACCCCGAGCTTCAACGAAATCTATCAGTTTTTAGATCCGCCAGGTGAACAATACTTTACACCCCTCAGTTCGCCTGCACTGCTGCCCAATGTCGATCAGCAACAGCTCAACCTGAATATACCTTGTGATCCTGTCAATGCCATGCAAGATCCAACACTGCTTGCCCAGCAACTGGCTCAAATTGAAGCAAAACAGTCAAAACTACGGGAGCACATGAAGATTTCGCCGGCTGTATCTCCAACCTACCGAAAGAGCCCGCTGGCCATGCTGTCTAATCGGCCCCAAGCGCCACCATCACCGCTACCATTCAGCAACAACAATACCAAGAAACGTCCAAGTCTGAGGCAGAAGATTGCATTGGCAAGCCCTCAGCTTCACTCCTCTCAAAATCACCATATAAATCTCCCCACAGTACCTGCTACACCTGGATCTCTCATGAAAATGAGTCATCATCTCAGTCAAGCTCCCTTGGAATCTCCCGTCCAAGAGAGAGAGCTCGTGGACATCATGCCCTCGCTACCACCTTCAGCTGTGGTAGAGCCATCATCATCGTCATCAGTAGCAAAGAAAAGAAAGCTGGCTCCTTCTTCTCCCATCACAACCTCCTCACCAAGATCGCTTAAACCACTCATATCGCCCTTCTTGCAACCGGATCTCCGAAACAGTAACTTGATCAACCAGATTCAGACACCTGGCATAGAAAATAGACGCTCAGCGCACAAGGTCGCCGAACAAAGACGACGGGATACCTTGAAACAAAGCTTTGATTCACTCAGAAAAGAAATTGTCGAGGTCATGGTCAATGACTCTGAAAAGAAGGAGGAATCGCTCAGAGAGGAAAAGGAAAAAGAAGTTAAACTGATGAGCAAAGTTTTATTGTTACAACATTCCTATGAATACATTGTTCGATTAAAGACAGATTCACGCCTGAAAGATGATAGGATATCCACCATGCAAGCAGAGATCGATAGATTAAAGGAATTGACTCAAACATCAAAAGAATAGAAAAATAAAAAAACTTTGTAGCTTTCATTAGAATACAACAAATAAAAAAAAAGATGGGAAACAGATCAAGGAGCCATCATGGTGTCATCCGCGTCCTCATCCTCCTCTCCTTCTGCTGTAATTGCTACAGGCTTATCCTTCACCATTCTTAACCATTGCATACGTGGGCCAACAGCTGATAATTCGCTGATGCGAAATCCAAATAATCTTGCTACGTATATATTCGGTTCAACCACTTTGATACTTTCAGGAAATGCTTGGAAAAATAAATGAGGAAATGTCGTGCCAAAGTGTGAGCCTACATTGAAAAAAAGGTGAGACGTTGGCTGCGTTGTCATGGAGATCAGATCATAGTTGCCAATTCTGTTTTTGTTTTACCGTCAATGTCTTGATATTTTGGATTGGGTGGTATATAGATGTCCTTGCAATTCGGACAAAAGAGACGGACTGAACTCTGCTTTGGTGTATCATGCTCTCCACAAGGCAATAGATGGCAATCGTTGCAAAAGACTCGAGGGCATTTTCCAAAGTCCCCTTGTTCGTATTTCTCGTACTAAGCAAATGAATAGAGTGTGAGTTAGGCACCGCATTGACTGAACAAACCGCCCCATGGAGTAAGTAGTACCATTTGCAACATGCCCATCTTTGTCAAGATGTATCTTTGGTGAATGAGGCCATATAAAAGCTCTGCTGCTGGTTCCAGTAAACTCAGGTCGGGTACACGATTGTACATGGCATCATCAGGCTCCAAATCAAGAATAATCTCGAGCGTTTCCTTGTATAAAGGAATGTGTTGATTCAATCCAATGAGGTTGAAGGGATCTTCAATGAACTTTTCGTCGACTTCTGTGTAGTATTGATGTTTCTTACTCGAGCAAAACCAGCTAATCCACTACCAAAATGTAGCATTGTGTATTTGATGAGTAACATGTCGCCTCTAGCATACACCTGTCCGATTGTATATTACCGATAATGCTGTTCTGTCGTCGGTATCCATGGGAGTTAACTGACCCTCTTCTAAATGGAGATGCAATCAGTTTAGTCTTGATCATGAACCTTCTTTTCCTATGGCTCTTTTTTTTTTTTCTCTAGAACCATCGATTTATAATCTACTTACGGGGATCGCTGTATTGGGCCATCTTCTAGTAAGCTTTAGGAGAAATCGAGCTGAAATAATTGCGTGATATGCGAAAACTAAGGGTACAGTAGGTAAAGAAGCAAGAAAAGTTCTCGCATGCATACTATACCTTTTCAATCAATCGATTTCTTTGCACTCTGTTCGGATTGTATAGTCACGAAGGTTTGTGACAAGATGTCCTAATGCAAAAAGCATTTTGCTTTGATCTAAAGATCGTTTGCAGAATGATGGCTGCCGTACAAATTAAGCATGCCAAACTGATGTCATTTCCTGATTTTAAGCTCTATAGTGAGGCTTTGGCACCATTGCTTCTGTGTTTCTAATGATTTTTTTTTAGCTTGGGTTATCGGGTTTTATACCAAGAATGCCCTGAATCTTGACATTTGCACTGTAATTCGACGCATTACCCACAGTTAATCTACCAATTGGGGCAGAACTATGGGGGTTTCTTTAAAAAAAAAAAAGGATTGTAGCTCTGATTCTTCAAGGTCATGTCAAATTTCGTGATTCTATGCAGCCTTTGTGCCGGCACATCAAGGTAGTAGACAGATCCACAGCCAGTCTCTTAAACACATTTCCAATCACAGAAAATGTCAGAGAGCACCCGGAAATGAAGAAATTTACCTTTCTCTTCCTCTTCTTGATATGGATAAACTGCCACTTGAAGTTACTCTTTTGGTATTAAACCACCTCTCCTTGCGAGAAAAGCAAGAATGCGCACAAACATGCCGCTCATGGTGTACCTATATACGATCGAATGGTTTATTCGAAAAAGTGGCATTGCATGCTGCTGTCACCAAAGAAGATTCCACTGATGCTGATTCAGATTACTACCTGCCAATGCTTCAGTTTTTCGAAGACACCAAGTACGGCAAATCAGTCATGGACCTGTCTATAAATGTTGCCGTAATGAAGCTGGAACATTTCGCTCGTTTACCCAAGATCTTTCCCAAAATCACAAAATTACAATGGTCAGGGGAAGTGCCAGTACCCTACGACAGCAACAAAGACAAGGCAACATTCGAGACGGCTGTACGAGAATGGAAGCACATCAAATCCATTGATGATGGCAGCATAAACCACGAGATAACAAATGCTTTGCTGTCACATACAGCCGCTGCAACACAACTGGAAGATATCAGTCTTGTTTATCCAGAAGAAGATCCATACGAGTGCGTGGAATTTCAGTGGGATACACCTCTTTACTTGGCCAAGAACGCTCGTTCATTCACAGCAGTAAACGCACCATACACAATATCTCTTCTGAGATATGAAAGCAATGCTTTTAGACAATTTACTACTCTCAAGCTGCTCAACTTGGATTATCGTAACGAAGGCGAAGACGATCGTGCCGACGATTATGAATCAGAAATTCATATCAACGCTCAAAGCTATCTGAGTGAGGAAGAGTATGATAGACAATCCAGAGAAGCAGAACTTAATGCACTGATACCAAGTATCCAACATCTGGAGGTTACGGTCAACCATGCGACTTTTGAGTCTCATAATGTAGGAAGATGGCTGCATTATTTCGCTAGGACATTTCCAAATCTGGTTTCCTTCTCCTTTGGCTATCCCGACTTGATGCATCCAGCGAAAACAGGTGGATATCTCGCAAGCCTTTTCTTCTTCGCAGGAGATTTTGGGCAGCTGAAAAAGTACAGTATGGAATTTGGGTATCTGTCTTCCGCTACTTTAAGCCAAATGGAAGAAGCCAAGATCGCACTGGAGGATTTGACAGTGTTTGTAGACAGACAATCTAGCAGCCAGTTTGGATATTTGAAAGACTCTAGTCAGATAAAGAGCATCAAGAAATTGACCATCAAAGAAAGAGAAAAGTATACCATCAATGGAGTGTATGGTCTTGATATGTTTCAATTAATGGAGTGTATTCCTCAGTTGGAAGCAGTGGAGATTATACCTTCCGTGGATCACTGTTGCAACATAACCCTACTGTGATTGTATCAACGCTCAACAGTGCCCCTCAACTCAAATCCTTCACAGCACCCGCTCTCATGTCTCGGTCCAGCAACGAAAATACCGTCGTCTCTCAACCTTGTGAACTCGTACATTTGGACATCTCGTATTGCCAGTTCAAGCTTACCAGTCTTGGGGCTCAAAACATCAACCAGACATTCAAGAGCATTATGGACAGTTGCCCTTTCTTGGAGACGTTTTCAACACAAGTCAATGCCTACAAGGACGAAACAAGTACAGAAACAAACATTGCGCTTGTGTTTTCCTTCACGGAGCAGCCAGACATGAAGAGTATCCAGATCAAGTCGTTGTACGAAACGTATTTCAAGTTTATCATCAATGGCAAGACTACATACTACCATCAAAAGCACGGTGAGATGAGACGTCCTGTACCAGATGTTGACGAAACCAAGGTTTACATACAAATCGAGGCTCGTAGTGCCTATATCATTGACACAAGTGTCATGTCAGAGACACCATAAGCATTTGAATAAAATATACTACTTGCACACTTTAATTGTTTGTGAGAGGCATGAATCGCAAAATCACAGAACAGTTGTCACCAAGGCGCGAAATCTCCCACCGCGCCTGATTAAAAAAGGATACTCGCGCCTCTGTCAGGCTTTTTCTTTTTTCTTCTTCTTTCAAATTTATCTTTGAGCATCTTTAAGCAACCATGACGCTAACAAGGCAATCTTCTCGGAGCAAGTTAGACACAAAGCCTACTACAACAAGGCCTCAAAGAGTATCAAAAAGAATCAATAGCTCAGAAGAGGATCTACAGCCAGCAAAGAGACACAAAGCAGCAACTTCTGATCATCAAACAAGTGCAAAAAAGACACCTAGTCAACCTACTACCCGCAGAGCAGCACCTCAGAAACTGACTGTTGACAAGTCTAATCTTGTATCCCTGGGCAAGAAGAAGGCCACTAATACAACTCCATCAAAAGCTCCCAAAAAGACAACCAAAAAGACCACGCCAAAGGGCCGTACAGTCCGCAAGAAGCTACCATTGCTAGGTAGAGTCATGGAATAATAGAGACCATCCTGTGAATACTGACATTTGATCGAACGCATAGACGGTTCCTACACTTTGAAACATGTTTTGAAAGGACACACCGAATTCAATGTGCCTGTACGAGACAAGAACGACACGGAGGATAGTAAGGACATTTGGTGCTGCGAATTTGAACCTGTTGCCAGTGATGTAGGACCATTTGACCAACAAAAGCCAGGCGAACTTCAAAGCTTTGCGCTATGTGGATCGTACACGGTTCTGTTTGCAGATCCAGCCTTGGGCAAATACACAAAAAAGTACACTCACAGCGAAATCCAGGAGATCTTTTATTGCATGGCGTGGACTCGACTGGAAGGAGAAGAGCTGCTTGATGGAAGCTTATTTGATGACGGGGACGAAGTGAGCCATTGTAATGTGTTGGCAGTGGCAGGTCGGTTGGGATCAGTCAAGCTTTTGAATCCTTTGCAAAACGATTGTTATCGGTACCTGTTTGGCCATCAGAAAGCCATCTTGGCCATGACATTTGCTAAAACAGAGCCTCGTTGGCTGTTCAGTAAGTTGGCAAGGTGATGCGATGTGCGATAGCTTACTAATGTCTGACAAACACAGCCGCTTCTGCTGACAAGACGGTGCGCTTATGGGATATTGGATCACCCACAAAGAAGATGGACGATTCATTGTAAGAAGGGATTGCGCCAGATCCAGCAGCCATCATACTAACGTGCTCCACCCACCATAGATGTTTGGCTGAATTCATTTTACCACCAAAATCAGGCGATCCTTCCGCTGTGAGCATATCCTACGACCTGTCTAGACTGATAGTTGGATGCAACAATGGCGACATGATTGAATTCAACCTATCCACATCTGAGCTTGATGAATACCGTCAAACAGCGAGAGACTTTAGATCCGATAAAACAATAGAAACCGAGCACCACGCAATACCACATGTGAATAGCGCAATGAAATACCCTGCAGGAGATGAATGGCACGAGGGATATGTGGATGATGTGTGCATTATAGGCCAGGACGGAAATGAAAAGAGTGCATTGTACAATACCATAGGTAGTAGAGTTGATGCTGGCACAGTGTGGGTTTGATATTGATCACTATCGTCTACATAGTCTCTCGCGGATCAGCAGATATGGAGATTTTAGTATGGGACCCAGCCAACAGCACAAGGACAGACGCAGATATCAAACTATCGCTAGACTGGCCAGACGCAGCAGACTGCACAGGCCTCAAATTCAAAGTGATTGAGGCTGCTGGGCAGAAAGTATTGCTAGCGGGAGATTATGATGGCCAAATTTTCATCTATGACATTGGCAATCAAAAAGAGAGTAAAACCCTGGAAGACGGCAGTAAAGAGCAGTTTAAGCCAAAACGAGTGAGTATGCTGTTGGCGGTCAATGTACACACCTCGTTAACAGGCATCATGTAGATCTTATCGCACAGCATGTCCAGTGAAATGATTCGCGATGTGTCTTGCTCCTACGACACCAAGACAATCGTCGCAGTGGATAACAATAATAATGTATTTGTCTGGACCTCGTCATTAAGCACTCGTGAATAAAGAAAGAAGGCATGCTTGGTTGATATCTGAAATATATATTTATTTTATTGGTACATACACTTTGTACAAAAGACTAGAAGGGGGGGGGATAAAAGAAACATGTAATAATTTTTGGTTATTGTTTGATCTATACATTGGAGGTCGCTTAACCGGTCTTGCTCTTCCAGGCAGTGGGGTTTGTGCGGTTGCAGATCAATTGAGCACGGTCATAGGAGTTGCGGTTCTTGTTGGCAACAATTTGGAAACAAGTGGCACTTCCTTGACGAGAAGCAATGACGGACCATGAAAGGAAAATCTCCCAAATGCGAACCAACTTTTCACCGTACTTGGCCTTCATGGCATCCTTGTTCTTCATCCAGTTCTCGTACCATCTGTCAAGAGTAGCAGAGTAGTGAACACCGACGGTATCGACATTGTGGATTTCGAAACCAGCCATCTCAAGTTGACGAAGATACCAATACAAAGGAGTGGAAGCATCGGCGCCAGGGAAAATATATCTAGCCATGAAGAGGCCCCTATATAGTAAAGTTACAAACGTTAAATCTTCAATGTAACCTTCACGTGCGATTCCAGCGAAAGGGACAACTTACCAGATAAAGTCCTCGTATTGCCATGTAGCTCTCAAACCAGCAACTTGCATGTAGAAGAGACCATCATCTTCCAAGAGTTCACGGATTTCACAGAGGAAGGTTTGGAAACGACGAATACCAACATGTTCAGCCATCTCAACAGCCTGATGGGCGCGTAAGGTTAAAAGTCAGTAAATGTAACGGAAGGGCGTTTCGGTTAATAACAATGATCCTTACCGTAATTTTGTCATACTTCTCGCCCTTGGGAATATCGCGGTAGTCCATGCAGAGGAGGTTGGCCTTACCCTTGACGCCCCAATCTTCAATACGCTTCTCGCCGAAAGCAACTTGGTTGCGAGCAAGAGTGACACCAGTAGATTGACTTCCGTAGTTCTTAGCGGCATAGGCAACCAAGGTACCCCAACCACAACCAATATCCAAATGCTTCTCGCCTTCCTTCAAGTGGAGCTTCTCGCAAACGAGCTTCATTTTGTTTTCTTGCATTTCTTCCAAAGTTTCGCGCTTGGTGGGATCCGAGATGATACCGGAGGTGTAGACCATAAGGGGACCCAAGAAGGCTTCATAGAAATCGTTACCGCGGTCGTAGTGATCGCGAACCTGGTTCTCATCTTGTTCGCGAGAGTGCCAGAAAGTCTCAGGGAGCCATTGGGTCAAGAAGAACTTGAATTGGCCCATAGTGAACTCGAAAGCAGCCCAATCATGACGAAGTTCCATGATCTCCAAAGCATCGCCGTTGAAATCAACCTTACCGATAAAATAAGCCTCAAAGAAGGTCTCCATGGGGATCTTGTTGCGACCATTGTACTTGGCCTTGAGTTCAGCATCGTGGAAAGTCAAGTAGTGTTCAATAGGTTTACCGGGAAGAGGGATGTGGTTTCTGTAACGAGGAGCAAAGCGAGAGAAGAGGTACAGAGTGCAAGCCAAGAGAGGGAGGAACAAGACCAAAGTGACAATAGGGAAAGCCCAGAGAGGCAAGCCCAAGGTATAAGAGATGAATGCAGGAATACCGATAACAGCAGCAGCCAAGATACGGTTGTCAAAGGTTTGGTTGCCAGCACCTTCAGCAGGAAGAGTAGCGTTGTTGATAGCCGCCCAAGTAGTCGGTTTGAAAGGCTTTGACATCTACAAAACGATGCGTTTGCCATTAGTCTTCTTTCCTGGTGATGATGATGAAACGCGAACATTGAACAATGAAGAATCGCCTCCTCAAAATCAAAGCTCTCTTCTCCACACAATGTGAACAGTGTGGAGAAGAATCCACGATTTCACCCTTCAAGATATTTACCTTTTAAACTTTTTCGCAAAGAAGAAGAAGAAGGGGAAAAGGGACGAGAAACGAAAAAACCTCAAGGCTTTTAAAGGATTTTTAGCCAAAAAATTGGGTTTCCCTTGATTAAATATTTAGTATTTGTGTTACATGTCAAGCTACATCAACTGGTTTTCGCTGTTCATAATGGATTAGAACACCCGCTTTTAGGTGTAGCAATTAACAAGGAAAATGGGTCAATTCCCTCCCTATCAATCTGGCTCTCTGTTTATATATACGCTAAAGCTTAAAAGAAAGGGCAGTTTAAAACGACAGGCGTACAGGACACACACGCACACACGCCCACACATTTATTGTTTGTTGTTGAAGCAGGCATAAAAACAAACACTCAAGGATGGCTTGAGACGATGTAGATTTTCATCTTGCTGATGAGAGGTTCCATGTTTATCTAGTATGTTAACAAGATGCAGTGTCCCTATGTAATATATGGCAATGACAATAAATAGCGTTTGAATAGCCTGGTACCACCAAACCAAGTACCACTGGTACCCTACATGAAAATGATTGACCGATACATATGGTTCACTGTAGATACACAGGCAAAGATCGGATAGGCTGCATTTGGCACCACAGAAACTTTTAAATGAGAGAACCTTCCTTGTTACTAATTTCCGAAAAAAGGAAGCTTCTTCAGTAGATTCCGTCAATACAAACGCATCGACAATAAACGCGCGTTTTAATGTGCACTATGAAGATAAGAAGATGGTAATACATTCAATGCTGATTTGGTACCACGCCAGTTCTCAAAAAGGTGTTTCAGTTGAGAACATCACAGCAATCAACGACCCCTTTTAACCTATCAAGGCTCTTGGTTCTTATTAAGAATCTAAAGAAGTCCATTTCCCTTGGCTTTATTACATGTATACTTGATTCTTGGTTACAAGCTCTTCTCCTTGTATTCGTGAATCACAAAATGCTTACATCTACCATGTAAAAAAAGTGCTTTACAAAGCCACGCTTGTGTCTTTTGATCCTAAGCCCCATCACTCTTCAGGCCAGATAGATACTAGAGGCTACTGGAAATCAAGTATATACCAGACCTCTCCCTCAAGAGCGCGGGAGAGGAATATGTTAAAATTAAATAGACTGGTTGTACCAGATCAGCCTTCTTTTTATACATTCCATCAATCAAATCAAATGCAGCTTTTATCCCATCGTGTTGCTTTCCCACAGAAGAGTCGTAAATGCTACACCAGATCAGAAAATTACCTGAAATAATGTTCAGCTTATATGAAGGTTCTTTTCTCTGTGCCATCATACATCTAAAGACTGCGTGGATATCTTTATCTATTTCGAAAGCGAAACATATGTATATTTCCAAGAAGTGATGCCCGCGGCGAACATTTATCACACCAGAAAGGGGATCTTTCTGTAACATCTCTCCATATGGTATTTCATATTGCTTGCAGTCAATCTTGAGGGGTCTATATCGTGAAAAGGGCTATCTAGTACGCTCAATACCTCTAAAATTCAGGATATATGTTTTTAGTCTTGGCTCTTTATTGAATGAGTTACGTCTTGTTTATCCAATCTCGCAGATGATGCCATCTACAGTGACATAAGCGGGGTTTTCCCTGTGATTAGGTTCCTGAAACTCAACAGCTGGAGTGCGTAGATCATTCAGGGCAGCCATCTCATTGGCAATTCCCTATAGCAACCCTTTCTGCTTTTACTATGCAATGTAAAGGCTATCTGTAAATCTGAAAGACAGGGATGTATGTCGGTAATTATATCAAAATGAAGGATTCAAACATTACGCCATGACTGTATGTTTCAAACCTGCTCTTACAGATAATGGTTCTCAAAGAACAGTTTTCATGGATCTGACTCTTTTCAGATGCTTCACATCTGCATTTGTGTAAACAATTTATATACGGGAAGATGACATACTAGCATTACCACTGATCTTAACAAGAGTATGTGAATACAGGGGGTTTTAGATACACCTGAATTATGATACCTCTCGTCAAAATCAGTATCAGACTTCCATAACAAAAGCAAGAAGCAGTTTTTCTCATCTACTATTGCCCACATTCACCGCGCAATTTACAATTATAAAGTGTAGCTCTTCACAACACTAAATTTTGAGTGTGTGATAGTGGGATGGATCTTGATACTTTGACCATCCTAAATTTAGTATCAAAATTTTGATTCTAGAGCATTCATAATAGCACATACCTATGCCACATTTCACAATGAACGAACATGACGCTGTAATTGGATTTCTGATTAGATGAGCTGCCATTGATGGATGGATGTTCTTTGAAATAAGCCAATTTTGAGTACTAATCTTGATGAGATCCTTAAGAAAAACTATTAATTACGAGTATCCAGTAGTGACAAATCGATAGGAAAGATGTTGCGCAACACTGCATTCAAAACCGCTTGACTCTAGCATGCTTTGGGCTAGAGTGTCTCAGGCTGAACACTGTTTTGTTGGGCATTTAACAAAACAGAGCGAATTCTGTTTTTAGGCCATATCTGACTATTTGAAAGTTCATATTATTATTGGTTGTATAGCCAGTTTGTGGGTGTGTGTGTGAGGGGGGGGGGGGTCTACGACCATGCAAGCAAACTTTCTGTGGTTACTCCTCTATTGACTTGATACCAATATAATGCAAAATTGTACTTTTGGATGTTATGAACAGGCTTAGATTTATTCAAAACTCTTTTTTCTAGTAGAGTGAATGCATTTGATCATGTCTGATACTTATTATGGTATCGTGTGTAGTTACCAAACGCCATTTGTATCATGAATCTTGAATATTTAGTCCTGCTTTTCTCATTTTAGTTACATTTTTAGTTTCAACGTCAATGCTTTATTTCTCTGAGCTGTCTCCAAATTTGAGCCAATAAAATCGCTTAAAAAGCTAATTTAAACGCCGCTGACTCTAGAAAATTTTTGCGAGGGTTTCCCTATGTTTTTTTGTTAGGCGGAGTTCTAAGTACTGCCAAATACAGTAATTTAGCAATTCAATCATCAAAATCCCCTAAAATGCCAGAATATGCCTTACTACACACCCCAGCTTATAGTGCAAACGCTTGAGACTCTTAATTAGCACCAAGTAAGTGATACAAATCAAGTGAGGGCAGCCTATCTACCCCCAGCCTCTGAATCAAATCTAGCTGTGCTTCAACGATAGGCTTATCCACACAACGAAAAAGGAGGGTCATGGCTCAAAGAACCATGAAAAAGTGGGAAAAGTAACAAAAGGGCATCACTAGAATGTGATGAAGAACAGAAATATCGCATTACAGTTACATACAAAAAGGTAACATGCAATGTGTATCATCAAAATGACGAGTACAAGAAAGAAAAAAGTAGTAGAAAAAAGTATCATGGTTGCCTGATACGAAGCACGAACACCAATACCATCAGTATTACAGAAGAAGAAGTAATACTTGAAGAACAAAAAGAATGCAAGGCTACTCCAAAACAATAGAGCAGCACTGCCACCAGCGATACAATGCATCAAAAGATACACCATAGCACAGCCAGTGATACAATGCATCAAAGATAATACACCATAGCACTACGATACAACAACAGAAAAATAGTTGCGTGCAGAAAAGGGGGAAAGAATAGATCGCAATAGAGCAAACTAAAGAAGAATGCACAGTATTACGAGAAAAAAGAAAGCAGTAAACGGTTGAATGAATGTAATCCATGGCAACCAAAGAAAGGGAATATACAAACCAAATACAAACCAAACGCAAACAACAATATATTGTAGCAAACTGGCCTAAAATAAACTGTGTAATTAGTATTACTGTATTTTATACCGCGAAAGGTGGCTCCTATCGGCTGATACCTACTGTAACAAACTTGAAAAATGTCGTCTTGGGTACTAGTGGTTGCAAAGACATTGTGCTGAAGTGGTACCTATATTAACTTCCCCACATAACATATTACATGCCATCCATCACATGAAACTCTGTAATGGATGTCAGGCCCAAAAAGAAACTGAAATGCTATAAACCAAATAATCAATTTAACCGAGGAATAACGGAGCAATGACAAATCCATTGCTAACAAAATAAATCGAATCATAAAAATAAAGACATCTCAAACCGCATAGACCAAGTAGGGTTGCTCTATGCATTTCATATACAAATATGTCAAAAACTCTAATTAGAAAACCGTACTGATTATGTAAATCAGAAACTCAACAAAACTGATATTACGGACCATCTGACAGTTGACGGTGCAACTGCCAGATATCGCAATATCTGAATAGTATAAATACCATAGACATGTTGAATGATTGCACCTTATCTTACTTTCGAATAAAGAAGGATTTAAATTGTATCTTTGTTTTTCCCCTTTTTACTACAGACATGCTTCTTTTGGCGAAAGTGATGTTGTATTCAATCAATAGTAATAAAAAGTATATGGTTTAATAGAAACAGTGCAGTGCAAAAACAGTGCGAGAAAAAATAAAATAAAAAAAAACGTGTTGCTGAGGGTGACTGCAGTCAATAAGCTGCCGCAGCACAGAGCACACATAATCTGAATGACGTGTACAATGAACATTTTCCACTGTGGTGACTGTACCCAAATGATTTTTTTTGCGATGATTTTTTTGAATCAATATCGATATAATTTGACATTTGAAAACATTTTTGTTAAAATTAGCTATATAAAGTGTGCTCAGCGTATACTACTTTCTAATAAACTTGAGGGAAGAATTTAAAGGCGCATTCAATGGTGTCAGTTTTAAAATACTTTTAGAGTGAAAAGATAAAGAATTTTGAGAAATTATAAAAAGCAGTTTTTCCAAGAAAAGTCAAGATTTAGCATATACAACGCTCAAAACAGCAGTTGCACAGGTTACCCTACATCTGTGCGGTCATTTCGATCTAATATATATCATAGTAAAAAGTGCCGTTTTCGCCTCCAAAATTGCGATCGTTTGATTTTTAACAAAAACCATGAGGGGTACCTCATGAAAAAACGTGAATTTTTGACGATCTGGATCGATCCAAAAAAAACCAAGATAAAGGTACAGGAAGCAAATGGTAATCAAAAGCAATCGTTTGGCACTATTCCGAGCATCTACAAGGGCTTAAAAGACAAGATATTGACGGTTGAATTTTGCATAATTTCGCTGGGAACGACATTTAGGATCGTGTTGCTACATGAAAACGAATGATACAGACTTGAGTGACATTTCAAACAATAGCCATTTCTTTGTTTTACAAATTGAAATACTATTACAGCTAAAAAAGTATAGTTCTGTCATCTGTTTTTCTTTGAAAACAGTTAAATACTCGAAGTTAACAAGAGCCGATTTGTCTTCTACTACATATATATAAAAATTCTACCATACTTATCAAAAGTGGTATCACTCGATGCACATTTGGGTTCTGTATTGACTTACCTTTTACTTGAACTAATGACTACTATAGAAAAGAGTAGCTTTGAGCCGTTCACAGGTGCAAACATGTACTACATTGGTATTGAGCTGCCAATAAATTCAGGGGCTCCTAATCCGAGCCAATTACACCTTAAGATTGTTTGCCCAGCCAAAAGAGTGCTTAATCTTGGATCTACTTTGTGTCATAACCTCCTTGATAACTTGCTAGTTTCTTGTTACAAATGTATGCTTGCCTTGTTGGTGAATTGTGCTTTCATAACTAGCTCAGTTTGTTGTACCTCAAGCAACCCATCCAGTTTAGGGTATACGCAGCTTCACAGGTTAAAAATATGGTCTCAAATGTGCATTATCTCACTATTGAGACAATTCAAAGCAAATGTTTCTATTCCTATTTTTTCGCAATCTGTTCCACTCTTTGCCGCATCTTGCTTTGGATTGTTCACAAGCTGTAAGCAATCCAAAGCTATGTGCTGGTGGCGGGGAGGTGCCGTTTTGTCTTTATAACCAAACGATTATTATGTAATCGCGGAAAAGAAGCCTATTAGTCTAGTAGCAAAGCGTATATTTAAGATACGGAAGACAAGATGTTCGGCTTGTAGCGTTTTTATTTTATTTTTAATTGATTAATGTGAGATGTCATGGCCAAAGGTATTGATGTGATGAACTTTTTATGAAATGAAACTTTGACCCATTAAAATGCGAATGTCGATGTGAGATTCAGTAATTCGAATCAAAAATACATGTGATACTTTGACTCCTCTAGTCGCTAGCAATGTGCACTGAACAATGCCGCTGAAAATGTGGTAGATCCACAACCATCGAATGGATGGTAAATCAACTCTTGTAAATTAGCGGAGATGTTCACATTTGAACTTTATTACTAATTTGTACTTGATTTTGGGTATGATCATAGCCATCTAAAGTGTTTTTATATTTATTATAATATAGAAAAGTGAAAAATAATATATAAGATAGGGGGATTTGTTAAATTAAGCCTTAACGGGGGCAGCAATGCGAGCCTTACGAGCACCGAGGAGAACAAGGACCCAGACAGACCAGTCAAACAAAACTTCCTTGGCGAGGAACAAGAAGGCAGCAGAGAGAACGGATTGAACAATCTTGGAGGAGATACCCTTATAGAGACCGGTAACACCTTCAGTGGCAATGATCTTCTTGAAGCCGTCCAAGATGGAGCTGTACTTTTCTTCACCTTGTTGGCTGACTTGCATACGAGACTTGATGACAATGTAAGGATAAGTGATGGCAGTGGCGCAGAGCTTAGAGACAGCACCCATAAGGAAGAAATCGAGGTTACCAGGAGTCTTGTGCTTGGAGACCTTGTTCTTGATTTGCTCAAAGACGGTATATTGGATGATAGGGTTGATGACCAGCACCAAAGCAGCACGAACACCAGCATAAAGGCCGGCAATACCCTCAGTCTTGAGGATTTGAGCACCAACAGAGAGAGCGTTGGCCTTGGCGGCCTTCTCATCGCCTTCAACACCCTTCTTAACTGTCAAACGAGTCTAAATGAAGAAATACCATGACTAATATTAGATGACCGACTCTTTCCAATCTGCCTTCCCACAGACAAAAGCGTATTCAAACTTACATTGACGGTCCAGATGGGGTGAGTAGCCATGACGACAGCACAACCGGCGATGGCACCGGAGAGCATGGATTCACCAGTGCTCATGGGCTTACCCTTGCCCTTGGCCTTTTCAAAGATGGCCTTAACAGCTTCGTAACAGTAGTAGTAGACACCTAATGAAATGCTACATTAGTCGCCCTGATCTGCTAATGGTCTTTAATGTACAACATACCGTTGGTGATGGCAATACCGAAAATGCCGGAGCTCAAACCACTAAAAAGACACATTTGATTCCATCAGCATCATGCAAACAAGAGATCATCACGTTGTGCTGCTATATGAAACTTACGAATACAAGCCCTTGGGACCCTCCTTGGCAAGAATCTTGACGAAAGCATCCAAGGTGTTCTATCAATGGACAATGGAAGATGAGCATTGAATAGTTACAACTTTTTTTTTAACAAAATTAAGCTTCCGTCATTCATGTGCAATTCTACATGAAATCAGGTACGCATTGCATGTATGATTTACCTTGTAAGCATCCTTGCTAGCATCGTTCTTTTGGACTTGGAGACGAGAACTGATGGAAACGAGAGGATAGGTCAAGGCCATAGAGACGATACCTCCACCGGCGCCTATGATAAACGAATTGGATGTTACGATTCATTCATCATTACATCAGGAGACAACATGACTCACCAGAAAGAGCATGAGCAACGTTATCAGACATGTTTATGTAGTGTGATTTTTCAGTACAGTGAAAGGGGTGAAAGAGAAAAGAAGAAGAAGAAGAGAGAGAGAAATACAAAAACCAAAGATTTAAATGGCAGTAAAAAAAACGCACACACAACGACTGATATTTGATGTGTCATGAATATAATCTGGGGAAAGTGACTTGAGCAGGGTATAATTGTCTTAATGGGCAACCCAACTGAGCTTGGAGTGGGTTGAAAAAGGGCATGTGAAATGAAGCGATCCTCCAATCACAGCAGAGTGTGGAGAGATTGAGTAACAGTTCAGATCCACAATCCAATTTTTGCTGACAGAGCTAGAATTGGTAGCAGGTTCTCACATGTATTCCGCTGGAACCCGATTGAAGCAAACAATCGTTTTCCAAGATTAAATCTCCATGTGAAATCAATTCCATTGCATAAGCACATAAATTTTCGTGGCTCTGTCTAGTATTGACGCTGTATGTCAAAATGGCTCGGTCTTGCGCAGTGACTGGGCCAATGATGGTTATATTGGCTCTCTCTTTCTCTCGACCTGCTCCTCTTCTTTCTTCTCTTTTTCTATTCTCTAAACCCCTCACTCTTGATAGCTTAAAATGTCTACATCCCAAGCCTCTCCCGATAAATACACTGAAGTCAGACAAGACATTGCCAAGGCATTCCCCAACGAAGAATACGACGATGGATCATTCGCTCCCGTAGTGTAAGTTTGCCATGATCTTTTCTTCCCAATGTCTAATCACTCCCCACAGCCTTCGTTTAGCTTGGCATGCCAGTGGCACCTACGACAAGAACCACAAGGATGGTGGCAGCGATGGTGCTACCATGCGTTACAAGGCTGAAGCAGAGGATCCTGCCAACGCTGGTTTAGAACATGCCAGACATTTCCTCGATCCCATCAAGGCCAAGCACACCTGGATCTCATACGCTGATTTGTGGACGTAAGTGGTCGAATCGGAAATCCTTAGGAAAATCATGATATTCATCCAACGTCAATCTGTAGTCTTGCTGGATGTGTTGCAGTCGAGCAAATGGGCGGTCCTCACATCGAATGGACTGGTGGCCGTCGTGATAAGGCTAATGAGACCGATTGCCCTCCCCTTGGCCGTCTTCCCGATGCTGCTCTCGGAAAGGACCATGTGCTTGATGTCTTTGTCTCTCGCATGGGCTTCACTGTTCAAGAGACTGTTGCCTTGATCGGTGCTCACACTGTTGGCCGTTGTCATGCTGATCGCTCTGGCTTTGATGGCCCTTGGACCTATAACCCTACTCGTTTCTCCAACCAATTGTAAGTATTCATGAGAATGCTTGCCTGATAACAGCGACTCATGTGTTTTATGTATAGCTACAAGCTTTTGCTCAATGTCACCTGGGTTGAAAAGAAGTGGGATGGCCCCAAGCAATTTGTCGACGAAGATGAGGGAGAGATCATGATGTTGCCTACTGACATGGCACTTTTGGAAGAGCCTTTCCGCCAATACGTCGAGCTCTATGCCAAGGATCAACAAAAGTTCTTTGACGACTTTGCTGCTGCTTTCCTCAAGTTAATAGAGTTGGGTGTCGCAAAGAGATCAAAGATGTAAACAGTGCAAAAATCCACAATACTCTCATCTATTCATTTGCCATATTTTAATTATTTATTCTTTTTACCCCCCCTCCCTGGAAATACATGATATTTATTCATAGATAAGAAATAATAAAACGTTCTCTTTTTCTCATAAAGCATCATGTATTGTTTTGTTGAAAATCAACGGGATGTGGGGATCTCAGAGTAACATGGAATGAGCTCATTTTCAACATTGTCAAATTGTTGATTTTAGAATGACATTTGTTTTTCTGTCTTTCACATGAAAATGTGGAAGTTCCCAGGACTTAATCATTTGAAGGTAACATCCTTATCAACATTTAGGCCTATAAATGGCAAAGAGTTTGATAAAGCCGATTTTGTGCAACAGTGCTCAGTTGGTCTTTGATATCAACTGTGCAATTCCAGATGGCTTTGGCATCGAAACAGACCAAACTTGCTGGTTCAAATGGATTTACGAGTAAGCTCGCCAAAAGATGTGTTCTAATAGACAAGACTGTCGTTCAAAGCCATCAGTTCAGCCTTGAGAAAACAGCTTTGGCCTTTATTGACTTGCTGCTTAGGAACAGGAGATGCCACGGGAGGTGCTGTCATCCACTCTTCTATACGCATGTGTCAGCAAACCACATAGAAATCTCTTATAACAAAAGACAACTCAACATGTTTCATTAGTAAAATAGTAATTTATTGTATAAGAAAGTAATGTACAGTAGTAAAACAGCCTCGATATTATTACAACGGCTCGACAAAATTGGCAGGAAACTACAAAATGTATGAGTGAATCTGCTGTCGTTTCTCTTATAAAATTTAACTTACAATGCCCTGGCGGCTACCTATTCTTCCGGTCCACCAGTCATTTTGCGTGTCTGATTTCTTGACGATGGTGATGATATCCCCCTTGTGGAAGACCAAGTCGCCATCCTGCTCGCCTGCAAAGTTGAATAAAGCACGAGCACGCGAATCTTCATTATTGTTGGTCAAAACCATAGCTCGACTGTTGCCGCTGTCATAGCTTGTGAGGTTTGGAGACGGTGCTGCTGCAATTTGTCTTGGAGGATCGTAGTCGTGATTGTTGTCATTCTTCCATGACGAAATACTGCTTCCTCGCGCTCTGTTGCCAGTGGCATTGCTTCTGATGTTGGGGCTTAATCCACCACTACTACCACCACCTCCAGACTTGGCTAAATTATGAACAGCTGCGCGGCTGAATGATAAAGCGCGATTGGGCGAATCCATAGTGTCGTAGCTAGTGTTGTCTGATCTTCTGCTGCTTGGTGTGTCATCATATCGATTATAAGGGTCACTGTTGCCATCATAATTGCGATCTGAACTGCTGTAGCGGCCATCTGATCTGTAAGAGCCACCGAAATTATCCATATGCCCAAAGCTTCCGCCTCCTCGATGGCCAGACTTGAGTTCAAGTGCCCGATAAAGTAAATCTGCTGCTGGAGGTGGAGGAATTGTTCCATTCAATAAGTCTCGAGTCTTGACTTTGCCGCCGTATAGTTTCTTGTTTGCGTCGAAGCGTTCAATGATGACAGAGCCTTCCAATGATACACCTGCAAACAAACCTCGAGTCTTGCTGTAGGAATAAACGGCAGATACGTTTTTGATGGATGCAGTTCCCGATGCCTCAGCATTTCTGCCAATAGGCCCAGCAGCAACTTTTCATCAGACCCAATCAGTAAAAAAGCATGTTTGTATACTACATTCCCTTTTACCTGATATATTTCCACCCAAGGTGATTGAGCCATGATGCATGAATGTTTTTACAGCAGATGTCGTATTCAACACCATGATGAAATCCGTGAGTTCCGCACCCACTTGACCTCCAAAGCCCATTCCGCCTGTCATAATCGCAGATGGTGCCGACCAATCTGAAATCATGCTCGACAAGTCAGTTACTTACACTCATGTAGTCTAAATATATATATAACAACAACTTACTTCCATCGGGCAATCTAAAAGAGAAAGAGTCATATGAGTATATACATGCATCCAGACTTTTCAGTTGGTGGTTCGTTACCTAGCAATGACTAAACCTGAGCCTGCTCGACCCGAGAATAAGAATCCAGCCTTCAGCACAGTAAAGATTGCCAAGCCTTTTGCATCGCTGAGAATATGCGGAGGGATGATGAAATCCACACCCTTTCCGTTGTCTATTGCATCGCCCAGCAATCGTCAAGATGGTGCCGATAATCGTATTCGTGGATAGCTCCAAGCTTACCTGTAAAACTGTTTAATATACGAGCTGCTTTTCGACATTCGGCTAAATTAACGGATGCATGAGAACAAGACAAGGCTATACAAATGACAAGGTAAATTGATTTACTTACAAGCTAAACTCGATGGAAGTGGAGAGTTAATGGTAATACCCATATCAGATGTTAATAGTTGAGAGGGAAAAGAAGTATAGAAGAAAAAGAGTGTTGGGTATCATTGTATCCAAGACTTTTTTTTTTCATGTTGCATTTCAACTGACTTTAAAGTAGATTTACATCATGGCATTGTGTCATTCAGATGGCCCACAAGGTTTCTGATGATCGTAAGTCAAGAAGACCTTGATTTCTTACTGCCAATAACTCGTTCTCCTAATGATGCTCGTGGAAGAGTTGCAGCATTTATAAATTGTTGCCAATGGTAACGTATTCATAATGTTTATATGAATACGTTGTGAAACAACACATTGCATGATTTTCCTTGTGTGGATTGGCGTAATATCAAAGCCAAGATTTAGAAATAGCAGCTTGATGGATTCGTGCGTTTAAAATTTTCCTTTGATAGATTGCTGTAATACCAGCGATATGGCCTGAATTTCTTTATAGCATGCTGTTCATTGTCTATTGACACGAGGTGTAGATCCATCATTTCAAAAAGGAAGAGCATCCATATTCTGACCCAAATGTCTAACGAGTATACTCTCTGCCTTGACGGCAACAAGATTTCATCACAAATGCTATGAGCAATTCAGTTTATTCTGCAAAGACTACAACAAGAGACAATTTTACAATCTGTTGGATTTACTATTAGCCAAGGCCATCAAATCTTCATTGTTTTTGATGAATTCCAATGCACGCTAAACATAAGCAAGCATATTAGCTACATTTCAACGATTTGCGCTCCAAACTTACATCTCTTCCACCTGCTCTCTCAAAAACCTCTTCCAATCTCTGTGCAAGAACGAGATCTCCGCGCACCTTGATTCTTCCAACCATGTAGGCCTTGACACCAGTTAAGCTACACATTGATTTTGATTTTTATTCAGCAAAAGCCCAAATGTTGCAAACAAGCAAAGAAGAAGCAGCCTACCCTCCTGTAATAAAGTTCAAAAGGTCATGATCTTCCACTTGAATCTTGACCTTTTTTACTTTTCCTTTGGCGGAATCTTGGGCCTTTGCCTTGTCAGAAGTGATTACAGGTTGAATTTCATTTCCTACATTTGTACACGCAGGTTTAGATCAAGGGGAGTGTTTCAAACGCGTGCTTTTAGCTTTTCTTACCTTGCAAAAGCAGATACCTTTAGGCATATAACCACAATATTTCAAGAATGTCAATTTCTTTGTTTGAGTGATCAAGATATTTCATTACCATGTTGCTGCTGGCTTTCTTCTTTTTGTAACGGTAATGATGAACAATCCTTTGACATTGGGCCAAAGGGAGTCGTCTTGGGCCAATTGACGCTCGAGTTCAGGCAAAACGAGGTCAGAGATGAGCGTGTTGTTCTTTGGCATACTGCTTGATTAATGTAGTATAACAGTTTTATTTACAAAAGAAGAGAGAGAGAGAGAAAGCAAGGTGCATTACAGTGAATATTGTGATCATCTCTCTGAGTTTTAAGCATGTGAGTCTCTCACACTTGTTACTACTACTGAAAGCAGCATGAACACAACTGCAAATTGCATGAATATAAAATGTCTTTAATTTTAAGGTATTTTTCATGTAAATGATGTGTATAAAAAAAAGGAGGGACAAGGATGTGTATTATCTATAAGGTAATAGATGCAGAATAAAGTACAGAATCAAATAAATTATATAGTAAGTATTTACAACTTGGCAGGTTGAGCAGAGCCTTCCAATTTCTTGGATCCCTTGACCACGAAGGGCTTGATACACTCATCGTAGCCATCAACAACCAAAGAGTGGTTCAATGGCTCTCTTTCAGCCATCTCAGTCATAGATTCATAGACCTTGCCGTCATAGCGACCCAAAGCAGAGTGCAAAAAGTAATCGGGCAAAGCAAAGGCATCGACTAATGACACGGCCTCAGGGCGGATTTGTTCCAAGAGGGCAATCACTTGTTCCTTCAACATGGCAGATTGATCAGCGCTCAAGTAGCCAGAGACAAGGAATTCAGAGAGCTCCTTCTCCATGGTGTGAAGAGCAAAGAGAGAGGCGAGCAAACGAAGGACCTTGACCATGGGGCGGCTTTCAGGCTTGGTGAGTTGCTCGTCGTTTTGGAGAGTGACGATGAAGTTGCGGATCAACATGAATTGACTGTGAGCCTTGGAGATGCGGCTGATTTCAACCAACATGGAGTTCCAAGAACGGCCATGACGATCAATTTGCTCGGCAACTTGAGCAATGCCAAAGGCAGCACGGAAACCGAAAGCAGACAAGATCAATTCAGGGTTCAAGAAGTCTTCAGGCTTAGTGGCAGGGCACTTGGCCTTGGGGTTCTCCAAGAATTGAGTCAAGTAGGTGACAGTTTGGTTGTATTCAGAGGGCTCAGCCTTGCCAGCAACAACATTACGGAAAGTCTTGAGCAAGTAACGGGCAGTTTGTTGAGTAAGGATGTAGTTGTCGCCTTCCCAAGTGACATTGGGGAGATAGTCTTGGTAGAATTGACCCAAGCCAGAGAACATACTGTAACCATGGCCACCACAGGCACGTCTACAGTCCTCAATAGCATCAATAGCCATGGTGGTAGTCAAACTCTTGAGACCAGAGGAACTGGCGTGGAGATCGGCCAACAGAGAATAGTTGCCCTGTTGCATAGCTTCTTGGTTCAAGTTGTAGAGACGCATCATTTCACGACCAGTGAAGAAACAAGCATAAGCAGCAGCGACAGCAGGCAAAAGACGGTATTGTTGCATGGTATAGTCGAGAACAGGTGTTTCAATGACCTTGTTGTCCCACTTTCTGGGATTGGCAGCATCGACAAACTGCTGACGAACAGCGGAATAACGGATAGCAATGGTGGTAGCCTTGGCAAGAGCGTAACGGACGCCCAAGACAATGTTGGCACGCACAAAGACCATGGTGCCATATGACAACTTGGCATTAGGAGGCTTGGAGTATTCACCAGTGCCAGCCTTGACTTGAGAGTACTTTGCCAAGAAGGCAACATGAGGAATACGGTAGTGGTCAAACATGATGAAACCATTGTCAACAGTGTTGAAGCCAAACTTGGGTCCAATATCGCCCACAGTGATGCCAGGAAGAGGAGTGTGGTCTTCAAAGCTACGGATTTGGACGCAGAAAGGATGAGGTCCCAAATCCTTACCATCGGTGATCAAACGAGCCATGACAATAGCGTGGTTGGCAGCCTTACCAAGACCACCAATCCACCACTTGGCAGCTGTCAAGGTGGGTGAATGAAGCTCGAATTCGTTGGTTTCAGGAATGTAAGTGGCAGTAGTCTCGAGACCTTGAACATTGGAACCATGACCAAGCTACGTAATAAATGCCGACATGGCATCATTTAATACTCGATCTCTTTTCTCTCTCTGTCCGTTTATAGAATACTTTACCTCAGTTTGGGCATAACAACCAATGATACGGTGCTTCAATGCAGGTTCCAAAAAGAGCTTCTTTTGTTCATCGGTAGTTTGGTTTCTCAAAGTGGGGATAAACATGTTGTAATGGAGGGTGAACTAATGAGCAAACATCAACATGAGTAACTGACAGTGGCTATCAATCCAATGCGGTTCACTTACAGGGCTGGATTGATCAAACAAGAAGTTGGCGATTTGAGTGTCTTGCTCATCCCAGTTTTGCTCCCTAAAAAAGAACCGATGAGTACACATCGATCATCGCAGCAAAGTATCAGATGTGCAGATTTACTTACTTTGCAACTTCGATAAGACGCTTATCTTTCCATAAAGAAGTAGAGATCTTGTCCTTACGGCTCATGTAGTAGCGGTTGGTCTTATCAAAAGCAGGCTCGGACTCCATCACTTCGAGTACCTTGTGCATCTTTTGCAACCATTCTTCAGTGTACATGAATTTAGCAAGTTCATTGACGTCAAAAGTGCCCTTTGCTCTCTCATTAGCTAAGAAGAGCTCGCCAGAGGGGCCCTTGGGTGCAAGCTTGGGAAACTTGGTAGCAACGTTGTTATCAAAAGTCATGTTTTGTAGAATTTTAGAGAGAGAAAACAAAATAGAAAACTTCAAACTATACCAAAAAGGCGGGGTAGGGTTTATATACGAATCACTTAATTGAACTGACTAAACAGAATTGCGATCAAACACCGTCTGCCATATTGAATTTTCACACAAAATTCAATTTTACTTTTTGTCAGCAGCATTTCGATGCTACTCCGCGCTTAAAATGGCAATCGTTCCATTGACAGCAAGTCTATAATTTCACATGGGAGAGACATCTTTATAACTTTTGGGTTTCTTTAGCTCTTTGATAAATGGGCTGATGTGCAATTTTAATGGAATACAGCCAATCAGTGTCTTATCTCGAGCAATACAATGGAAAGTTACTGCTGGCTATAGTGATTCATAACAGAAATCAACTGGATGATGACCCTGTGATGCCTGCAGCCACCGAGATAGTAACCGGAATGACATTAAGATGCTTCCCCCCGCATCAAACATTCAGAAATGTTGATTATCAACAGAAAGAATCTGATGAATAATTGGTATTCACGTTTGACACAAATATTTGTCGTATCATTTTTTTCTTTTTGGCGAGTCGTGCGCATACATGAAACTTAAGATCAGATAGCCATAGTCGTATTAAATAATGTTGTATCACCGGACGCAAACTATAGTGGTATATTCCATACTGGTACACTTTGCCTTGTGCCTGTTGTTCCATCAAATGTGGGGAAGCTCTCCCCCATGTTCCAATCACACAATTCAGTGGTTGCACTAAAATCAGTCCAATTAAGTGATTGAAGAATAGTTTTCCCTTTCTCCAGCCTCCTTTTCTTCTTTCCGAGGAAGATTCCCACTATTATGCAGATACTTCAGCACACGCACGCCTATACTTTTCAGAGCAGGAAAGTGTATTAATCATCTATAAAACCAAAGGGTAAAAGAAATTACTACTATACACGTGAGCCAAATATTGCTTTGCAGAGTGGTTTTCTACAATAACACAAGACATTCAACTGGTTTTGCAATCTATAACTTTTTCTAGCTACTTTGCTCGAAAAGCTGCTTAAGAGACATGTATATAGCGTATGACCTACCCTGTATTGGAGTGAGAGCTACGCTATCCACTGTGTTTAACAAGAAGCCTTTCGGCATTTCAATAAGGTATTTCTGGACCCTGCATGAAATTTTGGTTCCTGCATATTTTAACCATATTTGGAAACTCATTCAAAAAGACTGCAGTCAATCGTTGAAGCCTTGAGTGAATTTAAATGAATAACTTGTAATGGCCTCATGATGAGTTTTCATGAATCTAATTCACTCTCTGAGATGTATCTTTAGACCAAAAGTTGCAGATTTTCAGGCAACTCACACCCATTTTTACACCAACACATAGCCGAGTCATCAATCACGATATTCCACGGATAATAGTTGTATACTTTCTTGCATGTATTTGATATTTATATTTTCTGTATTTACATAATGTATTTTTCTCGTTGCTCTTCTAATCGCGCTTGTCTTTGATATCCGATAATTCGTATTGCTGACTTCCTTGACCAGTAGTATTGATGGTCTCTGCAAGACGAGTTTTTGCCATTTTGGTGGCTTCATTTGCAACAGTGGTGATGATTCTTTCGGCAGGTCCCCACAAGTTGAGAGCGTAAACGACATAACCCACACTGACACAAAGAATAAAGAGCACAAGGTAGATTGGGCTCTTGAGGATGGTCATGAATTCGTTCCATCCAAGCGCAATCATCATAATAATCACCCAGGATGGGACCTTGGCTGTTGTTGCTACCACGGAACGCTTTGCTTCCAAATAGAATGCATCCGATTCACGCTTGAATCTGTTGGTGATGTCGATCTGTTTGGCCTCTCCCAAGATTGTAAGCGATTGCTTAAAGTCGAAATCGTCGGTGGATTCAATCTCGAAATCCTCATCCATGCTCAAATCGACCTTGGAGAATATCTTGATCAATAACAAAGTCTACATGAGGGTGAAGGAAAAACGTCAGTTCAAAGCACCAGTAAGCGAACAAGTAGACATTACCTCATCTCTAGCCTTTTTAAAGTAAGAGTCAATGTCGTCCTCAGGTTTCCACACTTTGGGAAGTCCCTTGTCGTCATAACGGAACTTTTCTTCAAATCTATCATAATAACCTATTAGTGTCACCTTGATTAAGCCCAATTGATGTGTTTGACGTACCTGTTACGAAGTTTTAGTAACAACAGGTTGTCAGCCAGTTCTTCGTCCACTTTTTTACGCAGAACGACCCAAGTTTGTCTTTTAAGATCGGCGGTGGATTTGGCGATTTCTTCTTCAGAAGAATCAAAACCTATCAATGCATCATGTCAGTTGGGTGTGTTGCTGTAGATCTTGTTTGGACCTACTCTTGGCTTTCTTGGCCAGCAGTTTTTCTCCGTCAGACACTGTAGTTTTGTAAATTTCGATAATCTTGTGCCACATATCACTTTCAGGACGATTCAATTCGAGAGCAACAGGATCGGCAAGTTCAGACTCGATCTGCTTTTCAAGTGCCTTGTTCATCTTTTTGAATTCTTCTACTCGAGCTCTGGATGAAATCTCGGTGAAATCCTCATTCAAAAGCTCCTCCTCATGGGCATAGGACCAGTCTGTATCAGACAAAATGATGGCTAAAACATGATGTAGTTGAATAAGAAGGGGAGCATCATATACTTGATGTCATGTCTATGTTACCTTTGGCTCCATTCAAAAACATCTCGCTAGCTTCCTTTTTGCAAGAGGAAACAGCTTCAGCAAAATTGTATCCGGGTGTCTTTAGTTGCTTTTGAAGGTTTTCGTCGAAACTGATGATTGCCTTTTTGTGCAAATTGTTGAGTTGACCAACAAAGTAGACGCCCAACTGAGTATTCAACTTGAGAAGCATTTCTGATCTCTTTTTTTGATACACGCCTTGGTTGTAACGAGATGCGCTCTTGTCAAACGTCTGCATCGCTTCCTCTCGCATTGCCTTCATCTTTTCGCCCAATTCAGGGATAATTTGGTTCTTTTCAAGGATGGGTGCCTTGAAGGGAGCGATCTGTTCTTTGAATACTTCAAAAGCAGCCTATAGAAATCGAATTAGCAACGAATGATGCACCCATATTTTGATGCTGCTACTTTACATTGGAGATTTCATCACATCTGTATTGAGCCAGTAATTCTTGCTGAGTGGGCAGATCCAGGTCCTTGTTGGTGAGCACCTTATCCCAAATACTGGATGCATACATATTGTAACCATCTGCAGGAATACGCTTATGGTACTCGGGACGGAAGACAAAATCAGGATTCTCAGGATCATTGAATCTGATTTGGCAGTGCAAGAGTCAATGCATATGTTACCCCCAACAAAAAAAAAAAAAAAAAAAGTCATTTCTTACCTTGAACGCAGCTTTTTCACTTCCTCATCGAATTTCTCGGGCAGCAGGATTTTGTGAGGCAAACCAGTAAACATAAAGTCGAAATAATCCGTGATTTTGCAGTTCTCGAGACCTTCAGGCTACATACAAACGCTTTCATCAGCACACTGAGCACTTTTTCCTCTGCCTTTTTCATCCATTACCTTTGACAAGCTCTCCCAAATCTTTTCCAAATCCGCTTTCAATGTCTTTGCCAAATTTTCCAATGGTGTCGCACCAACAAAGTCTCGAATGACGATCAGAAGCAACGTCTTTTCCTTACTACATTACAGAATAGAAAAAATGACATGATGAATACAATACCACACACACGTGTTTGTTACAGCTGAACAAGCATTACCTCTTTTGATTCTGAAACAGTTGCAAATTGACTTCAAATACAGTCTTTAAAAGACCCATATTTGCACCTTGATACAGACCAACTTGATGCTCCCACAAATTGATAATAATGACCTCACTGGTTGCCATAGAAAACAGTGCTGATTTTCGCTCAAAGTCTTGATCCTCGCCTCTTTCACGGCCATCTGTGCCTTCGACATCCATCACAAGAACATGCATGCCTCTGCCACGAGACAGCCAGATACCTTTTGTGGTCTGTTGACGTTGATTTTCATCCATTTCAACAAATGAAGTACCAAAGAGTCTGTTCAACAAAGTACCTATTGGGGGGGGGTGTAGAGCGCTATGAGCAAGCTAGTTTGCTTGTATGATTGCATCAGGAGCTACTTACTTTTACCGGTACTTTGAGAACCAAAGACGGCTACAACGTCGTATTTGAAGCCGGCATCTGCGAGACCCCACGTCTTCATGTATTCAGGAAGCTGCTCACTAGGGATTCAGATGTTATATTTAGGCACTCTATCACTAGATACAATTGCTTTACGTGAATTTTTGGTGTTCATCGACAACTTGGAGACGAGGAATGGTCTCCACATCATGGTCCCAGTCTTGGATGGCGCTGGAACTGGTCTTTACTGACGACAAACTATCAACAGGAGTCGCAATGTGCTGATCTTGTTTTTCTTTCGAGTGGTCTAACGTTGTCTCCATGTTGAATTATATTCCTTTTGCTGTTTAAGGGGAAAAGAGAAAGAAGAGCAGGAAAAAGGAAAAATGAAAAATGAAAGGAATTTATAGCCAACAACGGAACTGATGAGCGAACTAGAAACGGAGCCGCCCAAATTTGATGTGTGTATGCAAACCTACCAAATTGAAAAACACTAGCATATTTTTGAACAAGCGTCGCTCGGGACATCATGTCATTTCTTTATATATTCGAGCTCTTGTGGTTTTTTCATCATTAACAAGCTTTTTTTTAAACCTGAAATGAAGGCTGTTATCACTGGTGCATCTGGTCTATTAGGTAGAGCCACTTTCAAGCAATTCAAGGACGCTGGCTTCCAAGGTAAGTTGAGCCATGTTGACAACCATAGTAGTCTTGAAATAACACTGCCCCTTGCTGCTAGTTGTTGGCACTGCATTTTCTCGCTCAAAGGGCGATTTGATCAAGGTCAGTGACATACGATGATACCTTCATCAGGATTACACTGACTGAATTGCTTTTATCAGTTGGACTTGACAGACGCAAATGCAGTCGAACACTTTTTAAAGGAGCAAAAGCCAGACGGTAAGCATATTTTCGAATCTACTACTATTTCGTGAAAACCAACATGTCTCGACTCAAGTACTGGTTCACTGTGCTGCTGAACGTCGCCCCGATGTTGCTGAGAGAGATCAAGATGCTGTGTTGCGCGTAAGCTTATCTGTATATGGATCCCAAGACACGAACACATGTCTGACTAACTTTTGCCCGCAAACACAGTTGAACGTGGAAACCCCTAGAAATCTCGGCAAGATCTGCAAGGACAATGGCATCATGCTCATCTACATTAGCACAGATTATGTCTTTGACGGTACCAAGCCTCCCTATGAGGTTGGAGATAAGCCCAACCCCTTGAATTTCTACGGCCAGACCAAATTGGATGGTGAGGAGGCTATTAAGAGTGTGTATCCCGAGGCCGTGATTCTTCGTGTACCCATCTTGTACGGAAGCACCGAATACAATGCTGAGTCTGCAATCAATGTCTTGATTGATGTTGTTCTGGTATGATATATGTTTTTTAGTGAAGAAGGGGCTACTACATGGCATGATTTTTTAATTGACTTCTTTATCGTATGTGTATAGAATCACGACAAAAAGGTAACCGTTGATAACGTGGCAAGTCGTTACCCTACCAATGGTAAGGACCGTAACATTTGAATTGGATTCTGTACTGAATGCCTAGCTTAGTGGAGGATGTTGGACGAGTGCTTAAAGATCTGGCTGGTAAGAATCGCATGGTAGTATGTCTGTATGACCTGGGCCTGACTAATTAGCGTATAACAGTTGCCAAGGTTGAAAATCACAAGGATATTAGGGGCATTTACCACTTTTCAGGTGAAGAGAGTATCACAAAGTATCAAGTGTGTGGTGAGTTGTACATGTATAGAGTAGTGGGCACCACACATTAACGATGCTTGATAGAAATCATTGGCAAGATTTTGAACGCTCCTATTGATCATCTCACTCCTCAAGACACTGTCGACAAAGCCGCTGCAGGTAAGTTCAGAGAGAGAGAGAGAGAGAGAGAGAGAGAGAGAGAGAGAGAGAGCAACTATCCACGAAGGTATGGCTAACATGGCAGTAGTTTCAAGACCTGAAAACTCGCATCTGTCCAGCAAACGTTTGCAAGAAAGTGGCATTGATACAAACTGCGTTAAATTCGCTACCTGGTTTTCTGAGAATCTTGATCCCAAGGAGGAATAAATTCAAATGGATGGCTCTACTAAAGCAGAGCTCAATCATAGGCAGGATGTATCTACCAGAATCCCTTATTGCGACATTTGTCCAACGCTCCTTCTTTGATGTATGCTTGTTTTTCTTTCTTTCTTTATTAGCGTATCAGATAATGTTAAATAGAGCGTAAATTCATTGTAAAGTTAGCATAACTGCTTAAACTCTCTTCATTTGGCGATCAACAACCATCAAGCTGCCAACAAAAGTCAAGTTCTACGCAACCCAGTTAGTTTCATGCAGCATTTTCCAGTCAGTAGGATACCTACCATCTTTGATCTGACTTCCACAATATCCTCTGGCACAAGGAAAATTGTAGCACCCAATTTACGGGCAATTGAAATAGCCAAACGAGCATTGTTGAAAGCGTCCTCATCTAAGATACAAAAGTGTATGAGCAATTCAGCAATAAAACCATTCAAACCGAAGCAATAATACCTGTGTTACCAGCAGTAGCATGAGAGGCATCCACAATGCCGGGTTTCATGCCATTGAGCACATCCAAGAAGAAGACACCTGTGCGAAGCGATGGGTCTCTGAAAGAAGTCATCTTGCTCTGCTTTCCACCTCTTTGAGCAGTTTCATTAGCCCACTTTACCATGTCCATATCAGTAACAGGTCTGCCACCTTCGCTCAAGGATTGCAAAGTACGAACGATATTCTCGCGCATCATTTGCCAGACGAGACCCAGAGTCAAGGTCTTTTGTTCATCGACAATGTCGGCGCCTTGGATGCCGACCAAAGAAAAGCCATTCTCTTGTCCAAGACGCACAGCATAATTACAATTCTCCAGCTGCTTGAATCGAGACAAGGGCTGCTTTTTACTGACCAGACGCCATTGAACGAGCCCAGGTTGTACCTTATCAAAGGCCTGTAACAAGATTAAACCGTCCTTTAGGTCTTCATAGAGATTGTATACACCAGGCTCCACGTTCAAGCTGTTCAACCACAGTGTAAACATGCGCGCTTCACGTTCGCCTTCGGCATCAAATGGCTCAACTTCGGGCGCCTCCTCTTCCGTCAAAGGTTCAAGGCCAGGATGCGTATTAAACAAATGGGCAACAAAGGCCAGATTAAGCTTGGGGTTGCCACTCACCATGGCCTTAGGAGTGAGGTACTTGCGACAGCCAATAGCTTCCGCATTCTGGAGCACCATTTCAGCACGTTTCATCACATCTTGTTCTTGCAGAGGGGCACGAGAGCATTCATCCGGCTTGATTTGGTTCAGCAAGATGGTATAGTTTTCACCATCACACACATCCTTACTGAAATTGGTGACTCTACATATAACACATCATCCATCAGTACAAAAGTACAGCACACACACACACGCTATATTGTATACCTTCTCTCCCAACCAGCAGCCTTCAAATGATAATTGAACCATCTCAGCAAGATGACATCGGGAGGTAATTTCAAAAATTCCTCCAAAGTCTCATCCTGTTCCAATAAGCGATACAGCTCGGGATGTTGCTGGATAGTAATCTTGTTCAACAGACCTCGCTTGATAATCTGCCAAATAAGACCCAGAATCAAGTACTCTTTGCCTTCAATGATGTCTTGAGATCCAATGTTGACAACAGAACAGCCAATTGCCTTGGCTGAGTTGACGACAATGTTGTTGTTTTCCACCATTTGAAAGTTGTTCATCTTCTTTTTGACATTGAGAACACGCTCGTCAATGGTGTCTGGTACGGCATCATTGATCAGCTTACACAGGATGAGACCATCGCGGCACTCGTCAAACAGCTGCATTGTGTTGGTAGGGATGGGCAGGCGATAGCCGACGTCGGGGTCCATTTCCATAATGCTGTTGATGTGGCGAGTGAATTCAGTGCGCTCATCCTCGTTGATGGTATGCGTGGCATCACTGTTGGCACCTTGCACACGAATCTTGTGCTGATGGACGTCAAAAGCGCCCTTATTGCGGCCCTCCTTGAGTCTGTTTGCAAGCTACACGGATAATTTTAGTATCTCCACTATATGGACAATGCCAATATCAAGTGGTAGATGTTACTTACATCGATGAACTCTTCTACATCAATCTTGCCGGTAGCACTTGTAGTCACCTGCTTCAAGTTGGCTCTAATCTCATCGTAATTGTCGCTGTAGCCCGTGTCTTTGCACGCCTGCTGAATTTCGCGCTGATCAAGCAAGCCATCTGTATCCAAATCGCACTCTCTATTCACGCACATGTCAGTAGGAGGCGCCATGGCCAAGCAAGATAAACACCTACTCGAATTTGTCAATCAATGCATTGATGTCATTGACTTGGAAATTGGGATATTTCTTTTGGAGCATAAACGCATTCACGACCATCTTTGATAGTAAAATGAATTGAATAAAGAAGAAGAAGTTTTTTTCTTTTTTTTTTTTTTCCTGTTTTTAACCATGCTCAATCTAAAACCTACCGTGTTGTGTGAGCGAGAATAGGTTTCTTCGGAGTAAATCCATGCTTTTCATGTTGGATGATGATAATGGATGATGATGATATAGTGTGTGACCTCTGACAGCTCAACATTTAAAGCAGAAATGGCTGTTCATTCCTTCGTTCTTTTCTTCTCTTTTGCTTTATATTCAGTATTTGTTACACAAAATATGTCAAATCCATTCGATCAGAACCCTTGGCAATCAAGCAGTCAGCAAAACACAAGCGGGCCACGCTTTGGCAATGCCTATGATGATGAGCCAGCTTACGGAAATGCCTATAGCAGCAACAGCAACACCATGCCTGGTTTCAGTGCCACCGGCTACAACAATGCCTGGGGCGATGAATCCAACAAGACGCAATACGACACAAACGCATATAATTCTCCTCCACCTCCACAAGCACATCCCGCTCAATCTCCTTACGGTACAGCACAAAATATGCCTCCTGCTCAATCTCCCTATGGCGGCAATCAATCCTTGCCGGGCAACAATGACGCTTACAGATACACTGGAACCGCTTATGGTAATCAAACATTACAAGCAGGCGGCGGCGCTGGGTATCCTCCTAATTCACCTACACCTTCCAATGCAAAGCCAAGCGCTACAACCGCATCATCCGCTGGACCAGATCCTTGGAACGGAGAGACGTACCATACGCCTAATAAATGGCGTTTTTGGTTCCGTTTTGTCATTTTGTTGGCCAGCATTGGACATTTAGGCTTTGCTGCTGGTGCTCGACCCGTAAGTAGGATATAATACTGTGGTGACAAATGCTCAACTGATAAAATATGTAGTACTCTGGTCAAGATGTTCCCTTTTACACTGCTGCCTGCTTTTATTATTTGTTTGCTGTGGTAAGTTGTTGCTGTTAAAAAAGATCAAGTGGGCTTTATGGTGTGTGTGTGTGTGTGTGTCGATGCTAATAATGAACCTTGGTTGCAGGCAATTCTCTCCATCATCTATTCCATGTATCATGTCTTGTTTTACTGCTACCGACGCATGGCAAAGAAGCCCAAGATGAATCGGCCCATCATGTTTGCCATCGATTTGCTGTTCGCTGTCTTATGGGGTATTGGTGTCATTGTCGAGGTGGCCAAATTCAAATGTACAGACGGTAGTAAATTCTGTAATTTCTACAACGTGAGCATCTTTTGGGGCTTCTTGGCGTTTGCTGCCTACATCTTTGCTGTCTTTTGGGATGTGTGGGGTGCTTGCTGTGGTGGTGCCAAGAGACGCAAGTAATGGCAACGGCAAGGTTTCTCGATCCAACATCATCTATATTTACTACTACAATTGTATCATAGCAACTATCTTTTATATTTTTTTCCTCAGTGTCTACAATTAATTCAGCTCAATTGCACAAAAATGTAATTTAATCCGTTAAAAGCAATAAAAAAAAAAAAAAACTCTAAGCATACAAGGTGTATTGGCAGTAGTGGTGAGAGCAGTAGTGGCACCTTGTACCGTGGTATATGTAGAGTAGGCGGTCAGTGTGTATAGTTCAAACTTGCTTCTATAAAAGAGTGTTACAACGCTGAAAATCAATAGGGTGTTTAAGTTTGAAGTAAAACAAGGTTTACAACGAAAGCTGTTAATTACAAGCATTTAGTTGCAACAAATTGGCAGATCGGATTTTGCGCAACAATGGATTTAAGACTGCATAGTGTATACTTGTAATTGATACTATTAGATTCTGCTTGTATGCTGGTATTTTGGGTATCCTGGATCAGACCATTCGAGGTTCGGTTTCGATGCCAGAGTATTAAAATTACAAGTTCCTAAAGCAAAATCATGCGAAAAATACAATGGTGTAATTGGATTTTGAATTGGATGAGTTGCTGCTGTTGATGTATGGATGATTTTCGGAATAAGTCAATTTTGAGTACTAATCTTGACAAGACCCATAAGAAAGGCTGTTGATTACGAGTATCTAGTAGTGACAGATCAATAGAAGAGATGTTGCGCAACACTGCATTCCAAACCGCTTGGCTCTAGCATGTTTTGTTCTGGAGCGGCGCAGGTTGAACACGGGTTTGGGGGTTAGCAAAACAGAGCAAATCCTGTTTTTTAGAACTATCTCATTATTAGAGAGTTTATATTTCTATGGTTCTATAGCCACTTTGTAAGGGGGATCTATAAGCATACGGTATAAACAAACTTTCAAAATTACTATTCTATTGACTTAATATTAACATAATGTATTATACTATTATTTGCAGCTTGTTAGGAGTGCCACGAACAACAAATTTGTTGTATTTACTTATCGCAAAGTTCTTTTTTAGGACAGTAAATCTATTTGATCACGTCCGATACTTATGGGGGTATCGTGTGTAGTTATCTTAAGCCATTTGTACCATGAATTTTGAATGTTTAATCTTGCTTTTCTTATTTTGATTACATTTTTAGTTTCAATATTGGATGACTTCCAAAACTATTAAAAATCGATTTTTAATTTTTAACTTTAATTTCAGTTAATGCATTTTCAGGTTAAAATTTCAAATTAATTGAGGGGGGGTGAGGGCCTCAATAAACATTTTGGAAATATGGCTGTAGATTTGAAGTTAAAAACGAAAAAAATTAAGTTAAAACATGGTTTACATTCGTTTAAAAAATATAAAAAATATTTTAAAAAACGGTTTTTAACAGTTTTGGAAGTCATCCATTAATGCTTTATTTCTCTGAGCTGTCTCCAAATTTGAGCCAATAAAATCGATTAAAAGCTAGTTTAAAACGCCGCTGACTTTGAAAATTTTTGCGAGGGTTTCCCTCTGTTTTTTTGTTAGGCGGAGTTTTAAGTATTGCCAAATACAGTAATTCAGCAATTCCATCATCAAAATCCCCTGAAATGCCAGAATATGCCTTACTACACACCCCAGCTTATAATGCAAACGTTTGAGACTCTCAATTAGCACCAAGTAAGTGATACAAATCAAGTGAGGGCAGCCTATCTACCCCCAGCCTCTGAATCAAATCTAGTTGTGCTTCAACGATAGGCTTATCCACACAACGAAAAAAGAGGCTTGTTATGGCTGAAAGAACCATGAAAAGTGGGAAAAGTAACAAAAGGGCATCACTAGAATGTGATGAAGAACAGAAACATCGCAATACAGTTACATACAAAAAGGTAACATGCAATGTGTATCATCAAAATGACGAGTACAAGAAAACAAAAGTAGTAGAAAAAAGTATCGGGCTTGCCTCATACGAAGCAAGAACACCAACACCACCAGTATTACAAAAGAAGTAATACTTGAAGAACAAAAAGAATGCAAGGCTACTCCACAACAATAGAGCAGCACTGCCAGTGATACAATGCATCAAAAGATACACCATAGCACTGTGGTAGAGCAACAGAAAAATAGTTGCGTGCAGAAAAGGGAGGAAAGAATAAATCGCAATAGAGCAAACTAATAAAGAATGCACAGTATTACGAGAAAAAAAGCAGTAAAAGGTTGAATGAATAATGAAATCCATGGCAACCAAAAAAGGGGGATATACAAACCAAATACAAACCAAACACAATCATTCTATTGCAACGAACTGGCCTAAAATAAACTGTGTAGTTAGTATTATTGTATATTGTACCGCGAAAGGTGGCTCTTATCGGCTGATACCTTTTGTAACAAACTTGAAAGGTATCGTCGTGGGTACTGGTGGTTGTAAAGACGTGCTCCGTTTGGCAAAAGGGGTGTTGTATTCAATCAATAGTAATAAAAAGTATATGGTTTAATAGAAAAAGTGCAGTGCAAAAATAGTGTGAAAAGGAGGGCGAGAAAAAAATAAAATAAAAAAAAACGCGTTGCTGAGGATGACTGCAGCCAATAGGCTGTGGAAGCGCAGAGCACACAGAATATGAATGACGTGTACAATAAACATTTTTTTGCATTGTGGTGACTGTACCCAAATGATTTTTTCGTGATGATTTTTTTGAATCAAAATTGATATAATTTGACATTCGTAAACGTTTTTGTTAAGATTAGCTATATAAAGTGTGCTCCGCGTATACTACTTTCTAATAAACTTAAGGGGAGAATTTGAAGGCGCATTTGATGGTGTCCATTTTAAGATACTTTTAGAATGAAGAGATAAAGAATTTTGCGAAAATGTAAAAAGCAGTTTTTCCAGAAAAAGTCGAGATTTAGCATATACAACGTTCAAAATAGCAGTTGCACAGATTACCCTACATCTGTACGGTCATTTTGATTTAATATATATCATACTGTAGTAAAAAGTGTCGTTTTTGCCTCCAAAATTGCGATCTTTTGATTTTTAACAAAAACTATGAGGGGTACCTCATGAAAAATAGTGGATTTTCATCGATTTAGATGGATCCGAAAAAAATCAAGATAAAGGTACAGGAAGCAAATGATAATCAAAACCGATCATTTGGCACTATTCCAAGTGTGTAAAACGGGTTGTATCTTGAGATATTGCACCTTAAATTTTGCGTAATTTGGCTGGGAATGACACCTTCTCGCCATGAAACCCAATGCGCCAAAATTGAGAAACACTTCAAACAACGGCTATTTTGCAGTATTACACATTGAAAGCTACCACGAGTGCATAGACACAGTTTGGACACCTGTTTTCCTTCGAAAACAGTTAAAATACTAATACTGTTGTATATAGTGATTATTGTTGCCTAAGGGTTAAGGACTTTCGAAGAGTAACACCAATACTCAACTCTTAGTAAATCTGTCTTCTCCACTATAAGAAGATCATTGTGCTTCTTACAATGCAAAGAAACGGAAGACATGGTTTTCGACAAGATGAAATAAGGAACACATCAGTTTGGAGAAGAAAATCTCAAAAAGTTTGCTGGCGCGTTGATTCCAAACATTGTTGACTTTATCGATGGTACACTGCAGCAAGTCTCTTGCTGTGAAACCAATGACAATATACAACAATTACTTTACCATGGCTGAAAGCACGTCCATGCTATTAAGTATCCAGTTATTGCCAACCCACCAGACGGTATAACTACTGTTGTTTGAAAAACTGCGTCATAAAACTAAAATTAAGCATAACTGGCAATATACTGGAAGGATTGGTACACTTCTAGTGTTAATAAAACCACAAAACCCGTTACTACATGACTGCAAAAGTTTCAAATGAAACCGGTCTAATTTGATTTGTCAGGGAGCAATAAACACGTTTTTTAGCTATTTTTAAACTACTAAAAATTAGGTGAGAGAGCTAAGACTAATTCAAATTTAAGCAATACCACCTTGAGAAAAGTGAGATTTGAAACAACGAAATTTGATAAGAGCCCAAAAAGGGTGTATAATAGGATTTTGAGGTTTCATCTCTAATTACCTGAAGCTCTGACCAACTAGAAGTAATTATTTTGGGAAATTGGCAGGGAAACTGTGCATTTCGTGATTTTTGTATTACTAAAGTAGTAATCAAACAAATAAAGGTCCGGAAAATGCTACAGTCAGATTACAGAGGTTCTGAAGCCAAACTTCACGCAGTTTCGTTATACTTTGTCTGGCAAAAATTGCCTCCAATCAAAGGATCATTCTTAAAATTTAGTATTTTCAGCAAACCGCTTATCGTTTCTGCATATTTTACAGGAGGACTTGATGTGTTTTTAAAATGAAATTATAGATGAATTTGTCGAAAAGCTTTTGTTTGAGTTTGAAGAAGATCCAAGTGATTTACAGCGCTCTACAAGGCGCAGCGTTCTTTTGAAGTAATGGTTTTTGAATGAACCGTACAAGTCAGTCAGTGCACCTGACTCAGTTTTTTATGTGCAATAAGATAAACAATGACCACATTATTAGACACATAAAAAATATAATGGTATTTCTAAATCATTTTCGAAGAAATCAGAGATTGAATAAAATTAGACGTTTTCATAATTACTGGAAATTCTTATTTATGCCGATTTCTCCAATCAGCTTCAAGCTAGAAGGTCTATATTATGGATGTTAATAGAACCATTGTTTGTGGCTCCAACGATAGTTAGCTCATACAGATATCTCTATTATACGAGCACTAATCGTAAATCGAAGTTTTGTGACGCAGTTTTTCAAACCACAGTAGTAGCAGCATGAAGAGTATTGGTCGATATCATCACCGACTTCCCTCAATTAAAACCCCCTTTTTCTGATCAATATTACAAAATGAACGAAATTACTACTCCATGCTGCATGCAACATCAATTATACAGCGCTTATTATCATTAGAGCGCCTGCGAGACATCTGCGATCTATTATCATGGAACGATATCGATAATCTTGTAAGTGTTGCTTGCAAAGCCTACGTTCACCAGCATGTGCCCGAAGACTACATGCACATCTGGCTCCACACACACAACCACGTGGACACACAGCGTGTGCCTAGACAAGTTACTTTCACTTTCGCTCTAGCCACTCGACATGTTGTTTGTTTGCATGTTGATCGTCGTCTGTGCACTGGTAACTCCCAACTCAACATGCTCCAAGTCTTTACTGTCAAGATCCACTCAATGCGTATACATCACGCTCATCACTTCATGTGTGTGCTCTACATCAGATATTCCACACCCGAACTTATTAATCTCGCGTTCCACCCAGATATTCATCTTCAGTGTAGTAGTCATATCCAGGGATCCTGTCATGAACTCGTCAGGTTAACCATCATTGCAAATCCAACTGCATTACATCTCTCCTATTTCTACTCCTATTCTAATATCAACTATCCCGCGTCTCAACCGCAGTTCATGCAGTACGGTTCAAACTACAATTTGCTGCGCAACCAACATGCATCCAGATTACACTCTATAATGGATTGCACAATACTCCTTTCTACAGAACTAGACTCCTTCACATTTTAGTATAAATACCCTTCCTATTTCTCTAGTTCTTTTATCTCTTTGTCAATTATCCTCATCAACCCTCATCAACCCTCATCAACCCTCATCAACCCTCATCAACCCTCATCAATCCTCATCAACAACCCTCATCAATCCTCATCTATTAATCTTATATATATTCTGAATAAATCTCTTACAGCCTTAGCCTCTTGTCTCTGTTTCTAGCCTTTTATATACTAAGATCCCTGATAGATCCACTCTATGTCAATCAAGAGATGCCCTGTAATAAAAAAGTCTCTTGGCTTTCGTTTAGATACAGTTGACAACTGATTACTCATATCGTTCCACTCGACTTATTAATACGAATTCAACAGTAAGATCTACTGTAGTTGTACATTTTTGGCAACGATGAATTCTTTCAGACATATGCAAGCAAACAAGCCATTTATTATAATAACAGAAGGCAAAATGACACGATTTATTCAGTCATACGTTGGCACTCAATGCTCGTACAACAAGTGCATCTTTTTTGGCAAAACTTGCACCCATTTACAATTCAAAGATGCCATAATCAAGAATGGGATCATGTACGTCTTGATAAAAATGTTCAAGAATATCACCGTTTTGGACGTGTCCATGGCAAAAACGCTAGAGCGGGAAGAACGGGGTCTCATCAAAACGATCAACAAGATATTTCCTGGGTGCATTCTCAAGGTTTCCCAAGTTGCGTTTACTGGTGATTGGAGTAGCCTGGCTACTAAAATAATGCAATGTTTCTCCTTGACACTTGTTGAAGACAATATTATGCAGGTTGGTTACTGAAACTAGACCAGCCAGATCTGGTCAGCATTTGTATTAATAGCTTTTTTTTTCTGCAATAGAAGTTGCACTCTGCAGAGCAAGGACCGTTCGATGATAAGCAGAGCTCGCTTCTAGTATTTGACCCAATGGATAACTTTTGTACACCTGTTTATGTAGAGAAGCATTATCTCACATAGCATAATGGGTCAGCATATTCTTTGTTGTTCTTTGTGCATCTGAGTGCTTGTCCTTTTTATGAAAAGTTGAGTTGATCAAAATTTCCCAATTAGGTAATTTTGGGTTGGTTTTATGAATATGAGTGTATTTTTCTTCTACAGTATTTATCCTTTGATGAATTCGTGTTAATAAAGTTGATTGAAACGATATGAATAATCAGTTGTCAACTGTATCTAAACGAAAGCAAAGAAAAGACCTCTTTATTACAGGGCATCTCTTGATTGAAATAGAGTAGATCCCTGGATATGACTACTACACTGGAGATGAATATATGGGTGGAACGCGAGATTAATATATTCGGTTGTGGAAAATCTGATGTAGAGTACACACATGGAGTGATGAGCGTGATGTATACGCATTGAGTGGATCTTGACAGTAAAGAGTTTGGAGCACGCTGAGTTGGGTGTTACCAGTGCACAGACGATGATGATCAACATGTAAACAAACAACATGTCGAGTGGCTAGAGCGAAAGTGAATGTTACTTGTCCAGGCACACGCTGTGTGTCCATGTGTTTGTGTGTGTGGAGCCAGATGTGTATGTAGTCTTCAATCAGGCACATGCTGGTGAACGTAGGCTTTGCATACAACATCCTTCACTCTTTCCAGCATACATATTTCTGCTTTCATTTGAAGTTTATTGCAAAATCGACAGGATACCACCCTCACGAGGGGGCCAGCCATAGGTGCTAAACGTGACAATTCCATCTGCAGAATGCTAGAGACACAGCAGGCATTATTGCAAAAATACCTGCACATTTAAAAGTTTCTATAATTTCTGATGAGGAGGGTCCCTCGCGTAAAAAAAGTATACACAAAACTCACATCACTTTGTGTCTGCTAGTGTTTGGAATGCAACTACAAGAAAGACCAATTGTTTGAGGGCTTGACAAAATCAGTCGTACCGGTTGCCATGGATCCACAAGGCGTAAAGAGTATTATTCTCAACCAAAATGCCAAAATTCAATCTTCAATATCTTGTCTTCTAAACCGTTTTAGATGCTCGGAATAGTGCCAAATGATTGCTATCGATCACCATTCACATCCTAGACCTTTATTTTTATTTTTTTTGGATCAATCCTAATCGTTGAAAATTCACGTTTTTTCATGAGGTACCCCTCATGGTTTTTGTTAAAAATCAAACGATCGCAATTTTGGAGGCGAAAACGACACTTTTTACTATGATATATATTAAATCAAAATGACCGTACAGATGTAGGGTAATCTGTGCAACTGCTATTTTGAACGTTGTATATGCTAAATCTCGACTTTTTCTGGAAAAACTGCTTTTTACATTTTCGCAAAATTCTTTATCTTTTTATTCTAAAAGTATCTTAAAATGGACACCATCAAATGCGCCTTCAAATTCTCCCCTTAAGTTTATTAGAAAGTAGTATACGCGGAGCACACTTTATATAGCTAATCTTAACAAAAACGTTTACAAGAATGTCAAAATGTCAAATTTTGTTGAAATGGAATCAAAAGAAATCATTGCAAAAAAAATTATTTGGGCACAGTCACCACAGTGCAAAATGTTCATTGTACACGTCATTCAGATTTTGTGTGCTCTGCACCTCCACAGCCTATTGGATGCAGTCACCCTTAGCAACGCGTTTTATTTTTTATTTTTTTCTCACTGTTTTTGCACTGCACTTTTTCTATTAAACCATATACTTTTTATTACTATTGATTGAATACAACACCACTTTCGACAAAAGAAGCATACTTTTGCAACCACCAGTACCCAAGACGACATCTTTCAAGTTGGTTACAGTAAGTATCAGCCGATAGGGGCTACTTTTCGCGGTACAATATACAGCAATACTAATTATACAGTTTATTTCAGACCAGTTCATTGCAATATACTTATTCATTGTGTTTGGTTTGTATTTGGTTTGTATATTCCCCTTTTTTGGTTGCTGTGGATTGGGTTGTCATGGCTTTGGGTGTTGTGGGTTTGGTTGTCATGAATTACATTCATTCAACCTTTTACTATTTTCTTTCTCGTGATACTGCGCATTCGTTTGTTTGCTTTATTGCGATTTATTCTTTCCCCTTTTTCTGCACGCAACTATTTTTCTGTTGCTGTGCCATAGTGCTATGGTGTATCTTTTGATGCATTGTATCGCTGGCAGTGCTGCTCTATTATTGTTGTGGAGTAGCCTTCCATTTTTCCTTTTTGTGGTTCTTTGAGCCATAACCCTCTTTTTTCGTTGTGTGGATAAGCCTATCGTTGAAGCACAACTAACTTTGATTCAGAGGCTAGGGGGTAGATAGGCTGCCTTCACTTGATTGGTATCACTTACTTGGTGCCAATTGACAGTCTCAAGCGTTTGCACTATAAGCTGGGGTGTGTAGTAAGGCATATTCTGGCATTTTAGGGGATTTTGATGATGGAATTACTAAATTACTGTATTTAGTAAAACTTAAAACTCCGCCTAACGTCGAAACAGAGGGAAACCCTCGCAATTTTTTTTCTGGCCTGGGGTGTCTGTAGGGCAAATAAAGCGTTGTGATTGGCTCAAATTTGGAGACAGCTCAGAGAAATAAAGCATTTGTATTGAAACTAAAAATGTAATTGAAATGAGAAAAGCACGATTAAACATTCAAAATGCATGGTACAAATGGCTTGAGGTAGCTACACACGATAGTACCGTATGTATCAGACGTAATCAAATACATTTACTATCCTGGAAAAAAGAATTTTGAGTAAATCTAAGCCTTTTCATAACATCCAAAAGAACCATTTTGCATTATTATATTGTTGGTATCAAATCAATCAAAGCCTTCCAATGACAATCATCTGGCTTATGAGATAAGCATGTATCTATGCCAAATTTTGCGAGGAATACAATTATGTGGTTAGATTTGAGTCACTTGGACGTGCTGCCGCTGATGAATGGACAATATTCAAAATAAGCCAGTTTTGAACACTGATCTGGTTAATTACAAGTGTTTAGTGCTAGCAGAGTGACAGATGGGGTGCTGAAAACACTGTATTAAAAGCTGTATACTGTATCCTTGTGCTTGACACCAAATCCAGCTTGTATGCAGGTATTTTCAGTATGTAAGATCAGGTCATCATGCGAGATCCATTTGCAAAAAATTGCTGCTAGGATATTGAAACTGGCACGTACCTATGCTAAATTCTGCGAGGAACACGATGAGGTAGTTGAATATTGGATTGGACGAATTGCCGTTGATGTAAGGAACAAGACAATTTTGAGCTTTGACCTTGACAAGATCCATAAAGGATTTTGTTAATTACAAGTGTGTAGTATATTTATTCACTTTTTTTTTTTGGATCTAATCAAGAGATCAACAAGTATATAATGCTGTACAACTCTCTTCCTCCGAAGAGAATCAAATAGCGCTTACGCACGTAATAAAAAGACAAAGGGATGACTGATGGTATTATCTAACCGCGAACATACTTGACCTTTTGCTTCTTGGGTTTAGCAGGGATTTGAGGTTGTTGAGCGGCTTGTTGGGCTTGCATTTCTGCCATAGTGGGAAGACCTTGAGCCTTACGTTGTTCATCAGCGAGGGCTTCAATTTCGGCCAATGTGGTTGTAGGAGCGACAATCGATTTAGGCACATCGCCCTCCTTTTGACATTGAGGCATGAGTTTTGCGATGGCAACGAATAATTCTTTGCGAGAAGTAATTTCTTGCTTGATGAAAAAGTTGTTCTTGTCTTTGATTTGAACACGAACACGACCGACATTTGCCCAATCGCGAGGATGACGCTTACCCTAATGAATCAAATCTTTAGTGTTGCCCCCCTTATCCGCATGGATGGACTGGATCCGTTACCTCGTATACAACAGAGAAACCCAATTTCTGACAAGCAATTGCCATATGGTAGGCATGGGGATTCTTCACTGACTTTTCCTTTGCAATCTTTCTACCTTCTTGGACTGATTTGTCGGCATCAATGTAGCAAGGATAAACGCAAACCCAACTACAAATGGTGTGAGCATCCCTTCTATACTAAACAGCAAATGATCCTTACTCTTTGAATTCCTCTGGGCGCATTTGACGTGAAACACCATTGGGTCCAGATGCGACAGTAACCACAGATTCTCTAGCAGGAGGAGCTGCCATGGAGGGAGCACCTCCACCGAGTCCACCGCCCATGCTTTGCATCATTTGCTGGAGTTGAGCCATGTCAGGCATGCCTCCTCCACCCATGCCGCCCATACCTCCCATAGCGCTCATCATGCTGCTCAAATCAGGCATGCCTCCTCCCATATTGGGTACGCCACCAGAAGGTGCTCTTCTTGCTGATGCGGATGATGATGATGAAGGCTCGCTAGGCAGAGGGAAATCCATATTGTCGATATCCATGTCGTCCTCATCGTCCAAGAAAACATGGTTCTTTTGCGTCTTTTTCAAATTGTTGAGCATAGACATGTTGTATAAAATTTAACTACACGAATAGAAAGCAAAGGAAGGAAATTTGGAAGCTCGTCTGGAACTTGATATTGCAGAATCTTTTACCGTCACAGGAAAGCACGATTATAAAATCAAAGCCGAAATGCAAAAACTGGCATTTTGCTCTTCTTTACAAATACCTAAAACGACAACCATGGCGAGCACCTTGAGAAATCAAACCTTGATGATAGGAAAAACAGGATCATCTGTAGTTTCATTTCAGGTAGGAGCTTTGCTATGCTTTGGAGATTGCACCAATGTCTCTAATGGATGTGAATTAGGAAGAGGATGCTCAGTGTCCTGTATGCAAAAGTGACAAATACCTTACACCCAATCTCAAGCTGCTCGTGTCGCCATGCTTCCATAAAATGTATGTATGTTTGTACGCATTCTTTATGATCTTACTGACCCCATCTACAGGTGCGAATCGTGTATCGATCGACTGTTCAGCGCAGGTCCTGCGCCTTGTCCGATCTGTCAGCAAGTCTTGAGAAAGAATCAATTCATGTCACAAATCTTTGAAGATCTCGCAGTCGAGAAAGAAGTTCGTATACGTAAAAGAGCGGCCCGAGTGTAAAGTATATGCTTGACATGCTGATTGCGCAGTACTAACCATGCATTGGCACAGATTCAACAAGAGAGCAGAAGATTTTCCAAGTCTACGAGCATACAATGACTATTTAGAAATGGTGGAAGATATAAGTATGTTACTGGGCTGTTGGTCTTGATGAGACATTAACGATTTATTTGTCAACAGCGTTCAATTTGATGAATGAAGTGGATGTGGCGGAAACGGAAGCAAAGATTGCAGCCTATGAAATGGAAAACAAAGACAGCATTGCCGCAAATCAAGCCAAGAACGTCAATGAGCAGCGCTTTAGAAGCTACCAGGACGAAATGGAGAAACAAGAGAGAGAGCAAAAGAGAGAGGAATACCTTCAGCAGTTGGAGGAGGAGAGAAAGCAAAAGGAGATGGAGAAATCAGACATCATCTCTGAGCTTGCTTCAACCAACAAATCTGCTCAGGCAGTCATACAAACAAGACAAGCTACTGCGCTCAAGCGATCATCTGCTCGTCAACAGCAACAGCAGCAATCAGAATCCAGTAGAATTGCCATGCCATCCTGGATCACTACTGCCATGGATACAGATGCTGAGATGAGAGAGAATGAAGCAAGAAACTTTGATCCCCTATCTTTACAATACGAATATACCTCTGGATACACTGTCCGTGAAAACTACATTGATCCGTAAGTGTTGTGTGTGTGTGTGTGTGTGTGTTAAATGCGCTGATATTGACACTTTGACCATTGCTAGATCCACCGAGTATTTACACAACAATAAGCAAGCCAAGGCTGGTGGCTATGCACCAAAGTTTGCACACCAACGTGCACTCATGTCAGCATTTACTGGTGTTTTGTGTCAACCTATAGACTAAAATAGGATTTATTTAAATAAAATGTACAGAAACAAGGAAAAGATATATATGTATATATAAATGTGGTGCTGTGTTGCGTATATGTATGTATAATATTGTATTTTTCTGCGGCTTTGATTTCGAATGCATAGTACTTGTTGATCTAGTAGATGGTTTTTCATGTTGTCAAAATCAGCCGCTTCTTTTTCATTGTTACATCGAAATACGCAAAGGATTGTAACAGAAAAACCAGGTGTACATATACAAAAATGAGCACATAACTAGTAGTGCATTATTAAAAAAAGTAATAGAATCATATTCATCCTTGAATGACACAACTGAGTCGATACTTCATACCAAGGTAAGACAGGTACATTCTTGTTGGAAACACGCGAATGCTTTTCAGGTGAGGAAAGTTCAAGTCTATTACAGATACATGATGAGTTGTTTGAGTGTGAGAATGGCTTATTATTGATTTTTCTCATTATTTACCTTTAATATCAACATATATACCTTTGACGATACAATATAGCCAAGAGAACTGTGTGAATAAGAACATCCCTCCAAAATACGAGTGCTAATATCATACCTCCTAGAGTAAAAGCCTGTTCTATTTTGTAATGATTGTTGGATTGGAATGGAACCCATTTATTATCTCGAAAGAAAAGCCAAGTTATCTCTTGTGGGTAATCGTGAAGTGTATCAGAATTGCTGCCATGCTCGTTGGTCTCTTTTGAAGCAGATGAATGCGGTGGGCATTCTCTGGGATCTACGACAGACGGTGGTGAATTGCTGTTATTAGGTGTGAGTGGTAATCGACTGTTGGCAGTATTATGATTATAGTAAATGGCTTGGTATTGGTGATCCATGTTTGTGTGTATGTAAAACAAAAGATTCAGCTATGTACTACTGGTTGTATATCTTTTTATGCTGATGATTATCTTTGGTTTGTCAAACAAAATACGGAAAAGCCAAGAGGTGCTCCTCAGTGATCGGTTGATAATATAAAGAAGGGAAGAAAGGAAGACGGGAACAATAGTAGTATATAAAATTTATATGTAAGTATCAAGTGGTAAGGCCAAATGAGAAGCGAAGATTACGTCGTACAAATTATTGACCCTTCCATGCTATTTCGTTATTCTACACACATGGACATCATGTTTGGGTCAACTTTGATAGACATAAACAAGTTGCTTTGCATGATCGACGAAATTCAGTGGCTAAATGTCTCTATCTATCGAGCTGCAGAGCTAATCCCGTCTCCTGCTCGTTGGTATCGCCAAGATCTGATATGATATCAACGTATTTACAGTGGTTTGCCATAAATAATTACATTAATTCCAATCATATAATTCATTGATTGAAATAAAACCAACATGAATTAATGTAGCAATGCTTTTTGCAGCGAAAACATCAACAGATGCTTCTGATGCAAATATTGGCGTTATAAAACATCTGCTTTGGACTTATGAGTAGCAGTAAAGAATTATACTTGAAACTACTAGCTAGGTGGTATTACCACTTGCGGTTGCATGGGACATTGCTTGCTCATGATCTTCAATATTCATGCAACAGATTTTACATGATCATTATGTAATGTCCTCCAAGCATCAAAATTTACTCGGTGCAGTATGTCTGTCTGTGGTTTGCGCTTGCTGTTGTCATATAAAATGGTTTATATCTGATGTGCCTCATTCATTTTGATAGCATAAGCATCAAGAAAGAAGGGGTTACAGGTGTGTTCCTGAAAAACATGCGGTTTTGACGCGGAGATAGTTTGTAGCAGGCTTCAATGTTCTACAGACGACCTATGCCTGTTTGCATTAATCCTCGACCAGTATAACAATTCAAACCAAAAGATATAGCAGCTCAAGGTATCTATGACTTTAGTGAGGGGGCATTTCCAATGTTTATTTTGTAGGACAGATGTCGATACTCTGTGCACAACACTGATCAAGAGTTACACTGGTAGATCTGGCAACACTTTTGATTGCTGCTCCTCATGTGCTATCGAAAACAATCCCTCCTATGCTTTTTGGCATTTATATGAAAGGCTACTTTGCAAAACCATCAGTTCAATATTACACAATGGAACTGCAACAAACGCATGGAACGTGAACAGGATGAAGAAGATCCACATTTGTATTGCTATCGCAAGAAAATCTAGCGTCGCACACAATTGCCTTGTACCGCATCAATAAGCTCATGAACCTTCGTGCTAGCTAGTGCCACTATTTGTGAATGATCTCGCTATACTTCATATGCCAAGCAGCCCTTTCATAGTAGGATAGACAGACACGCACACATTGGACGGCAGCAGTAATATGAAATTCGTGCTTTCAATCCATATTGCTTTCAATCAAAATTTGACAGGGATCATGGAGGAGGTGTACCGAGGAGTACGAGTGGCCCCTGAGCAGCAATCACATTTGCATTCAATTTGACGCTCAGTTTGGTCGAATCCTCGGTATACGGTGCATTGAAGCTACTACTACTACGAATTCCCAGTAGTCTGAGCCTACTATACATCAAACGTCTACAGTGATGTGTTTCAAAAGATGATGATGGCAAATCTCTCAGAAATCTTTTTGGAGCTCTCTGGCATCAGTAAACCCCAGATGGCATATGAGAAACCATGTTCATTTGCATGATAATAGTAGAGTGCTATGTGTGTGCAAGCACAATGAAAGATTTTCGTAACGCACAAGGCCACGTGCAATCCTATACTTTAAAAATGCTGTGTAACTCTGCATGGCCAAAGGAGTAAGGCAACATTCAGAGAGCATGAGCATTCTTGCATTTACAACGAAAGCATCAAATGCCATCGCCAAGGCTATAGCTAGTACGCCTCGTGATGAGATCAGAATCTATTAGCCATGTTTTATATGGAAGCAAGGCATCAATCAATAGCTGATTTGAGTCGGGATTATCCTCATGCTGACAAGACATTTGGTGTCCTTGTCTGAGATTGTATCATCTCATTAGTGAAAAATTTTCATCACATTAGAGCAATCAGAGAGATGCCTTTCCCCTGCACAATCACAGTGCAAAGTGGAGAGAAGAAAAGAAGCATTTTTATAACAGAATCATAGAAAACATTGGAAAAAAGGAATCAAGATTTGTTCTTTTTTACGGGGAATCGATCAAGAACGAATCAGCATAAATGAACATTGGAGCCATCTTTTGTGCGAAACAACTTTGCATTTTGACGTCATAGATTCATGTCTGATGCCTAAGGCTCCTGCTTACACGAGCACACATCCTCACACTGCAAACTATCAAGGGGTTACAATAAAAATAAAAACAAATTTTTCTCGAGTACCACAAATAAAAGAAACCAATTTCATTCAATGTGAAATTTGCCCAATGATCTGCTCCAATGAGTTTGAAACAACAAGCCATCTAATGCATCTTTTTCTATCTGAAAAATGGATACCCAACACATCTCACAAGAAATAAATTGAGAGAAACTGATGGATCCGATGCATAGCAGCAAATCCATACAAACATGATGCTACATTTGATGTGTTTTGGAGGATTTGTGGCCAAATCAGATCGAAACTAAATAGTCTGTACAGTCACATTGGCTACAGTGAGGCTCAACCTATCTTGCATTGATTGGTTAAGCCTTTTTTTCTTCTTTTTTTTTGCTTTAATTTTTTTGCAAACACTTTTTTATACTCTTTTTTTCCTTTTTATTTTAGCCATTAAAAAGAAGCACTGAATACCATCCTTCTTTCTTCTGATATTGCTGATTTTTCACATTTGTAAAGAGAAAAATCAAACGTAAGCATTGCATGAAACTGTATCTAGATTTGGTTTTTTCTAAATCATCAAATTCTTGCATCATGTAGAGAGAGACATCTAGGCAAAGCAGGAAAAAATATAAATCTCGCTTTAAAAAAATCATTTAATCATGGATATTCAAGGATATCTTCCTGCAAAAGAGGAGCGCTCTGGTCTTCATTATGCAGATCGTTCAAATGACCGCATGAATATGCCATCAACCTCAGACTACAAACCAAATCTCACTGCAAATCCAAGCTCATCCAGCATCCCAAAGATACTGCCAACGCTGGTGGAAGAAGAGGATGGTGCTAGCAACGAAGATGCCGCTACGTTTACTTACCCCATCGCCACCATGGTTACCCCGGCTCCAGAGGACGCAAACATGGCATCCTCCTCCTCTTCCTCGTCTCAAGATCCCGTTGACCATGACAACCTGAATCCTGCTCTACTGCTCAACAGATATGACAAACGCAAGAGCAGCCCAGCTATCCTAGGCTTACCATTCGGGTTAAATCATGAAGCCCAACTGAGTTTACATCTATCACAGCAAAGAAATTCTATTGAAGCAGCCATGTTGTTAGCTAATTTCAACAAACTAATGGCATTTCCAAAAGCAAACGAAATCGAACATAAAGGTAAAATATCGTTTATTCTTGTATTGAGAAGAGGAAATAAGGGGAGAGATGGAGGGCAGCAGATACGAAAGCTTAAATATAGCATGAAATAAGGAGACACATTATGCGCATAAAATATTAGCTGATTACTAAAAAAAAAATTTTTTTCATACACATTTATAGTCCATCCTCAACAGCAGCAGTGGCAAGATGATATGTCCATCCCATCACAGAACAAAAGCGCCTGGGGCGACGTCTTGATCAATGAAGCAGAATCGAACCGTCGTCATTCATATGATGTCAACATGAGTTGGCAAACAATGCCTGAGGCGTTTTTGGAACGACCTGACCTCTTACACAAAGCAGCAAGCACCAGCACATCGGCGAATGCCACTGCCTCCTCGTCCTCGTCGTCTCTTCATACTGCCCACTCTGATGCGCCGGTCTTTAAGCAAGAAAACCTCTACAGCCACCATACTCCCACTAAAGTCTCTTGGAGCCATGATGACTTGCATCAATCGCACTCACAACATCCCCATCACCAACAGCAATCACAACACCCCTATAGCTCTGTAGAATACTCTAATCATCCCATTTCTCCTCGTCAACACGGCAGACTCTATCACCCTACAATGAGTTCTCCACTTGCCCCTCATACCTACCACCACCGCTACCCCCCCTCCCCACCCTCAGCAACAACAACAGCCACCGCAACAAGCTGATCAGCACCATCACCATCCTGGCGGCGTTTCAATGTTACATCCCCTTGCTCGCCAGCCTGATCTCTCTAGCAACATTGGCGTGAAGCGTGAATTGGACTCACAGCAACCACAGCCTCAACCACAGCACCCTTACTATTCCTATACTTTCCCGCCCCAGCATCCCATGCAACAGCGCTACTACTATCCTAATAACGGAAAATTACCATTACCAACTCACCCATCCATGGAGTCTCAGCAAGGCCAACATCCCCATCAGCAACAACAGCAACACGGTTCTCCCATCATATCCAAGCCAAAACGCAAGAAGCAAAAAGCTGCCAATTTCGATGAATTTGATGAAGAACTTGAGCAAGAAACAAATGAAGAAGACTACCCTGATATGTCAGCTCGAGATGTCGAAGCAGCAAGGACTGATCCCGAAGCCAGACCTCGCAAACAGAAACTTCGCTTTGCTGGTGACAAATACACGCCAGCTTGGGTTAGATACAACGGTCAGTCAAAGGAGGGTTTATGTGACACATGTAAGCCTGGTAAATGGTTACAGCTCAAAAACAGTGCATATTGGTAAGGATTGTAATGGGATTACATGCATAAATATTTATGCTCATTTTTTGAAAAAAAAAAAAAAAAAAAAAGGTATCATAAGCAATTTTTCCACGGCATCTCTTCTGTCTCTGGCAAAGAGTTCGTTCAGCCATTGGAGACACGCTGGGTTGATCAAGACTTGGTCGAGGGATTGTGCCATCAGTGCCATACATGGGTTGCTGTGAGCAATGTTAAAAGAAAGAATAGCGTACTTTGGTATCGACATGCCCACAAGGTGAGTAAATATTTACGCTATATCATTCATCACGATATTTATCCCTATTCGATTGCTAGTGTCACGTCTATCACAAACCAAAGCCAAATGTACCAAAGAAAAGATAAACTTGCCGAAATCAAAGCAGACAATGGAAAAACAAAAAAAAAAAAAACGATCCAAGAAAACTAAACATCGCTCACTTAGAATATATCTTTCTTGCAAGAATCCCAGAAAACAACACACATTTCTCCCAATATTTATTACATATATCTCTTTCCTCCCCCTTTTCTTTCATAGTTCAAGTTTCGTTTAATTTCTCTTCATATATTATTTTTTCTTTTTTTTTTTTTCTTTCTTTTATTTCCCAAATGTATATGTATATATAAAATGACAATCAGCAGCTTCCATCTAGTGCATAAATTTCAATTCTCTTTTTTTGCAATGTTGTATTATAGTATGTTCAAAATAGAAAGAGTAAATCATGCATCGTATTGCTAATTTCATAAAACCAGCCCATGGTTACAAATATCAATATCATTTAGCACAGATCATTCGATAATAATCATCATGGCTAGTGATACATTTTAGGTTTTTTTAGCTGATCTTTTTCATATAATGAAAACATGAAACAATGATTGTAATCAGGGTCGCTCGATTAAAGCCCTTAACTGCGCGCATGAAAGAGGGATTTCGTATCATACTCCCGCTGTTAATTCATATAAAACTACCCACTCTTATCAAATGAGACCTTTTCAATACATGTCTCAATTTCATATACTCTAAAAAAAAAAACTGGATATTAAAACTGAAAGGTTTCGCTGATTTGAATATGCATGATGGATGTATGATATATATGAAATGGTTATACGCTTGTCTCTATTGCGATACGCAAGGAATTGATCCGAGATTCATGGCTGCTTACGAATGCATGTCAGTGCTGCGATGTGCGAATGCTTCAAGGATTATACATCCAAATGAATGGAATTGTTTCATTTTGTATGATATTTATGTATAGGCTGATCTTTATCCTACTCGTATGAATTGTAAAACCATGTGTGTATATTCATATTTGTAATCAAAAACTGATGAAAAGGGATGACATTGAGCCAGGAATTAGAGCTCTCAAACAGAAAGCTATAGGATGTCGAAGCAAGATGTCGTTAACTTCCTATCCACGTTGGAGCAACATCTGATAAAGCGAGATGCTGTAGTTATCCATGTATCTTCTTCATCATGATTAAGTAGCTTGGCTCAAAGCGTAAATATATTTAGAAACTTCTGTGGATCAAATATAGCAAGTATATCGATAGTTTAGAGACAAGATGTGTAGGTTTTTCTTTTGAGTAACTTGAAATGAATGACAGAGTATGATGCATTGTGCTAAAACAAGGAACATGCAGACATCAAAAGTGATCTCAGTTTGTATACTTCGTTTTAGATTCTGTGCAGTGATTACCAGCTTATCTGTCATGCTGCAACATCATATATGAAATCGCCGGTTGGCTTGTCCATAGAACATTACGCCGGATCTTAATAAAGAGGCACTGGAATGCAAAGTAGCGAATGTAAAATACAGTTTATTTCTGATCAAGTAACGTATAGTAATATAATTTAGAGGGGATATATGCTGATAAGGGTAATGAGTAACAGTAGACCTATTCTGGCGAGGTTGAGTTTTCTCGGCTGCTGGAACTAGTACGCTCTCTTGTGCGGATTGCCTGGCGCTTATTCTGAAACCATATTTGAACTGTTCTTGGGCTCATGCCAAGCTGACGACCCAATTCAGCTCTTAATTGAGTTGATGGAAAGAATGTTCTTTCAAATACTTTGTTCAACACATGCAATTGTTTTGAGGATGCTCTTCTTCTTTTGGCTTTCAATGGCAAGTCGGATTCTACATCTTGATCTTGGACGCCAGCGTCTTGTGAGCTTGATTTTGATGTTGTAAACGAATACACAGAGGATGAATTGGAGGAGGAGGACTGTCTGCGCTCATCAAGCAGCTCTTGTTCTATCTTTCTCGATTCAATTAGATGCTGTCGTGAAGATCTACGCTGATGCTTGTCAATTGAGTGATACGGATGTGATGGTGTTGGTTGAGATTTGCGACTATAATTAGCTTGATGCTGGTGGGTATAATAGGAGTGATGCTGTTGTTGTCCTGTTAGCATCATGTGAAGGCATGAATCATCCTGATCATTCAATAAAGATGCAATGTCTAGTATCGAGGGTCTGGCTTGTCTCTGTTGAGGCTGATGGATCTGAGCTTGCGATTGAGGTTGAGGATCAATAAGCAAACTACGGATAGAAAGCATTTTCAAGCAATACAATTGAATGAAAAGAAAGAAGAAGAGGAAGCTACTTGAGAGATGTGGCCTTATAAATAGCTCTCTTTCCAAGGGGAATCATTTTATTGATTCAGCAACTAATCTTATTCAACATGTCCGCAAATACGCACGCACTGATTCTTAGAAAAAGCAGACCACTTAAAATTAAAAAAGGTAATACGATAATGTAGCATCCTGATGCTCGGTTGGTAAAGATTAATAGCGCAAAACATCATCAGAAACTTGGTTTTATGTTCTTTTTTCTCTCTTCAAATGTGAACAGTTTCTACGCCGTTTCGGAAGCGTGGCCGAAAAGAGAGCTTGACAATGAAGAATGCATTCCGAAATGAGAAATAGACTTATTTTTTTGTTTTACGTTTGAGATGTTTCCATCGTTGCAAAATATGGTTTCAAAATGAAATCAGTTATACCAAAAGCTCCTGAATTATCAATGCGCTGAGCTCTGTATGAAATATAGATGGCCCATTTAGGCCGGCCATCCGCAATATTAATGGATCCATGTTGTTTTTTACCTCATCATTGATAAGTCCATAACTTATTGTTGGGCCATGCATCGTCGATGTTTCTGACGGCATTCGGAAATGATAGGCCTATTTCATGACCCAAGCCCCATCATGCCATTATGAAGATCCTTTGACAGATGGAATCTTTCCAAATTACAATGAATTGAGCAGGAAAGGAGATGTAGGGTTGATTTCATTTGTGAATTCGTCTTTCTCTAAACAAATAGCCAATCTTAACATTACCAAGTCTTTACTAATGACCAGCTGCATTACGAAATGATGTTGGGATATGTAGGCTTTCAGTCTCAAGGAACATTGTGTGTTTCTCGAAGCAGTGCTACGGTGAGTTTGCTCAGACAAATGGTATATGCGGCACATACACAAGACTCTAGACTCCAATCGCTGACATGGTAGTAATTCATGCTGATTCCCATCTGTTGCCGTCTTCAAACTTGTTGTAGAAGAGCTTTTTCCTTTCATCAGTGCTGTCTGATCCTGTATTTGCATCTACCGTAATGATATACATAAACCAATCATCACTACTCGAGTGTCTTTTTGTTTCCATCCAAGTGTTTCCATTGTAAAGTGATACTCTAATTGAACAGGCAAACAAAACTGAATGTTTCTGCCATGTTTTTCTTTGATTCCAATTGATGATTTATTCGTTTTCTCTAATTTCTACTTTAGGCACTATCTTCGTAACCACTGACGGGAGTGCGAGCACGGTTGGGAACTATCAAATCAAATGTTTGTCAATCTTTGAATCCAAAATGTCATTTACTCTCTCACAAAAAAAACTTACGAGGATATGAGATGGGAAGAGGCTCATAACCCTTGAAGCCGAGATATTCACGTCTGAACTTGGGAACTGTGAAAACCATGACAGGACCTAAATGCGGGGGGGTTGATCAGAGTTAATTTCATGATTGTTGCATACTAGATGTGTCGTAGCAGATTATTACCGGCTGTTCCAAGAACAAAAGACCAAAAGATAACGGGTCTTTCAATAGCAAAACGATTTAAAGCTCTGAACATGTTGATGATTTTACAGAAAAAAAAAAGAGAGTGGGGAGTGTGGATTGATCAAGAGTCCAAGAAATGAAAACTATTTTGTTTTTCCTTTTGGTACCTGCCCAGATGGAAGACAGATTCAGCATCCTTTGCTGTTGATGACGTCTCTAATCTTTGCAATAATTATAGTCGGCATGACATTTCATCTAATCAATCTTGGCTATACTTTGAGCTTTTGCGTATAAACAAAGGTCTATATAGAGCTTCATATCCTTATTATAATTATTAGATGATTCTAGGTCTTATATGCAAGGCTAACTTACTTGAAAAAGCCCTTCACAATCAAGTCAATGAATGTTCATCCCAACATTCAAAGCCAATTATTTGCCTTTCCTGGAAACCATCCCATTTAGGCAAGATTGGGAGTCCATTGACTGATATATTGAAGTTTATCTTGTGGAGAGGGCGATAGCTTACAAGTAGCCATAAAAGACTTCTTTGGTTCGACTGTATTGTAGTATGGTACATGAGTGTCTCTTGTAGAGATCATACGCAATGTTGAATGTAGCTAGTGGCAATTTGGCATTTCGCACCAAGATTTGGGTGTGGAAGAGTACTAATAGTATGCAATGAGTAAATTTATGAAATGAGAGTAAAATCAAGAGATAATAAAAGTAGTATAGAGAGCAATATCTCTTTTTAATCTGTCATTTACATCACAAACATCGATTATCCTCGTCAAAAAGGCATTTTGCCAGCCAAAATCAGTTCATACTCAGCTTTCAAATTTTGCTCCAGATTGGCCAGATTTTGATCTTTTGCGACTCGATCAAAGAGTTTTTGCCCTAATCGACTATATAAAATGTGATAATCAACCCGCCCTTCTTAATACATCCTGGTAGTACTTTTTAAGGCGCACCTGATCGTGTAAATTACAGCATACTTTTTGAATAAAGATTTCGAGAGAATTTGTAAAATTTGAAATGACGTTTTTGGCAAAATTGTCGAAATTTTACATATAAAGGTCTCACAAAAACGATATGAGAGGTTGCGTTGGATCAAGAGGAACAATTTGAATTAATATGTACCATAGTAAAAGTACTCATTTTCACGTTCAAAAACGCGATTGTTTGTTTTTCGATGAAAACCATGAGGGGTACCTCATGCTTTTTGATCAAATTTTGGTCATGTTTTTTCGACCCCAAAAAAGTTGAACAAAGGTGTCAGCAAGGTAATGCTAGTCGAGTGCGATCGTTTGGTGCTAATTTGGAGGGCTACAACAACTTTTAACGCGAGAAAATGCAGTTGAAATGTGCCCAAATTTCACTGCGATTCGCGTTTATTTGGGCTGTAGAAGGTATCGCTGGCATGCTGGTTGCACGGATATGATTTTTCCTTATTGATACAGACGCAGAGCATCTTAGAAACGTCAAACACACAGTGCTAGTCAAGCTAGACCAGGGCATTTGTATAGAAACAGAGGTAAAAAGAGGCATTTGAGTGTATTTCATTAGGATATTGCAATCTACTGCAAATCACTGACTCCTTTATCACATTCGGAATACCACCATCCGATTAACAAGGTAAATTCCTGATGCAAATGCATTGAGCACATTGTTTGAGAGTAGCTTTGTATGGAGAGCGTCCAGTTACCTGATAAAATCAAGCATCTGCCTTGTCAATTGACGACTCTGCCTCAAACTACTTGATAATACTATTGACCTGTATCCCATCAATCAACTTTGGTCAAACGTGCTTATTGCTGCATTCAATCTAAAGTTACTAGTACTATGCTTCATGGATGCACAACTCTTGCAGCGCCTCATCAGTCGCATCATCTAACTCCCATCAATCACCTCTGAAACTAATAGAGACCACCAATGCGAATGTGGCTACAAACACTCGATTGAAGCGCCGGTGAATGTGTGTGTGGTGTATAGACACACTCAATCTTTTCTATCGCTCTGGGCATTTTCTTTATCACAACCGAATTAGACACGAACGCAACATGACAGACAAAGCAACAGAAGACCCATCTAATGCCTCAAACACAGTAACCGACGAAAACACAGTAGCAACCATACCCAAAGCGCTGCCTGACCCAAATTGGTCCGTCTTGGATACATTCAACGTGCAAGACGACACTGAATTTTTCGAAGAAGCCTTAATTCCTCCCGAAAACTTCAACATGGTGTGCGAGCATGTGTATCGATCATCGTTTCCCAAAAAGAAGCATTACAAATTCCTAGAGAAGCTAAAATTAAAAAGTGTGCTGTAAGCTTTTTTTTCGCCTAGAAAGCCATGCCTTGTCTCTTACACCATTGTTATTAGAACGCTGATTTTGGAGGAGTATCCAGAGCAAAACATGAAGTTTTTAGAAGAACAAAATATACAATTCTTGCAATTTGGTATAGCGGGAAACAAGGTAGTATATAGAAATGTGCTCAAGACATGGTTGACTGACTCGCTTTGACGTAGGAGCCGTTTGTGCAAAGTAATTTAAGGCTAGATGTGTCTGCATGCCATCTTACTCACATTTTACGTTGTCTATAGTTCCAGAGGACAAGATCAGCGCAGCATTAGCAGCACTATTAGATAAACGGAACCACCCCATCTTGATCCACTGCAACAAGGGAAAGGTACAGTTGACGTGGCGTGCAATGAGGCGACATGTCTGACTAACATTTGAATATAGCATAGAACTGGCTGCTTAATTGGATGTCTAAGGAAGATTCAGAACTGGAGTCACACATCTATATTCGATGAGTACAGAAGATTCTCTCACCCAAAGTCGAGATCAATGGATCAACAGTTTATAGAACTCTATGACGCAAAGCAGGTTTGGCCCTTAGTCGACAGAAGATATCTGCCCAATTGGCCAACTTTAGCAGACCCTTTCTACTAAACATATGTTCCATTAAAAAACCGCTACATGGGCAAATGACTTTGTTTTTTTCAAGACACACAATGAAAATTATTCTACATTTAAAATGAGATCTTTCCATTGCATCTTGCTTTTTCTCTTTTCTTCTCTTGAATAAACACTTGACGAACAATGTTGAATCCAAAAGCTCAAGGTAAATACCAGAGAGGAAAAAAAAAGCTTGGACGGCCCCCATCTTTCTGGGTCCAATTTGCCCAATTTAAAGTTTGCCCAAATGTTCATGTTGTGTATTCTGTAGCAAAACCATTCAAGATTGATGTGCCCTCACACGAAAGCAGCGATGACGATGACATTCCATTAGCTCAGCGTAATCGCGCCGCAACATCCGCCAAACCAGCACCCATGAATCAAGATAGCAGTGATGATGAGGACGATAAACCTCTCTCTCAAAAGGTGGAGTGTAAAAAGCGCGTTACAGCAGACCAGAGTAGCAGCGATGATGACGATGATGACATTCCATTGGCAAAGCGAGTGGCACCCAATGCTTGCAAGGCGAGTTCGTCATCAGCCACCAAAGCGATCAAGCAGGAGATCAAGAGCGAGAGCGACGATGAAGTGCCTCTGGTAGGAGGGAAATAACAACATTTTCAATTATAGAAGTATTTAATTAAATTTTTTGCGCAATACAGGCCCAGAAAAAGGCAGCATTAAAAAAGGTTAAAGCCGAGCCAATGGACGTCGACAGACTCAGTAGAAAGCGTCCAGCAGATACCAAAGCAACGCCCGTCAAACGCGAGAAGAAGGTGAAGAAGGACGCTGAGGATCCTGATTTCTACAAATGGTGGGAGGAAGAGCAGACGAATGAAATCGAGTCTGATGACTCTGTAAAGTGGACCACCCTCCAGCACAATGGCGTCATGTTTCCTCCAGAGTATGTGCCTCATGGTGTCAAGATGAAGTACGACGGCCAGCCCATCACGCTGAGCCCTGAAGCCGAGGAGGTCGCTTCTTTTTTTGCTGCCTTGCTCGAGACAGAGCATGGCCAAAACCCTGTCTTTCAAAAGAATTTCTTTGAGGACTGGCAAGAGGTGTTGAAGAAGGATCCCAAGGTAAAAATTGAGTGTGTGTGTAAAGGATGACGCATTGTAACCTTTGGACGGGCTCCATAGAACCCCAAGATCAAGGAATTCAGCAAGTGTGATTTCAGACCCATCTGGAACAAGTTTGAGCAAGACAAGGAAAAGAAGAAGGCCATGACCAAGGAGGAAAAGCAGGTAAGAGCAAGCAAGCATGTTGATGGCATGAGGGCATGATCTCAATGTGCATTGCAATGATTAGAGAATCAAGGATGAAAAGGCCAAGGCTGAGGCGCCTTTTCTGTATGCTCTTGTCGACGGCCGCAAAGAAAAGGTGGGCAATTTCAGAATCGAACCTCCAGGCCTGTTCCGTGGCAGAGGCAGTCATCCCAAGACGGGCAGACTCAAGAAGCGTGTCCAACCTGAGCAAGTTACTCTCAACTTGGGTGTCGGCGCCAAGATTCCTGAGCCACCCAAGGGTCACAAATGGGCTTCTGTTGTCCATGACCAAACGGCCACATGGTTAGCCACTTGGAAGGAGAATGTCAACGGCGCCATCAAGTATGTCTTCTTGGCTGCTACCTCCACTTGGAAGGGTCAGAGTGACATGCAAAAGTTTGAAAAGGCTAGAGAATTAAAGGTAGACATCATCATTGAAAAAATGCCATTTTCTTTGTTGCTCATCCGCTCATGTAGAAACATGTTGCAAGAATTCGTAGCGACTACACTAGAGACCTCAAGGACAAACTGAGCGAAGTCCGTCAACGCGCCACCGCCATGTACCTGATTGATAGACTTGCCCTGAGAGCTGGTAACGAGAAGGGCGAAGACGAGGCTGACACTGTTGGCTGCTGTTCTCTGCGCTACGAGCACATTACGCTGGAGCCTGACAATGTCCTGCACTTTGATTTCCTGGGTAAAGACTCCATTCGGTATCAAAACTCGGTCCAAGTGGAGCCTCAAGTGTACAAGAACATCAAGATCTTCAAGAAGCAAGTGGGAGAGGGACAGATGATCTTTGATCGGTTGACGACTGCGGGCCTCAACAAGCATCTCAACAGCTACATGAAGGGTCTTTCTGCCAAGGTGTTCCGTACCTACAACGCCTCCATCACGTTCCAGCAGCAAGTGGACGAACTCACCAAACCCAACGACTCTGTCGCTGATAAACTTTTATCATACAACCGAGCTAATCGTCAAGTGGCTGTCTTATGTAACCATCAGAAATCCGCGTCCAAGACACATGACCAGATGATTTCCAAGATTAGTGATCGTATTCGAGCTCTCAAGTACCAACGCATGAAGCTTCGAAAGCAGTTGTACGCCTTGGATCCTAAAATGAAGAAGAAGCCCGAATACGCAGAGGCCGAGTCTGATCTTGAAGACGAGTGGATTGTGGAACATGAGGAGATTTTGGTGGAGAAGGAACGAGAAAAGATCAAGGCAAGATTTGAAAAGCAAAACGACAAGCTGATTGCAGACAAGAAGCCTCGCATGCCTCAGTCTGAGCTCCAGGAGAAGCTAAAGGCTGCTGATGAGCTCCATGATCGCTTAAAAAAGGAGCGCAAGCTGCCAAAGATTGAGCCAAGAGTACAAACCATGACTACAGACAAGTTGATTGCCGCCATCAAAAAGATTGATGATCGCATTGCAGCTACAAAGAACCAAGCTACGGATAAAGAGGAGAATAAGGAAATCGCATTGGGTACTTCCAAATTGAATTACATTGATCCTCGCATCACTGTTGCCTGGTGTAGAAAGCATGGCGTTCCTCAGGAGAAGGTGTTTAGCAAAACCTTGCAGGAGAAGTTTAGATGGGCACAAACAATTCCTGATGACTGGGTAAGTTGGATTGAAGCATAGTAGTATTTTGAGCATGCTTGTAACTGATACACACACTCTTGTAGAAATTCTAAATATTATACAAGCATCAAGAGCAAGGCCATGGTTAGCTCTTTACTATATAACAAACATTTTTACATATTCTCTCGCACATTTAACATTCGTATATGATCATCTCTGGCAATAAAGCTTACTTTTAGTAATTGGCACGGAAGTGTAATGATACGCAGATCACCATAAATGTAGTTTAGATTTCATGCCTCGATCTCCATTTGACGTTAACATATCGCCAAAAACTCGATTTTAGGCCGAAACGGGCGAGTGTAACACTTTCTTGAAATGGGCATCAACTCCTCATACGGGCCGAAATAAATGGCAATTTTATTGCTGTTGTACCTGGAATCCAATGATCTCGATGAGATGCTATTTAGCTATTGAAATGACTATAAATACAAATGTACATTGACCTTGAAGCAGCTTTCTTTCTCTTTCTTTTTTTAAATTATCGTTCTTTATTGTATATAGCTTACCCTCTTTCTTTTCCTGTTCAAAACGTTTACATTCATCTATAATCCAACATGTTGGTCGACTCAAGCCCTACAAACAGCAGCAGTACCAATAGCAACTACAGCATCTCTTCCTGTGCAAATGATATACCCTCGACTATAATTTGGAAACAAACCATGAAATCAATCACTCTGCAGATCAACATCGTAAGGCAGCACCTTTTTTTCTTGCGTCCAATGTTATATACAGGCAATAACCCCCTTTTTTTTCCTCCATAGAACCATGTACGCATCGTCTTGACGGAAAGGTACCTCAAACTCTCCAATAGATCAAAGACAATTACGCTACCACTCTATGGCAACATCCATCTTGAACAGGTAAAAAAAAAATCATGGATACAGACGGCACATGGCATGCTCACATTCACCTCTCTACAGTGCCACGTCCAGCAGATGGTCGATATCAACAAGCCTTACGAACACAACAGCTCTCTACTTCAGAGCAATGTCGTTGAATTGACATTAGAAAAGGAATGCTTCGACATGTGGCCGCATCTACTGATGCAACAGACCGACCCAGAGGTTGAATTCTACCTGCTTGAAGCCAATTTCCTCGTCCACATCTACTATCAGCAAAGCGCACCTGCTTCTCCGTCTCTACTAGAACCTGATGACTACGATACCTTGGATTTCGAAACAGTGATTAACGGCCAAGGTGAAAAGACTGGTCTTGAATAACACGGACTTGACGGACCGATTTACCATGTTTGGTAAATCTATTCTCTCTCTCTCTCGCTCTCTACATACTTGCTGTTGATCCTTTGTTGCTCTTTTAACATGTTGAAATAAAATCAGTCTTTTTTTTTTTTTAGTATACATAGTACTGTTCAAGATGTTGTCGTCCTAAACAAGCTGTGCGAATTGAATGGTGGTATCTGGAGGAGCTCGGCATCCAGGTTGAAGCGACAATGAAAGCAGCACAATCAAATGCCTGATGGTTCTCTTTTACACACAAGGACTTTGTTGCTCATAGAGTGGTATATACAAGAACGTTTTTATCTTTAATTCAATGATGGTAACTAGATTTTCTCCATTCTGGAGCATTCGGATTTAAACCCTTTTTTGGGGATGTAATATGATGATGATGGTGGTAGTAGTGTTGAGATGAAGGAAGGGGGCTATGGTATTGAGGAGAGCCAACTCTGGTAGCAGGGGGAGACGCAAAAGTAGTAGACGGGTCCTGCTTGTGGTGGTAATGGCATGTCTGGCTGGAAGGTATCTTGACTCTACAATGTGTGATTTCGCCATTCATGCTGGTTGTATCAAAGATAAGGTAGCCGTCTTCCTCTCTGTAGGCTTCTTTTTCTGTTGGCTGCTCCATGCTCTTTTCTGCTGTGGGTGCATGTTTCGTTGTTTGTGCTTGGCGTGGCTGCTCTTGTTCTTGCTGCTGTTTCTCTGTGAGCTGTTTGATTCTTTGTTGATAATAGGCTTCCTTTTCCCTTGTCTCGATTTGAAGCTGATTGTACTTTTCTAGCAAGGAGTGATAGAGGTTCATATAGTTGCTATCATCGACATCATGTGGGTGCTTTGCTGAATCATGCTTTTGCTGCTGCATGATTTCCTGTCCGTGTTGATCTGGTTTCATTGGCTGCAACACGGTGTTTTTGTTCTTCTCCAATACTTGTAGCCGATGTTCAAACCGTCTTTCAGACTCTTCCAAGGCAAATAGTCTCAGCTCCAAGCTGTCGTACTTTTCCTGTTTGGACCAAAGATGGTCTAGCGACGTAGAGGCGGTTGGCTGAGGGGGAGAGGGCTTCTTTATAGTGGTGCAATTTAATTAAAATGTACATGTAATATTTGCACACAATATATGTATCTACTTACTTGGTGCTGCATAAAGGACGATGAAGCTATAGATGATGATATGATGCTATCATCGTCATCGTCTTGCTGCTGCTGCTGCTGCTGTTCCTGAGGTAAATGGCTCAAAAAGACGGACGACGACGAAGACGAAGGTGATTTCTCAATGAAGCGGACGATGGCCGGATCAGCAAACAAATTAGATGGCAATGTGTGTCTTCTAAAATGGATTACACAAGTGTCAGTTGAATACAAATTCTGTGTAGCAATCTACTACGCCTGCTGCTGCTGCTGCGCTCACCTTGTCGATAAAGGGTCCTCCATGATGGCGTATTGAGAGAATAAAGAATAAAGAAAGAAGGAAAGAAAAAAGGGAAAAGTGGCTTCTCTTTTTAACTGTACAGCATTGGCATTATATATGCATGTCCAAAATGATACTATGATCTATATAATGGTTCCAAAACAAGCAAACGCTATTCGCCCCTTCGCTTTTCTCTTTTGCGCTGCCCCCCTTGATCACCTCCTCATTTCCATGTCTCTTTTTTTCACCAATCGTATCGTCTTGATTCAATGCATTTTGGACACTCCAGCAAGGACACAAGATCATTCTTTTTGTTTTGCGAGTCAGCCACATTACCACCACAGCAGTAGTGTCACCCTGTTCATCTCATCATGGATGCATACCTCTCTCGACATGCTCAGCCCTGGATAGCATGGCTCTATCAAGCCAAGCTCTTTTGATCTCCATGGTGATGAGCTCTTTTAAAGAGGCACTCTGTGCTACAATGGACTTTCAGGTGCTGCTGTTGATTAAATTTACCCCTCGATTCTATTTGGGTAACTAATTATTGCAATTTAAACTTGCCTCACTCTCTCTTTCTTCTCTCTTTTTCTCTCTTTTTTTTTTTTTTACTGCAAACTATCCACTCTTCAACATGTCCATGTTTCTTTCCAAATTTCTCTCTGGGAGAAACGTGGCGAAAACCAAACTAGAGCTGTTGGCAGAAGCCTGGACCAACATTCAGAAATACTATGAAACAGCCGCTGGTAAAAAAAAATTACGCTAGATGATTACGCCAAGTAACTTACCTCTTGATTTGACTAGATCCGTTGAAAGACGCTGTGGATCTGACACCAATTCCATGCAGTTTGCAAAACATTGTCAAACTAATCCAGGCAGAAGAAGTGGAGCATCATCGAGCAAGTGGCAGTTTGGAGACGGGGCCTTGTCTGGAGTATCTGTTGCAAAAGCGCGTGTTGGAGGAGCTGGCTGAATTTGCCAAAGTGGACGTAAGAAGAGACAGTACAGACTACACAATAGCCAGCTTACACCTAGTTGTTTGATTAGACGCCGTATGGCATGCGAGTCCATTGTTTAAGGTTTTTTTGCAGTCTAGTAACCAATGTTCATGCCCAATTACTGCCTGAAAGAGCTGTTCATGTGCCGCTTCAAAAGCTCATCAGCTCATCGCATCGACTGATTAACCGCCACTACGAGGAACTAGCAAACGAGATGGAGCCCTGTTCAGAGGAGCGCCTGCTGGCCATCTCTGAACTGTCGCTGGAGCTGGTCAAGCTCATGCATGGCATCTTTTCCCATTTTAAAGGAGCTAATGCTGCATTGATGGATCTGTTCTTTGAAAGGGGGTGGTGTCGATCCAGAGGCGAGAATGTGTGGCGATGCTCCAAGGATGGAAAGACCTTGCACAAGCGGCGAGAGAGCGTAGAGGAGAAGATTGCGTGGGATGTGTTTCTGACGGTAAGTAGTCTGTATGTTGGGAGAGACGCAGAGCAGCTCATTCTTGTTGTTATTGGGATAGCCTCGCTTTGATATGTTTCAGTATCTGCTCGATTTCATGAACATGCCAGGTGAAACAGGCGAAATTGCACGGGAAGCCATCCTATTCGCTCTACGGTTGCTGGAAGACGATCCTGAATATGTATGCTACATTGTCGAGTACTCCAACTTGTGCGAAGTGATGGTCAGTGAGTAGCTGTGCATGTGCGATGAAAATCCATTAACAATGGCTCCCCCGTGTGTATAGGCTGAAAGATTGGCCCTCTTTTTCGCTCATCTGCCCAAGAACGCCGGCGCATTCACCATCTCCAGCAACAACCGCATCCAGTCTGTCCGACCCTCACGACGACACATTCGATTCTCGATACCAGCCATGATCACCAACAACAGCCTCATCATCACCGTCAATGCCCAGAGCAGCTTTAAAAAGAAGCGCAGAAAGAGAAGCCCCTTTGACATCAATTTTGTGCGCACCTTGGACTCGGCACACGACGGCGAGCGTGTGATTGACGAATTCTACAGCTTCTGGGAGTATCTGAACGATGTGGCCCGTGTAGCAGAAAAGAGACTGATGACAGCCCTGATGGCACAACTGACAACCAGCTTCTGGCATCCTGTGATCTGCACCGCCCTGAGCTCTCCTTCAGCGGAAACGGCTACTGCAGCCATCGCCTACACTACGGAAATGATCCGCTCCTTGACAGATCAGCGCTTGCTGCATGTATTTTTGGTCGTGTTACTGGGAGAAGACAGCGGCATTGGCAAGGATATTGAGCCTGAAGTCAAGACACACATTCCCATACAAGACTTGATTGACGATGATCGAGACGATGAATCCATGCAGACAGCAAGTGACGATGATACCACTACCAAAGTGTCGGATGAAGCAGCAGCAGCGGGAGGTGCCACGCGCAACTCGCTAGATGCTGATGAAGGACTGACGCTGAGACTATTGCTGATCAACCGCATTGACGCAGAAAACCACGAACTGGCACTGGCGTCGTTGCGTTTATTCGATACCATCATGGAGACGTACAACCAGTTTGCCATCTACAACCTTGTGTTGCGCAACTACCTCGATATTTCGCCAGACGGAGACTACATTGAAGACGAGGCACGCGATGCCACAGATACCTCGTCGCTGGGATCCAAGATTGTGGATGACAGGGGAAGCGTTACCACAGTAGAGGAACCCAAGGTGGATGACCTTGCAGTAGGCGATAGAGATGTTGTGGCTAAAAAGGACATCAAGACGGAAAAGGTGCGATGGCTGGTAGAGAGGTAAGTGGCCTAGCATATAAGCAAGCTGTGTGATAGGCGCGCTGATTGCCCGTGCGTGTATAGAGTCTTGTCATTACTGCCGTTAGAGGACGAATTGGAGCGAATGAAGACACCACCCTTATCATCTGTCATTCCCTCGGATTCGTTTGCATCCACAGCCAATCCCTATGCCGTTGTACCTGGCAACAGCTACGACGACTACTTTCACGAAGCCCAAGAGCGATTCCATTATGCTCTGCTAGCTAAAAACTTTTGGCACACACCGTATCCACCCGTAAAGACGCGCAGGGATTTCGAGCGCGAAGCAGAGGACAGACATGGACGTCCCACACGACCCGCTGGCGCAGATGTCGCTGCAGATCAAGCAAGCATTACCAGCACAACCACAGCAAACACGTCGAAAAAGCCAGAGTCCTACGAAGGCCTTTTCCTCAGCCGCATCTTTGACCAATTCCACCGCATGCTCGAATTACCCATGGAGCAAAACCTGCTGGTGACCAGCATCCTTCAAAAGATTGCAGGCGTCGTGGACAAACGCATGGATGGCGTTATCTGCGACTGGCGTGCTGTGCGTGTCGGTGTGGATGGCGCTCTCTATGGCGGTGTATGGGCATTGCCCAGCGCCAAGAGCAACCGTCGTAGCCTGTACGCCTTGCTGGAGCAAGTGACATTTGAAGCACTCAAGAGAGCACAACTGGTGCCCAACTTTGAGACGCGCATTTCGATAGCCAAGAAGAGAGGCGTTTTACCAGGCGGTAATGGCCTTCCTCAACCACACAGCAGTGCTTCACATACCACGGAACATCAACAGCGTTCACAGACAAGACGAGATAATCTCTATCTCAGCATGAATCACCATCACCATCATTCACAGCATAACAACAACAATGCAGCCACGCTGGCTTCGCCGCGTACCAGTGAGAATACGGCTCGTAACCATCCCAACCTGACAAAACTGGTCTTCAACAAGGGCTCCACATCTACACTGATGCCTTCCTCTCCACGCAGTCCATCATCCCCTGTAGCCACAAAATCAGCAGGGTTACTGCCCTTACGGATCACACGCGACATGGGCATTGGTGGAGGCGTAGGCAGTGGTGGTGGTGGTAATGGTGGAGCAGGCTCGCCCAATGGACCCAGTTCACCGTCTGCCGCCTTTTTCCAAAACCCACAACGCTCCAATGCCACACCCGTGACAGTAACCAACCCCTACGCCAAACTGTCCAACTTTGTCAACTCATACATTGTACTGCAAGAGTTTTGTAAGGAACTCGCAGCTGTGATTCTAGTGCGACATGCAACCAACTACAACGAGATTGGATTTGTCAGATACCAGGAACAACGTGAAATGATGATGATTGATCCGGGCCTCAACATGTTGAACCCCCACTTGATGCACAACAACAATAGCAACAAGGATTGGATGTTGGACGACGTGGTGGATGAAGATGAAGATTACAAGCAAAAGAATTTTGACAAGTGGAAGAACCGCATCTCTGTCGTGTCTACCATTGCAGATTGGCGAAGTGTGCGTAGCATGGATACCATTGATGAAGCCATTACGGCTCGAGTGCCTTCCCGAACCACAGGCTCGACAGACGAAATCAAGGGCTAGTAGTAGTAGTAGCATGTTTATGTAGTATGATGAATAAAAAAAGTGTATTAACACAAAGCGGTGGAGATCAATACACCGGCTGCGACACCCACGTTCAGACTATCGACGGATCCATTGAACAAGGCATCTGCATGGATCGCACTGGGAATGCTGACAAAGGCATTGCAACCGTTCTTGACATTGGTGCGAAGTCCTGTGCCTTCGTTGCCCAGCACCAAAATGACAGGCTTCTGGCTCGTGCTCTCCTTGAAACGAGATAGGTTCATGCAAGGACTAGCATCGCCAGCTGCTCCAATGATCTCCCAGCCATTAGCATGCGATTCCTTCAAGAGCTTGACAAGGTTGGGTGTGGAATAAATGTCCATCATTTCAATGGCACCAGAACTCACTTTGGATACAGCAGGACTGAGGGGAGCACTGTTTTTGCTGCACAACAAGACACCATCGACACCCAAAAAGTAGGCTGTTCTCATAATGGATCCAAGGTTCTATCATGGTGATATGAGTCTTTTTGTAAGCTTGATCTCTATACTCTGGATCAACTTACTTGAGGGTCTTGCACTTCATCCAAAGCAATCCAAAACGGCTGCCTGCTGGATGCAGGTGCCTTGAACTGTATACTGGTCGCTGTGTTGCTGCTATTTTTCTCTCTGTCTTGCTCGCTGCCCCTTTTATTAATTCTGGGCAATGCTTCATAACATCCAGATGCAGTGGGCGCAGAGAGCACACTGATTTCAATGGGGTTGCGAGGAGATGCCTTCAAGACCACACCCTGATGCGGCTTATTATCTGTCAGATTGTTGAGTCGTCCTTTATCCACTGCAACAGCATGTATGTTGTTGGCTTTGGCTAGGCTGAGGATATCGGATATCAGCGATGCATCCTTCTTTTGTGTCGTCTTTTTTTCATCCGTCTCTTGAATATACACTGTGTCCAATGTCTGTCGCTTTTTGGCTCTCAAGGCAGATAATACACTGGAGACGCCGTAGACATGATCCCAAGGGTTGCTGGCGGCTTCATAGGAGGATGCAGGCTTCGATCTGATGTTGCTCGAGTGAGGCTTGCGATAGCCCACAGAGGAGATGCTACGAGCTGTCAATTGAAAGGTTTTCACTATGCGGCTTGACATGGTTACTGGTATAAAGTGGCGGAGGAGGGACAGCGATTTGATGTGCAACCCTACCAAGAAAATGCGCCTTTTCTTTCACTAGTCACATTAATCCATCATGTATACTCTTTTCTTTACATCCATGACACGATACAACCATTTGATTCAACAGGGCCATACGAAAACGCAACGAAAAAGCGCTCACATTTGCCATTTAGCGCCAAAAATCACGGTTTTCAAACGCTGTTTATGAGCCCAAAAAACGTTTCTAGAGCGTACGAGTAAGCGCAATCGTCATTTCTCGTCAAGGAGCATCGACTGGAACCGTTTCCTCGATTTTTTTGGTCAGTTGCAAAATCATCGATTTTTTTCAATTTTGAATGAGTATACCCTCATGAAAAATCTCGAATTACAAACGATCGCGATTTTGGAGCCAAAAACGACAACTTTTACTAAGGTACAATTAATATCAAAATACCCGTCAAAGAGCACTCTTTCGCCTGAAACAATTACATTTTCGATTGGCTATGCAAAAACGAGACTTTTGGCCGAAAAACTGAAATATAGTTTTTTGGGGTTTTCTCCTCGAGAAATGCAGGTATCAGCTTCAAACTACTTTTATCAAAACAAGCTCGTTTTTCTGTATAGGTAGTCATAGGGCAAGTTGGCGGGTTACTTTGAGGCATTGGGCAGAAAATCTGAGAAATGTCCAAACGATCCTCCGGATGGATCCAAATCTGACCATGGAGACACCTTTTAAATTCAAACGCCGCAGTAAGCTTTTCTAGTAAATAACAAAACGCTGATTGACATGGAGAGCTCAGTGAAGCGTCCCTGCAAGTGCTCATCATGACTACTTGATACATAAAGGTGCCAAATACTTGATTCACTCCTGAAAGTGAAGCTGGTGCAGCTCATCGATGATGAAAAGCTGAAAATGGCCCAAATGTATACTATAGCCCGCCAATGTCAAACTAGAGGCAGGCACCAAAAAAAAAAAAGTATAAAAAAACCCCGGCTCTCAAAACCCTAATTTTCTGCTCTTCTTCTCTCTCTCCACACATACACATACCTCAGCATGCTTAGATACATTACAGCATCCTTCAAGAAGCCGACACATGCTACGTTGACATGCCAATCTGTGATTAGACCCACCAAAAAGATACCTTGTCAATTCAGAACATATGCCACAGGTAACCCGCAACTCGATCACTCTACAGACTACTGTCAACAGTTTCTCAACACCTCTACTGAAAAAAACAGATGGCAAAGATTTCACTATACCAAAGACGAGAAACATAGGCATTATTGCACACATTGATGCAGGTACGTATATGCAAAGGTACTAGGTTTATTCACCCACCAAACCACATGTCATGTCAAAACCTAGGCAAAACAACCACCTCTGAGCGTATGCTGTATTACGCAGGTGTGACAAAACGCATTGGAGGTAAAAAAAAATAGCATACCCAGACAAACCTCTCTGTCAATGACTGACACAGCAAGCCTAGACATTGACGATGGCGATACAGTCATGGACTACCTTGCAGCAGAACGAGAACGAGGCATCACCATCAACAGTGCGGCCATTACATTTGGATGGCAAGGCCATCGCATCAACTTGATCGATACACCGGGTCATGTGGATTTCACCATGGAAGTAGAGCGCGCAGTGCGTGTGCTGGATGGAGCCGTAACCATTTTAGACGGTGTGGCTGGTGTGGAAGCACAGACAGAGACTGTATGGAAACAAGCAGATCGCTATGAAATCCCTCGCATCGCCTTTGTCAATAAGCTGGATAGAACCGGTGCTGCTTTTGGACGAACTGTACGAGAAATGTGGAAGAAATTACGCACACGGCCCTTGGTCGTGCAGTTGCCTGTCATGAATGAAGAGAGCATGGATGAAAGACACAAGGGTTTGAAGGCAGTGGTGGATTTGGTCACTATGGAGATGATTCAATGGGATGAAGCGCATGCCGATGGATCTGTGCTCAAGAGAATACCCCTGAAGGAGGCGGCAGCAGCAGACAGCGCCTTGTTGGAGGAAGCTGTCAAGGGACGTACTGCCTTGGTGGAGGCATTGGCAGAGATGGATGATGCTATTGTAGAGACGTTCTTTGACGACGCCGATGGAGACCATATGCGTGTGGATGCGGATGCAGTCAAGGCAGCGATCAGAAGAGTCACTGTGGCAAACAAGGCTGTGCCTGTATTGTGTGGTGCTGCTTTCAAGAATTTGGGTGTACAGCCTCTGCTGAATGCTGTGATTGACTATCTGCCAAGCCCACTGGACCGACCCTCTGCCATGGTCACTTACAGCAGCGGCAAGACTGCATTGATACCCTTGAACGATAGCCATTTGTGTGCATTGGCGTTCAAAGTAGTGCACGATGCCAGAAGAGGGCCCATGGTGTATGTCAAAGTCTACTCTGGTACAGTAAATTGCGGTTTGATGAGGTAGACACCCAAGAGAGACTAAACGCTCATAATTACAGGCAAAATCAACACACGAATGACGCTCTTCAACACCACCACCAGAGGCAAAGAGCGCGTCAACAAACTGCTTCAAATGTACGCCAAGGACGTGGAAGAGATCCCATCCATTGGCGCAGGCAACATTGGCGTCATTGTAGGACTCAAAGACACACGCACAGGCGACACACTTGTGCAGTCCAACGACACCAATGCCATCAAGAAGGGACTGCAGTTGGGCAACATTGATATTCCTAGTCCTGCCTTTTTCTCAGCCGTGGAACCAGCCTCCGTGTCCGAAGAAGAAGCGGTGACCAACGCGCTCAAGAACCTGGTGCGAGAAGACCCTTCGCTCAAAGTATGGACAGACGAAGAAAGCGGGCAGCTCCTGGTGAGCGGCATGGGCGAACTTCATCTGGAGATTGTCAAGGACCGTCTCTTGAATGATTTCAAGGTCAAGGCAGAGATGGGCAAGATGAGGATCAGTTACCGAGAAACGTGTCAATCAGAAGCCAGTGCCAGTGCTGTGTACGATAAGGAAGTCATGGGCAAGAGAGCCCGTGCTGCTTGTCAAGTTGAGATCTCGCCTATGCACCAGGATTTAGAAGAGACAGACTCAAAGCAGACCTTGGAAGAAGGATGGATCGCCAATGCTGGAAACCAACTGGCTGCTGAAGTGACGCTTGCAGACGACGACAACAACGACGACAAAAACAACGCTACTGCATTGCATCCTGAAGACATGAAGCAAGCTGTCCACAATGGCCTGTTGGCTGGCCTCGCTCGTGGTGCTGTGCTCGGCTTCCCTCTGACCAAATTGAGAGTCAAGGCTTATGATTTACAGACATTTGGTCCTGATACAACGTTGGGCGCTATTTCTGCCTGTGTCTCCAATGGTGTCTATGAAGCTGTTCAAAAGGCGAATCCTTGCTTGCTGGAGCCCATGATGGAGGTCTACACAGAGGTCAATGAGAACCACATTGGTAATGTCGTGAGCGATCTGAGCGGCACCCGCAGAGGCCATGTGATTGGGCTGGAATCCTCGGCTATAGGCGACGATCAGGACGGAAGCAACTCTGAACACGCACAAGTCTATGCCCCGGAAGACTCTCTTTTGGTGAAATCAGATGTGGACGGCTACAAGCCCAAACAAGTGATCAAGGCCCATGTACCCCTGAGCTCCATGCTGGGTTACTCGAGTGCGCTTCGTAGTTTGACAGGTGGCAGTGGATCGTTCTCCATGCGAGTGATTGGATACGGCGAAATGAGCAAAGATCGAGAGCGATCTGTCATTTCTGAAATGAAGGGATTCTAAGTGTGCGTGTGTACACATGGATGAACGCTGTTATAATAAAGCCTTGGTATCGTAGTGTAATACTGGTAGGATTATAAGGCCACTCAACTCGTTTATCTACTCTTTCTATTGGATGATTTGACCTTGGATGCATGAGGTCCATTGTCAAAAAGAACACTGGTCTGGTTACACCACTTAAGGCTGAGATGTAATTACAAATATTGGTTCAAATTGACTCTTTCTCGCTTCTCTTTCTCTTTACCTTTTTTATTTTTTTCATAACCATAGCAACATGTCTCCTTCAGCTAGCAGTGGTGTAGGTGTCGCACATCTTCCCAATCAACGTCATAAGATTGTATCCAAGCGTGGTGCCAACTTCACCTTGATGGTGTGTGGTAAGTCAGACATTCAGGGGGTCCCTTTTTATTACTGCCCCGAGAAATGTGTGTATTCATTGAGAGATCTTAGGTGAATCTGGTGTCGGTAAAACTACCTTTGTCAATACCTTATTTACTACTGGTATTAAGGCTGACAAGAACTTGAACAAGCGTCACGCCAAACAAATCGAAAAGACTGTCGAGATTGAGATCACTAAAGCAGGTAATGATGAGGATGACAAGCGAGGCATGGCAGTGTGTCTCTAATCAGACGTCAACAGAGCTCGAGGAAAAGAACTTCAAGGTCAAATTAACCATCATTGATACACCTGGTTTTGGTGATTATGTCAATAACCACAACAGCTGGATGCCCATCTATGAGTTCCTCGATGATCAGCATGAGAGCTTCATGGCTCAAGAGCAACAACCCACTCGTAAGGGCGCTATCGATCTCAGAGTCCATGCTTGTCTCTATTTCATTAGACCCTCTGGCCATTCGTAAGTAGTAGTAGTAGTCTTGGATGTGTTGCTGCTGCAGCTCAAATGACTGACTCTGCAATAGATTGAAGCCTCTCGATATTGAGGTCATGAAGCATCTTGGCTCCAGAGTCAATTTGATTCCTGTCATTGCCAAGGCAGACACATTGACTCCTCGTGATTTAGCACAATACAAGCTCAACGTAAGTAGGACAAACAAACATGAGCTTTGATGGGAGGCTGATCCAGTGCTTTTTTTTTTGAAATGTTGCTACTAGATTTTGGACTCTATTGCTGCTAATCACATTCAAGTGTACTCGTGTCCTATCGACAGTGAAGATGAGGAAGTGACAGAGGTCAACAAGAGCATCATGGCTTCCATGCCTTTTGCCATCATTGGCTCTACGCAAGATGTTGCTCTTCCTGATGGACGTACTGTCAAGGGCAGAGAATACTCGTGGGGCGTCGCCGAGGTGGAGAACGAGGAGCACTGTGACTTTAAGAAGTTGAGAAAGCTCTTGATTAGGTCGCACATGCACGACTTGATTTCAACAACAGAGGAGAATCACTATGAAAACTACCGTCAATCACAAATGGGTACTCGCAAGTTTGGTGAGCCCAAGTTCAAAAAGTACGAAAACCCTAAATTCAAGGAAGATGAGGATCAACTTCGTTTGAACTTTACCAAGCAAGTCAAGGATGAAGAGAACCGTTTCCGCCAATGGGAAGCTCAGGTACAGTATTTTCGTGAGCGAGAGAGAGAGAGAGAGAGAATCATGGCAGTAACACTTGTTGTTCTAGTTGGTTTCTGAACGCGATCGTCTCAACAAGGATTTGGAGGAGCAACATGCTCAAATCAAGGCTATGGAAGCTGAATTGGAGCACATGTATCAATTGCACGGTCGAGGTACTATTAGAAGATAAATGATTTCATTTTTGCTGCTGCCTATCCCCACCACATTTACATTTACCCCATACACAACACCTAATAAAAAATGCCTACTTGTTATCAACCCTACCATGTACTCACGCGTATATATAAAAAAAGGCGGTTTTATGTGTCTTGTGGCCTGTTGAACGAGATTGCTATGCATAGTGCATACATACCATACACACAAACATCATCTCTATCATTTGATTTGACACTTTCAAGATGTAGACTTTCTGATAACGCTACACTACTCGGTTGCATGGCATTGCATAAAGATGGTGAACGTGGCCTTTTTTTTTGTGCGTAGGAGTGCTAGCCAGGTACATTTACAATTCATGTAACAAATGTTGTATATGGCATGTGTGTCCAGTCAAATACGCGCGTACATTTGGGTAAAAGCACATGACGAAGGACAAATAAATCTCGCTTCTGTGCGTATTGCTGCAGTGTGTGTGGATACGCCTCTCAGATTCGGGGACTCTTGATGTATGGCAGAAGATTGTGTGCGCACTTGGATGGTCTTGACAAAGAAGCCATAGATACCTACAACTTGCTTAATTGAGTCGATACCAACAACAACAACAGCAACGCTCTCCTTGATTGCGTAGTTGTATAGTTTGATTGTTTCTTGTAATTAACTCGTCATGGTATTATCTCAATTTGCAATTTGCTTTTTTTAGACGTAATCTGATGATACACTCTACTGTACAATGAAATAAAGGAGATGCATCATAGACGAGAACTACGCCATTCGATTGAGCAAGGTCCATTGTTTGAATTCGGCAGGGGCGTCGGATGTATAGAATGATAAAAGATGTGTGTGTGTATATACATGAAAAAGCATAAGAGTATAGTATAGTTGCAGAGAATACATGGCTCCTTTTGATCCAAAGTGCTGCATTGCGTTGACATCCAAGTCTTGAGATGCGTATTCCAATGAGAGCTAATTGTAATTGGTTTCAAAAAAGGAAACCAATCCTTGGAAAGTGATAGTCGTCGTGAGAGGGTTTAAGCTTTTCTGGCCTACTGATCAGTGCCTAGTAACCCCTTGATTTCTTTGATTTCTTATTTAAATAGGCCCTCTTTTTTTTCCTTCTTCTTTTGCTTCTCTTTCCTATTAATCAACACTACCATCTCCACATCCCCATAGTGCATGATCTACCATGTTCAGCCTTAAATTCAACACAGCAAAGCTTAGTCAACAGCAATTACTAGACATTGAAAAGGTTCGACTCCTGCTGTTGTACGAGCACTCTTCTTGGAAGGGGATATTGACCGTTCTCTTAAAATAGAAATTTCATCAAAGTCTGACGCTGGACATGTCGCTTAAATTAAACGTTTTATCGCTCAATCGCACAGACCTTTATGCCCACGCTTTGAGCCTGTTTGTTCGCTCCAATGTGCACAAGGTGCTTGATCTCAGTGTGTCTCAGTTGCTGGATTTCCTGATTGACGTAGCAGACAAATACACAAAGGCGCCGTACCACACTTTCTATCACGCCGTTGATATCGTGACAATACTGTACTACCTCTGCCATGACCTCAATGCAGACATGTATCTAACCGATTTAGACAAATCCATCTTGTTGGTGGCCGCCCTGTGTCACGATATTGGTCACGTAAGTATAGCTCTGCCACTATGAAATCCATGGCCCATCATACTGAACTATTTGACGTCTTTAGCCGGGATTCACCAATTCCTTTCAAATCAAGACCCAAACCGAGCTTGCAGAAAAGTACGGTGGCACATCAACTCTCGAAACCTATTCCGTTCATCTTACAATGGAACTGCTAGACAAGCACAGCACAGCCAACAGCCACGTGGTTCGAGACACCATCAAAGACTTGATCCTATCAACCGACATGGCCTATCACTCTGAGCTGGTCAACCAAGCCGATCAACTGGTCCGTCTGGTGGAGCAATCACGCAAATCCAGCAGCAGCAGCAGCAACAAGCGCAAGCACTGTACCAGCACAGCCCTGGTGCCGTCAACCCACCTGGCCTTGGAGAGCAGAACAAGTCTGTGTCGCATCCTGTTGCATGCTGCAGACATCAGCAATATGGCGCGCCCCTGGGTGATCTCTAAACAATGGTCTGATTTGATTGTCCAGGAATTCTTTTCTCAGGGCGACGAAGAAAGAAAGAGAAAGATGACGATATCACCAGGCATGGACCGTGAGGTCTGTTCGCAGCCATCCATCAGCTTGAAGTTTGGCCAGCTCATTCTGCCCTATTTCGAATCGCTGGTCAGCTTGTTGCCCAAATCACATGTATTTGTCGATTTTCTTGTGGCAAATCGTGCTCGGTGGGAACGCCTAGACCAGCACAAACAATCACCCACTACCATTCGAAGAGTCAGCAGCGACGTGCGAGCTACATCCACTACTACCATCACAACATCACCCTCCATTGCCAGTGCTACTGCCATTAAATACAAGCGCATCCGGTTGGGCTTCAGAAGCAAGAGCTTTCCTACTGTATTATACCATCATCACCAGCATCATCATTATCAAAGCAACGTTATTATAGAGAAAAACAACTTGCTTCCACTAGTAAATTTCAAATCATCCCTCTTGTACGATACCACCAAAACCAATATAGAATCCATTGTACTTTATCATCCTTACGATCAATAAAAAAAATCGTGTATTTTTACAAACAAGTTCTGTGATGTGTGTGTGTCCATGTGTAACCCGAATCATCAAGAAAAAAGGGGGGCACATGGACGAATGATTTCAAGATGGATCACCAATGAAAAGCCTACATTGCCTCTTGTGTCATCTCACAACTATAGTGCCATTTTCCATTTGGATGATCTCTTTATCATATTTCAGCGCAACTATACTTGCTATTCAGCGATGCAAACGGACCAAATAATCTTCATTTCGACCGTGTCGTTTATTGTCGTAGGCCAAGCAGCAAACTCTACAGCGAACAGTGATAAACGAACGAACGACATGCTCCACAAAGACCGTTTTGGCTCCCTTTTTTTTTTATTCAGGTCGATTTTTTTCTTTTTATAGATCCCTTTTTTTCACCACAATCTCCCCCTCTTATTCCGTTATATATAATTCACTGCCATTATCTCGTCCTTCTCTTTTCTTCTTCTCACTTTTTTCCACACCCAATCCAAGCATGTTTGGTACTGATCAGATCGTACCTTCATTGGAATCCATACTAGAAGACCCAACGTCCGATGCATTTAAAGAGTTTGCCAGCTACCTGCACCAATCCTACTGCATCGAGAATTTAGCGTTTTGGATTGCAACGCAAGATTATTACGAAGAATGTAGAAAACAAGATCAGCATCAATTGTGTGAAAAAATGATCAGTCTGTATATCCGCCCTAATTCTCCACAAGAAATCAATATACCGTGTGATATGCGCCAGACAATACTGGACAATTACAACCAAGGCAATTGCCATTTGCACATATTCGATGATGCTGCAGAGGCCGTTCTGGAACTGATGCGAGTCAACTCGTTTCTGCCTTGGATCACAGCCTGCTCCAGCACCACAAACGACTCCTCGTCGTGCTCGTATTCCAGCTCGTATGACACCATTGAACATAACAGCAGCAGCCACCACCACAACAGCTGGCCCACGCCAAAGCCATCCACATTGCAGTGTAACAGCAAAAAGAAGTTTGGTGTCAACAATTCGCCTTCAACAAGCTCGCTGACTGCATTATCGACCTCGTTTTCGTTTACAGACAAGTGGAATCTGATGAAGCTGAAGCAAATGTCTCGCCGTAGCTGTTCGTCGTTGGACTATTCATCATCGTCAGCGTCCATGGTGGATGATGACAGATCTGCAGCGTTATTTTTAGACAATACAACCATCTCGGTATCTTCGGCAACAACGTCGTTACCAACAAGCCGATATCATTATAAATCCATGTTGAAACGGGTAAAGCGATCTCTACTGGGCGCTGCTGCTGCATCTGCCCAAAACACTGTATTATTAGATGAGGGCCATACTCTAAAGTAAATGGGCCCTGTTTTTGCCTCTTGCCCGAGAAAGCACCTGTATTTCCCTTCGTTTTCAAGCCGTTCCTTATTCTTTTTTACATATTCTACATAGACTCTCTCTCTATTATATATATATATACTATTTCTTGCCATCTTATACATCTATCTCTCTCTATATGTACCTTTTATCAAATCCTCTTTCTACCCTCCCCTCCCCTCCCCCTTCCTCTTGCAGATTTTACCAAATATTCTAGACCTTCTTTTCCTCTTGCCTCAAAAATTATAGATATATTGCATTTTTTTCCCCAATGATACCTTCTTGTCCCCCATAATCTTGCTTCATCAAGATTTAATAAAAAAAAAAACCTTAGAACAAATGAAATGCCTTTCTTTTACGTTTAAATTGATCTACAAAAATTCGATTTCGTACTCCAACCGGTATGGATCCAATGATTGAGAGTCGTAATCCAAGCATTGCGAGAATTCCTCCTCCAGATGCAGAATGATTGTAGTGATTACATTAGAAATCAGTGCCTGATGCATGGCATGAGGAACCGAAATTCTCGGTGATTCTCTCTCTCTACTAGTAGGAATTTAATTTGCCACTATGCCGAGGATTAATTCGTGCCAGCATGTTATTATAAATCACCAGTGCGTGGTTTATCCCGAGAGAGAAAACGATTATTACAACATTTCTATATTCTGCTGTGTCGTCCATTTTGTTGCATCATAGGGTATATTGCATTTTGATGTATATATACACAATCATCCAAAACATCAAAACTATTGCATTGTTGACATGTTCTTTGCATGGACATTGGTAGATCATATGGCTCATGGCCTAATTTGCTGTGATGGCGAAATCAGAGCCAACAAGCTTATTTGATTCAGGGGGGCAAGAAAGGTATCCAAAGACATGGACACATGGCTTGATTGTCAGCACTACATCTTGGCCTAATTAACGTCTTGGTCTCGTTGTGAATAGTTGCGTAATGCTGAATGCCATGATAGGAGAAGCATTTGGCTGGTGCTTATTTTTTCCCTCAATGCGCAAATTTTGGCCTTGATTCATGGAAATCTGGTGTTCAATTCACATTGGTCAGTCAACGAGATGGCTCTTGCTCACATAATTATATATTGCTTGGCCCCCCCCTTTTTTCATTCAAGAAACGAAGCTTTTCTTTTAATTCTCTCATTTCCTTTTTATAATTTATTTGTAACAAAAACCGCAAGATAGATACACACACATATATATACAATGTCGACTCGATACCAAAAAGTAAGCGCAAATGGGCCATCTTGTCGCCTGGAACAGTAGTGTGCTAATAATAACCAACGACATCTTGTAGCTATCTGCAACAGACCAAGATAATCACCAATACGAAACCTCATCCTCCACTGCAAATCAGCAACAGAATGATTTACAAGATTCGTTTGGGGAATCATTTGATGATGGTGATGAACATACTGCTGCAACTGATAGATTACTACAATACCATCACAGCGACGACGACGACGACGATGATGATGACCATATCGCCTTGGCTGCTATTACGAATTCTTCTCAGCCACATACACAATTAAATCAGCCAACAAATAACTCAAGAGGTGCACCAGCCGTTTTACCAGTATCTACAGACGGTGTCTTTGCCAACATGTCAGCCAAACCAGAGACAGAGAGTAGCAAATTGGATGAAACTCCTCCTGTAAATATAAATTAATGGATATTTATACATTCATAAGGGGGGAGCCACTGATTATCATTTTTACAATAGACATATGAAGAAGCAGCTGCAGATGCGACACCGCCTTACTGGCAAACCACAATTATAGCACCAGCAGGTATGGGCGACATTGTTCTTGTCGAAGGCATGCCTGTTGGAAGCATATTTGCTTTCTTTTGGAACTTGTTGAGTAAGTCATCCTTGATTGCCTTCTTGTGTGATGATCACAACCACTGACAACCTCTGCTAGTATCTGCAAGTTTCCAATTTGTTGGGTTCATGTTGACCTACTTGTTGCATACATCCCACGCATCAAAGGTTTGTAAACCTTATTTAAGCTTTGTTGTTGTTTGATACTTATTATACCTTGGTTTCATTATTATAGCAAGGATCACGGGCAGGTCTTGGCATATCTCTGGTCCAAACAGGATTTTACATCCGTAGTCGTATGTGCACATCAATTAAGTAAAGCATATCATGTGTGTAACCAGCATACTAATTTACTCTTTTTGATCTGGGATAGGTGGTACATTGGAAGACGACGATTATTATTATGGAGACCAACAGCAAGATGGCACAACAAAATCAGGTTCCTCATCCTCGTCGACAAAGGAAGATAGCGTAGATGCTGATATCATTGCCTATTTTCTAATGATGGTTGGATGGGTCATTATTTGTCGATCTTTGGCTGATTACTTTAGGGCAAAGCAAATGGAGAAGATTATCTGTTCCGAGCCAACAGCAGGAGAAACTATGGTCTAAGAAAGGACGACGTACACTTTGCACATTACCATTGAACGACTGAATGAATAAATACTATACCGCAGTTGCTGAATTCGCTTGCTTGCTAATTTATGTCACTTTTGGAGTCGAAATGTTTGATATTATGCAGATTTCAATCAAACAGCAGCACACTACTACTACTACAATAACCAGCATTCAAAAGAAATCGATCACTTTACAGTTCCTCACCACTACTTGAAAAAATAAGGCTCTTTCATTTTATTAGGCATGTAAAGACATTGCAGCATCCAATTTTATACAACGTAGCCTCAATAAACGATAAATGAGCAATCTACAGAAACTCACAAAAAGTGTCACTCCATAACTTTCTGTAGCGGCCAAAAACAAAAAAAGATGCCTGCTAACAGAATCGAACTGTTGACCTTCTGCTTACTAGGCAGACGCTCTGCCAACTGAGCCAAGAAGGCATTTGGATGCTTTTTGCCACTCTAAAAACAATTATATATCAAACAACGGTTTTTTTTAACACTGCAACTTTCAGTTATATTACCTCATTTTACCCTCGGGCAAAATGTGCATGTCATTTTGCCCGATATTTACGGTGTTATCAGAGAGTTTTAAAGAGGAATTTTACACATTTTATGACTGGGACATGATCTGAATGCAATATAGTTCATCTTCAATACATTTGAATATGTATGTTGGCAGCCCATCGTCAAATATCCATTATGCTGTGGAGTAATATGAGGGCAAAATGTATACTTTATCCAGGGGGGTAATATGAGGGTAAATTGTATAATTTGCCCGGTATTTTACCATTATTTTACCTTCCAAAAAGTTGCAGTGTAAATTTTGCAGCTCGCTGACGTTCCGACTGTAAGCTACCTTGTATTAGCCTATAGACAATACTTAATGTGTCATATCCGTTAGATGTTTACTGTACAAAGCAGGAGCTTTTTGGAGGAATAAGAAGGTAATATCGTAACTTTTCAGGTGTGCTTATGACCTGAATACTATTATTTAGCTAATATTGCCAGGTTAGTTTTTAATTGAGGTTTGACAATATATAATTAAGATGTAAGTATGAGTTTTTGCATCCCTCTCTTTTTCGTCAGTTTGAAATAATAGAGATCTAAATCAAACTTGTCCATTTCTATCAAGAGAAGAGCCGCCATTGCAGAAAAACCAAATAAAAAATAAATGGGGAAAAAATGAGCTAACTGCTATATTATCGGTAAAATGCAGCTTATTGCAACAACGGTGATTGAGTCTAAGCTATAGATCTACCTGTTATGTAAAAGCACTTAAGACAAGTACTGTATAAAAGCAAAATGTAGAAGTACGCCCTGTTGACAGTAAACTATTACTGCCTGACTAATTATACTGTATATTATGTTGTATTGTCGAGTGTAACGCTCCAAGTAAAAGCTCTATAATAGTCTGGTGCAAAATTCTTCAAAGAAGGCTATCGGCCAACCGAAACATGGCTAAACTGCGTTCTTTATGCGGTGTACGCTTATCAAAAGTCACACTTCAGGTGGTATATAGCACTTCACACATAAGAGTCTTCAACACAATTTAATTTTGGCAAAGTTGCGATTTTCATCTAGAGTCACATTTGCCTCTGGAGTGTAACAGTGTTTTAAAAGTCTGGTAATAATAATGAAGGCTGTTTAATGCTTCGGATCTGCTTAATTATAGGATACCAATGTCTGGAGGAATTGAATTTTAGAAAAAACTTAATCGGCCAATCCAACCCAAATTTCTTGGTCCCCTCAAAAGAAATATTGGACGAGATCTAATTTTATGGTTAGACGACGATCCAAAATAGACTGAATTTCACCACCTCCGGGATAGGGAGAAATTTAAGGATTTTTAGGAAGTGTTTTCTAAGCTTTTATCAACTGATTAATAGGTGCTTTATGCTTTGACTGTACCGAAACCAGCACAGCCATTTCATTCAATAAATCACACACAAATGATTGTAGGTCCTAAAGAATGAAGACACGTCTCCTTCAACGTCTTATCATTGGCGTAAAATAGTTCGACAAAAATTAGCCAAGTTTTAGCTTCTGGAAAGGGATGTTTGTGTCGTCGGGTTCTGAAGATTTTCAGTGTACCGGAAACGGTACACTTTTTAAATCATTACTATTGCTCAAAATCTTGCATTAGCAAAATCCAAAGAAAGCATATAGTCAAAAAGGGGAAATTTGTAGTATTATGGCTAAATATTTTTTTGTAAATCTAAGCAACATGATTGGAGAAACAATCCTTGCAAATGACACGATGATTACTGCAGCATCGTCAGGAATTTTGAGTACGCTTGTGCCAATACATGCAACGCAAACGACGGTAGTAATCGCCACTAGGCAGCTTGCCAAGCGAGACAATCTTATAAGCAACACTTACGTTAGCTTGTCTCAATTGATAAGGCTCGCGCTCACCAAGACCCTCACTCATAACTCTGGCATGGTCCAGAAGAGACTCGGCTAGACGCCAACGGAACTCAAAGTGGTTCATTCTGTCTTCGATCTCAACATACTTGTAAGCAGAGAGGGCGTTCGCTTCTGCCACAGCGAAAAAGAAGGACAAACAGCGTATCTCCCAACGATATGTCTTCATGACATCGTGGAATGATGGCATGTTGTCTCTGCGGTTATTTGCCGTATCGACAGCACCTTTTCCGGCTTCATACTCCTCAAACACAAGAGGGCGGGCGAATGTCTCCATTCTACCATCAGTTCATCGCTTCACGATGCCACCAGAGCAGGTTGAGCCGGCATTGGCAATGACACACTTGGGCTTCTTGTCTTGCAAAGACGCCAGGAAGATAGAATCGGTATAGGCCTTCTTGTCTGGATTAATTATGGTTGACATGATCACAAAAAGAGCCACTCAGGTCAAGTACTCGGGAAGAGTGACAGGACACCAGTTTGCTATCAACGTAGCGGCATGCATATTGATGGCAGGAATCACTACAGAATCCAGATGCTGAATGGGCAGAAATTCTAGAAAGTATCTAGCAAGACTGGACCCACGAGCCACACGAACCGAACAGTGACCATGAAAAGCGTCATCTGGACGTGCCATACGAGCATCTGTGGTTTGCTCACCAGCCTCTCAACACAAATCGACCTCCTCCTCATCGACGGCAGGTTGCTGATCTTCAAACTGATCTTTATCTTCTACAGCATCATCGATGAAATCAGGATCTTATTCCTCCTGATCCTCTTTGTCGACTACTTCCATTGCATCTGTTTATTTCTCGAGGGCTTGTTCTCGTTGATTGTTGTTGCGAGGGCCCTCGTACCTGATGCATGTGGCATCAAGGGCGAATGACTGGACAGGCAGCAAATCCAATGTCACCAAGAACTTTCTCTTGCCATCCTCAGTAAATTCCTCACCAGTGGTTCCCATAAGCTTAAAGCCAGGGGTAGAGGTATCGACGATACCTACCAAAGCCTCGAGAACGTCAGTTCTTCGCAAGAAGTGAGGCTTAACAGAGATTCTAACGTTAGGGGCAAGGTAGACAGAAGGGCGCGGATTTTTAAAAAAGAATGGTAGTTATGTTTTGTAAAGGTGATAAATAGAAGTAAACAAACTAATAAACAATAGTGAAATTAAACGCGAAAGTAATCTTACACTACTATTCCATGAGGATTTTGAAAGTCAAGCATTAAACGAGTTTTTATTCGCTGTTACTAATCATTTGAAAAGTTTACCGTTTTCCGTACGCTGTACCGGTTTCGGTACAGTTCAAAAAGTACCCATTAAAAAATAAATCTCCCAACATTCAACTTCTTTCAATGTTAGCTTCCCCTTATGATGACAAATTTGCGTTTTTCATCTGGAGTGTAACAACTTTTAATAAGACAAGACTGAATTTCACCGCCTCCAGGAAGGGGACAAATTCTAGGATTTTGGGAGAATTTTTCCTAAAGCTTTATAAACGTATTAAGAAACAAATTTTCTAACATTCAATCTCTCTCAATTTTAGCTTCCCCTTCTGCTGACAAACTTGCGTTTTTTCATCTGGAGTGTAACATTTGAGTATCTGGAGTGTAACACTGTTTCGTAAGAAAGACTAAATAACACCACCTTCAGGATAGGGAGAAACTTTAGGATTTTGGGGGGATGCTTCCTAAGCTTCTATGAACATATATAGAAATAAATTTTGTAACATTCAATTTTTCTTAACGTTAGCTCCCCCCTCTGATTACAAATTTGCGTCTTTCATCTGGAGTGTAACATTTAGATATCTGGAGTGTAACAACTTTTAATAAGAAAAGACTGAATTTCACCACCATTATGAAAGGGAGAAATTTCAGGATTTTGGCGAAATGTTTCCTGACGCTATATAAGGGTATTAGACAATTAACCTCCCAGCATTCAATTTCTCTCACCCTTAGCTCTGCCATATGATGACAAATTTGCGTTTTTCATCTAGAGTGTAACAGTTTTTTATATTGATTTATTGCGGAAGAGCAGAGCTAACGGTAAGAGAAATTGAATTTCAGAAGATTAGTTGTCTAATAAATTTATATAGCGTCAGGAAACATTTCGCCAAAATCTTGAAATTTCTCCCTTTCCTAATGGTGGTGAAATTCAGTCTTTTCTTATTAAAAGTTGTTACACTCCAGATATCCAAATGTTACACTCCACATGAAAAACGCAAATTTGTCAGCAGACCCCAGAGCTATGGGTAAGAGAAATTGAATGTTGGGAGATTAATTGTCTAATACGTTTATATAGCCTCAGGAAGCATTTCTCCAAAATCCTAGAATTTCCCCTAGTCTGAAGGTGGTGAAAGTCGGTTTATTCTTATGGAAACATGTTACACTCCAGATATCCAAATGTTACACTCTACATTAAAAACCCAAATTTGTTATCAGAGAGCAGAGCTAAGGGTGAGAGAAATTGAATGCTGGGTGATTAAATTTTTAATACGTTTATATAGCCTCAGAAAGCATTTCCTCAAAATCCTGGAATTTCTCCGTAGCCTGAAGGTGGTGAAATTCAGTCTTTTCTTATTAGAAGTTGTTACACTCCAGATATTAAAATTGTTACACTCCAGATGAAAAATGCAAATTTGTCATCAGAGGTTGAAGCTAAGGGTGGGAGAAATTAAATGTTGGAGTATTAATTCTTTAATAAGTTTATATTAGCTCAGAGAACATGTCCTCCGAATCCTTAACTTTTCACCACCCTGGAGGTGTTGAAATTTAGTCTTTTGGATCGTCGTTTGGCCATAATTTTAGATTTCGTCAGATATCTCTTTAGAGGAGGCGTAAGTACTGTTGTTTAAAAAACTGCGTCATAAAACTTTGATTTACGATTAATACTCATATAATAAAGGTATTTCTGTGAACTTACTACCGAAGAAACCACAAGCAATAGTACTATCAACATCTATAATATTAACCTCCTAGCTTGAAGCTGATTGGATAATTTGGCATAAATGAAATTTTTCAGTAATTATAAAAACGTCTAATTTTAATCAATCTCTGATTTCTTCGAAAATAGTTTGGGAATAGCATCAATTCTGTTTATGCGTCTGGTAATGTGGTCTTTCCTTATTCTACTGTACATAAAAAACTGAATTTGGTGCACTGACTGGCTTGTACGCTTCCTTCAAAAACCGTTCCTTCAAAAGAACGTTGCGCCTCGTAGAACGCTGTAAATCGCTCGAATCTTCTTGAAACTTAAACAAAGCCTCTTTCATAACTTTAGCAATAGCCTTAATTTAAAAAATCACCAAATCCCCCTGTCAAATGTGCAAAAACGTTAAGCGGTATGGTGAAAAGGCTAAATTTTAAGAAAGGTCCTTTGATTGCGCGCCATTTTTGCCAGGCAAAGTATAGCCAAACTGCATGAAATTTAGCTTTAGTACCTCCAAAACCTGACTGTAGCATTTTCCAGACCTTTATTTGCTTGATTATTACTTTAGCAATGCAAAAATCACGAAATGCACAATTTCCCTGCTAATTTCCCAAAATAGTTACTTCTAGTTGATCAGAGCTTCAGGTATTTAGAGATGAAACCTCAAAATCCTATTATACATCCTTTTTGGGCTCTTATCCAATCTCATCATTTCAAACGTCAATGTTCTCAAGGTGGTATTGCTTAAATTTGAATTATTCCTAGCTCTCACAGCTAATTTTTAGTAGCTTAAAGATAGCTAAAAAACGTATTTATCGTTCTTCAACGAATCAGAATGACCGGTTCTCATTTAAAAATTTTACAATCATATAGTGGTGTTCTTTGTGGTTTTAATGACGCCAAAAGCGAGCAAATCCCTCCAGTATATCGTTAGCTATGCTGGATTTCAGTTTTATGACGCAGTTTTTTGAACAACAGTAATTTGGGTTGGATTAGCTGATTGAAATTTGTTCAAAATATAATTTTCCCGAACAATAATTTTCTGTAATCAAGCAGATTTGAAGCATTTAACAGCCTCTAATATTACCCGACTAAAAGAAAAGTGTTACACTCCAGATACAATAAATTTTGCACTAGATGGAAAACGCATGTTTGCCAAAATCAAATTGAGTTAAAGCGTCATCTGTGTGAGGTGCTATAAACCACCTAATGTGTGGTTTTATATGAGTGTGCACCGCATACCAAACGCAGTCACATCATATTTTGGATGTCCGATAGCTTTCATCTAAGAATTTTGCACTAGACTATTACAGAGCCTTCATTTGGAACGTTACACTCCACTATATATATGTATAGGTCTGCAGACTGACAACAGCTTTCTTAAATATCATTTGTCTTGCTTCGTTAAGTAGTAAAATAATGCACAGGGTCTCACTTATAATATCCAATGGATCGCAAAACAACTTCCCATCTAAAATATCGCCAATTGGCTCAAATATGGTTTCACTATTTTAGAGATTAGGCACAATTTACTACGTGGGTACCTAAGAAGCCATGCATACCATTCGATTCGCCTTGAAAACTACTCAGGGAGACATTAAGAGTACCAGGCGTCATAGCTACGGTAGGCAGAAGTGGTTCAATTCCTGACAAATGTTAAAAGTTGCTCAAAAATGCATCCAGTGTTACACATCTGGGTTTAAAACTACCCGCAGCGTGATTTTATGCTGGGGATATATCTTTTTCTTATATTAAAGCGAAAAATAAAGATAAATGTATGGGACAAAAATGAAAAGATGCGCAATAATGTCATAATTGTGCCTATGGAATAAAAAATAGGTTGCATAGGCTGGAAAAGCAGAAAGAACATTTTTTTTGTTTTCAAATATGTAAATGTGCCACTTTTTTTGGATATACAATTGATAAATATTAATCTTGTTGAGGCGTATTTCTACCGTAACGTACAGGAGCTCTTTATTATTAATCGAGGTTCACAACCGCTGTTTAAACCGTAAAATCCTCTGCTTAAAGTCTGGGAATAAACGGCATTTTAAAACTTTTGGAAGATGACTTATCTATAACGTATATATAGAGATGATATTTTTTGATAGGATTTTGGGCGATATCTAGCTACACTACGTTGTAAAAGGGGGTACGCCAGACTCCCAGGTGGGCAAGAAAAATTGGTTTATACCTGTTTTGGATTTGCTACATACCCTCAATTTGTATATACTACAGTAGAATAAATATACTTCTTACAGTACTTACGCTGTTCTTTATGTGAAATTTAAAGAGCATCAAGGAACAATGAATATAAATTATAGTATTGATAAACGTTTTTATTGAATGACTGATTTGAACGATTATGCCATGTACCACGACGAATCTATCATAGCCAATTAAAGAATTAAATCTTTTACAGGGCACTTTTCGATATATAAATAAAGCTCGATGTACAGTAGTATTGCATACAATAACAAGAAGTGTTGATTGAAAATATCAGAGCTGTCGTACAGTAAGTTGTTGACCCATAAACGTTGTTCAAAATACAGTAAGTTGTGCGTTATCTTTATATTGTAAGCCACTGCTGATGTAACCAGTGTACAGAGAAGGTAAGACGTCGCACCATATATCTGATCAGCATAGATGGAAATCAGACCATCATCACAAAGAAGAAGGCACCCAACATCCCGTGGAGGACAAAGTCTTGAAAAACCAGTAAATGCCTTAAACTGCCTTTTCCTCCTTTGTTCTTTGTTTTTGTTTTTTTTTCTTTTCTCTTCTTTCTTTTCCTCCTCTTCGGTATTGGTGCTGTGCTTCTCTTATTCATTTTTGTGCTTATCCTCATCTAGATCTACTAATTCTGGCTTAATACTCCTTGAGCATAGGCCTGCTTCATCATCAACAGTAACGACTGCAGTGCTGGTAGTGGTTTAGGAAGAAACCCGCTTGTTTTTGTAGTTGTATTATTGCATTTAAATACAGTAAATGCATTAAATTTGACATCATTCTCAAGTGAGGCTCTATTTCGTCCACGACAGCGACAACTGAGGTATTGGTAGTGGCCTTGTTCTTCTTGTTCTTGTGAGTGTATTATTGCCTGTAAGAAACGGGTTAAATTTGACAGAACCATGACCTAAATCTGCGTCGCATTTGCTTCCTTATCAGTACTTAGTATAGTATATTATAAAGATAGAATATAAATGAATAATAATAAAAATACAAAAGATGAAAGAGAAAATATATAAATGAATGTGCCTTTATATACTTCTTCAATCGATGTCTATCGATGTTACAAGCAGGTGCGAGATAGAAAATCTGCATTTCTCGGCAATTTTCCAGGGCGAGACATAAATTCATAGGTATGATTGAGCATTACAGTACTAATCGGTCTTGCGATGATTCCAATAGGCTCGTTCGTGTTAAGTATTCTCGCGGTGGAGGAATGATCAGTATTTATTGTGAATTTGCTACGGAGGAGGTATGAACGCAATTCTTGTCATGCCCATACGAGCCCTATACACTCGAGTTTTGTAACACCATAGTTCACTTTACTACTTTTTAGTACAGTACGGCTAAGGGACAGTACGACGCGTTCGTCGCCCTTCTCATATGTTGGCTTAGCACAGCACCAACACCATTTCGTGATGTGTCTACTATTAGGATGAGTTCTTTGTTAAAATCAGGACGAATGAGTAATGGAGCCGAGATAAGCGAGGATTACAGTGTGTCAAACGATTCTCGAGCTTCTTTCTTTGTCCAAACACCAATTGAATCTTGCTTTGTTAGGTCATGCAGTGGGCGAGCTTTTGCAGCTTAGCCAGGAACCTATTTCCTGTAGTATCCAGTTATGCCGAGGAAAGATTTGATAGTAGTGACAGATGTGGGCATTGGGAAGTTTTTGATCTTCTCAATTTTAGCAAGATCAGTTGAGATACTTTCATCGCTCACGATATATTCTAGGAACTTCACCGGCTTCTTGAAAAGATGGCATTTCTTCGGATTTACAATAGCAAGAACAGATTGCCCTTGCGAATACATTGGGATAGTTTTTGCAAGTCCTTGAGATGATCAGTTTCGGATTGACTATAACAAAATAGACCATCCAATTAGTAGGATACACCCAATGTGTACATTATGATGCTCTGAAAGCAAATTTGAATCATGCGCTGGAAGGTGGATGCTGAATTACATAATTATCCTTGACCCATCCTGATCATTTCAAAATTGTCAAACTTGGTGCCGAAACAACTTTTCTCTACACTACTTGAAGTACCAGCCCTTCTACCGCCATTGTCATTTCGCAGGCATGGGTATTTGGAAGAATGCGTTACGAACGTATAGAAAAGAAAATATTTTAGAGCTGCCAAGGCTGTCCAAGACGTCATCAATGCGCGGGAGCGGATAAGAGTCCTTTTTTGTAATGGCATTCAGCTTCTTGTACTTGACAAATGGCGGATAACTTCCATCTGGCTTCTTTATAACGAGAATAATTGTGCTAGTGCAAGGCAATTTGAAGGGCCTGATTACGTATACCCAGTCGGCAATACTTGGGTAACTCGGCTTTCAAACAATAGGATTCTTCTGGCGAAATTCTGTAAGGTCCAGTACGAATGGGCGGCGCATGATCTTCTGTGACAATTTAGTGAGACGTAATGTTGTTTGCTTTGATGGGTGTGCCATATTCCCAATCGAAGACGTCGTCATATGCGCTCTTCAATAGTTTATGCAGGCTGTCAACAATCTCAGGTGGTGGCACATCGTTTTCTATCAAATATAGAAATAATTGGGTAGATCCTGATGCATCCATTCATCAATACACTTCATAATTGAACGTATTTGAGGCTGGTTACTTCGATTTTTGAAAGGAAAACTATTCATTCTCACCAACAGAATGCGAATCTTTAGCAAAATGCTCCTACTACATCGTACGGTGACCTACTACGAGGTCATACTAGAGGGACACCCTATTTGATTATACAGTATAACATTGGCATTGACATCACTTTGAATACGAATGATAGTCAGTTTTTATTTGATGAGGAGATGCATGTTATGATCGAATTTATCAGAATAAAACTCATGTGGCATCATCTTGATCTCTTCTTTGAGTGCATAGATCATGATGAGCCAAAGATCTTCCAAACCTGTGCGCCGACAAAATTATTGTTACATGTGGTGATCTATATCCCGGGTTTGTTTTCGATAACCATTTGAGCAGCTACTGTACTACCCTGCCTACGTTGCAGAGATGATACAGTACTATACTACTACAGTACAACATGCAAAGAATGACACTCTGCGTGGCGAAACCAGATTAATTGATGATCTTGAGAACATCAATGACGCATCTCCTCATCGCCAAGAGTCGTTTGCGCCACCATCTGAGTTTCATTCGTTATAGTGTGTACAAGCGTACACAGCAGTTCCGTTGCTTGAGCTCGACGACGATTGGCAAAAACAGACCTTTTCTGCTGTACACTCATGGAACCATTAGTCAATAGACAAATCGTGTAGATGTTTGGTTTAACCAGCAAAATTTCACTTTGAGACAGTGGCCGAGCACTTTAATGTCCGCAATGCAAAGGCATACACAACGAAACCAGACAAAATGCTTCAATCGTGGTGTGATTGTGTTCGTTTTAGAATGTGGCCATCAATATGGCTGTCATCCGCTCGACCATAAGCTCATCAGAACAATGAGCATAAAACTCAATATGAACGGAGCCAATGATATCAGTATTATGGCATGCAAAAGAGTGCTGTTTCTGGATGCTCTCATGGTTACTGGCAAGACGCATCTAGCTTAGCAGTATATAGCCAACTTCGTGGATCCCACCACCACCGCTTTATTCATCAGCACATTTCAAATTTTTCTTAGAAAGCATTTGGCAAAATTTTTTTGCATTAGCTCCTACACTGAAGGCTAGATATAGTCAGTCGACGAGCGTATTCGTCGCAAAAGAATGGTTATTTGCTCGGATAGCATACTGAAACTGAAGGATAATGATGACTGCTAGGTGGTTGTTATCGTCATTTACAAGGCCATCTTTGTAATCAACAATTGACTGTGAATCATCTTCATTGGCATAACGTATGCAAAAAATTCTAAGAGTAGATCAAGACTTGGTAGGTTGTGAGATCTTGGCAGGATGTTTGACATAAAACCTCTTCCGATACAGTGTAAACCACATTTGTAAAACGTCTAAAAACTTGGGCTTAAATGGCATTAACTACGCCATTAGTACGAGGCTACTCATGTTGCTTGCTGGATATTACAAATGAATATCTCTTTATAGAAAAGTAATGGAGGGTTTTTTTTTAGCAAATGTTATTTTTTATTGGATCAAGCACATAAACTATTTGGACTACTACTACTAGCATCATGCATCTTTTAGCTTTTTAACGCGCAACCAGCCACGAGGAGGCAGATGCATTTCTGGTTGCAAAAAAAAAGGGAAGCGAGAGTGTTGTTTCCAGCAATCTACGTTTCTAAAAAAAAAATGAAAAAATAAAGGAATAAAGAAAAAATGAAAAAAAACAAAGACGAAAAGAAAAAAAGAACCCAAACCACCATGTCCGTCGACCAAGGCCAAGGAATCGGATGAACCATCCCTCAGTGCAGTGGTCTGTATCGCGTGAGACGTGTGGTGGTTGCACTGAACTGATGCGAGATGTAACGAGACAAATGCACTACCCTTGCCGACCATTACCACGGTAAAACCATGAGTTGGAGCTTCTCGAGTGAGTTTAACGACCGTCGAATCCGTTACAGCTTTGCGAAGCACGGTCCAGGCCTCGTTTTACCGAGATACCCTATAAAATGAATGATCACCACCACCTACCTTCCTAAACTGTAGTTTGGGTTGAGAGAAAAAGAAAAAAGAGAAGGGGGTGAAAACAAAAAAACGTTTCACGTATTTATATAAAAAAAACCCACGTCACTTTGCTGCGCAGCAGCAGGCTGTCAGCGTCATCAAAAAAAGTGAGCAACTGCACTGTACTCTAGTCTATCTGGCAAGCATCTCGCAAGTGTTTGTTCATGGCATTATTACAGTAGTTATACATGTTCATCTCCTTATTACTTCTGTTTGTCGGCAAAGTGATGCGCTTAGCTTATTCACATCATTTTCTCTTTTTTAATGCCTGCCAAGCGTCGTCATTTCAATGCTAAAAGTACAATGTGCTTGAGATATCAAATGTGTCCATTGCTGTGACATCACAGATGTCATTCAGCACAATACAATTTATACAATAAGTGGTGCCATAGAAACGCAAAATTCATTGGAATATAACGTCAAGCAAAACAATCCAATCGTCAATAACGGCATTACTTCCAAAGATAGTAGACCACATTCTTATTTCATTCAGAAGCGACCAGTATCTGTCAGCACATTGTCATCACACCGCCCTTTAGAAATGTTGCTGCTTTATAAAATCAACCATAACGTTGTTGCGTGAAAATAGCCCATTTGTGTCATTAGCCACACATAATCTGGTCAACCAGAGGACACTGTACCATTTATTGCACAAATGTTGTCGTTGTTCTTTCCTCTAGTTGACTCTGCTTTTTGCTTGTTGAGCCTCCCATTTAATGTGCAATCCTCCACTACCACTACAGTATACTTGATCATACATTACCCTGTATCTTTTAAAACGAGGTGCAGCTGTGTATCAATCAAACATTGATCCAACCCTCAATGTGGTGTCTACATGCTAATGCTGATTCTCTTGCCATGTTAACCCTTCTTGTCTTGTTTATGGTCACGATGACAATGTTGTGGTGGTGGTGGTGAATAGATTCAATGGTGCTTTCAGCTAACCTCGAAAGAAAAAAGCGGCATGGCATTAAAGACCTTCACATCCGAAAAGTAGACACAAAGACTCTTTTCATGTTGTACCCCATCCACATCGAGCTTTACCTTCTTTTGATGAGCATCTTTAACAGTAACCATTAACACGGCGTCATAGTAAGAAAATGCGTATTGCCAACGAAATAATGCCCCTCTTTGTGCTTGTTGGTAGAAAAAAGTGTGGAGAGAGAAAAGAAAAGAGATGCATGAAAGTAATTTAACAGGCAGCAATTTATATAAAAGTCGTTACTTCTCTTTTTATAGGCTGGTGCATATTCTTTTTTTATGCAGGATCTCCAGCATGACAGGGGCATATAAAATCTGTGCTATCTATGTGTGCAATGTTTTTTGTTAGGCTCACAATACTTTTGAATTGTAGCTATAGACCTGGGCTATCTTTCTATGCCACCGGTGTATGCTGATAACCGCATTTGATGGAGAAACGTTCAGTTTGTCATGACATCTGACTGTAAAAGAAATGAACGCTGAGTTTCATGACTTTACAGCGTTTGTACTGCCTATTCCGTGAATGAGAGACCTAATTAGCCTGTACAAGCTCTTTCTTTGTTTGAGCAGGCATCATGAATGCTGTTTCTGGTCTCAAATGGAGCACGTTTATCATAGGAATGGAACAATTAGCCCTACAAATACTCTAAATCAACATATAAAAGCTAAATAATAGGTTTTTTTGAACGCTCTGATATCTACAACAACAATTGTCAGGCCAATCATCTTTTCCACTTGTTGCACTTTGTTTCTTTTTTGTAGCTTTGAAAAATGGGGTCAGGTTCGAAAATCCACAATGATTCTATCTAAGAGTCAAGTCGTAGCACACTGATGGCATTTTTACTTATTAAAACCACATTTTTCTTGAATAACAACATAAAAACAACTACTAGGTCGTCCACATTTAGAAATGAATTTAGGACGTGGTGTGTCTGTAGCTAGTGTATCACCAAGATTTTATATCCACAACCATCACAAAGTTCAGATTTCATCTTGAGCGATTGATTTGGGACATTTTTGGCTAGAAATTATCTTCTGGCTTTAGCGAATCCACAAAATCCAATGCTATAGATGCAGATAGTACCTTAAACAGCAACTAGTTCTTGCGTCTACACAATGAATGTTACCAAAGATGAATCGATGCACGCTTATGACATCCTGTTCTTTGCGGCACCATCGTCAAGATGTCCAGAGACCAGCCTTCTTTCCTTAATGGAAAAAGATGTGCGATGGCTAACGTAATTGGCACTACTATTATAGTACTTGACTCCTCTTTCCAATCTCTAAAAACCTACTGTACACTCGAAAATATGATAGTTATTGTTGTAGATCTATGCGATACAGAAAACGCTTTTTGCAGGCAAATTCGCAAAATTCAACCGACAATATCTTGTCTTCTAAGCCGTTCCAGATGCTCGGAATAGTGCCAAATGATTGCTATCGATCACCCTTTACATCCTGGACCTTCATTTTCATTTTTTTTGGATTGATCCAAATCGTCGAAAATCCACGATTTTTCATGAGGTACCCCTCATGGTTTTTGTTAAAAATCAAACAATCGCAATTTTGAAGGCGAAAACGACACTTTTTACTATGGTATATATTAGATCGAAATGACCGCACAGATGTAGGGTAACCTGTGCAACTGCTATTTTGAACGTTGTATATGCTAAATCTCGACATTTCTTGGAAAAGCTGCTTTTTATATTTTCTCAAAATTCTTTATCCTTTCATTCTAAAAGTACTTTAAAATTGACACCATTGAATGCACCTTCAAATTCTCCCCTTAAGTTTATTAGAAAGTAGTATATGCTGAGCACACTTTATATAGCTAATTTTAACAAAAATGTTTACAGATGTCAAATTATATCGATTTTGATTCAAAAAAATCATCGCAAAAAAATCATTTGGGTACAGTCACCACAGTGCAAAATGTTCATTGTACAAGTCATTCAAATTCCGCGTGCTCTGTGCTGCGGCAGCCTATTGACTGCAGTCACCCTCAGTAGCGCGTTTTTATTTTATTTTTTTTTTCTCGCCCTCCTTTTCACACTATTTTTGCACTGCACTTTTTCTATTAAACCATATCCTTTTTATTACTATTGATTGAATACAACACCACTTTCGCCAAAAGAAGCATGTCTTTGCAACCACCAGTACCCAAGGCGACATCTTTCAAGTTTGTTACAGTAGGTATCAGCCGATAAGAGCCACCTTTCGCGGTACAATATACAGTGATACTAATTACACAGTTTATTTCAGGCCAGTTCGTTGCAATATATTGATTGTGTTTGGTTTGCATTTGGTTTGTATCTGGTTTGTATGTTCCCCTTCTTTGGTTGCCATGGATTACATTCATTCAATCTTTTATTACTTTCTTTCTCGTAATACTGTGCATTCTTTATTAGTTTGCTCTATTGCGATTTATTCTTTCCCCCTCCTTTTCTGCACGCAACTATTTTTCTGTTGCTGTATCATAGTGCTATGGTGTATCTTTTAATGCATTGTATCGCTGGCAGTGGTGCTATGGTGTATCTTTTGATGCATTGTATTGCTGACAGTACTATAGTCCATCTTTTGATGCATTGTATTGCTGGCAGTGCTGCTCTATTATTGTGCAGTAGCCTTGTATTCTTTTTGTTCTTCTAGTATTACTTCTTCTGTAATATTGGTGGTATTGGTGTTGTTCTTGCTTCGTATGAGGCAACCATGATACTTTTTTCTACTACTTTTTTCTTGTACTCGTCATTTTGATGATACACATTCCATGTTACCTTTTTGTATGTAACTGTATTGCGATGTTTCTGTTTTTCATCACATGCTAGTGATGCCCTCTTGTTACTTTCCCTTCCTTTTTATGGTTCTTTGAGCCATTACCCTCCTTTTTCGTTGTGTGGATAGGCCTATCGTTGAAGCACAACTAGATCTGATTCAGAGGCTGGGGGTAGATAGGCTGCCCTCATTTGATTGGTATCACTTACTTGGTGCTAATTGAGAGTCTCAAGCGTTTGCATTATAAGCTGGGGTGTGTAGTAAGGCATATTCTGGCATTTTAGGGGATTTTGATGATGGAATTGCTAAATTACTGTATTTGGCAATACTTAAAACTCCGCCTAACGTCAAAACAAGGGGAAACCCTCGCAATTTTTTTCCAGGATTTGTGGTGTATGTAGTTCTTTTAGAGCAATCTGATTGGGTGAAATTTGGAGACAGCTCAGAGAAATAAAGCATTGATATTGAAACTAAAAATGTGATTACAATGAGAAAAGCAAGACTAAACATTTAAAATGCATGGTACAAATGGCTTAAGGTAACTACACACGATACCACCATAAGTATCAGACATGATCAAATACATTTACTATACTAGAAAAAGAGTTTTAGAGATAAATACAACAAGCCCGATATAGAAGGTTGTATATTTAGAATAACGAAATATAATAGACAAAAGAATTACAATTAAAATTGAATATACTTAATAAGCTATTCCAAAATTAAATAAGGACTCATGATCATCGACAATAATTTACGAAGGAACAATGAATAGAATTCAGACTAGCAGAGTTCTCTTTGTAGTAGATTCGGTGGAATATCATTCAACAGAATCGCAAAAACAAAACTCACTTTCAGGGACGACCCTTTATACTACGTTACTACCACCACTCTTCAGGATCCAGGATATAAGTTAGCAACCATCTCATAGCACACAACTCACATTTATCCATTATAATAAATCACTGCACCGCCTTCCTGCTCAATCATCCTCATTTATCATGCAAGGTAGTATAATGCCATTGTTACTCAGATTTGATCGATGATATCCTAAACATCGAGGTCTCATGTCAACAGCAAGACCGCAAGACGTTGTTTTCGCTTGCTCTGCTCAGCAGGATCCTCACTGCAGCCAATAGTCATTTACAGCTTCAAGAACGAGCAACTCCAATAGCAACTGGCATACTTTCACGAGGACGCCATCTTCAGTGCCTTCTTCGGTATTGCCTATTTAACACACCTGTGAGAGAGCTACAGACACCAATTTGCACACAGGCTGCAAGGATGTCAAGTCCAACTTGCAATATGCCAAGAGAGAGCATCGTCAGAGTTCAAGCATCTATATATTCTATACTAAGCAGTGCTTTGCAGTCATCTTTCAAAAAGACTTCTAGTGTTGGCAAGTTTCTACTTTAGCCTTTTATCATTTCAATGAATTAGTCAAATGTGTATTGCTTCTTTTGGACACAATAACTTTTATATACCACTACAGTACTTCAACAGCCTTTCTCTTACTAAGCATTAGTGATGGCAAAACGACTAGTATACATGTCTACTACTACTAGATATGATTGCCCTGAGGCTTGAAATTTCGGAATAATGCAACTTCTCACGCAAGAAACTCCACTCTCAAAAGTTATTTAAACTTCAATCTTTGGAGGAGATTATTCCATCTCTTTGTTTTCGCGCCCGTTGGTTCAAAAGAAAAAGATGAAGGTTGTTCATATTGGTGAGTAGTAGCATGGCAGCATCATTTTTTGACTTGCTGAATTTGTTTGGATCATCCTCTAGTGATTGTCAAATTCAAGCCTGAAGTTACAGACGACATTAAAGAGGAGGCCCTCAAGGATATCTTGGCTCTCAAGAATACGATTCCTCAAATTACAGATATCAGTGCTGGCAAGAACTTTACCGACAGAGGCAAAGGATATGAATACGGTAACGTATACAGTCATGCTTTTTTTACATGTAGCGCATCGCGTGCTCATTGTTTGAAATGTATAGGTTGGGTTATTGAAATAGAAAAGAAGGAGGTTTGTGTATATACATGATATATGTCGTCGTGCATGACTCACTAACGTCTCGTTGTTGTTGTTAGGATCTTCCCGTTTATGCCAATCATCAATCTCATTTGGACTTTTTGGCCAAATACAAGGCCACCTTTGAGGATGTGCTTGCATTTGATTACGAAAAATAAAAATGAAATACAAGTTTTTTGTTTTAATTTGTCAAAAAAAAAGGGGGGGGGGGGGGGTGGGGGAATATGATGTGAGTATTAAAATTATTGTGAGGATGTAATTGTGGGTGCAGGAGAAGCACCAAACATTTTTCTATCGTTGAATATGGTACCAAAAGATGAAACAGTAGCGGGCGTAATTGTGTTTTTGCCGTCAAATGCTGCAGGCGAATCCAGAGGCGTCTTGAGTGTCATCTTCTTGTTGAATTTCTGGCCTGTTCTCTCAGTCTCCCAGTCCTCCCACTTCTTCATGACAAGACGAGTTGGATCGAATTTGCCGTCTGCGTCTCCATGTGAATCGCCCTTCTTTTCACCTACTACCACACGTGTAGCGCCCCAACTGAAATCGTCGAAATGCCAGAATGAATAGAGGGGTAAAACGAGATTCCAAATAGGCAAAGCAATGAGGTACACTAGGATCAACACAAACAAGTCAATGTCATTGCACAGGCAGGCACAGCGTTGCTCCGAAATAACTTACCAATCATCCATAGCACATAGATAAACTTGAAGGTGGTGATTGCAATCAGAACTGCAGGAAGACCAAGAATAGCAATCAGCAGAGCAAGCGATTGCCATTGTGGGTCACTTGAAATGGCTGTGTTCACAATCAAATACACGGTCATGACGATAGCAGCAGGCAGCACCAGCGTACCGATCAAATCAATAAACACAGAGAACTGCATGGACAGACAAGCGATACCACAGAGATCAGAGACCAACACCAGCTCCATCAAGTTGTGCACGGTCGAGTTGATCCAACGACGACGCTGAGAGAGCAGCACCTTGAACTCGTCAGGCACCACCGTCTTACAGCGTGCCTGAGGCACAAACATCATTTGACGTCTGGGGAATGTACGCAGCATCAGAGTCGACAGGAAGCGATCTTCACCAAGCAGCAGCAGGTTCTTTTCATGCAAGGTAGTCACCACGTTCTGATTGTACTCGAGGATGATATCCGGGTTGGCCAAGATGGGCACCCAGGCGCCGTTCTTGGGCGACTTGATGCGGTACATACTGAAACAACCGGGCAAGCAAGTGACAATACCAAACAAGGATTCGAATGCTTTGGCGTAGTGATGGGAAATGTAGTATTCAAAGACCTGGATAGCAGTGACCCCTACACGTCGAGTTAATATAAGCGTATGTCCATCATGCGCGCGTACTTACAGGATGATCGTTTGTTGGCAATTCTGGTTTCACCACATAGGCCCATAATAGTAATATCGTTGGCCATGGCAGCCACCATATAAGTCAAGGCATCAGGTAAAACCTTGGTATCAGCATCCACCTATGCGCAACACAAGTTAATATTACACACACACTGTGCAAGATTGTTGTTGTTTACCATCAGAACCAATTCGAATTTATCAGGTGTAACGCCCTTCATCAGCCATGTCATCTTCCAGAATATTTCATAGTCCAGCTCGGATAAACGATCATTGAACAAGACGCGCTGAAAGTAACTCATCAAGATGAGCTATCATCAAAAGTTTGTTAGGACATGGTGTCATGGACGCATCATCTTGGTTCAATTACTTACTTGGGAATCACGTTTACCACGATTACCAGCTTTAGGAAGATTGGCTTCTTCTTCTGTACCACATTTAACAATGGTGATACAAGGAACACCTTTGTAATGGCCGGCATACTACAGCAAATCAGTAACCATGTCCGCCTTTTCTTGTGTAAGAAAACCTTACCACTTTAGCCATGTTCAGTTGCTTCTCTCCGTCCGCAATGGCAAGGTACGATGCTGGTTTGGGGTTAGTCATGGTAGGATCGAGATCCATCATGCTGACAACAATGTCCGGCGTTGATTTGGTCTCACCATGACCCGTAATCATACCATCAGCAATAACAAAGAAAATCTACACAAGGTGTCAGCAACAACTTACTACGAGCACAAACCAAACGTACCTTGTGCTTTTTGGAAAAGGTGGTTTCGGCCAGACTGTCCATGGTGATGCGGAGACCCTCCTCGCCTTCAGAGTAACATGTTACCAACATGACGGTGTACAGTTCAGTGGTGACAATATCGGACTGTGCGCCACCCAAACCCACAGCAGAACTCTGCTCGCTAAAGGGGGTGTTGCGCGAGGAGCCGGAGCCCAAGGACGTTGACGATGCGTTCTGAACCACGCCATAGTTGTTGTAGGGCCCAGGAATATGGTTGGCAGGATCGTTGTTGCCACCCTTGATGGAACGCCAGGCCAGCCAATTGGATCTACCGCCAGGCTTGGTCAATCGACGACTGATGAACCATTGGAAGAGCAGTGCCATCGAGTAGCGAATGACAATCATGACAATGATAACCACCAGCATGAGCGTCATGATCATGGAGTCAGCAATACAGCCGCCCGTCTCTGTCTCCATGATGCCGACCTTGTAGCGAGCAACCAGACACTTGCGAGCATCCTTGCCTGCCTGCGAGTACAAGAGAGCATATGATAAATCATTTGCCAGGTTGTTACGTATAGCACGATCCACATCCGGTCCAAAAGGAGGAGTGGGATTACTCAAGTATTTTGTCAGATTCAGTACTAACAAGGCCGATTTAGTACATACACACACACACACACACACACACACATCAGTATAAATACCTGAGTCACCTACTAAGGTTAGGCCACGGCCGTACACCAAGTTTTTATTTAGATCCTGCCAGTCAAAGCCAAGAACCGCAGAGGACCGGAAGAAGCGCTGCAGTTCAGCAAGCGAGAAACAGGTATTGTTGGGAGCAGGGAAGGTGCCGCCGTACGGGTTGTTGAGGGCACAGTTGGTCAGCTTCATGGAGGGGTATTTCGCGCATGCACCCGTCGTATCACCGTCGAAAATGCTGCTAATGTCCGTGTTCTCGTAATCGTTTGTCAGGTTCATGCCCTTGTTCTGGAAAAAGAGCTTCATGGCGTCCATGGGGTAGATGGTGCCAAACACACGCACGTCGCTGTAATACACTGGAATGCGGGCGCCGTTTGTCACTCTGGAGAAGGGCGAGTTGACATCAGGCGTAGGACACAGCGTCTTGTTGAGCCCGTAGGTGATAAAAGCGAGCGCACCACACAGGAGCAGGATGATATAACACAGCGACAGCTTTTCTCGCCATGCTTGCTGCACCATAGCGTTTCGCTTTCTCAAGCACACACGCAGAAACCAGTTGGGGATACAGCAGGTCATCAAGAAGGCGAGCCATGCCCACCAACTGGTGAGCACCTTGACCTTTTCCTCTGGCACAGGTGGCTTCTTTTGTTGTTGTTGTTGTTGCTGTGGCTGATTCAACAGGGCTTCTTGCTGCTGTTGCTGCTGCTGCTGCATTTTCTGCTGTTGAAGCTGGCTTTGCAGGCGATTGGGCATTGGGTAGTTGTTGGGACGGGGTCTCTGTTGCGGGTAGCCAGCGCCAGGTTGCTGCTGCTGCTGCATATAGTATCGCTGTTGTTGTTGCAGGCGCTGCTGTTGGGAAGGAGATCGAATCATGCCTTGACGAGGGCGCTGTCTTTCAGGACGAGAGAGAGATCTAGATCGGTTCATACTCACTCTGCGATAAGGGCCTTGGCCGCCCATTGGGCCTGGAGGTACCATGGGCTGTTGCTGTGGCGGTCTCATGGGTCTAGCACCACCTTGGGGCATGCGTTGTGGAGAGGGCTGTCTGGACGATTGATACATGTAGTTGCCAGACTGTCTGGATTGTGGCTGTGGCTGTTGTTGTTGATGGGAAGGAGGGCGTCTCTGCTGCTGCTGCTGCTGCTGGTTGTGAGGTGGAGGACGGGGACGATTAAACTGATCCATGCCATACGACTGGACTCTGCCTCTGGACTGTTGCTGTTGGTGCTGCATTTGGGGCGACGACGATGGCGGTCTCATTGCATAGGGCGATTGTGACAATCGCGGATCAGGTCTATAGCCGCCAGATCGGTTATTGGGATTTGACATGATCTGGGAATTTCAGACGCTCAAAAAGTGAATATTTACAGTGCTGGAAAAAGAGAAGCAGAGGGGAAAGAAAAGAAGAGAAAAAGAGAGAGAGAGGAATCTCCTCTTTTTAAGGTGATTGTTACTATTTTCATCCTTTTGGAAGAAAGTGTAATACTATTCTTTATTGGGTGCAACTTTTTTTTTTTCCTGTGTGTGTGTGTGGCCCCTGGAAAACATGGTTTATTATTGATTCAAGTGTAACCAGACAGGCTATTTTTACATTGCGTACATTTTGGGTGTTCAGACGAGATGTGCTAGCCAAACAAAAAAATTTTCGTTAGATGTCTTGTGCACACATGTTCTCTATGGAAGACCTACATTGCGACGGGCCAATCAGAGCAGCCGTGTCTTGCACCGTTACTTGGTGGAGTCTATTATTAAATCTATATTGCACTCGAAGGCGCTTCTTCTCGCCCAAGCATGGATCATAGAATCCCAGAATGTTTGTCTGTCGACGCTTTTTTTAGTCCCTATCCTGGTAATTAATCAGAAACTCACCTTTGAATGGCCGCCGGGGATTGTCAGTCGAGACTCGTTGACCAGCGTCTGAATCACGGTGGTAACGTCGATCACTCCCTCGACGTCCTCGTCCTTGTCATTGTCATTTTCTAAATTCTCCAAATGGCCATACCAAGCCTTGACAATAACAAGACCTATTTGGGGCAGTCAGCATCTTTAAATCTCCTTTTATACACAAAACATTACCATTCGACTTTTTCTCTTCTTGCTTCTTCTTTCTCTCGGCAATGTCCATCATCAAGGTCTGTGCATCCAAGGCCTCTTGCTTGCGGTTGGCGAGATACTCGGCATGCTCCTCTCGCAGTTCAGTGATTTTTCTATTTTAAGAAACGATGAGCATCCCACTAATAAAGAACACGCAGAAAAACATCCACATCTACTACTACCACTTACTCTTTGATGAGCCTCTTGCGACGGGGTTTCAAGACCAACTGATCAAGGGCAACCGCAACGGAAGCTGGGATCACAGCACCGAAGAACGCTAATTTAAGGTCAAACTCGGATGCGAGAATCACAGGTAATACAGCCTTCTGTCCAAGACGAGAAACCCTGATAGCGATATTAATATCCCCCCTCTCATTTGTACATCTCGTTTCACCCCCTTACCTGAATTTCACCACAACTCCAAGAGGCAATCCACATTCCATCGACATGCCAATTCGTACATGTTCCGTCATTTTATGATCACTGCCGATGCTCACAACAACACCGCCTTCTGATGATAAGGTGCAGGACATGCGAAGACGCGCTTGATTGGGCAATTTGTAGGTATGCTCACCAGCAATGTGGGACGACATGATGCCCGTCTATTCTCGTGAGATGGTGAATTTGAGTGCTGGTTTTCGCGACAACCTTCTTACCTGGATTTCACCACTGTAATTACCGTGCTTATTCATGCCTGCCATGCCTAGTGATACAGACGATCTGTCCATCTTTTGAGAGACATCACCACCCCATCCAAACAAGGACCATTCACCAGTGCGGTACGTCATGTAACCAGTGGTGGCCGAGAAAAGGCGGCGCCCAACAGTGGCCGAGAGCACAGGAGGGTCGTACACAGAGTTGAGTTGAGCGGTGGTATTTACAAAACTGGAGGTATAATTGTGAGTCTATCAAGATCGTCCGTTCACACACACACACACGCTTATTACCTGTCTGCAGAAATTGAATAATAAGTTTTTAATGAAAGCATTCTTGGCTTGAGCAATGTGGCAGTAACCTATCAAATGATGCACGCATTTAGTTAGTCTGATCAGGCCCCATCAAGGGTCTCCCCCTTTCCCTTACCTCTCCCCATAATTTAGGGGACACTGTATGACGAATGGTACCCAAGACGTTACCACCACCCATACCAGACCGAGAGACCATGGATCCACCGATCACTGCATGAGTCTGGGGTCCAATTTGCGTCTACAATGATATATACAAATGTCAATGTCATGTGTGTGTGTGCGTAGATCGATATCTCCTCTACCTCGAATGAATGGCGCATAAATAATTGCTGTGTCTGTGCTTTGGAGAGTGCATGCACAATAGGATTCCTCTTTTTAGCAGGTTGAATGTGTTGTCCAAATCTAGCAAATACAGGCGGCTCGTAAGGATCAAACACCTGTGTTGCGTCCAAGGTCAATTGGAACTCTCCTCTTGATCTCACCAAGTTTTCCAAATCCTGCTCTCGCTTTTGGCGAGCCTTTTTTTCGTATTCTTCTCTCAACTAGAGGTGCAACATGCGTGTCAGTGCAATTGGGCTGTGGCTGTAACAAGCATGCTTACTTCTTCGGTTGATTTGTAGCGAGGTCCAATCTCCCATGATGCGTTCAATCCCTCTTCGCCATAGGTATCGTAAATGATTCTCTTTTGAGGATCAGATAAAACTAAGAATACGCAATATCAGCATCAGATGGAGTTGGATATAACACACCCCTATCTACCTTCATATGCCTTTTGAATCACTTGAAATCTGGATTCTGCCATCTTCTTTTTGCTTTCGTCGGTGTGCTACGTAACAAGTCAATCTACAGCTCTTCATATCGACGCATTGAGGCAATCTACCTTGTCAGGATGAAAGAAACGACATAGCTTCTTGTAGGATTCCTTGATCTCTTCATCAGTTGCCTATATACACATGATGAATACCACCGTATCGTCAAGCAGGTAGAAAAAAAACTACCTTTTTGGAAATGTTCAAAATGCCGTAGAAATCAGCAGAAGAAGGCGCCAAGTCTTTCTCGAGCTTCTTCAAGTCATCGTCGTCTACTTCATGTTCGGTAGGATCATGTACTGTCTGCGTATACTCGTAAGGATCCATTTTGAGATGTATGTAGCAAAAGAACAAGAAACGAAGAAAAAAGAGAAAAAAAGCAGGACACCCTTGTGAGGGTGGGGTGAAATGAGAATAATGCGCTTTAGGAATACAAAGTGACTCTTTCGGCCGGGCGGTTGCCCTGTTGCCGCCGCCCCCCATTGATGATGGTGGAATCGCCCAATAGTCTAATTTCGTACATCTTGTATGGGGAATAGGACTCCCTCACGTATAGATACCTGTGGTGTTTAATAAATGGCATACTTTTAGAACAATAGAATGTATGCAACCCTCCAAGTCCCATACAAAGCCTGTTGATATGACACAGCAGGACAAGATTGCACGCGCGCATGTCGCTCGGATCAATCAAGAACTCTAGTCCATATAGACCACAAAGCTGCTTCCAGGTGTAAGTAAATCTTTCATACGCTCTCAAAAGACGGCATGCATTGCCTGTCAGATGCACAGTCTGCGTAGATCAACCGGCCGTGTGCTCACTTTGCACGAGTACGTGAGCTTGACACTCAAACGATGGATGTCCAATCTCCTATTACGCTCTTCACGGATGACACCTTTGATATGATAGTTTGACAGTTACTGCATCACACCTGTAGCAATGTCATACGACAGCAGGAGCTTTAAAAAAGCACTCTATTGGTGTTTATGTCAAAGAAAAAGCTGCTATTTGCTGCAGACATGCTCCCACCTATTGTCAATGACCTGGATAGTCTTGAATAGAGTGTGGAGATGTATTCTATCATACATAATGATCAAGTCTTGGTTGCGATTTCTCTCTTCCTAGTCCGAGATGACAAGTATTCTCAATCCGAATCGACAATACACAAAAGGCAGCTGTGTAAAATCTCACTGCCGCAAGTGCCTGATCCTTTAGTAATCAAATTCAATAAACAAGAGTCTTTTCGTCTATAACGGTAGTATGTGACCCCATTTGTCCTGAATCGTTCCACTTTCTTCTGTATGATTTTATTGAGATAACAGCCTGAAATTCTGATAAAATTCCTGTCTTTTGCTTGAGGATTTCTTGCTAAGCGATCTCGCATTGTGGATCTGACTCTTGCACGTTACTCTGCGTCTGTATGAATGGATATAGCCCATATACAGGCAGACAGCATAGCTTCAGTGCCTCTTAGTGCCCCCAAAATATGCAAATCACAGCGAAAATCGGGCGCATTTGAAGCCTGTTTTCTCACGTTAAAAGCTGTTGTAGAACGGCAGAATAGCACCAAACAGTTACTTTTGACTAGTAGCAACTATCTGACACCTTTGCCCAACTTTTTTTGGGTCGCCAAAATTTAGCGAAAAACCATGAGGTACCCCTCATGCTTTTCATCGAAAATCAAACGATCGTGTTTTTGAATGCGAAAACGAACACTTTTACTATGGTGTTCCTAGGATCAAATCGTTCCTCTCGACCCAACGCAACTTTTTGAAATCGATTTTGTGAGACCTTTATATGTAAAATCTCAACATTTTCGCTAAAAACCGCATTTTATAATCTTGCAAATTGCTTGGTATTGTCATTCAAAGCACCCTTTTTAAATTACACCATCGGATGCGTCTTGAAAAGTACTCTTAGAAAGTCTAAGGGTGCAAAGTGCGATCATTACACTTTCTTATGTGAATTTTCCCAAAATAGACGATCGAGTTCGATTTTGGAACATTTTTTCACCATTTCGAGAAAAAAGAAATGTCGGAGATTTGCCGTTTTTTTTTGGCTGGCAAAACGAATAATGGCTCTCCCTTGCCATAAGGAAATCAATGCTTTTGAGCGTGATTAGAAGGGAATTGCGCGTTGAGAAGCTCTATAGACTAATTTATTCATTTTATTTGGCTTTCTGAGCAAATGTTTATGCATTGTATGCGGTGAATAATTCTTTTCCAACCTCAAATTCTTTGTGAAATGGTAAATTATCAGCCTACAGTGCTCAAAATGATAAACTGAATGCACAGTTCAAAATAACATAATTTATCAAACAAAGCTTCGATAGTAATAAGCTCAAGAGTTCAGGGAGTACAGAAGCCTTGCTTTTGCACTATGAGCTTGACCTACTTTTATTCAATTTGATCCAACATCGTTACTCAAGTGATATGGTCTCTAATCGATTTCCCATCTTGATATAGACTTTGTCTATATTAAATACATTCGCTACAATTTCTTCTACAGTTTGAGGTGGTATATGAATTGCTTCTATTGCTGCTTGCTTCAAGGACCATGCAATGCTTGCATGAAAGCGAGGAGGATTGTAAAAGGTAGGCTTGTGATACTCTCTCATGACATTATCAACATGTTTCATGCATTTTAACAGCTGTCATCAACAACATTGAGTAAGTAATCGTAATGACTAAATAAAATACCTACTTGATTGTATCCATGTCCTATCTCCAAGGTCAAGAAGGCTCGAGTTTTTTCATCATTTGTCAGGTGCGATACTTGAGCAAAGGAGGCGTCGAATCTTTTTGTATTGCGGAGCGCAGCTTTGATGGATCTTGTGAATGGAGTCAATTGATATTTCCGTAGATAGACAGGCCGGCTTAAGCTGATATGCTGTTCGGGAAGTAGCTCTACATCTTTCAGGTACGGATGAAGCGCTAGTAATTCATGAGATAGCTCAACTTTGATGTGATTTAGTCAGTTATCGAACTGTCTTGCATCTAATTCCTATGCCGAACCTTTGCAATAGACGTATGTGGCCCAGCTATCGTGTTGATGGGGAACGGTGCGAACACGCCCTTGATGATCCCGAGAGCTATCGACTCTAGAAGGCTCTGGTTTATCAAAAAAGGATGGCAATTTTGGCATATTTGGTACGCTTCATATTGGTTTAATTGCAAATCAAGGTTGTAAAATGCGGGCTGGTGTACCTTTTGTTCACATTATCGCTAGATGCATCTTGTTTCAAGTTGGTATGATGTTCATTTTGATCATTCACATCTTGATCATCATCAGAAGACGAAGAATCGTATTGCACAAGTGAATTCATGGAGAGAGAGACAAATGTAGGAGGAAGAGCAATGACAACCTCTGCAAAGATGGATTCAATGATTTGATGACTGTCGCTTTTACAACTCAGTGTCGTTGTGATGTTGTTGTAAACACACATTTCTTTCTTATATATCAAACACACAACTACAATAGTATGAAACAAGAGTCCATGTTGAGCCCAATAAGCAACGATGATGGTTAGTTTTGCTACAAGGGAAAATATGCGTTATGAGTGACATTTTCTCTTTGTGAACGACAGATATGGATGTTGTCTTGTCTGCAGCTGATATGACTGAAGATATTGTAGAGGATTTTGCTAGACAGCTCGATGAAGGTATTTTACAGATGTGGCAGTCCAGTGGATTGTGGCTCATGAGTGAATATTCTTAGTCGTGCGTATACAGGATGCGATGGATGCAGAGGTAGATGCAGTTCAGGAACAACAGTCGCAGACAAATGATAGTGATCAAGACGACGACGATGATGATCGCATGTTTGGATACCAACAGTTGCCTCAAGATGATAACGATGATGACGAGCACATGTACGGACAGCTAGCTTCTGATGACGATGATGAGGATGAAAATCAAGGCGATATCAAAGATCCATTGCAGATTGATGTGGCAGAAGCAGATCAGTTACAGCCAGGTATCCATGGCAACGGTTGCCTAGCAACGCACATGTCTAACATATTGGTTGATATCAAATAGAGACATCTGATCTGATCAAGTCGATTATGAGTAACATCAAGCTATCTGAAGACGCAATTCCAGGTAAAAAATTACTGAAAGAAAGATGGAAAAATGAAAATCAATCAACTAAATGTCTGAACATTTTTTCGAATTTTTTTTTTTCTTGCAACAAAAAAAAAATAGAATGGGCAAAAAAAATTCCTGAGGAAGCCTGGCTACCGCGTACCGCGATTGAGAAAAATTAAATTTCTCATTCAAAATGTTCAATAAAAAAAAAAACTGTGTAAAAAAAAATCGTAGGCAAGGGGAACGAATAGCAGTGTGTGCTAGCATCTAATATGGTAAAAAACAGATGTTATGCGGTGACTGGTACAGCATACAGTGCCCTATCTATTGGTCAAATCTATAATGCAAAAAGTATCACCACCTTCACACACTCAGACATCTCCTGTCCCTCACCAAGCCCAAAAGGAAAATTTTCGCCCTCCTCACAATAATACACCTTTTATCACACTAAGAATTTTATTCTGAAAAATAATTAAAGTGAGTTTTTGACTATGAGATTTAATTTGCTAGATAGATCAATTAACATCCACACATCACAGAATGGCCAAAGAAACTGCTAAGGTTACCAAGCGTGCTACCAAGACTGATGATGCTCAAAAGAAGAAGAGAACCAAGAAGGATCCCTCTGCTCCCAAGCGTGGTTTGTCTGCATACATGTTCTTCTCTCAAGATCAAAGAACCACTGTAAAGGATGAGAACCCTGAGGCCACATTTGGTAGGTTTGGAGCAGTATTGGTAGTTGATGTCTGTTAACCATTGACTCTTGATTAGGTCAAATCGGTAAGCTTCTTGGTGAAAAGTGGAAGAACATGTCTGATGAGGAGAAGAAGGTAAATGTCTTGATCGTCTTGACGCTTTGAACAGATTGACTCATCGTTCATTGATCATGTAGCCCTATGTCAAGAAGGCTGAAGCCGATAAGAAGCGTTATGAAGATGAAAAGGCTGCTGTAAGTTGTTTATGAGTGAAAATGACGCTAAATTGTGATCTAACGTGAAATTCATGCTTATAGCAATCATAAATTGTTGTCCTAAATGATTTCCCTCTCTCCACCATCGCTCTGTTCTATTATCCCCAAAGCCCTGTTTTTTTCAATCTAAAAGAAAGAACCACTATCCAATTTATATACAAATAAGCTATTAAAAAAAATATGAAACTCGCTTGAAAACTTTATAAACGCGTCTATTGTATTAAATTTTATTGTAAATCTATGAGAGCATAACATCAAACAAGAGATCAGGCTTCTGGAAATCATTGTGAACGACATTAACAAGCCAGTATCTATCGCCAATCTCTTTGAGGATCTTTTGACTAGAGCTGCTTGGAGCGTATTGCTCCTCCCATTCTGTCCATAAGCTGAAGGCCTCGTCCTTTAGATTGCATAAATGATTAGTAAATTACGCGTTTCTCGTCCTTAAATCAAGAATCCTACCTTCCATGCTTCAAAACTAGCCTTTTCAATTATGGTAGGCTGAATAATCTCTTTACCAGGGAAGACACCCCAAGTAACAGCATTTTGTGCTTCAGCATCTGATACGTTGGTTGAGAAATCACCCTATATTTTTTTATTTAGCGTGCAGTAGATGCTTAATGTGTCTCATTTCACGCGTACCTTTCGATTTGTTGCATAGTAAGTGATTGAATCATCTTTACCGATGCGAGTAAGCAGTTCTGCTACCTGTTGATCAGATACAAAGAATTCAATGAATGCCTTTTGATAGACATAGCCGTTTTTGGGACCCCATCCATAGATCTTATCTTGACTGGATGCACCATTTACCGCGGGCTGAGAGCTTACAGTCCAATAGCCACGCTGATTGATATCCGTTAATCTTTGTCGAATGGTCTCACTCTCTGTATGGAGAGCCTCTTCACACCAAGGAAGCGATTTGACTTGTCCATTGATATAGTTGATGAATAACTGAGCAATGTCTTGTTCCGTTTCAGGCTCTCCCCATTTTAAGATAGCTTGGGATGTCTAATTTGTTGAATTAGAAACCTGCTAGTCTATGTACGGCATGTTGTACTTACAGGCAAGATTTGGCCTGAACTGTATGTGTTTTCACCATAAGCTACAAATTGGTCAATATCGATAATCTTAAACAATATAAGGTTTCTTCTGTATTACCTGGTGAGCGAGAATCACCATAACGGCCATTAGGAAACTCGTCCCATAACTCGGCTTTGGCGGGATCGTGGATAGGTGCCCAGGGCGATACCTTGTTAACGTGTAAACCATTCTAAAATGCATCATGGTGAGCAGTCTGGTCTCTTGACAAACAGCAGACTTACCTCTTTATGCAAATGCAAAGCTTCCAGAATCAATCGAGTTGATCTTTCCAAATTAAGTGTAGAAATGTGGAAATTACAAATGCCTGCTTCCTTGTGCAGCTTTTGGATCATGTTCACTGCAAGATTGACACCATATTCCTTGACTTTTTGATCATCACCCTGACATGTACCGTCTTCAGTGGACTGATTGGAATACATGTACTCTGAAAACTTACCTTGATGGCATCCAGATCAGACATGACGTTATCAGGAACCTTGACATTGCATAGGTTGATCATACGACGGAAACTTTGGTAGGTTGGAATAGGCATGATACCAGGCACAATTGGTACCTGAATACCATGAGCGCGGCACTTTTGCATCCATGTCACACAGGCATCAACGTCGTAAAAGAGCTGTGTCATGACAAAATCAGCACCAGCGTCTACCTTTTCTTTGAGATATTGCATATCCTGCTCCTTGTCAGGGCAATCAATATGGCCTTCAGGGTAACCAGCAACACCAATACAGAATGTATCTCCATAATGCTTGCGAATATACTTGACCAGATCAATGGCATGTTGGAACTCGCTGTCCACTGGAGTCCAGTATTCATGACCTCGAGGTGGATCACCACGCAATGCCAAAATGTTTCGAATACCTGCCTTCTTGGCTTGTTCCAGAGCTTCGTCAATCTTTGCTTTCTCCATGTTGGTACAAGTCAAATGCATCAATGTGTCCAAACCGTACAGGCTTTGGGCTGTAGTACATAATTCCAATGTGCGGTCGTGTGTCGATCCACCAGCTCCCCAAGTACATGAAATGAATTCGGGCTCAAGTTGAGCCATACGACCGAGACGATCAATCAAATTGGCAAAGCCCTACAAGAAGCATGAATATACAAAATGCTTGGTCAACATGTCGCATAAAATTCGCATTACAAGTTCGGTTTTTGGAGGAAAGTATTCAAAACTGTAAGCAATATGGTTGCTCTTTTGTGCTTGCTCGATTTTGTCAATGATTTTCATTTGAATGGGAATAAAGGAATCAAGAAAGTGGGGAGGATGGTGGATAGATGTAAGTTTATAGATGTGACTATTGATGAAACAAGGAATCAAGGCCTTTTTGTGGAGAGAACGACGCGGCTAATCAATTGAAACAAGATGATTAACCTTCTATCCACTCTCTGATAGGGCACGTCTTATTTCCCGCCTTGCAATGAGGCATGAATCACTGAACTTTAATGGCCGGCACTCTTTTTCTGCTGAAACATTGTGAGAAACTGAAGCATATTTGATTAGCGTGGCTTAATGCGATCATATTTGTTCCTGAATCATGGCTAATTCTGACAACCATTAGTCAGATGCTCATATAGCAGTAGTATTTCGTATTATAGATGAAGCAATCTTGAAGGGAGCACAAGTTCTAATAAGTCAATGACTGAAATTACGCTATTACTGCCGACCTCATGTCATTGATTTTGTCAGGATCAGTGCTCAAAATAGCCTTATTTCGAAAATCATCCATAGACTAACAGCAACTTATCCAATCCAGAATCCAATTATACCATCGTGTTTCTCGCAAAATTTGGCATAGGTATGTGATAATCTTATAAATCGAGTGGTTGGAATACGCAACCTTCGTTGACTTGTATTAGCGTGAGTGCATAATTGCACCTTTGAATCGCATGAACGTACTGTTTTCAATAGCAACCATACTTTTGCGTCTATAGAACATTGGTGCAGAATTAAAATGAGCTTTGATTGATCCCACATGGGCAAGGTATACTGCAAGCTTTATATATTGACTAGTCAGATTTTCATGAATTTCGAACGTTTTTACTAGAGAAAAGATGCCAGAAATGTATTTGTGTATCTGTTGTAGCTTTAGATGTGTAAAAAAGAGGCATAGCTGTCGTTTGAGGTATTGCTTAACTTTGTAGTATTAGTTCTCGTGCATCTACGCAGCCTAAAAGATCCTCCCAAACTTAATAGCTGCGAGAAAGCGATCGCTCAAAGCTAACTCTGGGGTGAATGATGTATATGAGAATCTGGTTGTGCACTGGCTACAGACATACCACACCCTAAATTTATTTTGAAGATACAAGTTCCTAATAGACGTTTCCATACTTTTATCAAGAAAAAACGTGTTTTTACCTAGTAAAACCGCATCGAGAAGCGATTTTGCAAAAACATGCCTCAAAAAGTGCAAACGCGGTATCATTTTAATCAGTAAAGAGAGGGTAATAGGATAAGCTATTGGAGAAGTCAGCGTAAGTAGTGGTTGCAAAGTTATAAGCGTTGAACGAGTTTGGTTTTCAAACTATAGTGTTTTTCACTTTCCTCGCTCAATTAATGAACAACTAAGGTAGCCACTGGAATGTCGCTTATATAGCTTTAAAGCGCCCACAGAATAGCTACTCAACCATAGCAATATAAACTCTCTAATAATCAGATAGGGTCTGAAAACACGCTTTGCCTTATTTTGTCAAATGCCCAGAACAGTGCTCAACCTGTACTACTCCAGAGCAAAGCATGCTAAAGCCAAGCTGTTTTGAATGAAGTGTTGCGCAACATCCCCTTTATCAGTCTGTCGCTACTAGACAGTCGTAATTAACAGCTTTCCTTATGGATGTAGTCAAGATCAGTGCCCAAAATTGGCTAATTTCGAAAATCACATATACATCAATGGCAACTCACCCAATCCAAAATTCAACTACACCATCGTCTTTCTCGCAAAATTTGGCATAGGTACGTGCTAGTTTTGATACTTTGGCATCAATACTTTGAAACTGGATCTTAGCTAGATGGTCAAAATCTTGACATCTAAAATTTGGTGCAAGCGCAAATTTATGCTATGTAGTTCTAATTAATACAGTGCTGCCCAACATTTCATCTGCCAGTCTGTCACTACTACTAGACTCTTGTAATTAACAGCTTTCCTTATGGTTTTTGAGACCAGAGCACTTCTCTCTAGATAAATATGCCTTGTTTGGAGTGGTAATAATATGAATTGACACAGTTTTATTGTTCGTCTAATTTTTGGCAGGTCTTCTACGACCACCAACCTTGGCACCCATTACATTGACCTTCTCTCCACCGCCTCTCTTACGAAGAGACTTCTTCTTGGCATTTGATGTATCAGCAGCCTTCTTCTGCTCCTTTTCTGAAACTTCCTCTTCTTCGCCTTCGACAATGTCCTCTTCAAATTCTTCTTCCAGCTCTTCCTTCTTGCCTAATGCCTTGTAGATCCAGCGCTTGGGCCAAGCAATAATGAACAGATTGCTGACGGTTGGCTTTGTAACCCACTCGGTATTCAAATGGATAGGCTCTCCAGTACGTTCATCGGGGTACACCACAATGTAGTTGTCGCCCTTGACTTCACAGCGCATATTTCTTTGGCCTACTTCAACATAACTACGGCCTAAAGTTGCAGCACGACCCTTGGGGGCATCGTGAATCATATGGGATCTGGCTTCGGCAACAAATTGAGCAATTTTACGCTTTTCTTGATGGTAGTTGATTTGGCCAGCAATGTGTTGCATACCAGCAGCAATCAGCAAAAGTACAACGGTAACTGTACCTAATCCAGGTCTGAAACGGCTGTACAAGTAGCCAGTACCACGCCAGCGAGGTACACCATTCTTGTAAAAGAAGTTGTAACGCTCACGGCTAGTGGGATCACGCAAAATGGATACAATAACACCCAAACGCGTGAATCTCTCCTTTGCCTTGGGATCGCCCTTGTTCTTGTCAGGACTATGTTGGGGTAGAGTTAGCGCATTGAGTCTATTGTACATTGAACAAGTCAACTTACTGCCACTTCAATGAGAGCTTACGGTAAGCCTTGCTGATCTCATTTTGAGTTGCTGAGGGCTATATCGATCAATATTAACAGATGCGTGTAGGTCCCTACATTGATCAGACTTACAGCTACACCTAACCAGTTATAAAAGTTGGTATCTTTGCCTTCGGCCTTCTCCAAGGCGTCGACAATATCAAAGATCTCAAAGTCGGCTAGTATAATAAGAGCGTTAATGGCGGCCATCCACTTTTGGTATTCATGACATGTTGTTACCTTCAGTCCAAGCCTTTACCTTGGGAACCATGGAAAATATCACCATGGAAATCAAGAGCAAGCTCAAGATGCCTTGATTTTTGAAGAACTTTACACGTGCCATGTGAAAACGAGTAATGTCTACAAGAGAGAAAGAGGAAAAGTGTTTAAATGGACCTGATGAATAGTAATTTTATCAAAGGCGGAGTGTGATAATAATATCAATAGCAAAGGAGAAGTCGACATGTGTATGACAGTAGCAGATGTTGGTTATACAGTCAACGAATCAACATTTGAATGCTTGTATAGTAGTAAAAATGCCTGATTTATTAGGTATACATGTATACAAGTTTATTTATATCCACCTCTGCCTCTGCCTCTAGCACCTCTACCTCTACTACTGTAATTACTTCTATTATGATCATCTCCGTTTTGTGGATGCTGAGGTTGCTGTCTATACTGGTTATGAGGATCATAGTGATCTTGGTCGTATAGCTGAGTATAATGGGCTTGATGGTTGTAATAAGGCTGTTGTGGTTGACCGGCCATGTAATACATGGGCTGCATGTACTGTTGTTGTTGATGATGGGGATCAGGATGATAGCCGTACATAACAGCTGGCAAACCAGTATTTGGATCAATTGGCACCATCATGTTGTAATCCACCATGGGTGCGTATGCAGCTTGTTGATGGTAGTAGTAATCTGCTGTTGAGTAAGGTTGTTGCATTTGATGCTGGTTGGCATTATAGTAGGATGGATCTACTGTGGCAGAATTACTGGGAGTAGCATTGCTATTGTATTGTGGCGTGCTACTTTCAACAGGTGTGGTAGCAGTGGGCACAGCAGTAGTAGGCGAAGCAGTGGAGGAAGCTGCTGTTTTATGTTGCTCTTTAGATGCTTCTGCTTCTTCTTTTGTATTGACATTAGGCGTATCTTCTGGCTTTTCAGCAGATTGTTCTTCTTTACGCTGTCCTCGCTCTCGTGGCTTTCGCTCTCGCTTGGATTTTGGCTTGTTGTTGTTGTTGGTGGTGGTGGGTTTGGTTTCCTTGTCAGACTCATTTGGTTTATCGCTTGAAGGAGGAGGCGTTGGCACGGTTTTCTCATTCGCTGATTTGCTCTTTGCCTTCTTTCGCTGCTGTTGTGATTGTTTGCTGGCATCAGAGTCATTTGGTTCTTCAGAAAGCGTCTTCTTCTCGTTTGCTTTTCTAGGCTTCTTCTTCTTCTTTTCAGGTGCTGCAGCGGTTACTGTGGATGTTGTGGTATCCTCTTCTAATTTCGATTCAGCAGTGGTATCAGCCTTTGTTGAGCTAGCGGTCGACTTTTTTTTTCTAGCAGGCTTCTCTTTTGGCTTGACAGGTGTGGTGGGTTCGACAATGTCATCTGCCCATGATGTGTGTTTGTCGATTTGTTCCTGCTGAGGTGCCTTGGGAGATTTCTTCTTTCGGCTGGATTTCTTGTCGTCCGCTGCTGAAGTAGGAGTCGCTGTGCCTGACTGAGGAGCAGGGCTTGATGTTCCAGATTCTGTTGCTGCTGCTGCTGCTGCTGGGCTGTCTCTGCTTTGTTTGGATTGAGATCTCGTCTTTGCAGCTGGCAAACTATCGTCTTTTTGTTCCACAGACTTTTCTTGCTTCTTTCTAGATCTTTCACGTCTTTCAGACTTCTCTGCCTTGTTGGAAGCGTTTTCTAAGGGTATTCTCTCGGGAGGAATGTCCTTTTTATCGACTCTGTTCATGGACTCGTCTGATTTCTCGGGCTTGCCCTTTCGCTTGTCCTTTTTAGCTTCCATATTCGACTTGGAATCCTCCTTCTTCGCTTTGCTGTTGACGTCTTTGGGTTGCTCAGATCTCTCCTTTGCAGCATCCTTCTTATGGTTGATTTTCTCTCGAGAAGTCTCCTTTTTGTGCTCTCTTTTTCCGCCTGATTGCTCTGCTTTGTCATCTAGCTTGCTATTGTCGGTCTGCTTGCTGTCTGCTTTTGCTTTCTTTCCTCTTTTTTCGACTGGCTTGTCATTCTTGGTCAAAGCAATGTCTTTGGAAGCTACCGGTTTCTTGGCCTTTGGCTCTTTATCGACAGTGTGTGGCTGTATCATGAAGCTTCGTCAGTGATCAAGGCTAATCCAGTCAATCAGTTGTAGTTACCTTGACTTTAAATGGCACAAATGCTGGCGGGCCTTGCTCTGATTCATCATCGCCTTCTTTGGCAGCTGACTTTCCTCGATATCGCTTCAAGAATTGCTTTAAAATGACGTTAGTAACAGTACATGGCCTGTTGTTGCATCATAACTACCTTTCCAGCCCTCCAAGCTTGCACCAGCTCTTGCACATGGCCACCAATCTCTGTCAGCATATCAGGACCCAAGACAAGAATCTGATCCCTGATTTCAATTGGTTTTTTAACCAGAAATTTTGTGCCAGGAGGAGTGTGAAGCCTGTAACAGACAAGTGGGGGTTTAGTAGTGAGGTCAATGTGATAAAACAAGAAATCAACTTACTTGAGGCAATCTACTTTTCCAAGTACTTCTACGCCTTTGTACTTTTTCTTGCTACCGTCAGTGAAGGTAACACTCAGTAATCTCGGGTGCTCGACTTGGTTGACAGATGGCATGGCAACATTGCGAACTTCCAGCACTTGCAGCACGAGTGGACTAGGTATTTCGCTAGGTTTCTCTGCAGTTTTGTTGAATCCTTTTGTAGTCAAGAGTCGAAGATCCATCTAGAAGAGCATGCGTGGTGTTAGTAATCAGCGGCGCTTGTTGTGTAGGTTGTAGTATACTCAGGCTTACGTCTTTAGCACATGCGATATAGTCTTCCAATGTGGACACACCATCGTTTTCTGCGGCAATAAGGTCAATGCCTTCTTGAGACAAGAACCAGCCTTTAGCTTCGAATTCGGCAATTGAGGGGGTCATTGTAAGATATTGGAGAATAAGAAGACACGAAATTTTGCATATTCGCAAGCTGTTGCTCTTTTATGGATGGAACTGCGGTGATGTGTGTGTGTTCTTTCGCGTTCTTGACGGTCACTGCTGAGGGATTCCAAATCATCAGCACATGGAAACGATGGCGATGTGTAACAATGATATTATTATTTGTGAAAGGGCAGAAAGCAGTTTTAATGATTAGAATGCGTAAAATAAGAGATTAAGGATAATAACAGTGATGTCTATGCAAGACGCTTGGGAAGACCATCTTCCTTCAAGAGAGACTCATCTTGGCTTAATACACGAGGTCCATCATCCACCTTGGTGTGTAATAATCTGCTGACACTGCCAACGGGTTGGACAGGAATGACATTTTGGTTAAACTTGGCATGGTCCTTGGGGAGGAAGTCCTCGCCCAATTTGCCACTGATGGCATTGTAAGGGTTGGCAAAGAATTCAGCGGGCTCCTTGTTGCTAGGGAAGTAGTGGCCGATCAATTGGATGATTTCAGCCATGTTCTCCTTGGGGGCATAGATGACAGCATTTGGTCCAGCGTCGTAGGTATAAGCAGCCTTCAATTTACCGTCGGGCGAAGTAGCATTGTATTCGTGGATAAGCTGAATGATGGCACGAGAGGTATCGTTCAAGTAAAAGATGGGAGGGTAGGTGTCGAGGCAGACAGCGTGGAACTGGTTGGAATCACGCATGGTCAACTCGGCAAATGACTGGAAATCCTTGTCCAAAACAGCCTTCTTCATACCTTCCATACGGGCAGGAACAATGTTGTTGATACGCTCATTCATCAACAGACTGGTCTTGATGGTTGATTGCATGCCTGCGGTGGAAGAAGTGCCCTTCTTGGCGTCAGACACCACACAGATCAAGGCTTGCAAATCAGGCCAGTGTGTCTCAGGAGCAATTTGCACAGCATATGAGTCAGATCCATCCTCCTTCTCTCCCATCTCCCAAGCAACAAACCCACCAAACAAAGAGCGACAGGCAGATCCAGAGCCTTGACGAGCGATTCTGGACACTTCAGACGTGGAGATGGTCAATTCAAACAGTTGGGACAAGGTGTATACCAGGGCAGCTAATCCAGAGGCTGAAGAAGCGAGGCCAGCAGCAGTGGGGAAGTTGTTCTCGGAGCAAACGTGCACGGGGTAGGTGGAGAGAGGCTCGATGGGCTTGCCCTCAGCTTCGGCCTTGGCTTCCATGGCTTGACGAATAGCACGGGTTTCACGGAAGCAGTTGTGCATACGCTTGTTCTTGGTGATGTCTTCTTCGATACCGTTCAACCAAAGACGATCATGATCGTACTCCTTGGCAGCAGAGATGGTGGTCTTGCTGTGGAGAATGTCTTGAGATAATGTGACAGACAAGGAGCTGTTGGTAGGCAAAATAAGCTCTGTATCGCGCTTGCCCCAATATTTGATGACCTGGTGTGCTATTCAGTAACAGAACAAGTGTCAAGGGATCAGACAAGCCAACTTACAGCAATATTGACGGGAGCAGTACAGGTAACAGTCTTCATTTTGGTCTGATGAGTTTGGGTAAAGAAGAGGAAGAAGAAGAAGAAAGGGTAAAAATTTGATTGTTGTCCCTTTTGAGCGCGATGAAGGAGATACCAAATCCAACTTTTTTGGTGGGTGTACACAATGGTTTAGGTTTAGGAAGGCGCCCAAACGATAGTTGTGTAAATTGCCATCCACAGTGCGTGGAACCAGGAAGCTCAAACAGCACAAGCTGAATGGCCAAATGACAGATCAGATAGTAGCTGGCATGGAGCACTGTTTTATGGCCATCTCAGTGGTGTTTCTCAAGACTCTGTTCAGCGCAATATCGTTTGGCAGTGAAATGCTGATACGAAACGGCATCAAATGTTTGTGAAATTTGTTCTGCGGCATACCCCGCTATTCATGGTATCTGATTGTCTAATGCAAACCTGCTTTGTATATCGAAAAAGTTGGTCTGGTTTACTGCTCATTTGTGCTTGATTGTTTATCGCTGCACTATCCGCACAATTCTTGAATAGTAGTGATAAATGTGCTCTGCAATTTCTGCAAGCCTGTTGACTTGAATGTGTATAAAAACCTCTGCATGGCCACGTAGAATAAGGCTATGCTTACAGTCCAGTACGCCTAGAATACGTGAATCTCGCATTGCACGGCATAGTGCACCTACGTGGATATATAGTGCATTTCTGACAGATGTCTCATAAGGCCATCTAACCCACAGTGCTGGCATGTTTAGCATCCGCTGTCAGTTGAACTTTGAAAAGCATTTTCCGGGGTTAATTCATGAAAACCTTCTCTTTTTGCTTTTTTCATACCAACATGCTACTTGGATTGCGACAATTGCCACGAAAAAGCAGCTCTTTCATCTTTTATGTCACTAGCAAACGGTTCTTGAATGCTCCTGCCAGAGTTCGTTTTGCTCCCAGTCCAACGGGTCAGTTGCATTTAGGTGGTTTAAGAACGGCACTTTTCAATTACCTGCTTGCAAAGAAGACAGGTGGGCAGTTTGTACTTCGTATTGAGGACACAGATCAAGTAAGGCTTGTATTTCAGCTGATGAAGTTCCAGTGCAACTAACAAACCGTAGACTAGATACGTGGAAGGCGCCGTTGAAAGTTTAGTGAAAGCCTTGAATTGGGCTGGCATTCCTCATGATGAAGGTGAGTCTCTGAGGAAGAATGGCATCATGCCAGATTGTCTAGAGATTGACATGTTGTAGGGCCAAACGTCGAGGGACCCCATTCGCCTTACTATCAGGTAGAGTATTCTTGAAATAGGCTATATTCGTCAGGTGATAGTAACGCATTTACGCCAGTCTGAGCGAACAGAATTATACAGAGAGCATGCCAAAAAGTTGGTTGAATCAGGACATGCCTATAGATGCTTTTGTACACCTGAAAGATTAAGCCGAGTCAAAGAAGCCAGACAAAAGAAAGGCAACTACATTGCATACGACAAGCATTGCTCTTATTTGAGTGACGAGGAGATTCAGGAGAGCTTGGACAAGAATCTGCCCTATACGATACGATTGATGGTAAGTTTGCACTAGTCAAGGACCACGCCTGGAAAGATCTAAGCGTTGCTGCATCATACATAGACGCCATACGAAGGATCAACAGAGCACAATGATTTGGTTTATGGAAAGATCAGCTTTAGCAACAAGACGATAGACGACACCATTCTGATCAAGAGTGATGGCTATCCTACATATCATTTGGCCAACGTCGTCGACGATCATCTAATGGAAATCACACATGTGTTGAGAGGAGAGGAATGGCTATCATCGACACCCAAACACATTTTACTGTACAAGGCACTTGGATGGACACCACCCTTGTTTGCTCACTTGCCGCTCTTGCTGAACCCAGATGGATCGAAGCTATCCAAAAGATCAGGCGATGTGCATGTAGAGCAATACATTGAGAAGGGCTATTTACCAGAGGCTATTGACAACTTTGTGGCGCTATTAGGCTGGCATCCCAGCGACAATAGCGAGGCTCTGTTCACCATAAACGAGCTGATTGAACAAGTAAGCAGTGCTTTTGCAGTTGCATTCAATGGCCCTGTTCTGATCTAATGTGTGTGTGTAGTTTGACATCAAGGACATCAATCACTCAGGCGCAGTTGTAGACCACCAAAAGTTAGACTGGATCAATAAGCATCATATATTGAGACGTGCGCAAACAAAAGATGGCCTCAGCAGTCTAGTTGACATATTGAAGCCTTTCGTGGACAAGCGATACCTTTCAGCCCTGCAAGGAACACCAAACGAGTACAGATTAGAGTCAAATTATCTCTCGCAAGTAATTGACACCATCAAGGAGCGAATTCGCAACCTGTCAGATATACCAACACTTTGCAGCTACTACTTTGAAGAGCCCAACTATGAATCTACAGATGCACTAGCACTGAAAAAGAAGCTCAAGCAGCCAGCAATGGATCTGATCACCACAGATGAATTTATTCAAGAGTTTAAATCCATGGAGCCATTTGACGCCGCAAGCATCAAGCCCTGGCTCTACTCGCTGGCAGAATCCAAAGGCATGAACCCCAATCATCTCATGATGGCATTGCGCTATAAAATCACTGGATCCAGAGTGGGAGCAGGCGTCGCAGAAACGATCCAAGTGCTTGGCAAAGACACCACCATCCGTAGATTACAGCTTTAAATAAATAGACATGTAGATAAATGTAATTTTTTATTCAACAAAAACATGATATAAAGAAAAAGATGGTTTCATACCAACAAGCATCCTTCTACTTGCTCATACAAAGATCCCTCCCTTAATCAATTTATTGGGCGCTCAAGATATCAGAGTCACCAGCATCAGTGATGGAGAGAACGCTGGTACGGAAGAGCTTACCACAGGCGGTACCAAGATCGATGTTGTTACCGTTGTAGTGGTGAACACCAGTCTTGGACAACATGGCGTAGTACTCGATCTCGGACTTGCGGAGAGGAGGACAGTTACCAGCAATGATGATCAACTTGGCTAGAATAGACATAAGATGTTAGCAGAACGTTTCGGGGGAACAATCTCTGCCCAAGGGACAGAAGACTACAATGGTTTTAAATGGGCTCCTGCCCCCCGATAAAAAGATATAAGTGTAGTCTGCAGTGTACTTACCCTTTCCTTGACGGACAGTCTTCAAGGTAGTCTTGTAACCAAGAGTATACTTGCCAGACTTGGTGACGAGTTGGAGACGAGAGTTGATGGACTCGGCGTTCTTCTTGGACTTGACAGTAGGGGCCATTTTTAATCTAATCGCATAACTGATGAGTACGTCTCTTCAGAGGGCCCGTCCCCATGTTGAATGTGCACTTACAAGTTGTGGACACGAAAGAGGAGGATTAGAATAGGATTCACGGTTGAATTTGACTTTTCTGTCTGCCGAACAAGAAAAAATTTTACGAGCGGTTACCATTGGCCTAGTCAAACAAGCCACTCTGCCATCTCTATACACTCTCCCCTTGAAAATGAGGGTTGAATTGGCGAATGCTTCTCTTGGGTGTGGTCTGTTGCTACAGGATCATGTAGATCAGGTCGTATAGAGAGCAGAGTTGATATGATTTGCCGTATAAATCCATCAATCTTTGCTGTAAAGGACAAGATCTGGTCAGCCCCTGAATCCATTGGAACAACCAATCTCATATGGTGGCCTAGCTAGCTACTACTACATTTAGAATCCGCATAATAGCCGCTTTATACCTTTGTTTTTATCAACATCAACATGTCTGAGGAACGTAGTATACCCATTGATGTTGCCCTGTTCCAATCGCTTGAATCTAAAACTGCCGAGCTGTCATCTCAGTTTACCGCTCAGGTCGAGAATATACAAAAGCAATTAAAGCAGGTGTGTAGCTATGGATAGTACTAGTGAGAGTGTTGCTTGTACTGAGGATCTGGTATAGATGACACAATCCACAACGGAAGCAGAGCATGTCTACAATTTGTCCGTCCAAAATCTAGCAAACGAAATAGATTCGAGTACCAAAAAAACGATTGAATTGATTACCCACTGTGATGAGCTTGATAAAGATCTGGCGCAACTAACAGTGCTTTCAAGACAAGTGTAAATAACCACATGCTTGTTAGATTTGCACATACTAAACATCTCACCATAGCAAATCTGTCAACAAAGCATTGGATCAACTTCAGCAAGCATTATCTGAGAAGTAAGCGTGTCATTTGTCAATGTGTGTATACCACGGCATCTGGATGATGTTGAGCTCTATTACGTGCAATGTTGCGCGAACTATAATACCACATTCAACGTCAAAGAAAGAGTAAATGATTTTACAGTGTTGTATTCAATAGTACTAGTAAACAGCTATATGTAATAATAAAAGAGAACAGGATGTATATAGCACTCGTAATATGTGATGTTTATTTCAAGGCAATTAGTTTTCGACCATATAGATCTCGTTGCCCGCATGGACTGATAGTTATTATAATACACGATTTACACCGTAACACCCCGTCATACTCAATTTCCACCATATCCTCCACCAATCCCTGTACCTTCATGCTGCTGTGTATTAGGATTAGCCATACCACACTTGGCGCATTGAGTACGTTTAGCAAAGTCTAGTAACATCAATGTTAGCTACATGATCACTTTTGGTCTCCTATGGATGATGGACTTACTGTGGAAAGAACAATTCTCATTTCTGCACATCCAATCTCCAGCTACAAGCAAAAAAAGCGGGTTAGGACAATGATGATACAAGCTCACAATTGATAACACATACGTTTCATGGGAGGAGTGCTTGCTGTGTATCCAGCTGGAGGTGCTCCACTTGCGTTGTATGGCTTTGCAGTGCTACATTTGAGACATTGGAATCTAGAAGCAAAGTTATGAGAGTTACAGGAAGGGCTGTATAGTACATTGTTCGTTAGTCAGGCTCCAGTAATATACCATCAAATGCAACATACCAAATCCAATCGCCAGCTCTGAATTGCGTGTTGTGAGGACCAGAGCCTCCCGGAGGTCCGCCTTGATGCACTCCACCATAGGCATACCCGCTACCACTTGGAGGATGCCCTCCACCGTACGAATACCCTCCACTATTACCGCCACCCGAATATCCTCCACCAGGAGGAGCATAACCGCCGCTACTTTGTCCACCATAACCGCCGCCAGCATGATTGTACCCGTAGCCTCCACCACCACCATTCACACCGCCATTTCCTTGTGCATAACCCATATTATAACCTGATTGATTGCTGTTTGGCTCTGGTGAGTATCCGTAACTTGGCTGATGAGGCGAATATTGGCTGTGTTGTGGTTGCTGCTGCTGCTGTTGATTAGGCACCTGTTGCTGTTGGTTTGGATTGGGTGTATGGCAGCGGAAACAAGTGTTGCGAGATGCAAAGTTCTGGAACCCACATGTTTGGTTGGGACAGTACCAATCACCAGGTCTGAACGAAATGTGGTGATGGGGTCTTGTGCCACTGTTATAGCCACCGTGGTAGCCAGCGCTGGGAGGTGGGGGTCCACCAGGGGCACCACCGCTGTGCATGTTGGGGTACGTCTGAGGATGCGATGGCGGTGGCTGTTGCATAGGAGGGCCGCTCAGCAGCTTTTTGTTGGGACCCTTTATTGCTGGTCGAGGTGGTTTTGGTCCAGCACATTTCTTGCAGTGCATACGAGAAGAGTAATTGTGGAAATTACAAGAGGGACACATCCAGTCGCCATGGGAAAAGGGCTGGGCAGGTGGACCTTGGCCTGCTTGTGGTCCTGGATTGGGGTTTTCAGCATTACACTTGAAGCAATACAAACGGGAGGCAAAGTTGTGGAATGAACAGTTGAAGCAGTTCCAATCGCCAGGACGCAATTGTCTGCTCTTGGCTTGCAAAGGGAAAGGAACCAGCATATTGCCAGCAGCTTCAATTACTCTGGCAGAGCTAGGACAGACTTCAATGGGACGATCACCCAAACAACGACCATTCAGGGCAAGTGCACGCATGGCATCGTCGTGTTGTTGAAAGACGACAAATCCAGAGATACTAGGCTTGGAGTTGTCTGTAGGTTGAATCATCCACATGGTCGTGGGCCGAAGTCCGTTGGAAGAGAACCAAGCTTCCAATTCACCTTGAGTCACTTCAAAGGGCAAACCAGCCAAATGAATCACCTGCGACTCCTCCTTTTTGAACTGATTGAGGTCAGCGTTGGTATCAATAGGGTGCACAAACACATCGGCATGACGGAATCCTAGCAAGTAGCGCAAGACTTCCACTGTGGTCAGCGCATTGTTCAAGCCAACTGTTTGATCCGTGACACGGGTCAGGTCAAAGATCTCGCAAAGATCGCGAATTGAGGTGGATCGTAAGCTGACTTCAGGATGGTGTACCTGCCAGCGTTGAATTTCTTGCTTTAAATCAAACATGCGACAGAATGACAGATAACTGGGCAATGCGATGTTTTTGTCACGCGCTTCACGAGGTAATTGGATGCGGAGAGGCCACCCACCATGAGTGACAAAGCAAAAGGTCGCGGGCTCAACGTGGTGTTGTATGTAATTGTCTAAAGTGGCAATGGCATCACTCAACGATCCTGCCGTCTCCAACATGCTGGATTTGATGCCAGTAACTTCGCTGCAGAAGGCTGTGAGGGGTGTGCGTTCAGGCTTGACGAAGATTTGTTGCTTATGAAGAACGTCTAGGTTGGAAGCATTGACCACGACAAACGACAACTCTGTGGAAAACGGGTCAGATAGATGCATCAACATGTTTTAGATGATATACCACATACCTATGATTTCTGAGTTCTCTTTGGTAACCTGAACTGCAGCAGGATTTGTTGGATTTTCGTCGCAAGTAGCTTCCAAATGAATGAGAATCAGTCTATCAAACGGAACCACGGTCTCCAGCGGAGCAGTAGGTGCAGGTTCAGCCTTGACATCTACAAAAGGTTCAACCTTGGTTTCGGGCTCGACTTGATCCTTGTTGCCAGATGATGCCGCTTCCTCTTTTTGGTCTTCTTCTTCTTCTTTGTTTTCAGACACTGAATTGTCTTGCTGTTCTTCCCGTGCTTCAGGAATGGCGTCGTAGAAAGGTTCCTCTGAACTTTGCTGTTCTACTGGCTGTTGTTCTTCTTGTTTGACTTGGTCATCGTTCTTCAATGCAAAATCACTCTCCAAAAGAGGGCGCTTGGAAGGTGTTTCTTCTTGATGCGGCTCTTCTTGATCTTCTGCTTTACGCTTACGTTCGGTTTCCATTCTTAATAATCACTAAAAGAAAATTGAGAGAGAAAAAGCTGCTTTCCTTCTCTACCCCCTACAAGTTGGCCTTATGCTACGTGAAACTGCGCTGATACAAGCCACAATTCACCTCATTAACAAAAGACGTTCAGAGGTTCTTCGTCAATTATAGCTAGACTATTTCTGAACCATAGCATAATAAGCTTGCGCTTTAACAATTCTATGGAACCAGAGTTCTACGCATTCATCAGGCATTTAAGGTATTTGCGGGACAATGGTTTTAATAAATATGGTAGCATTGAACTACGTGAAGGTTTTGTCGTAGCGAAGTGAAGGTCCAAAACCATGGTAATTAAGCATCTAATCCAAATTAAGCATCTAATCCAACACTGGTAAGGCATTGATCCCATTCGAACAAAGTTTAAAGAGTAGTTTTTACTAGATGCATACTATCTATTGTTTCCAAAAACGTGCAATGTGCCTTACAGCCGTCATCTTCTCACTAATAAGCTGTGTCGCCGTGCTATGATAATACTGCGATGCAACAGTGTCACGCAACTAACATTCCTAGCTGAATATTTGGATGTAGCAGCATGCTCTAGATCAAAATGAATGAACACAATGTCCTTACACCTTAGTATCATCACAAAAAGTGCCAATCGACAAGCAAATGTATAAAACACCACCAAAATTGACAGTTTTCAATCCTCAATACCTTACCATCAAAGTGGGCGGGAAAGGCTTGTAATGCATTATATGAGTTTCTGACATCTTGATTTCATACAAAAATTCCAAAGCATGAATTGATTAGCTTGGCTTCTACGCTTCTATCCTCGCTTCAGTGATAATAGAGCTACGCAAGGCTGATCACCTTGGGCCATGTCGTTATAAAGCATAAAAGTCGCTAAATGACCTTTAGTGACCTTCTAGGGCTTCCGTTCTCAAATGAGGACCCTCCATAGCTGTAAATTCGAGTCCTTGGCAGTGCTCTACATATATATATCAATGGAGGCAGTTTATAAACGGGCAGATATCAGACCAGCATTACACCCTACTACGCAAATCAGTGTAAAAAACAAGGAAATCTAGGTACATTTGAGGGGCGTTTTCTCGCGTAAGAATCTGTTTTAGACCGCCAAATGGGTGCCAAACAATTGCTCTGGCTTCCCACTACCTCACTGACACCTTTGCTCGACTTTTTTGGGATCATCAAAAATTGACCAAAATCCTTCATTTTTCCATGAGGTACCCCTCATGGTTTTTGCCAAAAATCAAACGATCACGTTTTTCGACATGAAAATGAAGACTTTTACTAAGGCACATATTAGATCAAAATGTTCCTCTGGATCCTGTGCAGCTTCCTACAACTTTAGTTGTGAGACGTTTATATGTAAAATCTCGACCTTTCCGCGGAAAACCTTATTTCCTATTTTACCAAATTACTCGAAAAACTCATTATAAAAGCCTTTGGCAATTAACACCGTTGGATACACCTCAAAAAGCACTTTTAAAATGTATTAGGGATAATGGGTTATCGTTACAACTTCTATAGTAAAATATCCCAAAATAGAGAATCAAGTTCCATTTTGGAACACATTTTCGCCATTTCGAGTGAGAATTCAAGTCGGGAATTGAACCATTTTTTTGGCTGGCAGTATCAATGCCATAAGGGGTACTCAAAAATAGATTTGTTAGACTTTTTGTTGAATAGAGAATTTTTTTCAAGCCAATGAAATCAATTAGTTTTTGAGTACTTTTGTTGCACTTTTTGTTACACTTTGATTTTGGCATGATGTAACTTAGCTATATAAAATGACAATACGCTTGCACTTCTCTCAAGCCTTTTCAAAAGTTATTTGCTAGAGTTAGTCATCCTTGATACGTTTTATTCGAGATAATGAAGAAGTGGCTAAAAAATGATTTATCATTATGGCATAATCTCTATTCCACAAAAAGTAGACCATCAAAATAGCTGTTCTACTTTTTGTTGCACTTTTTTGTTACACAGGAAAAATAATTTTGTCACAAAAACTGTAACAAATCCATTTTTGAGTACCCCTATAGTCATTTCCAGAGACTTCAATGCTACTGAAAGCTTTTGTAGAGTATATTGAGCATGGAAAATATACTTTATAGGGCTTTGATTCGCCTACCGCAAGAAGAAAGGAGAGTGTATCGTAATCAATATGCTGAAAGTCAAACGATTATATGTGAGAGGAGAATTTTGACAGATCAACTCAGGTCAGGCACCATTTTGATTTCGAATGTTTACAGACTTGTAATGGTTGTCAGACATGCATAGAGACACCCGACTTACTTCTACGAGAGCAAATAGCAGTTTTTGCCTTAATGATTGACTTTTGTGGCATGATCCCATTTTCAAAACGCATCAGCACACAGCAATTCGGTTAATAGATATTGCATATAGCTTCAAGCACCGAGATCTTGCTGGAGGTATCCACAAATGCGCCTAGTAACATTAGATCCAACATTAAAAGCAACTTCGTTTTGTGTTTGTGTGTGTGTGAAAACGATGCTCCTAGTAAAACTTGGCTTCCTTTTTTTTTTAGCATCAAACAGATTTATGAACTGAATGTTGAATCAATGCTTTTGACATTACATGATTGGCTTGGGAAAAGTAAAGTTCAAACCTTGGTAAAGCATTTCCTGCTGACAATCAAAAGAAAAGTTTTTTTTTCTCCTTCTTATTCATGACAATTACATCTCGTATACTCAAGATGATAAAAGACCCTCTTGTATGGATTGATTGTGAGGTACTGCGCATAGATAACAGCATTGTACGTCATGGCTTGGGTTTTTAACAAATACGGATGCAGATGACAGGTCTCGATATCAAAAAGGACCACTTGATTGAAATCGCGGTATTAATCACTGATGGAGACCTTAATGTCGTAGCCAAAGTATGTTGTATACATGAGCAAACAAGCTGAATGTAACATAACGATGCGTAAATCAAGGGACCTGAATTGATCATTCACCAACCAAAGCAAGTAATGGATAATATGAACGGTAAAGTAGGTTTATTTTAGCTTACTGATAGGGATATTCATTCTTCCATTTTCTCAAAGAATGGTGTATCCAGCATCATGGAGATGTAAGTTACTTGTGAACCATGTTTCGCTTAAAACTATAAATAACATGTTAATGTGGGGATCTTTTGTTACAGTCTGGCTTAACTCAGCAAGTGCTTGAATCCAAAATCACAGTGCAAGAAGCAGAAAAGCAAGTGTATGATTTTCTCAAGCAGCACATTCCTGCAGGCGTTGCACCGTTAGCTGGAAATACAGTGCATGAAGATAAGAAGTTCCTGTGCAAAGAAATGCCTAGTATTGTTGATCATTTGCATTATCGTATCGTTGGTAAATAAGATTTACACATCGTACATGGAATTGCAGTCTAAAACTCATTTTTAAATGCAAGATGTAAGCACAATCAAGGAATTATCCAAGAGGTGGTACCCCGAGATTGCATCAGGTGTTGTTAAGAAGGCTACACACAGAGCCTTGGATGATATCATTGAAAGCATCGAAGAGCTAAAATACTACAGACAGCATGTATTCATCAACAAACCATAAATCAAAATAAAACAGAAGCAAGCGTATTCTGGAAAATGCGGGTAAAATGCATTCGGTTCCGAATCGTTCTACTAAAGCGCAACATTTTTAGTTTTGTGAGACGAATTATGAATCGATTTCATGGGCTCTGGAGGATTACAATTGCGGGGTGAGATGGATTTTAGCTTTTTTTTTTAGGCACAATTTTGCGGGGGAGCCTTTCTTATACAATGTATATTGGCATGGCATGTACAATACGGTACAATGCTCTTTCAGGAAGTAGATCCGGAATGCAGTTGCGATTTCACATGGTGACTCAAGAGAGCACTGGAGGGACACTCACGGTCTATGCCGACATTTGTATGCGTGTGCTTCTTTGATAATAAGCATGTGTAATTATCATTTGAAACGATTTTAAAAGTCCATGTTGATTTAGATCAGAATACATTATAAATCCAATATTACAGTTTAAAAAAGTGTGTGAAATTTACTTGAATTTTCCTATTTCCCTTAGTTTACAGATGCAAGATAGAAAATATATCCTTTTTGGCTTATGTATTCACATATATTGCACATACATGTTCTTGTAAATCTATGGAAAATAATGCAAAACCTTGGAAACAGTGCATTTCGTTTATCCTAATCGTGTAACATTTGGGTGATACAACATGAAAACTTTATCGACCCTTGAAAATTCAGCTGTTGCACACGGAATCAAGTAGATTTGGATTGAATTAATAATAATTTTTATTAGAAATAAATACTATCATCACTTGTAACAATAAAAAAGAAATAGTATATATACAACTATATCCTGTTCCTGAGATGGATAAAGCAAGATATAGTAGGGTTTAAAGAGAGATAGATAAGGTGTGATAAATAAAACGGAGGCACGGCCCCTTGATGTGTAAAAATAGTAATAATAATAGTAGTAATTGTGTAAGCTTGCAGTTTACTTGTAGTTGGGACCAGTCTTTTCATCGTCCTTGATGTAGTCTTGTCTAATTTCAGCAGCCTCGGTATCGTGAGCGGGCTTGTCGTTAACAACAGGTTGAATCATTCCACTGTTGCGACCAGAGAAGTTGCTAGGGAAACGACGAGAGCTGGGGCGAGAAGCACGTTCAAGGGCAGATTGAGCATCTTGCTTTTGGTCATACATGGAAGTAGATCCAATGTGAGAAGCAATAGACTTGGCATCTTCCTGGATGTCGTGGCTGGCGAACAAAACTTCGATTTCTTCCAAAGACTTGCCCTTGGTTTCAGGGTACCAGAGATAGATGGGAACCAAGAAGATGACATTGAGGATACCAAACAACAAGAAGGTCCAGTACTTGGCGTATTCAAACAAGACAGGGGCAATCATAGCGACAACAAAGTTACCAAGCCAGTTGGCAGCAGTAGACATGGAGTTACCCTTGGCTCTGAGACCAGTAGAGAAAATTTCGGAAGGATACAACCAAGCAAGACCCAACCAAGCAGCACCGAATACAAAGTTATAAAGCATAACGAAAGCAATGACAGTGCTAGATGCTTGAGGATTACCGTCTCTTTCAACAATGTATTGACAACCACCAACAATCAACAAGGTGATAGCTTGGCCGATAAGACCAGCATACATGAGGAAACGACGGCCCAAACGCTCGATAGTGAAGATGGGAGTAACAGCACCCAAGAAGTAGATGATGGAATCCACACCAGCCATTAACATGGCCTTTTCAGTGGTCATACCAGCTTGCTTGAAGACATCGGTCAGATAGTAACTGATAACATTGATACCACCAAATTGTTGAATGAATTGACCACCCATACCAAGCAATACACGATAGCGGTTGTTCATCTTGCCCTTCTTGAAGAGTTCAACATAAGAGGAGACACCTTCACGACGTTCGAGTTCAATACCATCACGGATTTCTTCCCATTCAGCAATACAACGAGGATGAGTGGTATCGCAATCAGACCAGAGACGAGCCAAAACTTCCTTACAGTCCTCTTCCTTACCGTGGGCTTGGAGCCAACGAGGAGATTCAGGCAGGATGAACGAGGCAACACCCAAAACAATAGCGAAAACCATTTGGAAAGCCAAAGGGAATCTCCAAGCGAAATCACCCTCAACAAAGTAGAGGCCATATTCTAACCAGTAAGCGATGGCAACACCAACAGTCAACAAAGAGGCTTCAAATGCAACGTGAGCACCTCTGGACTTGGGAGGAGACAACTCTGCCTGGTAAACGGGAATTGTCGCTGTATTCATGCCATTACCAACGCCTGTGATAATTCTGGCGACAATCATCATGGGGGCATCTAAGGAAAAAATGTCTGTTAGTATTTCTGATGTACTAGGAGGGTCTTCTAGCCCTGTTTTCAAAAGGGATACTTACTAATCGCAGCAGTCTGAAGCACGGCGCCCACACAGAGAATCAAGCATCCCACTCTGATGGTCATTCTTCGACCCAGTAAGTCACCTATTTTACCGGTAGACAAGGCACCAGCCATACAACCAATCTCATATAAAGCGACTATAACAAATGTTAGAAGGATGCAATGAAGTTGAGGCTAGTCCCTTACCAATTGCACCCATTAGGGCTGAATCGGGATTGCCCATGGTGTCAATGAAGAGTTCGTTTGCTACAACACCAGACATGACACCCTGTAGAGATGTTAGCGTTGTACAAATCAACATGGTATTCTGCACGTTACCTGATCATAACCAAACAGTAGAAAGCCAATTGCAGCTAGTAGCGTAGAAGCCCGGAACAGTGCTGCACCTTTAAGGACGAAGCAACCCATGATTTGTTATGTGATAGTTTAGTAAAATTTACAGAAAAAAAGAAAAGTTGTAGAGATGGATCAGAAAAATAAAAGCAGAAAGCTCTACTATAGATTAGAAGCGAAACAAAGAATAATTTCCCCACAATCTTAAAACAAAGGGCTGTATTTATATGTTTTGATTTGCATATGTCCCGGATCAAAAGTGACGATGGCTGATGAGTGGAGTATAATTTAAAGTTTGTCCATGATTCTGAAATAATGAATGAAATCTTGTCTTGAGATATCATCTTCTGGTGTGCAACGTACAATGTAAGCTACTGAGTTGGTCGCCTGTAGCTGAATGTTTTATTTTAGTTGATTTTAACCAAAAGTGTCTGCTGGGATTATCTGGGACCAGCCTAATTGGTCGTCTTTGATGTCATATGTGTGGACTGGTTGATCCTAGGCTAATTTGATTTGCATGTGGGTAGTCTTGGATGTTTGAGTCTGAACAATGGAGATTGCCTATTACGTGTGTGTCCTGGGGCCGGTAGCATTATACCATATATGCCAACAGGGTTTTAGTGCCGTATTACATGCAAACTCAGTTCAGCAGTGTAGATGTCCTGAAGCTAACCTCATTAGGCGAAGAAGACTATCAATCTCTACTGCGGGTCAATGGGTCCATGTATATGAATCAAATGAAGCATCCAAACTAAATGTATTTATGTGATTGCTATAGACAAGGAATTATCAAGAAGGCGCATTTAAAAGACGTTGGATGCTACTGTTTTAAAACATTTACAGATACAACAAACCCGTGGTAGCAAATTTGATCGCCACAGTGCGAAAGGGATCGCTTTAAAATTGGCGCCATTGAATTCATTGGTCAATTTTACACAAAACCTAACGATTGCCTTTTGCTTATGTAATAGCATTTCGTGCGATTGGCCCTGAAAGGTTTAGAGACATCCAAATCTAGGAGCCAGAGGGCATATTGGAGGAAGCTTCGGAATTCGCCCTGATAGCGATCTTTATTGCCTAATCGTTCTCGTTACACTTTGTCACTGCAGGTATAGCTATAATGGCTTCAATCTATCATAAATCCTTTCTCTTTTGTGATATAAATCATAAATCCCCAAGAAGGAAAAAAAAAAGTGTGTCAATGAGTAAAACATCAGGTTTGATACGGGCCACCTAAATATTTTCGACGACGACTATTTAATCAGATAAAATCACTGATTTATGATATAGCCTTGACCAAAGCCGCATTGCCGCTTGATGGATCCGTTCACTTTGATTCGGCCAAGGTTACTTGCCATATAGTCGCTTGGCAGCTCCTTGATTAACAATGAGCCCGTCTTTGCATGTTTCCATTGCTCCTTGTCGTAATCTTCTTTAGATGGTAGTGCTTCTAACAAGTCATATAGCGTAGATCCATCTCTGGCTGTTGGCATGCACTGGCTGCTGACTTTGAGCACACAGATTAAGTTGGACAGTTTGTTGTTTGCTTTGTCACCGTCTTTGTGCACGACCTTGTACCTTGGCTGAATGGGCCCCTTGAACGCAACATATACAATTTTGTACAACGTGTGAGAGTGCTCGTTCATTCGAATGATTGCATGCTCATTCAACGCGATTTGTGGTTTCAGCAGTGTCATTGTGGTTTTGGCGTAGCTGAACACACGGCCTTGGTCAGAGACGAGGTGCTTTGAGTGGCAGCAGTTGTCATAGTTGTCCACTGCTTTGAATGTTTCGCCAGGGTTTTGCAATTCAAGCTGTTGGATGAGATATTGTCTCTTCTCTTCGAACGTGGCGTGCTTGAGATTGGCGAGTTTGGTATCGGTGATATCGCCATTGACAAAAATCGCTTCTCGTTTGCCCAAGTCGATTCCAACAAACGTATCTAACACAGTCATTGCTACCGAGATCCCTTTTGGTTTGCCAGGCCTTATACGAAGATAAGCAATGGGCCCCTCGGGAGAATTTATCAAACTGTTTCCAGTGTCTTTTTGAACCCTGGAGCCCCTTCAATTCCTCAGTGGGATATTTAGTAGCAGGTTTAATACGGGCTATCTAAACATTTCCTTAGGTACCACCAAGTCCGGGGCAAAATAATGAGCTACCACCCAATGTAAGCTACCCAGACGTTAGAGCCACTTGTCATATTGAATACTCAAAAGATCATTGAATTGAGGTGTTATACTATACCCATCTGTGTTTCTTTGTTCAAGAAAGATAGAGAAAGAAAGGCGTCTATATCATAAATCAGTGATTTTATCTGATTAAATAGTAGACTCTAGGCAGGTAGCTCATTCTCCAGGCGGCCCGTATTAAGCCTGATTTAGCAGACTCTCTTCAGGTATGAGTTTGTAGCTTATATTACTAAGTAACAGAAAGCTATCCCTCCCCATAAGTATCTAAAGAAAGCATAAAAAATAAACAACTACATTAGCTATTATTACATCTTTGAAAGAGTAGCACCTAATAAGACTTGAGTTTATTGAATAACGAACAATGTGTGCCAAGATGGATCTTGAAATTGCTGGGTCTTGCGCATTGTTTAGCGCCAAATGATTGCCCTTCCAGAATTGCAGGAAGCTTTTCGGTGCTCGCTGTATCTGTGGAACCCCAGGCACTTGAATGCAAGCTGATCAAGATGTGATGTATCCTGTAACACAAAACGACGCTGCATCATGTAGTGAATAGCGTCTGCATCTCAACATTTGCCACATGCGTCACTGCCATCAGTATGCTCTTTGATAACCATGTATTTGAAGACAGCTTGAGCAGCATCATCCAGAAAACTACAATCGTCATTATCGCTTGATAGCATAGTGGCTCACGCAGTATTGAGAAGATGATGCCCATTTGCTGGTTCAATCAAAAGCTAAATTGCATTTGTTATACAGAACACCATTGGCATTTACTTCATCTAGTGCTCAAGGTATGATTTAGGGATAGAATACCTCTTGCTCACTGTTTTGCAATGGTCATAATGATGATTACAGAATCTCACATGTGTCTGAGCTTCAACTGGTTCAAATGATACAGAGCAATTGACATGATTGATGGCATCAAATGTTGCGAAAAATGGATCCGATAACCAAGCTATCCAACTGTGCAAAATGCCTTCTCTTTAGCATGAGATGTTTGTGTGTTTATGTGTCAGATTTAGAGCACTTTCACTGAGACAAACCAGTCCGGTCGGTTTGACAAAAAAAATCAGCATATGTTTGGTTTTGTGAAGGACATGAGATGTAGTGGAAAAAAAAAAAGAATATCTGTTTTTTCTTCATCAAATCCATATTAAACAGATGAGCCAACATCCACAAGCGTTCAACAATGACAGAAGAAAGACCTTACCGGTAGTCAAAATAGAGAAAGATATCAATGAAGACACGATTCCACAGCGCGTATTACCAATTCTTGCAGCTCCTCATGCAAGCCCCATCCAAGATAAAGAAGAAAGCGAGACATCCGCGCAAGAGCCAGAGACAATGCCACCTTCAGTATCTGCTCCTGCGCCAAAGGCGCCTTCAGCTGTACCAAGTTGGCTCAAGTTGAACGCAGAGGACTCTGGAAAAGAGGCTACTCGAGTGCGCCACTCTGTAGGATTGGATGTTCCCGGCGCAGTTCATACCATTACAACACCAAGTAAGACATACATCTTTACATACGCATGCCACTCGTCATATACTCATGTTATTCCATACGTAGAGCTTAAAACGGAACGTCAATTAGACAGCAAACTGGTGGTGATTATGGGTATGACAAACATTTGAAAGAGATGACAAATTCATGCATTAACTGTATACACATTGGTAGTCGGTTTACCCGCACGTGGAAAAAGCTATCTTGTGAAAAAGTTGAGACGATATTTGAATTGGCTACAATACGAAACAAAAGTGTTTAATGTGGGTAATATGCGCCGAGTGTGCGAGGCTCCTCAAGACCAAAATGCCAGCTTTTTCGACCCCAATAACAACGATATGAAGCGTATTCGCGATGAGATTGCTCTGAGCGTGCTGGAACAGTTGATTGATTGGCTCAAGGAAGGTGGCCGCGTTGCTATTCATGATGCTACAAACTCGACCTTGGCGAGAAGAAAGTTGCTGATAGACAGATTGGAGCGAGAGCCTGAAATCAGAGTGTTGTTGATTGAATCCGTCTGCACAGATCAAATGGTACAGGATTTGCACGTAGATGTATCGATACACAACTAACTGCGATGAAAAAGATGCTGGAACGCAACTTTAGACTGAAGCTATCAGGGCCAGATTACAAAAACAAGGATCCTGTGGAAGCATTGGCTGATTTCAGATCTCGAGTAGCAAACTACGAGAAAGCATATCAGCCTGTTGGTGATTGGGAAGAAGAGCACGATATCCAGTTCTGTAAATTGATCAACGTCGGCAAGAAGGTCATTGCTTACAACATCTCTGGTTACTTGTCTGGTCAATGCATATTCTACCTCATGAACTTTAACCTCAATGGTAAGACTACTCACATCATCTCTATTCAACATGTATCGTAAGCTGACCCATTGAAAACAAGAGCGTCAAATTTTCGTCACTCGTCATGGTGAAAGCGAAGACAATATCACGGGCAGGATTGGTGGCGATGCCCCATTATCGCCTGCAGGCCGCAAATTTGCTAAAGCATTGGCTAAATTTACTCAAACACAACGCATCAAATTTGCCTGTGAAATGGCATCGAAAGCAAACGAGCTGGAATCCGAGGAAAATCAGACGCCTGCCCGTGCTTTGGAAAAAACTGCTCAGTTCTGCAACTCCCAATTCACAATCTGGACAAGCATGTTGCAAAGGTCTATGCAAACAGCTGAACATTTTGATCCGGATGATTATGACGTCAAACACATTCGTTTCTTGAATGAAATCAATTCAGGTGTAATGTATATTGCCACAAGTGCTATCTTTGAAAAGATTGACTAAACTGTTCTCTTATCAAAACAGATCTGCGAAGGCATGTCGTATCAGGAGATCCAGCAAAAACATCCACAAGAGTACAAATCGAGACAGGCAAACAAGCTATTTTACAGATATCCAGGCATGGGAGGCGAATCTTACATTGATGTTATCCACCGATTGCAACCAATGATTGTCGAGTTGGAGAGAATGACCCAATCGTGTCTAATCATCACACACAGAGTGGTGATGCGTATTCTACTTGGTTATCTCCTTGATTGGACTAGAGAAGAGATGCCTCATATGATGGTTCCTATTCATACGTAATGTCATTGTAACATTGAGGCTTGATTCTTATCTAACATCTTTTTTCAAAACGTATATAGTGTCTACGAGCTTCGACCTAAACCATATGGCACAGAATTGAAGAAATGGCAGTACATTGAAGAGACAGATTCATTTGTAGAATTTTAGTATTCATTCGGTAAACAGCATCGCATCTTTGTAAAATATTATAAACTTCTAGCATTCATTTAAACACTCTCGATCTCTATGGAATTCTACATACACTCTGCCTACAATGAATATTGTTCATGATGATTGTTATTACATCCTTGCGGCCGAGATAATGCTTCCCTCGCCACAATAGCAGCATTACATACATACTTCGTCAATCGAACTAACCAGCACCAATTATATCTCAATAGTGATATAATAACACATTTGCCATGTGAATTGTTAGGATTATCATGTAGCCTGAAAAGAAGGTTTTCTTCTTGAACATTTACGTAATGACAGCCACCAGTTGAAACTCATTTTCGTTTTCGAAAGCTTATTTTTGCCAATGACGATGTGTATTCATTCGATCATCCGTGGCGAGTTATTCAGCGTGTGGGTGCTTAACTCATCAAGGTGATATCAACGTATTTAAACTGACGGGCATCATAGGCACATGCAATCTATTACATGTGCCGATCTATCAATTTAGCGTTCAAGATTATAATAATTACGTCTTTCATATATTGGAGAGTATGCTATCCATTAAACGCTTTATAATGGTTAGGATACAGCGAAAATCCTGTCAGCTTATAAAACAATCACACCCAATGTCTCTATAAGCAACTTTAAACTATCGATCAGCCTCTCTTGCGATACTCCCCATCTGAATCAGCGAGAAAAAATCATATACAGGCAGACAGCTGCCTCTTACTGCTCCAAAATATGCAAATCACAGCCAAATCTAGGTGCATTTGAGCCAGGTTTTCTCGTGCAAGAAGCTATTCTAGGCCGCCAGAAAAGCACCAAACAATCCCTTTCGACCAGCAGTAACTGTCTGATACCTTTGCTCAACTTTTTTGGGATCATCAAAATTCACTCATTTTCCATGAGGGGTACCTCATGATTTTTGTTGAAAATCAAACGATCGCCTTTTTAGACATGAAAAAGACAACTTTTACTATGGGACATATTAGATCAAATGGCTCTTCTTGATGCAACGCAACCACCAAATGCATTTTTGTGAGACCTTTACATGCAAAATCTCAACATTTTCGCCGAAAACCTTATTTCGTATTTTTCGAAATTGCTCAATAATTTCATTCAAAACACTTGGCAAAATTAGTTTCGTTAGATGTGTCTTGAAAAATACTTTTAAAATCAATTAGGAAGTAGGGGGCAATTATCGCATTTTATAAGTATAACTCTTCAAAACAGGTGAATGGAGATCCAAAAAAGCTGAAATCTGTCCGATCTTGAACGTAAAAAAAATACGGAATTTTAATTTTCTGGCGCGCGCCTGGTTAGAGCATTTATGAGGGCTATTGAGGCGTTTGGAGGCCTGTAAGATCACTTTTAGAAAGCTTAGATGGGTATAGAAATCATTCAAATTGACTAAATAAAAGCCTGAAGCGCATAATATAGGTTTTCGATAGAAGATCAAGAGATTTGCGTATATAAAAGTACATTAGAGCCGAATGCGGTTTATTTATATAAAGTGAGATTTGTCATGGATTGATCGAGTGAGTGAGTGAGTGTTGTATATAAGCATAAAAAAAAAGTGAAGAGTGGAAAGTGTATAAAAGAATTTATAATGGAATAGTGGTGATTTTAAGCAAACTTGACATCAACATTTGCTTCTCTAGCTAATGTAACAATCTTGGAGAACTTGACAGCCTTTTGAGCAGCAAGATCCAAATCATCTTGAGCAAAGATACGAAGACCAGATTCAGCAATCAACTTCTTGGCTTCGTCGACCTTGGTACCCTTAAGACGAACAATCAAAGGAATTTGGAGATCCAAGTCCTTGGCAGCGGCAATGATACCTTCAGCGATAACATCACAACGCATGATACCACCGAAAATGTTGACAAAGGCAGAGGAAACAGAGGGATCAGATGTGATGATTTCGAAAGCAGCCTTGACAGCTTCAGGGGTAGCAGCACCACCAACATCTAAAAAGTTGGCGGGCTTACCACCGTGAAGTTGAATAATATCCATAGTGGCCATAGCGAGACCAGCACCATTGACTATAAATTTCTTTGAATAAGAATAAAGAAAACCACTGACAAATATTGTACAACTTACCTAAACAACCAATGTTACCGTCTAAACCAATGTAATTCAAGCTGTATTTAGCAGCAGCAATTTCACGAGGATCTTCTTGAGTGAAATCACGGAGGTCAAAGACTTCCTTTTGCTTGAAGCTGGCGTTATCATCAAAGTTCAACTTGGCATCCATACAGAGGACTATAAACGCACTACAATTAGCACGGGGACGTTCATCCAACAATGATATGTATCTTACCTTGGTTGTCGCTGGATTCAGATAAGGGGTTGATTTCAACTTGAGTGGCATCCTTCTCGTTGAAGAGCTTGAAGAGACCCAAGAAGGTATCAGCAGCTTGCTCTTGACCCTTGGGAGTGAAACCCATCTTCTTGGCGAGATCCAAGGCCTTCTCCTTTGTAAAACCTTCCTTAGCATCAATAGGAAGAGTGATGATGGCTTCAGGGTTGGTGGCAGCAACACCTTCGATATCAACACCACCTTGAGAAGAGGCGACAATGACAGGGCCGGCAGACTTACGGTCCAACAAGATGGCAAAGTAGTATTCGTTACGAGCGTATTTACGTTCACAAATGTAGACAGCGTTACATGGCTTGCCTTCGGCGCCAGTTTGTTTGGTAATCAAGTTATGACCAAGCATCTTTTCAGCGAGTTCCTTAGCTTCTTCGGGTCTATAAAATTTTGTTTAGGCCCCCACACTCTTACCCTCAAACACAATGGACAATACTTACGTGTTGAAAGTCTTGACACCACCCTTATAACCGTTATCAAAAGTACCCTTACCACGACCACCAGCAAGAACTTGAGCCTTGATAACGAGATCATCAGAACCTAGAATGGGGAATTTTAAACACGATTAGTAAATTTAAAATTTTTGTGGGGAAGACAATGAAAAACTTTACCGAGGCTCTTTGCAATGTCATAGGCTTCTTGAGGAGTGTTGGCGACCTCACCCTTGGGGGCATTGATACCGTACTCTCTCAAGAGCTTGACAGAGAGGTATTCGTGGATGTTGAGGAAACGCTTTTGTTGTTGTTGGATAGGCTTACGGGCAACCTGCAAAATCATCAAGAAATCAGTTACCAGAGCAGCATGTACAGTATGGGTGAAATTACCAAAGAAGCACGTTGTGCGATAGAAGTAGCAGCACGCAAAGAATTGAACATTTTGTTGTAAATAAATAAAAATAAATAGTGAGGAAAAGAGAAAAAAGAAAAAGGGAAACAACTAGATTAGTTTTAAGGGAAAAGGGAAGGGGGGGAAGGACCCACTAACAAGTTTATTTCAATCGCTATTTCATTTTCATTGCACTTCTCCACTTGTTTCTCCAAACAAAAAAGCGGGTAAGTACGGAATAAATTAAAGAAAAGACTTAGTCACCCGAAGTGCACATACAACATCCGCGATGGATGCGTTACATTGCTAAGGCAGTGCTCAAACAGATAGATTTTCGAGATATAGTTGATAAATCTCAAGTACAACCATGCCAATGTTGCTGCTTAGAGACGCCATCTGACGTGGCATCTGATAGATCAAAAACTATGAAATGAACACTGTTGAGGGTTGTCACATCACAAGCCCGGGTTGTCCCGTTCTTCATTTTGATGGCTACAACTGCAAAGCGAGTTGATGTGCGGCATTGACAAGCACAACATTGATCCAAACATTGAAGGTATACGCTTTGATCTGAAGAGGAAAGATAGGTATGTTTCTGTTTATCTGGATGGCATCGACAGTGCATTCTACTAGACATTTTCGATTTATAAACTCATCCTGAATTAATTGCAATGAATAATATCATTCAATACTCCGGTGTGGAATGCATCGAGTGTAAGAGGGAGAGAGGACAATACAAAGTTTGACGTTTATTCAAATGAAACTACTAAATTTCAGGGAGAGATTGTTAACCAGGGGCATCCCATAACACAGCAATGACATGAAATGTGGGGTTTTCCATTTTCTTATTATGCGCTCCGAAATGCATCAAATGTTGGGTCAAGTTCATTTCATGTGTCTTAATTAAACAAGATCAAAAGGTTGACATGTATCCCTTCTTCTCGCAATAGCTTTTAGCGGGAAAATCTAGTGTAAACGAAGGTTTTTATTACCAATCAAAGTCGCCAAATCTTATTGAGATTTACGATTGAAATTTTACTAAATGTCCAATGTTTTCTATCAGTGAGATGCTCTTTCCAAAAGAAAGAATGAGACAGAATATGTCAAGGATCATGATTGTAGGCGCAAGAGCTCCAAAAGCTTGGGAAAAAAGCCAAATTTAATTGATGAATACAAAAAAATACACGCTTTTTTTCTTTTTCGATTCATTGGGGGGACCACAACATCAAATGTAAGGCACTTCATTAAAAGTCAGTGCAAAGCATATGAAAATATTCCCACCTTTCATCATGTAAATGTAAGATCTAACTAGGGCATGTTCCTGAATTTGCGAATAGTTGATATCTCATAAGAGGCATACGTTTTTTGCTGGACATCTACTATTAAATTTTCTATGTTTGCATCGTATAAGATGCCTGGAAGCTCGTGCTTACTGAAGGATGAAGATAAATCATCAAAATTATTACTCATCTATAAAAGAAAGCATTGCAAAAGTTATTTATCAGGACAGATCCGGAAAAATAGGAGCTCTTTCAAATTTATGTCTAGTTTAGTCAAGTAATAGATGGAATCCTTAAAATCATTTAAGACTTACAGAACTTTACTATTTGTGGGCCAACGACTTTGGACAAGTATCAAACTGTAGTCGCTGGATGATGAGAAAATTAACTTCGCCGTAAGATGAGGCATAGGCAGTATTGACGTTTAGAACACCACATACTTTTATTGAGTAGCATCCACAGTTTTATCTTGCCTAATTATCTTTACAAATATGCAACAGGGCGAGGATATTTTTTTCCCAGGATATCAACTAGTCCATGTGAAGTTTATTTATACACTTTTTTTCAGGGAAAAGCTCAAAGTTACACGAAGTAAAAGTCTAAAACCAGAGTCTGTTGGTTCTTGATTTGAGTATAAAACCAAAGTATAGCAGTAATATGTGGCTCTTGTTCATGTATTGCATAGAAATTTGATATCAGGCACTGCGGAATGTGTTGCTATGGTAACAACATTTGACAGATATAAATTCAGTTCCCACCCTAGCAACCAGGCACAACATGTATGTCAAACATAGCAACCAATTGCATGTATATCGTGATTAAAGATAGTACAAATGCCAGATGTGCAAATCAAAGATTGTAGTCCAAAGAGTGGGTTAAGTACTGTCTGTTGCTTCTTCAAGTCATTAAAATGTCGTTGAAATTCGAGAATTACAGATGCTTGTTTCAACGGTTCATGAGAAAAACAAAAGCTAATATATAAAATGTTGGGGATTGTGCACCCAGAATCAATGTTATGGTGGATAAAAGCCACTTTTCATTAAATATGCCCAAGTTGCGGCCATTCACGAGTATAATGTGATGTGATTTGGCTTACATTGAGTAGCAGTCTATACGCCATGATACAGATATTAACGAAACAAGCAGATACATGATCAAATATGCTTTGGCATTTGTTGCAAAACACTTTAATCAGTTCTACAAACACTGTACCTGGAAGAAGTTACATTGCCATGTGATGTGATTTTGATTCGAGTAGCATTCAACAATGCAAACATATGAAATGCAGCCTTCATGCCAAGTATTTCTAAAGGCATTCCGTGAATTACGAACATCACATATGGCGAGAGCTTTGATATCATATGTTTCCATCTTGAAGATACTAAGTAAGACGCATTTCCTCCTTCATGGTGGTCGCCATAAAAGAGGAATTTTATATCGCAAAGATCAAATCAGATGCAAATTGTAGAATATCGCAGATCAATTGACATTGGATTGTGAGATTATAGTCATACTTGCCCCACATCATATATATAAAAGATTTGAAATAGTCGTACACAGTGCATGTGAAGTAACATTTAAAAATGAGAAAACTAGTTGCACATTGCGGCAACGATTGAAGAAATTGGGATGTTTCCGTTTCTTGTATACAGGCCATCGCCGGATCAGAATTGTTAAAGCTGTCATCCAACTTTGAATGAATAATGCAGACATCAGGGGAAAAGACCACACTCTATTCAACTACACCTGTCAATTTGATAGTTACCGCTTGATCAAATCTTGGCATGATTTGACAGGTATATGCTGTCTTGTAGTTATACATTTTAGCTACAATATGTGTAAATAGTGGGGCTCAGAACAATGGCTAGCTATATTACATTGAGCTACCCAAGACTTTTTTGTGGACAGAAACTATCCTGCTTCCCCACATTAAATTGTTTATAGTAATAAAATTGTGAGAGAATCTCACACACCACAACTTGTTGTATGACCCTTCTCTTTGACTAATAGCTTCTGTGTGCAACGCTCGTGTCTCTCGTTCTGCAATACTTTCAGTTGCATAAATCTTTTTATATATTACACTCTTTCTTCTCGCCATTCCTTTTTTCTTTTCAAATCGCACTATTGCATCAAGTGTAAATAAATACATTCACGCTTCAACATCTAGATGAGCAATCAGCAAATCCAGCAACAGTCGACATTTTGGAGAGTATGCGATGAACTCGGAGTGTGTCATTGCGATTTTCGATACACAATCTACGATTGCGAAGAGACATACATTGCAAAGATTCTATACACTGTAACAGCTGTCGTATCAGGCATTCTTGCCCTGATAGCTATTATTGTGTTGTATTTTCGGCTCAATTACAGAAATCAAAAGATATTCGAGATGAGAAATGGGTTTCCTCGACCCAAGCCCATCGAATCAATGGGTTTATTTGGCATCATCTTCAATTTGTGTAAATAACGTACATCACATTGCATGCATATAATACAATTAAACTAATTCATGCATCTCTGTGCAGTGCAAATGATTCACGCTATATTCATGTTGACCAATTCAATCCCCAACCCGGTCTTCAGATCATGTAAGGCTTTATAATTTTGTGATGTGTTACACATTACTATTCCATTTTTACCTATTGATTCATTGGTTATTGACAATCATCCATTTTTGTTGTACATAGTCATGTTTGAAGTAGGCTTTCAGTTTGGGTACTGCTGTTTCGCCTGCTATTTGTTTGGAGTAGCGTATACATTGTCAGAGGTATGCATTACGAAACTCAATTATGGATATATGTAATGCAACTAACACTGATCATCATTGCACTTTTACAGAGTAGTCGAGTGATATACAGCAATTGGGTGAAATCACACACTGCAGTCAACATACTATGCCTAGCAACCATGACATTTCCATTTCTGACCAACACAAGCTGTGCTCTTGCTGCTGGCATTTACGCTGTTCGCGGTAATAATGAGATGGCATCAAAACTGACCATGGCTCAATACTACTTTTGGACATTCTATTGTGGTTATTTGGGCACGCTCTTGCTATTTGCTGGTGTTCGCTTGATGCGGTTGCTAGATAAACATTTGCTAGTGCAATCTGAACTAAGGGTCAACATCCAAAAGGTCAAAACTGGTGCCCTGAAAGTTCGCATTATCGTTGTCGTAGGCACATCTTGTATGTGGATTTTTGCATTTCTATTGGGACTATACAGCGCCTGTCGTGAGGCTGTTATGACAAATCAAGTAACCAACATGGTTGTCGCTGCAGTGTGGCTATTTGCAGGTCCTATAGCCACATTTTTTGTTGAGATTGCCGTGCTAATCAAGTAAGTTGTCTGACTGGCCGTATCATTCTATCAAATCTTTTTGACGTTTTACCAATTTTGTAGTCCTGAAATTGCTGCTCAACTAGGCCATCTTTCTTTTGGATCCTCATCTGATTCACGCCTGTCGCATGAGCAACTTGGTGGCAATAGCCGGAAGTTGACATCATTTGAACTGGGTCTTTCATCCAAAGCCAAATCAACCCAGAGCAACTTTATCACAAGCACATCTCAATTAGATGAAGACGCTCGCTTTTCTTTCAACATTATTAAACGGCCAGAAGATTCCATGGATGTATTGCTGCTGGACGAAAAAGACAGCATAACTACCAGCAATGACAGCAGCAAACTAACAAAAGTAGAGCAAGAACAGCAAAAGTACAATGCCACTATAGGCAGAGTGCGTACTCCTCCACCTTTCAGGACCACTGCTGGCAGCAGCGCAAACAGCAGTGTGCTCTAATATCAACGCGCATTATTACCACTAATTTTGTCTCGATGAGCTATGACCAATACGAATTGATCACCGAACAACAGTCCTTTTGTACCTGATTTGGAAAGACAAAAACATAAGAATGCATAAACATCCTGAAACTTATTACTTTTTCTAACACGAAATTTTACATGAGTGCTCTTACAGACGTTATAAACCATCAACCCGAATCTCCTGTCTCAAAATAGCAAATTGGTGGAATATAGTGAACTGTCACAGAGCAGGTGTACCTAATCATGTCATATGCAAGACCATGAAACTTCTTCAAGTACTGTATCAATAGTACTGAAGGGCTCTGTGTCGACAAATCCGCACTGTACCATTTCAAAGAAGCATAATGAGGGTAGAACGCATCACATTCACAATACAGTGCAATTGTTTGCCTGTCTCTTAAAAGAATGGAAGAAGTTGAGTGTTGCTCTGGCTAAAAAATTAGTGCAAGCAAGATGCAAGAAGGCCCGTAAAGCAAAGTTATCGTTTGTAGTATAATGTGGTAGTTTTGCATCGTCTAGTTTGTGGCATTAGCATTATCCCATCATCTTTTGACCATCTTGATTCAATTACCAGCATTATATACGAGCTATGTAACCATAATTGCGAATAGAAAAGAGTTGCCGTCAAGAAAGAGAGAGAGAAGAGAAAAGAAAATGCCCCATTTAATCTTATCAGATAATCTTGTTTACAACTCGTTTCTAATACATCAAAAAGTCGCAACAGTAACAGCTCAATTGGCTTGTGATGAAAAGGCAAATATGAGCCATACAAAACTGCTTCAACTCATCATTATCACGAACTCTTGTTAGTTGCCTAGATGATAGCATTTAAAGGTAATTCGTTCTTCGTTCCAGTGCTTTTGTCAAGTCTTGATACTTGCGTAATTGATTTATTCAATCATTGATATAACGAGTAGAAATAAACAGGGTTTTTTCCCCTCTTTCTCTCTCTCTTTCTTTCGCATTCTTTCATTCTTTCGCTCACGATTGAAACAACATCAAGTATGTCTTTCCATAGTTTACAATAGATGCTTCATATACTCTTTTATTCTAGATGGTTAGGTCTTCTTTCAATGTCGTGGCATGGTGGTAAGTTTCTTGTCAAACAAGCTGTTCTCAAAGAGGTCCTTTTCTCTGATATATCAGAAACATGGTCCCTCAAGATCTCAAGGTGGTCCTCAAGGCTATGCTCTTATCATCTCAAGTCTCTCAAGTCTGTCCAGTGTCCCTTTAGTTGGTGGCAAAGCAGCACCTCTCTTTCACTGGCTTGCTGCAATGGTAAGTACTACTCTATCAAAGAGCGGCTCTGATAAAGGTCTGTATCACTGATATATGGTATCCAGATTGGAAGATGGTTCTCCTGTGGTTTGCGTGCGTGGTGGTTTTGCGTGGCCATATGATCAAGCTCTCTCAAGACACAGAAAGATGCTGTTTACTCAACAAGTCATCTCAAGGTTTTCACTGTGTTCTCTGGTGGTGAATGTACGCTATCATATGTACTTCTCTTTGGTATGGCTCAGGTGCTCTGAATGAATGAATCTCTTTGCTCATTGCTCCCTCATAGGATTGCCTTTTCGAAATGCCTCTCAGGTTCCATGAATACTTGAAGAACGCGTGTCTGTTCTCTCTGATCTTATCTCTGGTGTATTCATGGAGGTAATGCTGCTTCACTTTTCGTGGAATCTTTTACTTACTCTCTGTTTACAGGAGCTTTTCCATTACGCATCTTGCGGTTTTCTCAAAGGCAAATGGTGAATGGCATCTCTTTCCCACATGGTTTTTTCCCTGCCATCACTCCTTTGGGCAGGGTTTTTTTAAGCCAGTGGTGTTCTCTACATGGTGCTCTTTTGGTCCAAGGCTTGGTGTCTACTACCTTGCTGTCTCTTCCACACGGTTTTTCCCCTGCCATTGCTCTTTTGTGGTAGGGGTTTTTTAAGCCAGTGGTGTTCTTCATGGTGTCTCTTGGTCCAATGCTTGGTGTCTCTAATGCCTTGCTGTCTATTCCGCACGGTTTTTTCCCTGCTTCCACCATCTTGTGCAGGGTTTTTTTAAGCCAGCGGTTCTCTTTATGGCTCTACATGCGACGTCTCTTTGGTGCTGGTGTTCGCTGCAACCTTTTGTTCATGGTTTCAAGATCCTGTTGTTCATTCAGTCTCTGGTGTTTGGCTACTGTCATTGGGACGATGCTCTTGTACTACTACCGTCACGTCAAAGCTTTCAACACTCGTAATAAGCTACGCTTCATTTTCATGTCGCATGCTGTAAATACGTGGATTTTGATTGCTTCAAGAGCTCAGTCAAGCAAATGAATTATCTATGATTGCGACTGGTTCTGCCGACTGATTCCTTGACAAGTGTTGCTTATCATATACAAGTCGAACGGTGCCAATGCCTAAAACATTGCTTATGTGCGTGGTTGTGATCACAAACGAAGTACTTTTTGGCTTGGATACAATGCTTTCAAGGAACTTGATGTCATTCTTCTCTTGCTCGCCGTAACAAACACGGTTGCGTCTTCGGACCCTTAGAGCATTACCTCCTCGGTAAGTGAATACAGCAATGGGATCATGTCTGCAGGACATTTACTGACCTTTAATCGTTCGCGTTTCAATTTGTAGTGACGGTATGACCATATATGCTACACATAGACTTTATTCGTTATACACCACACAACTCCTGTACATAGACCTTCAAATTACTTTTATATATCAACTTACTTATTACTTAACCTATGAATAAAATTAACCACACCTTATTTTGAAATTATATTGTACTAATAGCATCTGGTGCATAATCCAAGCTTTATTTCATTGAAATCTTGGAAATAATGTATGCAAGAATGGCTTCTTTGATTGCAGCGTTCGACACACTGCAATATGCTTGATGGGGTTATTTATCTTTTCTTCTCTTGGCATCGTTCAACTCATCCTCTTCTAGCTTGTTCAGTTCCAACAAAACTTCCAGCTTTCTCTTCTTTCGTCTGATCCTCTCATTTTCCTCGTTATCGTCAGTTTTTTTCTCCAACAACATTTCGGATTTGACCAGATCAGCCATGGTATCAACAAGCTCGTCTTTAAGCGAAGACGTATAAGGCAAAAAGTTTGTATTTACATTTGTTGTCACTGATGCGGATGCATATACTGATGTAGTGTTGGTTGAAGCTCTTGCTGTTGCCTTTACATCTGTTGATGATGAAGTAGCTGATGCTTCTGAATGGTCGAGAGAAGGAGTGGTCGAATGATAGTCTATATTACATGTAGCAAGAAGTTGCATTCAGAGATTAGTTAGGTTTGTGTTTAGTCAAAATGAAATGTATGCTCTTAATGAAGGTAAGTTATATACGTCTTACGAGCAGGCCTACCTGATGATGATAATGAGCCGTTAGACATGTGCTTCAGGTGTGTGTGTTGAGGAAAGAAAAGAGTACTAAATACATTGATTCAAAATCATCATATATATAGTATATACTGTTTTCAAGTGAGAGATGTACAGTCTTTTCTGATTAGCTGCATGAAATCAACCTAAAATGGCCATAGGATTGGTATTTATCACTCTTGCTATTATTATGATTGACACACAATGGCCAGAAAGCATGAAACATCTGTGATTAAGCAAATACAATTGGTAGCAATAGTAAAATCTATCATCATGCTGATATTTTTGAATGAACACAACGTAGCAACTACTTATTATTGCTGAACAACAATGTGTACCCGTCCAACTACCATCACAGTCCAGCATTTTCAGTGAAAGCAATTGGTCTAAGAGCATATTTAGCTAATGTGTAGTGCTGATGTTTATCACAATTGCACACGGTATAGCTATGGATATGGCTCTTCTTTGTTCATGCTTATACAGTGTCTTTTATAAGGGCAAAACAACAGCCTGGACTGGGTTTAAATTCCAAAGTCTCCATCGATCTTCTGGAACGTTGGTTTGGACATCCCAACTCCTTTTATGGGCAATTACACAAAATGTTACTATATAAGCAACAGGTATTTCTTAACACTTATACATGTAGAATTAAACAAGGAATCTGATGGTACCAGTTTCAAAGCGATAGCTTTAGTCTGCCTGGTTCAATTTCCAAAAAACGCAAAACACGTTATTTGGGAAAATGTTTACAAAACGCATAGTAAACCGATCAAAAGACAGTTTCACCCGATGCTCTACATTGATACGGTTATTTTGAGCTTAAGAACACCATAGTAGAAAACCTCGTTTTTGAGGTGAAAACCTCCATTCTTTGAAATCATCAGATTTTTCCCTTACAGGAGCAAGGGCAAAATGCTCGAAAATCAATGATCAAATCATTCCCAAAAAAATCGCTGGAAAGTAATCCTTAGCCTAATGTCAGGTCGTAGAACACGATCGCACTTGTTCCGAGGCCGAGATTATGCTTTGTTGGCAAGATACAGGCGATTTAAACTGTCATTTTTGCAGTGTTGAATACATTTGAAGGCTGCACATTCAGCAATGCGCTTATTGACATCTTATTTGATGGTCTGCAATTGCTCCTCTAGCCGAACAGCGTAGTATCGAATTCTTAATTCAATAAAAGGGCGTAGACTTACCATGTAATTGAGGTGTATTATGCAAATTTGTGAATACCACTCATACTTCATAAACCATTACAGCATAAGAATTAGTATGATGTATGGGCTTTTTTGATAATGCAAATCTATACCACACCATACACATGTGCAAAGTTGAGCTGTTGTTCCCTTCTTTATACAATGTGCTTCTTTCAGATGTTTATTAGGCACAAAATCAATCAAATACTAGGGGCATTGCATGACCAACTCTCCATGAGGACGTACATGTTTCTATACTCGGATCAAAAGCTCTAAATTTTTGAATCCCAGGACCTTTACACAACAGTGTTGTTGTGGCGCGCAGAATTACACTTCCCTTCTCTTTCTTTCCCACAGTCTCTTTCAACATGTTATTGAAGCATACCGTTTATATTATCACTGGCGCTAATCGCGGCTTTGGCAAAGCAATTGCAGAAACCATTGCCTCCAAAGTGAATCAAGAAAAGACCAGTTTCATTCTGGTGGGCCGGGATCAATCACAGCTTGAAAGCGTTAAATTGGATAGCAACAAGTACATTAGTTGCCACTACATTGCCCATGCTGATTTCAAAGGAGCAAAGCAAGCTCAAACATCCGTCATTGATAAAATCAGTAATCTGATCAAGGTAATTTATAAACCACACGTTATCCCCCTCCCCCCCCCTGCGTTGATTTTGCTAACATGAAATATGGAATAAAGGCATGGCAAGACAATGATACAGCGCCAATTACAAGAGCCGTTCTTATCAACAATGCAGGTTCAACAGGTGATTTAAGCAAGAAGGTTGGGGATTATGATGCCTCTGAAATCCAAGATTATGTGGATTTGAACATTACATCTTACATATCCATGGTGTAAGTATGGATACATGGGACAAAAGTGCAGACCTGGCTAAAACAGTGTAAAACAGAACTGGCTTCATCAAGCTGTTCAATAACGGTCTCATCAACACCTCTATTGTCAATATTTCGTCATTGCTTGCCGTTGAAGCATTCCCCAATTGGGCATTGTATGCTACAGGCAAATCTGCTAGAGATATGCTTCTCAAGGTGGTGACAAAAGAAGAGCCTTCCATTCGCACGCTATCCTACGCACCAGGACCATTGAACAATGAGATGCAGCAGCATGTTCGAGAGACATTGGGAGATCAAGAGCAAAAGCAACTGTACACCAAGATGGCTGATGAGGTAAATTTTTATAATGATCACAAGCTTTCTTTCTTTCTTTTATTCAAACATGGTTTAACAATTTAGGGTAACTTGGTTGATATGAAGGATTCTGCATCCAGATTGTACACATTATTAGCAGAGGACACGTTTGAAAGCGGCAGCCATGTCGATTATTACGATTTGGAATAAACATTTAGGTTTGTTGAGATACACTTTTTGGTCCAAATCCAAACATCCTGCCAAACGATGTGCGGAAAGAGTAGGGTGGATGCGCAGGTTTTCTCTTCTTGTAGCTGTCGAGAAATGTGATTTGAGGCTTATTGAAGGATCCTCTTCTTTTCTCTCGGATGAATTGAATGGCGTCCAATGGCGCCATACCGAGTTCAATTAGAGCGATTGCCACCAGCACAGGTGCTCTTCCTAATCCTGCGACACAGTGCACTGCAATGGTGGTATTGGAGGCATTTCGAACAATGTGAAGCCAATCGTGGATGACATTCTCGGGCGGCTATGAATCTGGTGTGAGCTACAGAGTCATCCGATACATCTTGATGCAAGTACTCACGATGCCACCATCTTTAAAGGGCAAATCAATGACTGAAATGCCTCTGGATATCAGTTTTTGTGCACTGTACGTGGGCTGGCAGCATCGAGCCACGGTTGAGACATTGTAATGGACGAATTCGTCCACGTAGAGCGATAGCGTTGATTCAGTGGGGCAATCCAATATCAGAAATCGAACATTGGAAGCTGTTGGGACTTCAATCAACGAAAGCATGTGTCCTAGCGGTGTACTGACATGCTTTGGTGGATGGTGGTAGTAATGATGCTGCTGTTTTCTGATTGTAGTGTCCATAGTCATTTACAGGGAAGAATACCATGCCAAACAACATTCATTTATATATCAAGTGTTGTTACAAGTTTGTTTAAAAAGAAAGAAGGGTATATTTAATAGTTAAAATTCTTTTATATATGGATACATGAGAGATATTCATCCGAAACTTTCTAGCCTGATATAAAATCACAAATATTTATTGCATTCAAACTCATGATGATGCTGCTGGTGGATAGGAGGAGGAGGGGAGGAGATTTGTTTGTAAGATACAGAGATCACTCAATGATTACCAAAGAAATTTGGTTGAGATGACCATGGTGCTCGTGTCTTCATCCTGTGATGTTTGTAGTGTGAATTCCGTACCGTTATTGACTTTGGTGGCAATGTAGCTTTCGTCGTATCTAAACTCATTGATCAGAGAGGCAGCATGCATCAATGCTTGTTCCCATTCTTGCGAGCGCTCATGATCGTCTGGTAAAATATACATGCGGTATTCAAAGTCAGGATTCATGCTGTTCTCCTCCATGGACAGACTTTCATGAGAGAATTGCAAGGCTAAACCAAGCGATCCTACATCCACCAGTCTCTCATCGTCATCTGTAGGCGGATGGAACACATCTAGCAACGCTTTGATGGATATCTTGTACAGTGCCTTTCTTCTCTACATGTTTCAAAAGGGGGGATGTTAGAATACCCGATGATGAGTAAAATAAACCCTTATCCAAATTTACCTCTTTGTATTCGAAATCATATAGCTCAATATGACCAGGATATAATGTGGCCCAATAACGTGCCCATCTCTAAACAAGGCATTAGTTGGCATGGCATTACATAATGAAACGTAGTATGCTACTTGCAGGAATTAATTTTCCTCTGGTATACACCGTGATAAATCCCTCATAAATGAGCTTATTATCAAGCAACGTCATGACTCTGGAGCTGACAAATGTGCCATACACAACGAGCACTTGATACTGGTTGTTGCCCTCTGCATCGTGCAGAGTGATTCTTTTCAGCTTCTTCTCGCAAGGTCGCATGGGGATTTTGAAGACTTGGCTACCGAGGCACACTTCTGGCTGACGGAAACGGGAATTAAACGCACCCAGTGTGGTTTTGGGTTGAGCATAGATGGACAGTGTGGTGGAGGAGGGCTTCTCCACGTCTCTATCAATGGTATGAGTTGCTTTTGTCACTGACATTGGCATAAAGAATACTTGCAATATGTAGGTTTCATCTAAATTGGCTTGTGATCCGTTTTTACCGCACTTTTGGCTGACGGCAAAAGAGCCTTCAAAGAGCTGGTCATTCAGCTCCATGGATGATCGCAATAAGCATGCTAGCAAGTAAAGACCTCGAGTCAGCCATGATATCATACATTAGAAAGGATAGGGCTTACGTTTAGATGAATTCTGATTGATCACTTGCAAGACTATCAGCAGTAATCAGGATCATGATTGAAATGGCACACACACACAGATTTGCCTCAGACTTACCTCGAATGTAAAAGGTCGCTTTAGGTTTCATCAGGTTGGATTGATGGTGATGATGATGGCCCAGCAGCGAACTACACAAGGAGAACATAATACTATGCTTAGTACGAAACTAGAAGACATAGCATACAACCTACGAATTCTTGTGATGTGGTTTTCTCAATACAATGGATCGAGGATAGTCCAACAAGGGGTGTCTCAGATCCTTGCTGTTGCTGGTTTCCTGTGTTATCCAATCCAGCTTCTCTTTGGGCAGTTGATCAAGCGTTTCAAACGGGCCATTGTAGTGCACATACGGCTCGCTCTGCTGCTGATCCTGTTTAATATGCTGAGATAGATGCGTAGCAGCACTCACCTTCTTCTTTCGCTCTTTGGAAGAAGTCGGTACAATCTTTCGAGATGCGTGGTGATGAAAGCGGTTGGAGAGTTTGACATGTGATTGATGAAAAAGGCTTCTGAAGGATATAGTGGATTCTCGGAATCCTTGTTCTTGGCCGTCCAACAGAGGGTTGCGTACAGTCTTAAAGGCGGAGGACATGGTGGTGTTGTGTTGAAGAAGAAAGATCCTGTACAGGCCATCTTTTTTTTTGTATTGCTATATACATTTCGGAAACTTTTTTTTTGCAATAGGATATTTATTCATATAGTAGTGCTGATATATAGTACCGTACTCTACAAGGCTCATTCACTACTATGGATCATCATCATCATCAACTCTAAATACATGATGCTGTATAAGCCGGCGGAACATTTCTCTCGGTTTATTGCTTCTTCTTGTTGTACTCTTTAAACCACACAGGCTCCAGCTCTTCTAATTTGACCAATTCATCACTGACACGGCTCTCAATCTCTTGACGAATCTCGCTGACCGTCTTGACCTGGAGTCGCGGGTTCTTGCTGGCAGCTTCAGACGTACCAGGCACTGCGCCCAGCCCAATGGTTTTCTGGTTCTCGTCCATCCCTTCAATGCGAGACAGCATATTTCGCTCTGCCCACACCTTGAACAGCTGCTTCAGATAGTCCTTGTTCTGGTTCTCGTAGTTTGGATATGCTTGAATGCGTTCGTCCTCCCAGTCCACTGCATTTGTCTGGAACTGACCCACCACCTGCGTCAAGAAGCGGTGCACCAGTTGTCTCAGGGGCGGTTGGTTGCCAAAGCCCATCTGCCACTCTGGTTCTGTCACATCCAGCTTGACCCAAGGACCATTGTTGATCCATTGCTCGGATCCCGTCTTTTTGGCGTCCCATTGATACAAGGGAGGGTCGTTGCTGTGTGCTCCAATCACCACTGTCTTGGGTGGCTCCTGTGTCTCCTTCTTGTCTGTGAATTGTGCAATGTAGACGGGCCAGTAGATGGGATAGGCTGCGTTGAAGAGCACCTGCGCATTGTTGATGGTGTACATGCCGTGCTTGTGCGTCAGTGAATTCACGGTCAGGTTCTCCAATGCTTCGGGCGCACGGTCTGTAATGTCGTTGAAGGGGTTGACGGTGAATGGAATCACCTCCACGTCCTTGTCTTGGTACAAGTCAGAGGTAAATGGCACGAGTTTCTCCATGCGAGTCGCTGCTGATTGCCCAAAACTCAAGTACGAGACAGGATCCCATGTGTGGCCGGGCCAGTAGCAATCAAAGCCAATGCCCAGCATCTGGCGAGGAGGCCCCATGGCCTTAGTCAATGCCTCCAGTGACTCCTTCTCGGCTGAATTGGTGGTGCTGCATGGTTTGACGTCTGCGGAAATGGCCATGTCGTAATACCAAAACGGAATGTATGCTTTTCTCACTTGCATGGATGACACGGATTCTTTGACATCTGGCATCTTTTGCGTGAAAATCTATGTATCATACACAAGCTGTAAGCATCACAACATTAGCTATACAAGCGCGTCGTTCACTCACGCTTTTGATAATCTTGAAAATGCTAAAGAATGCGTGTTGATTCACATACGACGCAATGTTGACAATTTGGTGCACTTTTTCTTCTGGAAGTTTAAAGGGCAATGCGTATATCTTGTTGCTGTGGTCAAGGGCAGTGTTGGTGTTGAGCCTTGCCGTGCGATAAAGTGCTCTTTTATGCGCTGACAACACAATGCTGTTTTTTGTACACACTCTCAACATGTTTTTTTTATTTAAATGAGAGAGAGAAAAGGGTATTTTGTCATGACGTTTTTGGGCAACTACTTATTTTGTAGTGGACGAAGCTGTCTCGAGGAAATTGCTGGGGACGAGACCTGTGCGCACAATCTTTTGGTTTCTGCTGTTTAATAGACTTGCTTCCCACCAGCCTTGTTCTTCGTCTTCATTCTTGCTAATGATACCGAGCAAATCGCCTTCACTGAACCCAATTTCACCTTCATCGGATGCTTCGTAATCATACAGGGCAAATGCAAAATCAATGAAATGGCCCTCTTTAGTCGTCTCATCATCAGCAGCAGCGGGTGCCTGCTGGTGACCAACACGATAGTAATCCTGGACAAACTTGTCATTGTGATACGATTGCTGACCGATGCTGCGAACAGAGCCACCCGACGAAGACGACGATGAAACAGAGCCCTGGTAACTGCCTTGCTGTTTGTCCTTGAGCATGCGTTCGTGTATCAGTTGCACAGAGGGAGGTGTTGTGCTCTTGCTCAAATGGCTTTCCATGCTGCCATGCTTGGTGCTGACGGTCCCAGTTTCTTTGGATGACAGCGAATTGAATGGGTCATACAGGTCCATGTAGCTGCTGGAATTGTTGCTTTGCAGAGAGCCAGATTGGCTGTAGGCAGGTCTCATCACCGGTTCAATGGAGCTCATGCGACGACCCGACGTTTGGTATGAAGAGGGCGATTGTTGCTGCTGATGGTAGTATTGAGAGGGGATGCTTCTTCTTTGCTGTTGTTGCTGTTGTAACAAGCTAGGCGAGGACATGGATGCAGTAGGCTTGATATCAGGATGACGGTAGGAACGCGTACTCTCTTCGCCAGCACCACTACGAGCAATACGCTTGGAATCCAGTTCACGTAACATGTCGTCGAGTTCAAATGCTGCAGATTCAGATGTACCCTCATAGTCTTCTTCTTCTTCGTCATCTTGGTCATGCACTTGTTGTTGTGTGTTTTGATGAGCAGGAGCAGGAGGAGCTCTGTCAAATGTGGTACTGGTGGCGGCGGTGGAATCAACATGGCGATCAGTGTTGCCCTTGGAGATATCAATTGGAGAGTCAGTGTCTTCCACAAAAGACACACGTCGCTGAGGATTGAAGGGTTGCTTGGCTAGCAGTGAGGAGGGCGATGCTTGTCTCTCTTTTCTGATTTCTTGGTAAGCAGACTTGAGGCGATCTACCTTGTCATCTTGCTTGGTTTTGCTAGGCGAATCTTGCTGATCTTTGTCTGTTGTAGCGGGTGATGCTTGCTCTGTGTCGGCTGCCTTGGGTTGATTTGCTTCCTGTGGTGGATTGGCAGCAACAGGCTTGACTTGAATCTCCTCTACGTTTTCCTCCTCCTCCTCCTCCTCCTCTTCAGCTTCACCATCAGTATCGGTTTCTGTGACATACTCATATTCTTCTTCATCGTCTTCCTCATCAGAAGGATACACTTCCATAACACCCATCATCAGCACTGGTTCTGTAGAAGGCAAATCCACAGCAGGCAATGTTGATGGCTTGGCAGTTTCCTTTGGAGCGCCAATCTTGTCTTCGGTAGTAGTGGCTGCTGCGGCTGCTGCTGCTTTCATCAAGAGAGACGACTTGCTAATACTGCTAGTACCCTCAGATGCCATGCTGGAGACAGACGATCTTCTTCTTCTATGTTGCAAATGGACGCGAACGCGGTCTTCGGATTCACTGTGGTCTTCGGCATCAATGTTATCACGAAGCACATGATGTGTGTGCTTCAAATCGCCTCTGTCTTGATTTGCTTCATGATAGGCATGGAGCTTGATGTATTCCATGGGTGCTATTCAACGCATGAGATCATGTACATATGCCTTATCTACTGCCGAATGACAACTTACATGGAACAACATCACTGGACTTGTTGGTTTGGACAAATTCGACAAGATCCTGTGTCACATCGACCTTGAGTGCTTCCGTATTGACTCGCTCGCATGCTTGCACTTCGTTTTCAAGACATCCAATCATCAAGTTGGCACAATTGGACAAGTTGGATTTGAAGAATTCGAGCCTCTCCACCTCCAACTGCTCAAAGCTCTCACACGTCTTTCGCCACTCCACGTTCCAGTCTTGCACAATCTTGTCCAAATCAGCCAATGCTTCATCATAGACCTTTTTCAGCTTTTCAATGGTGATTTCTGCCATTTTGAATGCTGCGCGCTTGTCGTTTTCAGTTGCTTGTTGCTGCACCATTAAATTGGCTTTTTCAATTTCGAGATTGTGTCGCTTGTGAGCCTATTAAACGTCAGGGGGCAGTGGGTGAGTATATGCATTCTCTTGCGCGAGATTTATAGATCATACCCTTCGAACAAAATGAACCTGGATCTGTCTGTTGTTGTATAATTTCTGGATGGATGTTTGTGCCTGGATAGCGTTCAGTGTGAATAAGGGGGACATAGTATATTTCTCGATCGCACACAAGATGCTTACCTCCTTTCTCAACACCTTTTGCTTGTTCAACAAGGCACCCAACGGTGTTGCCACATTCTCTCTCAACAGCTTGGACAAGTGCAAGTGAGATTCAGCTACGGACATGAATTCGTGCTGCATGGCATCCATAGCGGCTTTACTGGATCCATTCTCCATGCTGGATGCCTTTTGCTTTTGAGCTATTTGCAATAGGGTTTTGCCATACTCTTCCTCCAGCAGTATTCTCGCTTCATAGGCATGCTTGTATCTTTCGCAGGTCTGTTTTGCGCCTCGCATTCTCTCGATCAAGGTAGTAATGCCATTTTTCTCTGTGCTTTCCTACAATTTGCAGACATGCTGTCAATAGGTGGATCCTGAATGTGAGTGGTGCTATTTCTTACCCAAAAGTTGTCTTGAAAGCGGGGCATAGGTGTTGCTACTGTATCAGCCATCATGGTTAGATTAGTTATTAAATATTAAATTATGCAAAGGAAAGAGAAAGAGAAGAAAATAGGGAACAAAGGAAATGAGCTTGTTTACATGCTCTCTCTTTTTTTTGACAATTGTTTACATGAAATTCCAAATTAGGAAATAAGAAAATAAACAACACTTTCTGTATGCGGATGATTAAACTACAGTTGTTGTAACCATGAGGATGCTTACAGATCAAAGACAGCATGACTGACAACATACACCATGGTAAGGATCTGAAAGGATCACAATAGACAAACAGAAGAATGTTTAAATACGTGCCGTCTCCATGATGGCGTGAAGGGTTAGAGACTTCTGCAAGCTTCAGATCAAGAAGATCGCATCATTTGCCAGCCAACTATATTCTAGTAATTGAGCAGAAAGCGAGCATTTTACAATGATATTTGTCTAAATTTATATTTTTGCTTTTCAAGTTGCTATCTTTTGTCTCTCATTCTTCTATTGCTGATGAATCCAAAGATCATTCAGATGACTGAGATGATTGTGAGTGCAAGCCAGTAGGGTCTTCTCAAATTGTATTGATAGTAGTGGTATTCTTGAGGTATATTACTATGCCATTTTGCAAGGCTATCTCACACATTGCTTTCATTGGTTCAAGATTGAAAAGAACGTTGATTGGAACCAGAAAACTTGCAAGACTTACGAAGAGAGAGGGTATCAAGCGATTTTTGCATTATTCAGTGGGGTAATAAATTCATTGATTTCAACTTCTAGATTCATTTATTGTATAAAAGCACCGTTCTGCTACTGGTAGTCGTTGGTTTATATCTATTTTACTACAAAGAAATTAAATACACAGCAGATGGCATCAAATTCAATAGGTAGGTTTTTAGAAGCTATACTGCGACATGACAAACAACAACAAGTAGAGTTTTTTTACGGATTTCTGAAGGTTTTCAATGTAAAATGTATACTAACTCGACATCGCTTTATGTCTGATGGTATTCAGTGTCTATTCCTAAGGAATACCTATTGTTGAAGGTCTGGGTCGAGTCTGAAGCATCCATTGTCGTGGATCTACAAGCGGCAAAAGGTATTCCTCACAGCCAAATTGTCTAAATTCAAACCTCAATATCTCATCTTCTAAGCCCTTTTAGATGCTCGGAATAGTGCCAAATGATTGCTTTTAATCACTAATTACTTGCTAGACCTTTATCTTGAATTTTTTTGGATCGATGTAAATCGACGAAAATTCACGATTTTTCATGAGGTACCCCTCATGGTTTTTGTTAAAATTCAAACGATCGCAATTTTGAAGGCGAAAACGACACTTTTTACTATGATGTATATTAAATCAAAATGACCGCACAGATGTAGGGTAACCTGTGCAACTGCTATTTTGAACGTTGTATATGCTAAATCTCGACTTTTCCCGGAAAAACTGCTTTTTATATTTTCTCAAAATTCTTTATCTTTTTATTCTAAAAGTATCTTAAAATTAACATCACTGGATGCGCCTTTAAATTCTCCTATTAAGTTTATTAGAAAGTAGTATGCGCTGAGCACACTTTATATAGCTAACTTTAACAAAAATGTTTACAAATGTCAAATTATATCGATATTGATTCAAAAAAATCATTTCAAAAAATCATTTGGGTACAGTCACCACAGTGCAAAATGTTCAGTGTACACGTCATTCAAATTCTGTGTGCTCAGCTTATTGGCTCCAGTCACCCTCAGCAACGCGTCTTTTTTTTTTTTTTTTTTTTCAGGCTCCCTTTCCACCCTGTTTTTGCACTGCACTTTTTCTATTAAACCATATACTTTTTATTACTCTTGGTTGAATACAACACCACTATCGCCAAAAGAAGCATACCTTTGCAACCACCAGTACCCAAGACGACATCTTTCAAGTTTGTTACAGTAGGTATCAGCCGATAAGAGCCACCTTTCGCGGTACAATATACAGTAATACTAATTACACAGTTTATTTTAGGCCAGTTCGTTGCAATATATTCATTGTGTTTGGTTTGTATCTGGTTTGTATGTTCCCCTTCTTTGGTTGCCATGGATTACATTCATTCAACCTTTTATTACTTTCTTTCTCGTAATACTGTGCATTCTTTATTAGTTTGCTCTATTGCGATTTGTTCTTTTCCCCCTCCTTTTCTGCACGCAACTATTTTTCTGTTGCTGTATCATAGTGCTATGGTGTATCTTTTAATGCACTGTATTATTGCTGACAGTGCTATGGTGTATCTTTTGATGCATTGTATCGCTGGCAGTGCTATGGTGCATCTTTTGATGCATTGTATTGCTGGCAGTGCTGCTCTATTGTGGAGTAGCCTTGCATTCTTTTTGTTCTTCTTCAAGTATTACATCTTCTGTAATACTGGTTGTATCAGTGTTCGTGCTTCGTATGAGGCAACCACGATACTTTTTTCTACCTTTTTTTTTTCTTGTACTCGTCATTTTGATGATATTCATTGCATGTTACCTCTTTGTATGTAACTGTATTGCGATGTTTCTGTTATTCTTCATTACATTCTAATGATCCCCTTTTGTTACTTTTCCCACTACTTTTCATGGTTCTTTGAGCCATAACCCTCTTTTTTCGTTGTGTGGATAAGCCTATCGTTGAAGTACAACTAGATTTGATTCAGAGGCTAGGGGGTAGATAGGCTGCCCTCACTTGATTGGTATCACTTACTTGGTGCTAATTGAGAGTCTCAAGCGTTTGCACTATAAGCTGGGGTGTGTAGTAAGGCATATTCTGGCATTTTAGGGGATTTTGATGACGGAATTGCTAAATTACTGTATTTAGTAATACTTAAAACTCCGCCTAACGTCAAAACAAGGGGAAACCCTCGCAATTTTTTTCCAGGATTTGTGGTGTATGTAGTTCTTTTAGAGCAATCTGATTGGGTGAAATTTGGAGACAGCTCAGAGAAATAAAGCATTTGTATTGAAACTAAAAATGTAAATGAAATGAGAAAAGCACGATTAAACATTCAAAATGCATGGTACAAATGGCTTAAGGTAACTACACACGATACGACTATGAGTATTAGACGTAGCGAAGTTAGACTTGATACCGTAAGAAAGAGCGATATACATAAAAATATGCCGAACATCATCAATATAAAAGATGCATTTGAAAATTTATATTATTATAAAATGCATTTGTTGATCATAATGCTGTACCACTTAAGTTCAGGTTAGTAACAGCTTGACATATCTTGTAGTATAACACATGGCAAGCTAAACCTAAAACATGCCGATTATGTGATTTCCCGGGCACAAAAATAAATCAGCTTCCGTTTAATTCGATTAATCCAACATAATACAGCCATGGGCTACAAGGTTGTATAACACTTCAGGCAATGCAATTGCCGTTATTAATGATAATGTAGTAATAAAATTCTGTATCAAAAGGAGGTAACAGGTTGCAGACTCGAAACAGCGAATACACTGCATTCATGTGTAACGGATGTCAATCATCTAAAAAGAAATGCTTTTTCAGTGAAACAAAAAAACATGTTAGAGCCAAGCGGTTTTGAGTAAAGTGCTGCCCAACATCCCCTCCACCATTCTATGATTCCCATTTGCTTGTAATTAACAACTTTCCTTATGAATCTTGTCCAGATCAGTGCCAAAAATTGACTAATTTCGAATATCATTCATTCGTCAACGGCAACTCATCCGATCTGAAATCCAGTTATTTTTCGCTACTTTTGATACTCTACTACTAATTTATCAAAACCCCCTTTCAAAAGCCTATGTCAACGAGAAATTGTTTAAGAAAGAGATGTAAAAAGGACTCGAAAGCGATGATTCCAAGGTATAGCCCCACTGCTTCCCTTTTGATATAAATAAGCCAGTCATTTTGTACATAATTCATTAAAAATGCTAATATGATGCTAAAGAAGATAATGGAGCGGATCTAACGACATGAAGCTCTGTGATTATTAGTTACTAGATCTGGAGGTATGTCTGATCCTTTGTGCAATATCCGCCACTCATGTCGAATACATCTGCTTTGCGGATTCATGACACCACTGCTACTTTAATCAAATGTGTCTGTTCATCGACTCGGAAAGTTATATGACAACGATAAGCTGTATCGAACATCAAGATCAGTGGAATTTTATTTGGCATAATTACAAGTAAAAGGAACTATGTTGTGGTATAAAGATTAACTTTTTAGTAAATATTTTAAAAGATTGACAAGCAGCCAAGGACTACTAGTTCCTCCATCTAGGATGAAGGGAATGCCCTAAATCACTAGCAATGATGCAAATCAAAAAGGTAAGTTGAGTGAATTGCCGTATTTCCAATCGTGATATACATACACATGCCTATGCTCCTCGATAGCAAAGTCGTCCTCAGTATCAGATAGCAGGGAATGCTGCCTACATGTCGCCAGCCGCCGCCTTGTGTTAGTGTAACCTGCGTATTATTTTGCATGGATGACAATACCGACCGTTTTAATGTCTGTCGACTACTGAAATTATCACCTCCATTGTCATACATCCTGCTTTGGTTGTTATTACTACTAATGTAGCAAAGAGTGAGCTTTCAGTCATGCTGCGCACAGGTGGCCTCCTTTCTCACTCCATCCTACCTTTCAGCTATTACAACAGGACCATCTGAATCATCTTCTAAAGGCTGATCGTCGTCATTGGAATCGTTGTCCTCGTCTGAATCATCCAACACAATAACATTGCCTGTTCGTCTTGGCTTCGGTAGTGCGGTGGCAGCTTGTTTGGCGGCTTCAGCAAGCTGCAGTTTGTTTTTCAGCCGTTCCAGCTTTTTCTCCAGGTGTAGATTGCTTCTTTCTAGTAGGGAAGACTTTCTAACAGCATCATCACGTTCTCTACAAGGAGCCAAATCGCAGTTAGTTTATCATATGCCTGTCAACAAAAAGAGGTGCAATCAATTGCTGAGATTTACGTATGAGCTTTTCTTAATCTAGTTTGCATAGCCCTATTCTGTATGAGCAATTCTTCTTTAGGGTACGAATCTAAATTCTCGAAGAAAGCTCTAGAAGTAGGGCTATTCATAAGATCATCCAACTCTGCAACTCTGATATAACAGTCAACATATCATTTTGCAAAGGGAATGCCGGATGTTGGAGATTTACCTTCGTATCTGCTTCATATGACGGATTGCTTTGGTAGCTCCACGAAGATCTGACGCTATCGTTTGAGATTTAACCCTCTCGTCCATGAGCTCTTGTCTAGCCATATTGAAGCGCTGTTGGGCTGTCTCTTTCTCCTGTCTAAGCTGAAGTAGTTGTAGTTGCAAGACTTGCATGTCCTCGGATGTGTCTGCGTGGGCGGCTTGTGTTTGCTCGTCATCGCTGGATAAGTAGAGTGGCGAAAGGATTTTTTGTTGTGTGCAGGCCTTCTTACACAGCGGGCAATTGCGATGTTCACGGACCCAAGGTTGGAGGCTGTGGATACGTAGTCTTTTAGACATGATTGTGAATGTGTATCGCTTGGGATACTCACCAGCTCTTATGATACACATGGCCACAGGGTAGAGCAGCTGGATGATCCCCACTCGCTATCAGTGGCTGCAGGCAGATGATGCATTGAAAGGGCATAGTTTGATTGGAATTGAGGGAGAGATTTGTGAAAAGAGGTAATTAAATGGGATGGCACACACACACTCATCCATTGTCCTCTTGAAAGGACAGTCCATTGTGACTCCATGAAACAGGTAAAATTTTCCTGACTCAAAAGGGCTTCCCTTCTTCACGGCACTCGATCCATTCTACACCTAATCGCATAAACATGTCCAACAAGAATCAGCAGGCCGAGAAGGTGGTCAAAGGGGGAAAGAGCGATGCCATTGCGCAAAAGAATACCATCACCAATCTTCTCAATCGCTCCATCAAATTCAGAAAATCGAGATATGTGGACCAGAAATTCGAGCTCTTTAAGAAAAAGTTTGCGCCTGTCAATGGTGTCTCAGGAGTAGTGCATGCGACATCAGCCTACGATAATATCAGTGCCGGCGGAGGAGCAGAGAATGTGGCAGATAAAGTGGATGCCAATGGGTTTACAAGACCCTCCAAGGTGCTGTTTGCCAAGGACAAGCTGAATTCGGGGTGGAATGACATTCATCCCGTTGGATCTGGTCTGAAAGATCTGGGGCAACTCTCCTCTCTCAATGCTGTGTTGCAGGTATTGACCTATACACCGGCCTTGGCGAATTACATGATGAACAGAACACACAGCGCTAATTGTAAGTCTTGGCTGATTGATCCGTGATGAGAGTTTCTGAGCATGTCTTGCAATCATAGGTACAATCCAAGATTACTGCTTTGTTTGTGCTGTGGAAGAGCATATTAGAACAGCACTCAAGGGGTCACCGTACGCCCTTCAGCCTCGAGTGTTTGTCGGCAAGCTGAAAAGTAAGTTGTCTCGTCTACGATCCTACTGATTCAGCCTAGTTACTCATGGCCGCTTGATAGAAATGCCGCATGGATCTTCCAACAAGGACGCTTTTGATGTGTGGAACTATTTCATGGAGCAAATGCAATCCTTTTTACTGTCTGAAAAGAGATCCAAGGACAAGCTTGTACAAGAAACGACAGCATTATACCAGATTTTTGGAGGCTATATCCAAAAGAAACTAGAATGTCCATCCTGCAACAAGTTTGACAATGTGTACGACTCCTTTTTGGATTTGAGCCTGGATTTGACACAGTGTAGCACAGTGGAGAGATGTCTGACCAAGCATTTCAAACAGCAAATCACGGCTTCCCGAGAATGCACCAGTTGTCAGCATGAAGGCGAGCAAAAGGGGACACACAGTATATACAAATCACCCATGACATTAACACTTCAGCTAAAGCGATTCAACGCGGATGCCGACACCACAAAGATCAACAAATTCGTCAAATTTGAAGAGTCTATGGATATCAAGCGAGTGATTACAGCAAACGAAACTGTCAATACCAAATACAACCTGTACGCTGCTATTGTGCACACTGGACAAACCATCAATGATGGACACTACATGGCCTATGTCAAGAGCTCCAATGGCATCTGGTATTGTATGGACAACGAAAACGTGCAAGTGGTCAGTGTCAAGCGACTCTTAGAGGAGAAGCCATACATGCTGTTTTATAATACGCCTCCTCCTGTGGCTGCTAAGCGACCCAAGGCATCTGTGGATAAAGCAAAGTCGCAACAACAACAACAAGAGATTACAGTGGAAGCCGAGATTGAGGATGCACCCGAGGAGGAACAGGCAGAGGAAGAAGAGATAGACGAGGATGTCATTATGCCTCAAGTAGACAATCGAGAAGAAGAAAAGGAATTGGAAGCTCAACGATTAAAGCAAGCCATGGAAGAAGTGTCTACCAAGGAGAAAGTGGAAAACACAGCTGCAATTGTCGTGGATCACAATGCCAACATGAAGACCAAGCGAGAAAAGCTGGGAGCACTCATTGAAAAGGAAAGCGCACAGAGTAAAAGTGCCGAGGTCAAGGGAGCCCTGTTGGCCAAGACACCCAACAACCAGTTTCAAGACGACATTAGTACCTGGGAGGACGATGTGGTTGCTGGCGCTCCTAATGCAGACAAGAGAAACCAAGTGCTCAAACAAATCAAGCCCAAGCGAAAGCGAGTGGACATGTACGATCTCGATTATGATCGTGGCAAGGTGAAGAAGGTCAAGAACAAGCAGCAAGACGATAAGTTTAGCAAGCCTAATATGTTCCAAATCACGGCTGATATGAAGCAAAGCAAGAAATCGAAAAAACATCATAAATAAACGGTTCATGACTGTGACTGCAGCGGCAACGCACATCAATGCTGTTTGATGTTTGTTTGCATCTCTGCCTTGATCCTAAACCTTTTTGTCTTTATTAGCCAGTCTTTGGGATGAGTGAAGCATCTCACCTTACAAGCAATGTTCTGCTGAAGCAGTGTGTAGCAGCATTGGACCATTTGTACTCTCGCATCCGTCATAGAGATCACATCACCCTGCTGAGCTCCATTGAGGAAAGGCTGTTTCAAGGTCAATTTAAGGATTTCGAGAGCTTCAGGGCTGAATTACTTTGCATAAACGACTTCCCGTTAAGCACACTAGAAGCAAGGTAGAGACGCCATTGAGACAGTCTATTTTACAATATCAATTGACGCTTTTTCTACATGTAATCATTGGTTATTTGTAGCTCTACTAGCAGCAATACAGCAACAACATCCAATACTGATGAGGAAATCTACCACTTGCCCATCTTTTCATCCACCACCTACAAAACTGGAAGGTATACACAATCTCCAGAAAGAAAATATATGATATTGCATTAAACGATATGCTAATGTCTATGCCATCAAATAGCACCATGTATTATGTTCACGACACATCCCCACATCCTGTTAATATGTGGCTTCTGAACGATACTACCGCTACTACTAATGCACCGCCACTGTATCGATTGTTTGTCTGCGGGAATGTAGATCAATTGGTAGATGCAAGAGACAAAACGCACGCTACGGTAGCCATTTTCACGAATACCATCATCTCACCTGTCGAATCAAATGCCAGCACTGTCAGTATTAACGCCAATGTCACTATTGCTCGCCCTCTAGGCCCTCTACACACATCCAATATACCTGGCTATGAACATTGGATCAAAATCAGCATCATCAAGAAATGTCAAATCACACACATGGCGTCTGCTGATGTCGCAAAGACACTTTTCGAGAGACATGAGGGCTCAGTACAGATACTGTATGACACTGACAAGGAAGAACCAGATAAAGAGAAAGCTGAAATGACTCGCCAATTTGCAATTTCAGTCATGAGTTTGCTCGACGTGGTGCCGTCGGATCCTCAGCAACAGCCTGCTACTGCCCTGATTCATGTTTCCAATCATGCAAAGGATTTATATATCGAAACAATATCGCAACCCGTTATGGATGAAACAATCAAACATGCTACCAAGCGTGCTGGAGCTTCTGGTGGTAAAGATGTTGATGTAAACTCTATACAGCCTGAAGAAGCAGCTGCTCCATCTGAGCCCAAGAAACCCAACAAATACTATATCCCTACCGGTCGACCTGTGGGTAGACCACGAAAGAAGGTGAGGCCTAAACCGCCAGGCAGACCCAAAGGCAGCAAGAATAAAGTGTATTACTATGTTACTGAGGAGGAAGAAAAGGCAAGATTGGAGCCAGAGAAAGCAGAAAGAGAAAAGGCAGAGGCAGTGAATCAAGCGACATCTGATGCAAATGACAGGGCTCCTGTTCAGGCAGCACCGGATGCAGTCCATACCCTCACAAACACAAATGTCAACGCTGCTGCGCATTTTGGGTCTGCTACTGCTATTGTCCCAGGCGGTGTCTTTGACATGGATATCTTGCCAACAAGTATAACGACTGATACTCTAACAGAAGCTGATATCCAAGAAATTCTAATTAAAGTAGTTGGATCATAAATAGTAGGCCCATTACTTGATCAATAAAAGTAAACGTGCTCTCTTGATATGGTTGTCATGGCTGTTTGTTTTGTAACCACCAAAGAGTCGAGATCAGATCATAACATCACTACCGATCGGCTTGACTCTCATTGCGAAACACAGTGACTCACTTTACTACGGCAAATGATAGATTTAACCCAACTACAGACTATAGTCCATCAACCTTATCCATTCCAAAATACATTGTAGATATCAAAAGGATATTCATCATCCATTAGAGCCATATCTTTTTGTATTTTACTCTTCTTCTTGACTCACAGATCAACCACAGAAACGGAAAGAAGACACTCTACACTACAAATCAGTCTTGATTAAACCCACAATCAGTTAAACACTCTTTTTCCACCCCCAATAATTCATGTCTTTTACTCAATACGATCATAATACAACAGATACAGAACACGAATTTATAAACCAAAGCGAAAACAACAACACTTCTCAAACAACCCATCATGATCCATCTCAATTCAGAAAAGGAAAAAAGAAGCTGCATCGTCTACCAGAAGTGGACCCAAAGTAAAAAGATTTCGACTACGCATACAAAAGAAGCATGTATTGACACATTGGTCTCTTTAGCGAACCTTGCTTTGTGCATCAGCTCTCGGTAGAGCTCATTACACACATCTTCTCGAGACTGGACCCAGCTAGTTTGGCTACTGTAGCCAAGGTCTGCACTTACTGGAGACACATTGTCATGGACGACAGCTGCTGTAAGCATATTTATCTCTAGTTCAAGTATCATGTTGATTGACACTGTTGATAGGGAGAGATGCATTTGTGTCTTATTTTGGAGGCTTGCCATTCAAAAGACTCTCGGTGGAAAGTTGGAAGACAGAGTACATTCTACGAACACATCTAGTCAGGTATAAGCGTAGAGATGTCAGTTGAGAAACCATGCAGAATATACTGATCCCATTTACGCACAGAAAATGGACAAAGGGTCGTGGCAATGTCATGACATTCAATCCCAAAATTGGGTCTTTAGAAGCAATGCAAGTCGATTTTGACGACACTACCATGTTGGTAGCCAGCACAGAGCACGGCGTAGCAGCAAAATGCAACCCCATGACTGGAAAAGTCTCTCATCGCCACTTGCTATATAGCACAAATGAAAGCGTTCGTCTGCAATTGACAACTGTCAAGATGGATAAGGATCGTATCTTGTGGGGATTTGGTCCTGGCTTTATCACACTCTCTACCCGCACCAAATCTACCAGTCGTCTCAAGGTATTTTCTGAATTCCATCAAGGATCTGTGCGTATCTTGTCGCTGCCACAACATGTGCAGGACATTGTGTTAAGTGGTGCCGAGGATGGCACTGTCAAAATCTGGGATGTTACAACCACTTCATGTGCCTGGACTCTGTTACCTGTATCTGCGTCTGCTCGCGTGCCCACCTGCTTGGAAGTGACAGCCGATCATCGTATCATCATTGGATATGACGACGGCTCAATGGTTGTCTGGCATGTCAATTTGAACCACCTTGTGCAACTGAGTCGAAACAGACACCAAGAGGATTTCGACGAGAAGAGGGCGACTTTTGAAAGGAAATTGCAGGATGAGAAGGTGGTCTTGAACGCACCTGTCAGTGATGCGCGCTCGGGTGTGACACGTGCAACCTACGATGTCGATTCAAATATGCTGATTGTTACCTATCATGGTCATCCGGATGTCTTGAAATACTGTACCAATACGGGCGCTCTGGTTGGCACCTTTGGCTATGGACATGTTGCCGGTGCATCTGTTACTTGCATGCAGTGGGATACATTGCCCATCTCTACGACACTGTCATTGGAGTCTGCGTTGAAGCCTCGTCCTGCAACTGCAAAAAGAAAAGGCGGTGGCATCATTGATCTATCGGCATCCGCCTCTTCGTCGCCGGCAAGTAGATCAGGCTTATCTTCTGGACAAGGCACTCCATCCTCTGTCAAGACGACTCGCCTACTTGTTACGGGCGATGATATGGGACGTGTCTGTCTGTGGAATGGAGATGATGTGAACAAGGAGGGTTATTCGATCAAGCCTATTCGTATTCTTACCGGCCATTTGGTTGGCATCAGCGCTATTTACATTGATGCATGCAAGATTGTTACCGGTAGTGATGACGGTTGGATTTACATGTGGGATCCCTTGACTGGTGCCAACATCAACACGCTCGGCAATAAGATACCCAAGCATGCCCCTGTGGATCGCTCTGATATGAGCGTGATGCGTGTCAAGAATCTCTGGTGCAACGACTATCAGGGTGTAGCAACCATTGGACATCAGGTCAAGACATGGGATTTCTCTCCTGGCAAGCAGTTCCTCAGTCGACGTACATTGAAGCAAAAGGGGGGAAAGCCCGGCAACGCGGTGGTCAGAGACAGGATACGCTATGAAATTGGCCGTGAAGTCAAGGAGTCCATCAGTAAACTGCAATCCGAGAAACTGGAACGAGAACTAGAGGCAAAGGAAATTAACAAGCTTTCACTGGGCGGGTTGTCTGATGAAGAAATGCTGGCTTATGCCATGATGCTTTCCGAACAAGAGACAGCAACGACTACAACGACAACAGCACAGGCATCTCCACACCACACCTCTGATTTTATCGATGAGGATGACGAGGAGCTCATGAAGGCGGTGATTGCAAGTTTGGAGCAACCCACATTTGACACAGAAGCAGTGTCTGATGAGAGTATGAATAGTAGCCAGTGTGCAAGCAACACTATCAGTACTGCTGCCAGTCATAGCCATTTGTCCCATCTCAACAGCCAGAGTGACATTGACAATGACGATGACGACTATTATCAATGGCCTACTGTAGCAGATTCTATCACGATGAAATCTCCTCAACAGCAGCAGCAACAACAACAAGAAGAGGATCTGGACGAGGAATTGCGCTACATTTTAGAATTGAGTAAAACCGATAAATAGTTTCATTGCATATAGTAATTCAACACAAATAAAGCTTTCTTTCATTCTCAATATATGAACTTGAAGCTGTTTGCCCTTGGGCATGGTAAGGATAAGGCTTGCACCAACTTGTATGTGATTTAATCATTTAATGAGCTCTCTCAAGAGCATCAAATAAGCATTTACAGCCTTTGGCTATAGCCGCCGCCGCCAGCCAAAATATTTCATTTTCCGATATGAACTTTTTTCTCGAAATGGCAAAAATGTGTTCCAAAATCGAACTCGATTCTCTAGTTTGGGAAATTTCACATAGGAAAGTGTCATGATCATATCATACCCCTTAGGAGTTTTTAGAAGGCCTTTTTAATACGCTTCTGATGGTGTCAAAAAAAGAAGGTACTTTATATGAATTTATTGAGCAAATTTGGAAAATGTAAATTAAGGTTTTTTGCGAAAATGTCGAGATTTTACATATAAAGGTCTCACGGACAAAGTTTGAGAGGTTGCTTTGGACCAAGGCGAACCGTTTGAATTAATATTTGCCTTAGTAAAAGTCTTCATTTTCACGTCGAAAAACGCGACTGTTTGATTTTCGATGAAAAGGATGAGGGGTACCTCATGCTTTTTCGCAAAATTTTGGTGATCCCAAAAAGGTTGAGCAAAGGTGTCAGAAAGTAACTGCTAGACGAGAGCAATTGTTTGGTGCTATTCTAGCAGCTTAGAACGGCTTTTAACACGAGAAAACGCGCTTCAAATGCACCCAAATCTAGCTGTTTTTGCGTGTTTGGCAGCAGTAAGAGGCAACATTGCTGTGTTGTCTGCCCATATATGAATTGCTCTGACTGATACAGACATGGAGCATCATAGAAGAGTCAAGTGAACAATAATAGTTCATTGGTAATCATTATTTTTTATAGATAACAAGAAGAATTCAAGTCGAATCATGGTACATACATGTCTGCAGACTTTATTTTTGGCATGTAATGCAAGCGGTATGGTGAGACAATTGGCGGTGTACTACATGAATGCATTTATGCAGAGACATAAACCTTATCCAAGCATGATTCATAATTGACAGTTGTTGAATAAATAAGTTTATTAGAGGTATATGACTAAAAGTATGTACATGATGGGTATTTTGTAATAATAAGTACAAGATTGTAGCCATTGACTAATTAATTTTCTTGGCTCAATGGGTGAATGGAAGGAGAAATATCTACAACAGAGGACGACGTGTCAAGGATAGGTGAAAGTTGATGTGGTTGATAATGTTGAGAGTGTGATGCTGATGATGCTTCATCTACATTAGTAGTAGCAGGGACGCCATCCTCGTTTTCGGATTTAATTTTTCCAATGCCACAATGCACAAGAAACCAGTGAACAGCAGAGGCCAATCGAGGATGCTTGTATGGCACCAAGATACGATTCTCAGAATGAGGGTCAGCTATGATGTTATTCTGATAAGAGCATCTTTGGGAAGGTGCTTCGAGGTCTTCAAAAGCAGTGCTTGATGAGGACAGAGGTGATGAAGGTGGCGGTGCTGTTCCACTCTGATTGGTATCGTTGCGATGGATGCGAGAATAAACTGAGGCTGGTACGCTTAAGCGTCGCATAGGCACCGTATTGAAAGGTACGCTGCTGTCGTGGCTCGAGCGTTTAGTACCTTTGCTTTCCCAGTCAATATTGATGAATTCGGCAGTTGTAGCGTCCATTGACAGCTGAGTTGTTGCTTGACCTTTGCAATGAGCGACAGAAGGCTTTTGGCAGCTAGTGGAAGACGAGGAGGACGGCGAGGAAGAGGGCATCATGGTAATGGAAGAGGAATAACTATGGGCGGCTTTCTTGTGGTGCTTGTTATCCAGGGACAAGATTTCCAGTTGGCCATCGCTGTATTTTCGGATCTGACTGAATTCCTCGACGTATTTTTCCTTGAAGCAGCCCCACTGCTCAGATATGTAGTGTGTCATTGCTGGGTCACTAAAAAAGACAATTGACACAAAGAAGCCTTGCAAGCACTTGAATACGGCGTCGGCCAGTGAGAAACTAAAGTTAGGTACTCCGTTGTGAGGATTGATCAAGTAGATTTGGAAGATGAACCCCCAGATATTACTAATAAATGGAACTGCATAATTGACAGGTGTTAGAAGCTGCATGAATATCAAACACCGTTTATGCAAAATACTTTACCGAGGGGATACAGGACACATCTGGATATGACTCGCATAAAAACGTTGGATTGCGCCTTGATGCGTTGCTCGACACTGGATTGTGCTGATTCGGCTGTTTGCGACATGGAGGCTATGTGGACCCATTTTCCAACCAAGGTGTGGTGTTCATGTGTTAATTTGACCAGTGCAATGATGGAGCAAATAACAGCAATGATAACGGAGAGGAACAGGCAGCCGTAAAACCACATCTGCATGCATTGCTACTAGTCAGTTGTCGACTCTTTGCAATGTTCAACTAGAGAAACTTACCCATAGTAGACTGCTGTGGCCAAGGAATTGATAGTAATGTATGAAATAGTAGCATCGAAGATCGGTGCGATCCGACAAAACATCATCCGACGATACCGCAATGGGGATGGCGATGGTGATTATGCCATAGACAAAGGCGCTTGGGTAGTAAACGTATTCCAATCGTTTTGCTGATGTATTCACAGTGCAGACAAAGACGAGCACCAAATTGATGCCCACCAAGGCAAGAAAGACAGCGCTCATCACCCTTGTGAACATGGCCACAATGGCACTTGCTCTGCAGATGTATGTATCGCCGTAGATCAGGACAACGACAATGTCAAAGATGGAATTGATGAAATTCATGATGCTTGCTATGAACACACATCGCAGCGACACTCGATTGGCTTTGTCTGGATGTGACATTCTTAGATGAAGATAGCAGATAATAATGATGAGCGAGGAGAGCATGGAAATGGCCGATGTTGCACAACATGCTTTCAATAATTTGATGTATTGTTGTAGGGTGTAAAGGTAGTTGGATGTTGCCGCAAAACTGTGTATTGGTTGATCTGTTGTCATTATGTAGGGTTATAATTTTGTTGAAAATTTTCAAAAAGAAGAGTGAGTGAGATGGAAGAAGGGAAAGGGTCTTTATATATATATATAATGACATGAAATCATATTCTTGAAAGAAAGAAAAAAGCTTAAAAATGGAAGGATAGAAAAAAAGACTTAGTTTGGAGGTGTTTTACGCTTTTTGCAAGAAAACGGGCAATTTTTTCCAGCATCCAAAATCAGGACATATCTTATTGTACCTTCCAAATATTGCGCATGTTATCAGTCGACCCTTTTTCTTGCGACATTTTCAAGGCACGGCATGGTCCAACTCACCTGTAAACTTGAATTTGACTAGTCTAGTTTCACTCCCTGGATAGAATGTTTCTTACAAATGTTCTAATTTTGTTTCTTTTTTTCCAGACACTTAACAGCCTATCTTTAACAAACAAATCCCTCTTTTATACATTGGCTGGAGATATAAGGTTGGTTGGTATATTTAAAACGTTAATTTTGAGAGATTTGTCATGTTTTACCAAGACATTTAGAGTATTTCGTAGCAGTAAGTGCGATAGTAAACACATTTGTCATTTTAATGGCCTTGAAATAGTATGGACAAAAGTGGTAAGATACTGTGGAGCGTGGTCGGAAACGTCTTGGTTGCGTTAGATGGAACTCGCTATCAAGTCATGCATCTTTTGATCGATTTCTGTTGCTTTTGGACTCATGTCCCTTGATTGCTATTCTGGCGAATAGCCATGATTCCATCTCACACGCTCCGGTTTCTATTCAATTACTGCTGACACTAATGCTCGGGTTTGTTTTTCCCCTCTTTTACATAACATTCGCAATAAAGATATCATGGCTCTCAAATCCCTTTCAATTCATTTCAGTACCAAGAAATGTAATATGTGTACAACATTTTGCATAATGCTTTGAATAAATTTTGCTGTCCACACTTTCTTTAGCCATATGATGCTTGCTTGGGCGTGCTAAATCTTCGTTCTAGGCGATTGCTTGATTTGGCTACAGATCCGATTCTGTGGACATTCGATGGAAATTCTGAAGTTTTCTTTTTTCAGTGAGTTTTAGCCAGAAAACACATTGCTGTATGACACCACATAGCCATGAAACACACCCTGCGATGTGGCGCTAGTGCGTTCAAGCGCTTAGATTATGTTGTGATTGATCTCATCTTCTTCCAGTGCTGAATGTCGAATGCCATTTTGCCCAGATAGGATCATGTCGCCTTTCAATAATGTCAAACCACACACACACACAACATTAGTCACCACATCAATCTCTAAAGAAATCAGTGAGATGTATGAGATCTTTGAAGCACATCAGATCTATGCTAAGCAATATCTTTGATTTTGCTAGGCTAAAAACAAGATTGACGTGATATGGACTATGGATGATGGTGTTTTCTCAACCGCATCTTCTGCTCAGGTGCTCGAAGAAGATTTATTCAATCATAGTGTGAGCATTTGCCACACATTCAATGCCACGAACCCAATCAAATGATACTTTTGAGGTTCGCCAGCTTAAATTTCTTTTTATTCTGTCCTCTTTGTTTGTTTAAACCAAACCATGCTAAACCAAGTCGTTCTTCCAGCTTATATATACCATCTCATCCTCACACATGCCTATTCAACAGAAAATGTACTGCATCATCATGTAAACCACACAGCAGCATGGCTGACAGCATTTTATTAGGAAGAGATCATTGGCATGCTAATAGGATACTGGGAGGTAGTTTTTTTCAAACATGCGCAATAATGATCAAGAGAGAAGAAGGCTTACGTTTATCATATAGACGTTGCCTAGCAACAACCCCTACCAGAAGACAAAATCAATAGCCCATGTAAAGTACATCTCCTTCTTGACTCGATCCGACAAACGCAAAGACAGAGTGGAGATAGCACCAGAAAGCCTGCATCTAGCAGCGCTTGAAGCAGAGGTAAGTTGCTGTGTAAATGTTGGATCCCTGCTGTGTGATGTTGATTGTATTATACAGGAGTTTGGCAAGAAGACTGGCAAGCCCATGATGGTTATTGGCTGGTATCATAGTCATCCGCACATCACAGTGTTTCCCTCCCATGTGGGTGAGTTGCTTGAGCAAATGGAGCTACATACAACAACATCTTATTGACATTGACAGCTAGATCTCAGAACACAACTATCTCAACAATTAATGGACGACAAGTTTTTTGGAATCATCGCTTCCTGCTTTGACTCGCACAATGACAATGTAATGTGAAATATGTGTGTATATACGCTTTGCATAATGAAATGTCTAACGTACATCTACAACAAACAGACTGAAAAACTGCAAATTACATGCTTCCAATCAGCACAAGACAATCAACGACTCAATATACCACTCTTAATAGAGCCGAGTTTGGACATGTCCAGCGATATCAGGGAGCTTTTATTGAAACTTCCAGAGCACATGTACGAGGAATACAAAAAGGAATTCGCAGCGTCCAATGAATGCATCAAGTATGACTTGAGATCCATCAAGAACATTGATACCTCCAGTTTACCGAATACCATGACCCAATTATACAATGCAGGTGTCTATGGTCAATTATTGACTAGTCTGGTTGATAATATGATTGTTCCAACTACACATATATTGGATTTGAGGGCAATGGAACTGACGAACGAGATTGAGGAGCTCAAGAAATTCAAGCAGGCACTGTCGCTGTCGACCAGCAATGTGTCTTCGGCTACTCCGTCGCCCAAACCGCACAGATCACATAGAATAGACGATTACCTGATTGAACTCGAATAAATGTAAATTTATCATAGATTTGCATCTCTTTCTTTCTTTTTCTTTCTTCCTGCCTTTATAAAAAGAGTAATGGTTATCATAACTGAGGAGGAGAAGCTTTTAAAAGGGAACAAATATTTCAATATTGCATGGAAAGTGTCATTTGATGCATAATTTACACCCTGAAAGTAACATGAAACTTGATCTTTTATATAGGATGGCAGCCAGGCAAAGACAGCTTACAGGAGCCATCATCAATAGCAAAGAGAGAATAGGGCGTGATATTATCTTGACATATGACACTAGCAGGCTATGGTATGTACTATATGCACTTTGAGGCACCCTTTCCAAATGCATGCACTCATACAATGTATACTACTGTCGACAAAAAGTCAATTGATTCTAAATAATGAAGAAGCCTTGAAATTCAAGACTAAAGCACAGTTACTGTATGGTGCTTCCAAGATAATGAGACAACAGAGCTATTTCTTATATGGTATGCATATACATGTATCACTCATAAACACCCTACTATAAAGACAATTGACACACAACTTGCACATACAGATGATTCAGCCAAGCTTTGGAGTAAATTGAAAACTGATTTGCTCAATCCCGCAGTGTCTTCCTTTATTGACATGGACAAGACGACGATTCCAAAGCAAGTATCGCATAGAGATTTGTGTTTCCAATTGTACATGTATTGATAAGCACAATGTCACTAGGTCCAGTGCTATTACGTTATCTGATGCGGATACCCTGTTGCCATTTCAAACATCTAAAGGAGCTCCTTTATTCTCGTCTCTAGTATGTTTGTTACTTGTATGAATCATGAGATCCGGCTTCATTCGCTCACTGGCCATGCCGTCTATGTGTAGTTTGACTTTGCATTCAACGACCAAATCAATTTTCATCCTGACGCGGACAATTCCTCTGTCATCGTGAGGGTAGAGACCTCTCGCAACACTGGTGGCATGGAATCGCTCAACTTGCTTGGCAGTTCTGTTTTTCCGCACTTGCTGAATGATCCATTATTGCAACAACATCAGCAGCAACAGAATCAAGGAGACCCGCAGCAGCAAGAATATCAATATGATGATATTGATATTGGCGACATGGGCTATGATATGATGGATTATGACTTGTACGGCACGAGTACTTGATTCGAATATGCACTTGTCATTAACATGTATATCCATATAGTGATGAACAACAGTCGCAGCACGATATCAGTGCTATTATCAATGAACCTCCAGCAGGAAATCCAGAGGCACAGGATGACAGCATATTTGATTTCCCTCTCGTAACTGCAGACATGCAAATGCGACAGCATTCTCACTATGTTTCTCCCTTGAACCAGGCAAGAAAACGCTTTTATTAAAAATTAAATCACGAGCTTTCTTTCTAACGAAACCCACCCTTATTGTAGACGTCCCCGCTTGGTGCCCCTGCCCACATTGCAGCATCAGCAGCAACCTACCAAGGCCTTGGTCCTATTCGTAATGCAAGTGGACCCCCATCACTTATACAGGAAGAAGATGAGGAGGAGCAGGACAACTTGAGCATCACTTCAATTTCAACCAGCCATCTGAGCACAATATTGCCAATTGAAGCCATCACCCAAGGCCAAGCAGCACGCTTCAGGGCCAAACACATGAAACGCATGGTCGTGGAGAATACAATGCTTTCATATGCAACCGACTATACAACAGACGCTATCGTAGTGCGCACGCCTATTCAACAAATTCATGTAGCAAATGTGCGTAGAGAGACAGACAGCCAGAGACTGGCACGCATTCGACTCAATCTTCGATATCCTTCTATCGTATTTAACGCGACTTACCACAAAGACGCTTTATCGACCGAGAAAGGAGTGGGAAGACAACAGCAGCAGGGTCAAGAAATGGCATTTTTTAATAGAAACCGACTTTCTACTGATCAGGTAGTGTGTGTGCATGAACTTACCCTGGTTTCGTTTAAATTACAGGAATTGCCTTTATTTGGGAATATGCCCTTGGCGCACGTTTATTGATTAAAATCTCTGTTTTTTGCGATCACTAGATTGAGCAATCAAGACGCTATGACCATTACCGTGTTCGCAATACCGGTGGATCCACTTCATCTCAACTCAATGCGTTTGGCATCCGACGTTTATCACATCAAGCGCCAAGCAGTGGAGGTGTTTCCGTGCGCTCCCATTCAGGTACGGCTTGTGATTATACCATCTGAGCGAGTGCAATATAACCAATATGATATGTAGATGTACATAATACTCCTGAGATGCACAATCTTGACCTTGATGGAGATATGGAATTAGAGCGTGTGTAAATATATACATTTTTATCTATTTGGAAATGTAGGAGATTTACATCTAGTGTACAGGCAGGAGGAGAATACGAGTATCTGGCAGCAACAGCAGCAGTTTCAACCTGCGGACGATGATGTGATGGACTATGGAGGAGGTGATATTGATTTCGGTGAGTCTATAGAGGTCAGCTTGAGTGCAATGTATCTCAAATATATGTATAATGCGTGAGATTAGATACAGATCTGAATGTTGGTTTTAGCGATGATCTTTTACAACAACAGCAACAGCAGCAGCAGCAAACAAATCAAGAAGAGGAGATGCACAGATTCATGGAGTAAGTATGCAAAATGCTGATTTTTCTTGATTTGAAACTAATGAATTTTCAAGACATATCAGACAATTGCCCAACCCATTCTACTTTCAGAGCAGTTTCACTCTTCTTCGTTGATGGTTGCTAAATCATTTACAAGTATCCTTGGTAGGTTTCTCTCTTTCTCTTGTTTGTTTGTTTGTTTTACTCCATGTGTAGCAAGCAAGGATTTGCCTCCTTGCGTGTTCAATTTGGGTTTTATTTGGGGACTCCTTTAAAAAATGCTTATTTTCAAAAATTAGAGTTAGCCTCAAAAAGTCAAATTCGTGTATCTCAAACAGAGCCCTATGCACCAATTGAGGTTCATTATTTGTTTTAGTTTATCGATGTCCCTCAAACAGGAAAAACTGTAATGTATAACAGAATGCATACGATTGTCTTCTAGTACTGATTGTTTTTTTTATTGATTAGATGAACAAGACTTGCTGCTTTATATTTTGGGGGGATGCGTGATGCTATATATGAATTGTGAGAGAGAAATAAATTGCACATATAAAGATGTTTGTTTGCTGGAGTACACGAATGTTCCAGATGGTAAATAAAGGGGTAGGAGGGGCAATTTTTTAGGGCGGTTTTGATATAAAGAGAAATATGAGTATGTATATATTTATGTGAAAGAGTAGAAGAGTAATAGTATATAAAAAAAGCATAACTGTATAGAGAGATATCGATGAGAATGTGTTTGCCCCTTCATATGTAGTAGCTTTGTGTTAGTGTAGAGAAGAGAGAAATGAATGGTAAGAGTCTTGCAGAGTGGTTGGATGCTGAATATGCTGTGCTATCGATTGAATGAGTGAAAGAAGAAGCCGTGAATGTGATCAGTTAGAGATTTCTGTATCGTCTGCTTCCTGTGCTCTTCATTGCTTGAATGACGGGACTCATTCTGCATGCTTCTTCCATTCGCAAGTGTCGCTTCAGGGCATCAGTGCGTGCAAATGCCTTTGTGCAGTTGAGGCAAGAATAGGGTTTAGCACCTGTATGCACTCTGATATGACGCTGAAGATCATGCTTACGAGCAAATGAACGTGGACATGCACAGCATGCAAATGCCTTCACTTGACGTTGCTGGTGCTGATGATGCTGATGTTGATGCTCTAATGGTAATTGTGATTGTACCTGAGCTTGTGATGGCAGCTGTGCTTGATAGGATGGCTCCAATGTGATTTCATGCGGTAGTTCGGACAGCAAGAATGACTCGATATCATTTTGCTGTAGATTAAAGTTGAACACTTTTTCAAAATCTAGCGAAGGTGATGAGGAGCAAGACGACCATGTTGTAGCGTCTGAGCAGGGCGATGATGATGATGGGACATTGAATGACAAGTCCAAATCCTGATCTAACAATGGTGCTGCTGATGCTTCTGAGGGCAAATTGAAGTACAGATGACCAATTTGATGTGGAGCGACGTCGATGGCGGCCGGAAAGTAGCTTGTTTGTAATAGCAATTGATCTTGTTCCAATGTGGTGTTAGTTTGGTTTATGTAAAAGCAGTCTTGATACATTTGCAATGATATGTTATTGTAACAGAAGGAATAAGAAAGAATAAGAAAGGATTGTTAGAAGAACTAAAATAAAAAAAGAGAGATTAAAAAAACCAAAGGGTTTATATACGATTGACCATAAGAGGCAGAGTTTATGGGGCCCCAAGTGTGCAAGATGACAACGATCATTATGAAAGATCTGTACATGTCACACACGCACACACTTGCACACACAAACACACACACATAAACATTATATACGGCTCTCCTTGCTGGGCCATGTACATCAAAATAAGCCCTTTTTCATATATCATTGTTCAAGTCAAAATCATAGAGGGGACACTTATTTCAAATTTTGCACAGCAAGGAAATACTAAATCCAAAAAACCAAGGGGAAATATCAGACATTTCAAAAGAAAGAGGGGCTATTTGGGGGGAGCGTACAAGACATTTTCTTTCTTTATGAAAGTTAATATGTATGTAGGTGGTGAGACATTCAAATTTTGTTGCAGTGGGTGAATGGTGCCTGGATACAAGAAGTTTTGATTGCGCGTTATTATGTATTTTTATCTGGACTAATGCGTTTAATTTAGAAAAAAAAAGGGGATCTGATACCTTCGGGAGCAAGGAGAGCTCAAAGACACATGAGATTTATAGGAGTGCTTTTATTTTGGTGGAAGCAATTACAACACCAAAAGCAGCAGCAGCAGCGGCGGCAGTTACAATTGAATATGTAACAACAGGTGAAATGTATAGTTTGCACCAAATCAAATAAAAAGGAGGCAGAGATACCTATTGAGATACTCACTTATTTCGCGTAATAAAACTGCTTGCATACACATAATCCGGTTGGGATAATACTTTTTCGAGTTGTTATGAAAATGCTTCTATAAGATTCCATGTATTCATATATTACTTGATTTAGTAGTAATCTCTGTTGTGGTTGTTCTATTTTAATTTGCTGTATGAAAGGAAAGAGGTTTCTTGCTGCTGTGTGCACCTTTATGGGAGGCACACTTAGACAAGTATATAGCATTTTGAAAAGTAAGCTCGTCCGTCGTATGTACTATGCATGTAACGCAAGCACAGTGTATATAATGTCGCAAGCAAATCAACATCATCTACAGATCACTAGAGTAGGTTTATTCTATTTCGTCAATGACCCTTTTTCTCGATTCAACATGGAGCTTATTGCCGATTGAATATTGTATCATGAGACGCTCAAAAAGAATCAACAGTGTATCATCATCTCCTAAACAGCGGAAATGGTAAAGGGAAAGGATATATGATCTCCAGTTTTGCATGGCATGTATATATACAGATTTTAGATTAGCATCTTTTCTAATCTTTAGATATTATGATACAATCAAGTTGGTAACAATGCCATTATATTCCTGTAGCACACAAACATATCGAATATAACGGGCAGTAGATGATATAATACACAGGAGGAGGCTATGCCAAGTAAACTGTTTTATGGATCTACAAATGATGAAAGTACTGTTTTCTTCTCAAATGTTCTACGGACTAGAAACCCCTTCAGCTTCTAGAGACGTTGAGAAGGGGGATAAAGAAGTCTTTTACGTACTGTTTGAATCCAGAAATATGGGCAAAACTTGTCAGATCAAAGATACTTTTCTATTTATGTATAAATGAAGATCGCTGGTATACCGATCTTTGCGACATGTGAGTCTGATTATCTGCCGCTTTGTTTGCAGTTTAAGCGATCAGAAATACATTTACCACAACAATCGAATCGCCATCAATTAAACAAAGTCGGGAAAATCCATGATAGGCACATCATGAAGGTTGTTTATGTTAGCTTCGATGAAATGGTTTCCTCGCTAGTCCCCAATGATCGTTCATCGTGAAAGATGATTTCATTTGTTGATTTGTTATTGCAAATGTCAATCAACGATATGAAACTCGACGCTTAGCCCCTTCGTACCCTACATTGAGCGTTAGTACGAAAGTCATCGAACATGATAGATTTTCTTTGTCAAAAACTCCAGAAACTTTATACACATTAAGCTCAAAGAAGTTGACAGAATCTATTTTTCGCATGATAGCAACACTATTAGGTTCACAGACGTTATTATCAAGATTTAATTGCAATTGAGATGTCTTGAGGGCTCTGCTATATGCCTCAACATTATGCATTATGAAAACATGCCTACCTAATTGTTGCGGTATTTTTGTTATTGTAAACCAAGTTTCGCCATAAAAAAATCGGGGGGAGCTTACCAATAAAGCATCGATACGTAAGTCTAATCACTTTGGTTACTCTTTTTATGCATATTAATTGACATAGACCACGATAGATTGTAGTTCTACGTAATATACTTATTGATTAACGATTTCAACCTGTCAAATTGCAGGAGCCGATTTTGATTGGCTGTGCCTGAATGGCAAAATCTATCACCATGGCAACGAAATCTGTGAGGCAGCTCTTTGATTCATCATCAAAAAAAAAAAACATTGAGCAGAGGTCCGTAGATGCTTGAGCATTGTCATAAATAGAGCTGGAATAGTTTACAATAGTTTCTGCATTAGACATTTTATCTTGATGCCAGGCAATGCTGTCATTATTACCAAGATTTTATTCTAAATGTTGGATGTCAAACTACAGCCTCAAGTTAAAATGTCAATAAGCCGACTCTCCATGATTTAGTCTCGTTTTTTATTGACGCCTCAATGGATCTTGATATTTTTTTTTAACATTAGTCTCAAAATGGGATACAGAAGTTTACCCTCTCCTTTTCCCAAAGAAGAAAAAGAACAAACATTGGCAGAATTTATAGTTCTGAAAGCTTCTTCTTCTTTGATGCGTTGGTTCCTGATTCTTGGATTGTCTCTAGGCAAGAACAATAGGTGGTTTGCTTACGTCACAACCCTGGTTTCCTAAGGATTTGTGGATGCGGGCTTCATAATCAGAGATTACTTGCACCAAATCTTTTGCGGGGAGAACAAGGGTTGAAAATGGCAGTGTTTTTTTTGTGTGGGGAGTTTTCTCTTCCTACCACTGTATTGAAAGTCCTGTTATTTATTTTTTCGACAGCACAAACCTCTTTTTTTCTACCTTAAACCCCCCCCTCCTCTTTTTTTTTATATCAACCCCCCCACTCCAATAATTATAATAACATGTTGCGTGTCATCAACAAGACAAACGTAGCAGCACGCAGAGTAGCAACACCAGCTATTCTCAAAACTGGAGGTAACATCTCATGGACAATATGGACATCCACCCCTAGTATTGTTTATTTACGTATGAAATTTCGTATCATCTAGTCAGAGCCTTCGCTGCATCAACAAATGTCAAGGAAGAAGTCGAAGTTTTCATTGATGGAAAGTCAGTTATGATTGAACAGGGTGCTGCCCTAATTCAAGCCTGTGAAAAGGCTGGTGCTGATGTATGTATCCTACCCAACATTTGACCCTGCACATTTCAGCCTAGCAACATGAATTTAACACATTTGTATCGTAGATTCCTCGTTTCTGTTATCATGGTACGATTATTTCAACAATACAATCCTATACAAAAACCAAAGCGAAACGGAAACAAGACGGATAGAGATGAAAATGTGTGTGGATGACGATACATGTACTTGATGATATCAACATTTCTCAATCTCAATCATCAGTTCTTTTTTCTTTCGCTCTGTGATTTCGACAATGATATTAACAGGATATTTTAATAGAGCGTCTTTCAATTGCTGGTAACTGTCGTATGTGTCTTGTCGAAGTCGAGCGTGCACCCAAGCCAGTTGCTTCTTGTGCTTATCCCGTCATGCCTGGTATGAAGGTCAAGACCAACAGTCCTTTGGTCCACAAAGCCCGTGAAGGTGTCATGGAATTTTTGCTTTACAACCATCCTTTAGATTGTCCCATTTGTGATCAAGGTGGTGAGTGTGATCTCCAAGATCAAAGCATGCGTTATGGTTCTGATCGTGGACGTTTTGCTGAGCCTATGGGTAAGCGCTCCGTCGAGGAAAAGAACTTTGGTCCTCTCATCAACACCGAGATGACTCGTTGTATCCAATGTACCCGTTGTGTCCGTTTCGCCAACGAGGTTGCTGGTGCTACTGAACTCGGTACCAGCGGTAGAGGTAACGAGATGCAAATCTCCACCTACATTGAAAAGACAATTGATTCCGAGATGTCTGGTAATGTCATCGATCTTTGCCCTGTCGGTGCCTTGACCTCCAAGCCCTACAACATGAAGGCCAGACCTTGGGAATTGAAGAAATACGAGACCATCGATGTGTCTGACGCTATTGGATCCAACATTCGTCTCGACACCCGTGGTGTTGAAGTCATGCGTATTCTCCCCAGATTGAACGAGGAAATCAACGAGGAATGGATCTCTGACAAGACCCGTTTCTTCTATGACGGTCTCAAGGTCCAACGTCTTACCACTCCCTTGATCCGTGATGGTGATCGCTTCGTCCCCTCCACTTGGGAAGCTGCCTTGAAGCGTGTTGGTCACGAACTCGCCAACACCAAGGGTAATGCTGCCAAGGCTGTTGCTGGTCATCTTGCTGATGCCGAGTCCATGGTTGCTCTCAAGGATCTCTTCAACCGTATTGGTTCTGAGAACTTGGCCATTGATGCTCCTAACGGTTCCAAGCCCCTCGCCGTCAATGCTGATTTCCGTTCCAACTACACCTTGAACTCTACCATCGTCGGTGCTGAAGAAGCCGATGTTGTTCTCTTGATTGGCTCCAACCCTCGTCATGAAGCCCCTATCTTGAACACTCGTTTCCGTAAGGCATGGCTCCACAATGGTCAAGATCTCGGTTTGATCGGTCAAGCAGATGACTTGAACTACGAATACGCCCACATTGGTGACAGCTCCAAGGATATTGAGAAGATTTTGGATGGATCTCACCCCTTCGCTAAGCGTCTTGCTGAAGCCAAGAAGCCCATGATTGTTGTTGGCTCCAGCGTGATTGAGAACGCCAAGGACAGCGAGTACCTCCTTTCCAAGGTCTCTGAGCTCTCTGACAAGTTCAAGAACACCTTGTTCCAAGATGGCTGGAACGGCGTCAACATTTTACAACGTGCTGCTGGTAGAACTGCTGCTTATGAAGTTGGCTTCGTCCCTACATCCACCGAAGCTGCTGCTGAGCCCGTCAAGTTCCTTTACCTCTTGAACGCTGATGAAATCTCTGCTGCTGATGTTCCCAAGGACGCCTTTGTTGTCTACCAAGGTCACCACGGTGATGTTGGTGCTCAATACGCCGATGTCATTCTCCCTGGTGCTGCTTTCACTGAAAAGAACGCTACATTTGTCAACACTGAAGGTCGTACACAAATCACCCGTGCTGGTGTGAACCCTCCTGCTGCTGCCCGTGAAGATTGGAAGATCATTCGTGCTTTGTCCGAAGTTGCTGGCCATACACTTCCTTACGACGATCTCTCTTCTGTCCGTTCTCGTCTTTCCGACATCAGTCCTGCCCTCACCCGCTACGATGTCATTGAAACACCTTCCATCTCTCAAATTGGCTTAGCTGCTCAACGTAAGCCTTCCGCACAAAGCTCAGGCGAGATCTTGTCTTCTGTCATCAAGAACTTTTACCGCACAGATCCTATCTCTCGTGCCTCTAGCACCATGGCTAAATGTACAAAGGCTTGGGTAGCAGGAAAGGATGTTGAAGCTGAACTCAAGAGCGTAGCTGCATAAATTTCATTAGAAGCACGAAGAATCAAAAGGATCAAGAATCGACTAGAACTGGGAGATTGTATACAATATAAACTATTACTGACAGATATACAAGCAATAAAAAAAGAACAAAAATAGTATAAACAATACATCTTATTAATTACATTACACACCTTCTTGCTTCGTTCTGTAAATTTTGCTCATTATTAAATCTGACGTTGATGCTAGTAGTAGCACTGAATTTTGATGGGGATCAAGATGGGCCTTCGGGTGATTTTGATCCACAAACACGCGCAACTAAATAATAAGGACAAGCAGTATGAGCTAGACCAACTTTAGAATTCATTGCAACTACAGTATGTATAGTCAATTGCTTTGCAATAAGCAATTATTCACCAAAGTCGCGTCAAAGACGATAACTTTGAGGGCTCTTTTGAAGCGGTTACAGCGTGTTACAAACGCGGAGAAACAGCTCAAACCATTTCTCTGATCATATAGATGCTTGCTGTACGCGTTTTTCGATTTTTTTTGGTCATTGATTTTTCATTGAAAATCGAGCTCAAATCCCTTGCTACCATGCATGATTTTTCATGAATTTTCTTTGATCCCATTTTCAAAGGTAAAGGAGCCATTTTCTATTAAAATGTTCTTAAGATCAAAATGTTGCAAATTCCTTGAACTTTTATATACAAGTCTTATTTGGCATGTTTGGTTGGTAAAATGTTGCCTTTTTTGGGAAAAACGTGATTTTAGTTTTTCCAAAATTGCGCGACACTTTTGGTGCAAGATACTCACATCATTGGCATGAGTAGATGCAGAATAATTTGGAGAGTTTATTTTTGTTATAAACATACCTCAATAAGCTTAACAAAATTTGGAGAAATTGACCAAAAAGTGATTTTGGGATCCCAAAACAGGTTTCTGGATCATCCTGCATCTATAGTGACGAGCTGCGTTTGAATAATTTTTTTGCAGGCGGGTGCACCTTCAAGCAGGCAAATAGCTTACTGACATAGCTTTGGGGCAGTTTGCGAGATCTATTTAGACATCTTGAGCTACATGATACCATCCTGAATGCATTAATCGTATACATGAGCCCGTTAGCTGTGTGAATCCAAATTGAACGGTAAAGAGCGAGGGTTGGACAGGCCTGTAAAAGCCAATAAAAGATGAGACTGGAGTCAATTATTGCTTGATACAGAGTGAACCAAAAGATCAAATCTAACCAAGTCTCAATACCAATAACACACATTTCGGTACTGTATACCCTTAAATTCAAGATGTCAATCTGGCCCACGACTGCAAGTTTGTTTTGTAATGATGTATTGATGATTCTACATTTCGACAGGATGCAGGATAGCATAGACGCTCCTTTTCTTTTCTGTCATGTAGGTCTCCTTTTGACAATCGGTATACAACCAAAAAACCTGCGCGCAACAAGTAGGCAACAAAATGTAATGATCTGTTGGGCGTAAATTGCCAATGTCTGTGTGTGCATGTTGCATCCGATGTAGAAATCATCTGAATCTGCATTGAACCATCGCGGACATATACACATATCCAATGTCTTATGCACAGCACCTTCTTTACAACAGACATGCTGTAGTACCTGCCTTTTGTAAGGCCAAATGCAGCATGTAATACTTACACAGTTGGTTCATCTTGCACCTTTTGTTTAATTGCCGCGATTCTTTGTGTTGTCACATTCCCTCCGCATTGGGAACTTCAAAATTTTTCTACGCCCTTTCCCTCTCCCCATACATCATGTCCACCTCAGTAAGTTGCTATATCTACTACCAACGCAAAAAAGCCAGGCCATTGATAGCCAGTCCAGACAGAACAAGCCGAATTAATGAAAAAGCCAGAATGGTACACCAAGGCCCAAGATTATTGGAATGGAGTAACTCCTACAGTGGATGGCATGCTCGGTGGATTCTCAGTCGTAGATCCTATTGACGTCAAGGGTTCATTGGACTTTGTGGATGAGTTTGTCCACGGCAAAAGAGGCGTCAACAATGTCATCAAGACTGAGCCTGTGATTACCAATGGCTATGCTTGTGATTGTGGAGCTGGCATTGGTCGCGTTACAAAGAACTTTTTGCTACAAGTGCCTTTTGCCAAGGTTGATCTTGTTGAGCAAGCGCCGTCGTTTGTTGAGCAAGCAAAAGCGAGCTATTTAAAGCAGGAAATAGAGCAAGGCAAGATTGGACAGGTGCTGTGCCAGGGCCTTCAAGACTTTGAACCAGAGCAGGGCAAATACGATCTGATTTGGTGTCAGTGGGTGCTGGGCCATTTGACAGATGGTAAGTCATATATACGTGTTCATTGGCAAAGAAGCCAGAACTGACATCTACTTGACAGATCATTTTATTGCCTTTTTTAAACGTTGTATCCAAGGATTAAAACCCAATGGCCTCATTGGCGTGAAAGAGAACAATGCATCCAAAGAAGCATTGGTGGATGACGAGGATAGCAGCATCACAAGAACCAGCGACGAATTGAAGCAGCTGTTCACTAAAGCAGGCTTGGAATGCATCAAAGAAGACATCCAGCGCGGCATGCCGGCTGGTTTATTTGCAGTTAGAATGTACATGTTGAGACCCATCGACCAGCAAAAGCAACAATAAACCTGTATTTTTTATTATTCATATTTGGCTCAAGACATTTGCACTGTAGTTGAGCTGCTATCTCTATCTTGACTTTTCACAGAGTCGGCTGGCGTAGGGGCATGGGATCGAGTGAGTGTGAGGGTATTGGTAGCGACTCTCTCTTGCTGACCCGGATCATGGGAAATCCAGATGCATGTCTTTGACTTGAGTGTGTTTTCTACGAGTTTGATCGATTCTGGGTCCAGTGCTGAGGTGGGTTCTATAGTGAAAAATCACGTCAAAATGTGCACACAGATGACTGCCTAGACTGAATTTTACCATCGAGGAGCAAAATGTCAGGGTTCAAGGCCAAAGCAATGGCCAAAGCACATCTCTGCATTTCTCCGCCGGAAAGATTACTCCACTTCTCTACAAAATGATCATGGGACAGATTCCACTCAGTGCCAATCTTGACCTACCCAGATGATTTCAGTATACTGCGCGGGTATGTCATACTTGTATTACTTGTTACCGGATCATCCACTGTCTTGGATTTCTGGCTTGCGTACTTTTTGACCATGTTGAAAAAGTCCATTGGCGTGCCAGGATGCACAGCAGGTCTCTGAGGCACATACATCACACGGGATCTCCAGACGGGGATCGTGTAGTCGTTGACATCCTTATCGTACAGCGTGCAGTAGCCCTTTTCATACGGAATCAATTCAGCGATGCACTTTAGCAGCGTCGTTTTACTATTTTTGATACCAAAATTAATTAGATTGTTGTACAAATTTAGCGAGAAAGAAAGAGATAGGTTACCCAACACCACTTGGTCCTCGCATTACCAAGGTATCACCCTCTTCCAATTCAAAGGAAATGTCTCTAAACAGCCACCGGCCGTCTGGCAGTTGCATTGAGATATCATGAGCCTGGAACATTGACATTTTCAAGATGAGGATAGGAAAAGAAAAGAGGGATGAGGTGCCCAATCAAACCGAACATGGCGTTTTTATTTGTAACAAACAGATTACACCTCCAGTGACGTCGTTTGTATAGATAGGCGATGGATATCATCATGGACGACATTGGCAAGAAGCATCCACTTGCGCATGTGCCTCTAGCAGCTGTGGAAAGAGGGATGCCATCCAGCCAAAGATGCATGAGAACAGTCCAAAAAGGATCGGGAGGCTTTGTTGTGTCTCTCTTGCCGTGGTTGCCATGTCCATCAGGCCAGATCCTGAGCAGCATGGCCACTGCAGCTGTCGATGGCATGAGCGACAGAATGCGAGCATGGATTTCACGAATGGAGGCACTATCCAAGCAGTAGACATTTGATGATCCAAAACAGCTTTTAAAAAATCTGACTTTTTCAAATTTTTTTTATTTTATTGGCCTACACTGCTTGAGAATATAATAATCTAATAGCATCCCACCTCTTCTTCTTCTCTTCTCTTCTCCCCTCTTGCTCCACACCCTCTCTCCCCTCCTCGTATTTGCTACTTTAAAACCTAGCATTTCCAGACCTGTCTCTTTTAGTTTTCAAGGGAAAAAATAGATACATTCCAGCCTTCATCTTTCAACCGAGAAACAAACAAGCTTGTAAAAAAAAAAAAAAAAAGAGCCTTACATGACAGAAGCAAAGCAAGATTGGAAAATCGACTTTTATAAAAACGGTGTTCCAAAGGAAGTGATTGTGATAGAAGATACACCGCCACCATCGTCCACAACAGGGAACAACACATCAAACACGTCAAGTTATCATGTTCAGCAGCAAAGTATACCTTATTTAATTGGCCCTCCAGCAGCATCTACACGTTCAAAGCGCCCAAGAAAAGACACTATCCAGAGCAGCAATGGTCTACCGCCTCCTCCACCACCTCCTCAGCAGCCGGTAAAAAGGAGACGCAAAGACGTAAATGCTCCAATGCAGCCAGGTAAGTCTTGATTGCGCTTGATTTGATGGATCGATTGGGCTCACGCAATACGTACACACTACAAAAGTTTTAAGAAGACCTAATCCAAATGCAACGACATCCGTTGTGCCACTGTCTACGGTAATAAGAGACACCGATTGTTTGTCCTGGAGTGTGTCTGATTTGCGTTTATTTGTTATAGTCGTGTGATGATAAAGATGGACATTACATTATCAAGCCAAACGAATCGCTCACACCCAGATGTAAGGATCTACATGTGGGGAATGTGCTGTCGTACTAACGCCGTCTTGTCCTCCCCCCTAGATAAAATGATGCGATTGCTGGGACAAGGCACCTTTGGTAAAGTAGTCGAGTGTTATGACAGAGTCAAGCGAACATTCTGTGCCATCAAGATTATCAGAGCAATACCGAAATACAGAGATGCGAGTAAAATCGAGATTAGAGTGCTGAATAGTCTAAAAGAGCATGATCCCATCAACCTAAAGTAAGTAGCTTGTATCAAAGCGGAAGCACAAGGCTAACACAAGCTCAACACCTATAGCAAATGCATACACTTGATAGAATGGTTTGATTACCACAATCACATTTGCATGGTCTTTGAGCTACTGGGTCCATCTGTGTTTGACTTTTTGAAATCAAATGAGTTTCGGCCGTTTCCAATCCATCACATCCAACAATTCGCCAAACAGATCTTGACAAGCGTTGCCTGTAAGTTTCTCTATCACTTGACGTCCAGAGGATTAATTGTGATTTCCTCCTCTTTTAGTTGTACATGAATTGAAGCTGATACACACAGATCTCAAGCCTGAAAACATCTTGCTGGTGGACAATTCAAGCGTAGAAGCAGGCAATGTATGTGGCTGACATGGCTTCAATTCAACACAAGCTAACTAACGCAATCCTAGATGTACGGTGTGGACCCAAACTCGAGAATCCTGACCAATACAGACATTCGCCTCATTGATTTCGGGTCTGCGACATTTGAACAAGACTACCACTCAAGCGTGGTATCAACACGACATTATAGAGCTCCAGAGATTATCTTGGGCATGGGCTGGTCCTATCCTTGTGATATTTGGTCCATTGGCTGCATCTTGGTAGAGTTTCTGACAGGTGATGCGTTGTTCCAGACCCATGATAATCTCGAGCATTTAGCCATGATGGTCGTGGTGCTGGGCAAAATACCTGCTAAACTGATCAAAGCGGCAAAGTATGTATATCTATTCGCCATGCCACCCAGAACAGCTACTCACATTGTTATAGTCGAGATGCCCAGAAATTCTTCAAGGACGGGAAATTGAAATACCCAGATGTTGATACCACCAAGCAGAGCAAGAAGTATGTGCGAGCCCTCAAGCTGCTCAAGGTAATTACTAGTGGATGGGACGACCAGGCTTCCAGTATTAATCACACTCTTTTGCCGCCAACAGCACATTATCAATCCACAAACCAACGCTCGCTTCCAATTTCTCGACCTGCTGTCTAAAATGCTAGTGTATGATCCTGCAGCAAGAATCACTGCACGAGAAGCATTAAGGCATCCCTTCTTCTTGATCCCCTTTGATGAACGTGGTCAAGAAATTGATGAACCTCGATAAACCACCCAAACTTTGTATACACTTTCTATGCCTTTAAAAATATATACATACATACGATATGATTTCGCTCTTTTTTTTTATATATTACTCTACTACATAATAATCCTCCATCCCCTTCTTTTTTCACTACTGTAATTCTAATCCTTGTTAGGTCCTCTTCCCCTCTTGATCCTCAACATCATTTTCTTACTACTAGCCATCAAAATTATATACATCTCTACTAGTCTCTTATTCAACGCTTTCTTTGCTTCTCGAATAAAATCCAGACAAATCGAATTTATTAGTAAATGAAGGCTCCATCGGAACAACATGATGAAGGTTTTCTGTTTTGTAGAATACGGATTTTTTACTGGCAGTAATGGGAGAAAAAGGTGTGTAACCTCTATCCTGAGCATCAGCATGCTGAATTAAGGTACAGCAAATCGAGTATGTAGTGTGATTCAAAACAGCTATATATCAAAACTAGAAGAGCATGTCAGTCATGAATGATGATTTACTACTACATTTTATTGTTTCAACATGGAGAAATGGATATATTATTATTAATAGAACTAATCATGGAGGAGAGCTGTGGTATATATCTGGATGTGTGTATTATTGTCTAGATGGCAAATGAACATGAGGGACACCAACTAAAGCTATAGTATTTCTTGTGCTTGAAGCAAAAGCTCTGTGTGAACAGCTTCTGCGCTGGAACAGCTGCGGCACCACCTGTAGTAGCCATCACATCCGATGCTGCTGTGCCAAATGTCGAAGATAACGGTGGTGCGGGACTGATGATTACAGTGTGCTGACCATCGTTGAATCCAGATAATGGAGACCTTTTTGTAATTCGATTTGGTAGTAAATGTGTTGGTTTTGCCATGGCGATTGTTTATTATTATGAAAAGAGTGAGAAGGGAAGGAAACAGAAAAAAAAAAAAGATAGATAAAGGCTAATGGGCCAAAACAAATTTTTCAGTTTAATATGTGTCAAGCATCTAATTCGCCCAATTGTTGCGCCAGTTCCAGATTCTTGCTATACAAAACCAGAGCCTCCTTCTCCAGAGTGGTTATCTTTTGATCTGCCTTCAACAGCGATGCTTTGAGCGTGGCTTCCTTTTCCTGCCATTGCGTGGATTTGAGCTTCCAGTCCCTCTCCAGTCTTGCCAGGCTCTGCTCGTGCTTGTCAATGATCTTGACATCGTGTGCATGTTGACGTTCCAAGTCTTGTAGTTCAGTTTCAAGCTCAACCATTTGACCTGACATGTTTCGTAGCTCTCTCGTAAGCTGCACTTGATAGGTGTCAACATCTCGCTTGTATTGCGATTTCAAACTCGATTCCAGTTCGTTTAGCCGGGTATTCAATTCCAATTGCATTTGTCTCTGGTTGACCTTTTGTAACTGCTCGCTGTGGCGTTGAGATTTCTCCAGCTCAAACCTTGTTTTGGCCAATTCGCCATCTCGCTCGGCAACCGTGCGTCGCAGTGCTTCCTCCAATTCGCTATTGTTCACTTGTGCTACTGCTTTTCGAGACTGGGCTATTGATACGGCTTGTTCTGCTTTGACAAGTCTTGCACGCAGCTCTTCCTTCTCCAGGACCAGCGCATTGACTTGATGTGCATGTGTTGCATGGATACGGGCCTTTTCTTTGCTGAATTCCGACTTGATTTGCTCCAATTTGTCCATCTGCTCTTGGTAAGTTGCTTCCAATTGATCTACTTGAGCCTCTGATTCACGCAGCAAGCTTTGCAAAGCGAGAAACTCTGGATCCTCGGTGCTGGATGCTTGCACGGCCTTGAGATCGTCTTGCAAGCGCTTGGATTTCTGCTCAAATCGCTCTCTCTGCTGCTTGCTCTGATTCAGTTCTTCAATCATGGCCTCCATCTCTTGTCGCATGTCGTCGACGACTTGCTCCATCTCCAGCTGCTCCTCTTTGCTGTCATTCAGCTTGTCCTGTGCGTGTTGTCGCAACTGCTTCTTTTGCGCTTCGAATGCCTTTTGCACAGCAGCAATGCGAGTCTTTGTGTGTTGCATGGCGTCATGATGAGCAGCTTTCTTTTGTGCGCTCAGCCGGCACAAGCCTTCCATCAATCGGGTGTTGCGCTGCTTTTCTCTCTCGGTTGCCACTAGTAGAGGAATCACCACGTTTTTCAAATCTTGTTTAGTTGATTGTTTGTGCTCTGTTACACCATCAATCCATTTTTCAATCGTCTGAGTGGATAAATGGAGTTGTTGAGATTGGGTACCGCCTTTGTTGGGCAAAATAAGCAAACATGTCAAATTTACGAGGTCAGAGTAAAAAGAGTCGCATAAGATGAGCTTACCTGGCATTGGGTCCAATGTCAACGAACCGCTGTATTTATGTACAATGTCTTTGAGTTCTAGTAATTTGTCGAGCATCAATCTCATTGCATGATGCTGGGAACTGCCCTGGTCTTGTTCGATTGATTTCTTATTATCTGTGTCACTTGTTGCTGCTGTTGTGTACAACACACTATCACTACTACTACTGCCAGTAGTAGCGTTCTTGAATGACGGTGGTTCTAGGTCATTGACTTTGCGTCCATCCAAAAAGGCCTGTATAGATCGAGACATGCTGCCGACAATGGCTTCGTTTGATTGCCGTGAGGACCGCATCTGTTCCTCCAGCCATTCGATCCTTTTGTAGGCTGCTTCTTTTGTAGGGTATAGAACATGTTTATCGCCGTTGGGCGGCGGCAGGCTCTTGCAATGCTTTATTCGGAGGCTATGGCTTGTGGAGAAGGAGTATGAGGCGGATGATATGGATGAGTAGGAGGATCGTCGTGAAGAATCCCAGCTGCTGGTTGGGGATGTTGCCAATGTGTTGCGGTCATCTTCGGTTGGGTATGTAGGGATGGAATTAAGCGTGGTAGTAGTAGTATATTTTGTATTAGGCTCCTCTTCTGCAGAGGAGATGGTATTATGAGGAAATGTGTTGTATAAAGGCACTGTTGTGTCTAGCTCTAAATGTGTCATGATTCAAAAGTGTATGTATAGTATGAAGAAGAAGAAGAAGAAGGAGCTGATTAGCAACCGAACTGTCAATGTGCTCATTATAAATATTTTTTTCAACGGATTTTGTTTGTTGTTACATTTGAACGCAATCATGATACAACATGCTACAATTCCGGTTGAACATTTAGCGGTGTAACCTCTGTTTTGTAATGATATTGCGCTAAATTTTCAATTTAATTTCGAATATTGAGCAAGCATGGTAGACACGGAGCGCATGTGTGTTCATGGTTGATCTGACGCTGCTCCTTTCAACGGGATCAATGCAAGGGACCTGCTCTTATTGGCAGTGTTTCTTGCTGATCTGTCCAAACCGACCAGTCTATTTATCTGTGACTCTTTGCTTACATTCGAGAGAGAAAAAGGGGTGGACTAATTCGCAGTTGAATGCTTCTGCCTTTTGCTTATTCACTCAACATTTTATACTATGGGAAACGACGGAGGATCCATTCCTAGACGTATTGAGCTCGTTAAAGAAAAGGCCAAGAACATTGTCCTTAATCCTGATCTCGAGAGAGCTGCTGCATGGCTTTACTGTGCATTGTCCAAGGTAAGTTGCTCTGTCCATTAGTGTAAAAATGATGGTAGCTGACGGTTTGTGTCAGCTTTTACTTGAACAACCCGTAGTATCAGATGGACTAGGCAAGCTGTACAATCAGGATGCTATTATCGAATACCTCTTAGATCCTTCCATCTACGGCGATGGCGACAAGATCTGCTCTCATATCACCTCGTTAAAAGACACAACCAAGTTGAATTTGACACCTAATCCAGCTTACAACGAGAAGGTCTCTAATTTGGATTCGGCAACCATGGGAAGCCTTGACAGAGATCTCAAGAGCAAATTCGTCTGTCCCATTTCAATGAAGGAGATGAATGGAAAGCATCGATTCGTCTATTTGGATACGTGCGGTTGTGTGTTTGCTGAACAGGCCATGAAGGAGATCCCTAGCAAAGAATGTGTTACTGTAAGTTGGGTTGCTTATTTAGAAACAGAGAGATCATGCCTACTCACCTTCTGCCGATTGTAGTGTGGAAAACCATTCGAAAGCCAAAATGTCATTGTCATCAACCCCACCAAAGAGGAACAAGAGAGTATGAGAAAAGTGATGGAAGAGAAAAAGGCTAAGGCCAAGGCAGAGAGAAAAGCGAAAAAGGCAGAAAACAAAAAGAATGGCGTGGTCTCTGACAAGAAGCGAAAGAGAGACGACACCGCCTCACCAGAGAAACCAGCAGCAAAGAAGGTATCGTCTATACAATCATCGGCTGCTGCTGCTGTCATGGGTAAAGTGGCACAGGATTTGGCTGAAAAGAAGAAGAATACAGCATTGTCAAGTGCTGTCAAAAGTATTTACGGATCAAAGGATAAGAAAGAGACGGGCAATTACCTCACCAAAGGCACCTTTAATCGTTATTAATAATCAGCATTCACGCAGCATATTTTGTACATAAGAGAAATAAATGGGATTGATTGAACATAGAAAAGTATACGAGATGACTGGATTAAAAGTGCAGCGGGTTGGTCCATGGAGTATAGTGCTTTTAAATGGGTCATTGAATTCGTGTTGGCATCACAAACATACTATGGTTTCCATTAGAGAGGCATCTCGCCACAGCCCACCACCAAAAAATTGGTTCAATCCCCGATTTGGATTTTCACTCGAAATGGCGAAAATGTGTTCCAAAATGGAACTCGATTCTCTATTTTGGGCTATTTTACTATAAAAGTTGTAACAATCACCCCATACTTCCTAATAGATTTTAAGAGTACTTTTTGAGATCTATCCAACGGTGTTAATTATTAATGGTTTTTAGAACAAATTTTTCGAGAAATTTCGTAAAATGTGAAATGTGGTTTTCCGCGGATATGTCGAGATTTTACATAGAAACGTCTCACAGCTAAAGCTGTAGGAAGTTGCATTGGATCCAGAGAAACATTTTGATCTAATATGTGCCTTAGTAAAAGTCTTCATTTTCATGTCGAAAAACGCGATTGTTTGATTTTCGATGAAAACCATGAGGGGTACCTCATGCTTTTCGATGGATTTTTGACGATCCCAAAAAAGTTGAGCAAAGGTGTCAGAAAGTTGCTGGTAGTCGAGAGTAACTATACGGCGTTATTCCTGAGGTCTGAAACAGCTTCTAACGCGAGAAAACATGGCTCAAATACGCATGGTTTTGGCTGTTTTATGTATGGATTTGAGTAAGAACAGGCGATATGATCATGGTGTCTGCCTGTATAGAGGCTATTCCCGTAAATATAAAGGCGGTCTATTGTAAAAGAGTCATAACAAGCGTTACAGACTATAGTTGTGAATGGTTTTCATGCGGGAATGTTTGACCCAAACGTAAAAATCTGCTATTTGCTGCTAATAAACAAGGGCTTGCTATTAAAAAAGCTAGAATGCTCCATCCAACAGCACCATTTTTTGCTCTCTTTCTAATTGTGGACTTGGCTTCAATGCACAGGTTGTTGCTTTCAAGGCATACATCACTTATTCTCAGTATGTACATGATATGATACACATATCGTATTGATGTCTCATAAAGGAGTGCATTTCTAGCATGCACCCTGGAGAAAAGAAGGGGTGAGGGGATCATTCTGATGTAGAGATTATGTGATAGATTAGTGAAAACTAGCTACGAGTATTTGTACGTCTTTGATTGTTTTATTCCAGGTCATAATAATACTAGTAGTATTGGACACTTGTAGAGGTCCTCAGCAGTAATGCATGTATGTATGGAGACGCCTACACGTATCTATTCAAAACGAGAAGATTACAGGTAGTATAATAGGCTTGCTGTGGCTCATGGATTTACACAAACAAACAATAGCCTTGTCGATCTTTCCATTTAAAGTTCATCATAATGGAGCAGGAATGTCATTTTAGTACTACTAGTAGTAGCCGTTATCGACACCACGTATATATCTATCTCGATGCGATCGAATGAAGCCAAGGAGCTGTATCATCTTTGAAAGGCTATCATGGTTATTTAAGTATACTACTCGGCGTAATTAAAGGCAGTAAGCACCATTTACTTGTTGGTGCGTACTATATATGTGTGTCGCCTATGCACTTGCACTGTGTCATGCTGACTTTATGTTTTCAGCATTCCTGCATAGTAAATGTACATACGTCTTGATAACACATGGAATTGTTCACGTTTAAAAATAGAGGGCTATGATGCATTATACGGTATATATATTTGTCAATATGCAATCAACTGTTTATCTCTTTTTCTTCCCTCTTCTTCTTTCTCATTTCTGTAAAAAAAAAAAAAAAAAAAAAAAAAACACAAAAAATTGTATATACCATGAAGATCCCACCACTTTTTAAACATGACGCTAAAACCACAGCACAGCAGCCCACAGCAGCCAGCAAGAAGCCAAAAGTGTCGTTTATGCAGCTATTTCGATTCGCCACCCGAATAGAGCTGCTGATTATGATCATTGCCGCTATTCTATCAGCCGTCTCGGGAGGGCTACCACCATTAGCCATCCTGATCTATGGATCCTACATTTCGAAGATAGTGGGAGCGCGAGGCAAAGAAGCAGTGCTGGCGAGCATCATGCCAACCATTCAGCTCATGTTGGTCATGGGCACAGCAGCCATCGTCACTACCTACATTTCTACTTGTCTGTGGATCCGCATGGGAGAGCAACAGGTACGACGCATCCGAGCCTTGTATTTGCACTCGATTCTCAAGCAAGACATGACCTGGTTCGATACAGCCAAGGATGATTCGTTACTGACCCGGCTAGCAAGTGATACACAGCTCATTCAAGACGGTATATCTGAGAAACTCGGTCTGTGCATCTCCTTTTGTTGTCAGTTCCTTGCCGGGTTTGCCGTTGGGTTTTACAAAGGTTAGACAACCCCTTCATGATATCAGACTAGTATGTATATGCCGATATATATAGACTCATATGTGGGCGTTTTTTTTGTGTGTAGGCTACAAGATGGCATTGACCATGTTTGCAGTGTGTCCCCTTTTAGTTGCCATCATGCTGACCATGGTAGTGATGATCAAAAAGTATGTCATCCAAACGCAGACATCCTATGCACAAGCGGGCGCAGTGGCAGAACAAGCGTTGCAGGCTATTCGCACAGTGCATGCATTCTCGCTACAAGAGAGGTTCCTGAAGCGGTTCCAAGAAAAGCTCAAGGTGGCTCAACAATTTGGTGTCAAGCGAATCTACGTAGCCGGTATCGGGTTGGCTGTATTCACATTCTGTTTCTTTAGTTCGTTGGGATTAGCTCTTTGGTATGCATCTCAATTGGTGCTAGAGGGCACATCCACAGCGTCCTCTGTGTTTGTTGTGTTTCTGGCCATGATCACTGGCAGTATCTCCATGGCCAAAATGCTCCCTCATCTGACTGCCATTACAAATGCGTGCGGTGCGTCCTACAAAGTGTTTCAAGTCATTGATACGGTGCCTGCTATCCAACACGATCATCATGGCGGCGAAAAACCAGCACATGTAGATGGCGCCATTGAATTCAACCATGTCAGCTTTGCTTACGCTTCGAGACCTGATGTGCGTATCTTGCATGACTTGTCACTTTCCATCCAAGCAGGTATGACGGTAGCGTGTGTTGGTCCATCAGGTTCTGGCAAATCGACGCTTGTGCAGCTTCTACAGCGGTTTTACGACCCCAAGGATGGTCAAATTACACTAGATGGCCATGATCTCAAAGATCTCAATGTCCAGTGGCTTCGTCAAAGCATTGGCGTGGTCAATCAGCAACCTGTTTTATTCAACACGACGATTCGAGAGAACATTCAAATGGGAAGCCCTGTACCTGTCTCGGACAAGGATATCATTGCAGCAGCCAAAGAAGCCAATTGCCATCATTTCATCATGAAACTGCCGCAAGGATACAGTACCTCAGTGGGGGAGCACGGAGACATGCTGTCAGGTGGGCAGAGACAGAGAATTGCAATTGCCAGGGCCATAGTGAAGAACCCAAGTATATTGCTGCTGGACGAAGTGAGTGAGAAAGAGAGTGCTTTGTTGTATAGTATACTCACTTTCATGCTAGGCAACCTCTGCACTCGACACGCAATCCGAGCGACTCGTACAAAATGCGCTTGATAAAGCATCCGCCAACCGAACAACCATCATCATTGCGCACCGTCTGTCTACTGTTGCCAAAGCAGACAAGATTGTGGTACTGGATCAAGGCAGCATTATTGAAACAGGCACACATCAGGAGCTGATTCGTCTCAACGGAACGTATGCAGACCTTGTAAGGAAACAGTCAATTGGTTCTGAAGAGGAGAAAGAGGAGGAGGAGGAACAACGAGACACACTGTCGATAGAGGAAGAAATTGACCATGAGATATCTACTGTAGAGCAAAAGGTGGATGGCAAAGCACAACTGCACAGCGACCTTACCAAAGTGAACACCATCGATTCAGCTGGAAGCACGGATATATCAGTCATCAGCGATACCAGCACCAAAACCTCGGTTTACAATGAAAAGAAGATCATTACACATATAAAGAACAGCAGCAACACACGACATGCTTGCACTCTGTACCCAAGCACATGGAGCGTCGTCAAGCGAATGCGGCAAGAATGGTGGTTGATTCTACTCGGCGTGTGTGGCGCGCTTATCAAAGGTGCCATTCTACCACTGTACGCGTACACCTTTTCCAGTGTCATTGGCATTCTCTCTGACCCCAACTATCAAGAGGCGCCACCTTTGCAAGGAACAAACTTGTACGCATTCATCTTTTTCATCATTGGTGTCGCGTCGTTTGTAGGAGGAGGACTCAGTAACATCTGCCTGCCTCTCAGTGGCGAGTACTTTACGCACAGACTACGCGCGCAGATATTCGAAGCCTACATGAAGCAAGACATTGAATTTTTTGACAAGAAGGAGCACAATACAGGCATTCTGACAACACGACTTGCGTCAGATGCGCGTAGTGTCAGCGATATGGTCTCCAAGGTGTGGGGAGACGTGATCAACTTGATTTCAACACTGGCGACTGGCCTCATCATTGCCTTTATGCACAGCTGGGCACTGACGCTGATCACCATGAGCATGCTGCCGCTGATTGTGCTGTCGACTACCTTTGACATGTATTTGCAGCGTAGTTTTGACGACAAGACCAAGAACGACAACATCGCCAGCAGTCAAGTGGCAGGCGAGGCCATTCGAGAGGTGCGAACGGTGGCAGCACTGTGCAAGCAGACGTATTTTGAGGAGCGATACGCCAAAGCCACGGCACATTCGCACCAGCTGGCGATAAGAAAAGCTTACCTGTCGTCCATTGGATTCGCACTTCACCGAGGTATCACCATCTACACCAACGCCTTGGCATTCTACTTTGGCACCCGATTCCTGGTCAATGGCAGCATCGAATTCCGTCAACTGTTCACTAGCATGACCGTGCTGATCCTCACGGCTGAATCAGCGGCTCGAAGCAGCATGTTTGCCACTGTGCTTGCCAAAGGAAAGGAGGCGACGCGCACCATATTCACTCTTCTGGACCCTGCCGTGTGCTCGAATCGAATTGAATCTGGACTTGAAGGAGCAGAACCCGAGGTTGGGACATTAAAGGGTGATATCAGATATGATGGTGTCAAATTTGCGTATCCCGCAAGACAAGACAACTTGATTTTCGACGGTAGCTTCAATCTGGATATTGCGTCTGGTCAAACGGTGGCTCTGGTGGGAGCCAGTGGCTGTGGCAAATCAACCGTCATTGGACTTTTGCAGCGATGGTACGATGTAATGGAAGGCGCGGTCTCGTTGGACGCACGCAACGTCAAATCGTACTCTGTGCACAACCTTCGAAGCCACATGTCAGTCATTGTACAAGAGCCTATTCTGTTCAATGTGTCCATTGCAGACAACATTCGCTATGGTGTCCATGAAAACGAGACGCATATCACTCAGCAAGATGTGGAGGATGCAGCCAAAGCGGCCAATATTCACGGCTTCATTACGAGTCTTCCGCAAGGCTATGCTACACTGGTGGGTGTCAAGGGATCTCAACTATCAGGCGGTCAGAAGCAAAGAATCGCCATTGCCCGAGCCATCTTGAGAAAACCAAGAGTGCTGTTACTAGACGAGGCGACATCTGCCCTCGATAGCGAGAGCGAGCGGCTGGTGCAAGAAGCGCTTGATCAGATCATCCAGCAGGGAAATCAGACAACCATTACCATTGCACACAGACTGTCTACTGTAGTCAATGCAGATGTCATTTGCGTGCTCAAACACGGCAAAATCAAGGAGCAAGGCACTCATAAAGAGCTGTTGGCATTGAATGGCCTGTACTCGAGATTGGTCGCTGAGCAATCACTGAGCGTGCGATAATAAGTTTGTTCCACAAGGTATTTCATTCATTTGCTAAGGTCTAGGCCATCATATCTATATCATTTTTCAAACACAGGGAATGAATCACTCATCCTATGTAATCAAATCATTGTCTCCAATGTAAATAAATGTTCATTTTTGCATCATCCATATCCTTAATCATCAGTAGCCTAGTGATCTATACTACTACTCTACTTTGGATGTTTACTATTGATTATGAACAGGGCATTTCTCATTTGTTGAATTTTAGTATCACTCATTTTTGCTACCTGCCCAATCAGACCGAGCAGAGGATAACGCTCCCGGCTTGGGTTTCCTTCTTTCCTTCTTCCCCTCCTTTCTTTCCCTGGTCAATCTTTCACAAGCAAAAAATGACAAAAGAATCAAGCGTACAACATGCCCCCAAAGTGGGTCGCCATCGAGTCTACTCAAATGAGCAGCGCAAAGATCGTAATAGACAAGCACAGGCAGCGTTCAGAGATCGACGCAGCAAATATACGCAAACATTGGAAAATGCCATTGTCAATTTTGAAGAAACGATAAAGAATCTCAAAGAATCAAACGACCAAACCATGAAGCGCGCTCAAGCTGCCGAGGAGCGTTCACATCACCTTGCTTCTGAAGTAGAGTCATTACAAAGATTGCTAGGAATGGCATTGGCTGATAACCAAAGACTGCAGGCACAAGTTACTCTTAGCAGTAAGTGCTACCACCATCATCATTGTCAAGCCATGATCCCACTGGCTAACATCTCGATAGATGACATGCTCCCTCTGTCTCCCAACAGCGACAATTTGGCACCGGATAAAATGCCTCTTGTAGATCCTATGCTTCAGTTATTCGATGCTAATCCCACCATGGCCGCCACCACCACCAGTAGCAGTAGTCCAATGTCATCAGCGGCATCACACGACCAGCAATTTGATTTGTTCAATGCAGCCATGTTAACAGGCGAGTCTCACAAACTAGCAGCCGTTTTATAAAGAACATTGATCCTAGAGATTCCTTCTAATAGATCCTGCATCCTACGTTTTCACTGATAACCGCAACGAATTTAGTCTTGGCAAGTATATCCATCAACATGATTTAAACTCTCTGATCCTAGTTTGCTCCTTTTTCTCTCTTTTTTTTTGTAGATTTCTTATAGATGAGAAACAAGATACCCGTCCCCCTCTCTCCTTACATAATATCGCTCTATCGTTTAACCTTTTTGTTGAATAAAGTCTTAGAAAACCCTTCCCCCCCCCCTTTGGGTCAAATTAGTTTGAAACAGACACACGGTAAAATACAAACATTGGTTTAAGATGGATCAACGATAGATTACAAGAAGAACGGCTAATTTACAGATGGAGTTTATTAATTGGGATAATAAGCATGTTGCGGCACATGTACCACAGGGTGAGATAGTGGGTAGCATAGGTTTTGATGTAATGTAGGTGTAGGGTGATGGATATTGACATTCATTTGCTGCTGTTGTTGTTGTTGTTGAGAGGGTTGTATGTACGTTGTAGGTTGTGGGTTGTTATTTATATGAGACATGTTTTGATATACAAGCATTGAATTGATATGATGCTGTTGATGGGGCGAGGTTGTGAGATGATACTGCTGTGGTTGTGGATGCTGCACTTGTGGTGGAGGTGTATGCGATATGATGGGATCTGGCCAAATGAAATCACTAGGACCACAGGGACTCGACCACTCAGAGTTTGCAGTGGCAGCAGTAGCCGGTGGAAATGTTGCATTGTTCATTGTGTCTTCTGGCGTAGATGGTGCTGAACCACTGAATTCATAGCTTTGCTGAACAGAGGCATCCAGCGCAAACTCCCAGAGTTGTCTGCGATCACCAAAGTCAACGCCAATACTTGAGCCAAAGGCTGCCAGGTTGTTGAAAGGCGAGCTCCCCAGCATGCTGTCCATATTTTGGTATTCAAAGGTTCCGTTATGAGGCACATTTGTGCGGTAGGGATCAACAAGGTTCATTTGCGCTTGTGGTTGTTGTGGTTGCTGAGGTTCTGGAGTGAATTGCACCATATTGCCATTGGCATCCATTTGTTGGTATGTCATGTTGTTTGCATAGTGATGCGGTGTCGAGTCCAGGGTGGCAGCCGCATTGATGGCAGCAGCGGCAGCAGGATTGACCTTGGACAGCGAGGCATCCGAATACACAGTGTGCATTCGAGAGTGCTGATGGATAGCAGAGATCTTTTGCAAGACGGCTGTGCACTCTGGAATGATGGCATAGTGTTGCAGTTTGCGGAGCAGCTTGACACAGAGGTTGAAAAAGTACAGAGATTGGCCAGCTACTTCAGAGTCTTGGTCACTGAGATATCTTGCGTGGACGCGGATAGCAGCAATCAAAGCGTGGGCAAGAAACTCGTATCGTACCACCAGCGTAGACTTGTCACACGTACTTTCTACGCATCTAGTGAGCTGAGCAGCGTAGATGCGATGTTGAATTGACGTTTTAGCGTTATCAGGAAGACAGAACAGCGTGTCACTCAGCATAAAGTAATACAAGGTAAGAAAGTAGCCTATCTCGGGCGGTTTTCTTGGCTCATTCATCACCTCTTCAACGGTGGCACAAGAGCGTACGTTCCAGATGTCAGGCAAAGGCAGATTGGCGCTCCAATGTAGCAGTTTGGCACGGTATTGATCAAGTTGTTCGTAGAACCGGCCGTTGTCGATATCGTCGCGAATGGCAAAGGAAGCGCGGATCTGAAGGCCCTCCTCACCAAGCAATGCCAGCTTGATCTTTTGCTGAAATGTTTGTACAATCCATCGCTCGGCTTCATCGTCTTGAGGCAATATTTGGGGTAGTGCGGTTTTCGCCAAGGAAGAAGGAATAGCCCATAGTCGTTCCCATTCTGCGCTCTGCATCTTGTCTAGACAGTAGCAGGACCAAAAGACTCTTCTGCGAAGTTCAATGCACTCAGATGGCATGTTATCACGAGAATAAGGCGTATCCATATTCAAACCGAGTTCGAGACACATGCGGAAAGCCATACCACTGTACATCCAGGAGCGGCAATGTTGATCAACCGCTGATTTCGATTTAGTGGGTACAGGCTCATAAAGGGATAAAAGGCACAGTGCTGCAACGGTGCTAACTCTTGGCACATCGAGGAAATCGTCCAACAGTCTCTTGGCACGGTTGAAAAAGACGATGGATTTGGGCACGTCTTTGAGGGAGGAGGAGCTGCTGACGATGCAGTAGATGGCGTTCAAGAGCAGCGGCGTGATGAGGGGGCCCTTGGTGCGCAATTGCTCGTAAAAGTAGCGTTTTGGTATGATGGGCGACACTTTGTAGCGAGTTTCAAAAAAGTGGTTAATGAGATGCATCTGGATATCGCTTGATGGCATTTCAATGGCAGTAGAGTATTTAGAAGGCAATGCTGGCTCGGGTCTCCAACGGACAAAGCTTCCAAATGTGGGAAACTCGCCTATGGGCAGCTTGTGTGATTTGGAGTAGGCGGCTGTGGTGCGTGTGGCCGCATCGCTCGTCCAAGTGTCGCTGAATTTAGGCATGGATCGATTGTTACTGATGCTTGGTTTTGAGCGGGAGAACAAGATGGAATCATCATCGGAATCGACGTTGCTGTGCGTGCTGCTGTCTGCTTCGTCTTGGTTGTCGCTGGTCGCACTGGCGTCGTTTTCTGCTTGTGTTTCTGGATTGGATGACTGACAATTCCGTCCGCGTGCTATGAAGTAAAATAGGAATCACATTGTTTTTTTAGCATTCAAAGCGTTTTATTTTAGATTTAGTGTAACATCTACCTTTGCACTAATGTCAATTTGTAATGAAAATTGATTTGATTGCAAATAAGAAGCAAGGAATGGGTGAGTACGGCTGCAACATTGTATTGTCATACGACTCTTGTATCTAACCTGCATACAGGGCCTTAATCCATCGCACTAAAATCGTTCGTTTTTGATGAGTACATGGCATTCAAGGTACAGAAACTATATAAAATGAAATTGTATCACACCTTGATTTTTTTACTGCGACAGACATAGCAAGCGTGTCCGACCTTGAGTCGCTTGTATTTTAATTCTTGCGTCGCTTTTGCCATGATGGAATGCTGGATATGGTGTGGATGTAGAGAAAGATGGAGAAATCAAAAATAGAAAAGAGAAGAGAGGAAAGAAAAGAGAAGCAAACAGAAACCTGAGCATTGCTTATTCGAATATATACAGTCAAGATCCAGGATAAATCAACGCCGTGTGTCACCCAATTCGGATGGTAAAGGTTATTTAAAGAATATGTGTATGAAATCTGCTTAATCGAGTAAAATTTACTCTGCTTTACGTGGCAGTTCCATCATATTCTATGGCTTTTTTTTAGATGTGGCTCAATTGCTTATCGTTGCTTAAACACATTTGTCATCTATTGCTCATATCATGCGGTCCACAGTCGACATGCACTATTCCAGATGGCATGTCTAATTCTGCTGACCGAAAGAGACGACAATGACAGAGACGAGGAGAAGCCTATTGAACCTCCGTATTTATGTAATGAATAATGGTAATCGCCTCTTCCTGCTCCTCCCCCCGGAAATCCAAGTTTTCATCAATTGTTTTTCCATATGGATCATTATCATCTCAGTTGATATCTACTTGGACTATTCTAGTACAACGTACGCCAAGAGCATGTTGTACGCTCTGCGGCAAGTCAACATGATGATACATCTTGACATTTCAAGTGTACAATTCCATCTGACAGGTCAAACAACACTGTTTGACCAAATTTGGACATTTGAGGAGACAAGCGTCGTCGTTGTAAATCAAAAAAGGACAGAAAAGGATGCTGAAACATGGCAAGTCTGGATGGTTCATAAAGTAATCTCGATCACTCTTCTCTCCTCAAAAATTGAAATCTGGGTAAATGAATAAGACTTGAGTAATATGGTTGAAATTTTGGAAACCATCATTGTGGATATCAATGCTAGCATCCTTCTATGTGGCATCTTCCATCTTGGAGCACATTTGCAAGTGCCTCAAAAGCGAAAGCAGCAAAGTATGGCACTATTCCTAATCGTTTCAAAGGAAAATTGCTATTGACAGCTGTATAAAGTACCCAAAAATGGGCAAATTATAATTATTAAAAAAATTTCGGCAAAACACAGGCACCGTGCCGGCATACATATTTTGCTTATTGATGATGACGATTTGGAATTGACAAGCTGAAACACAGCACACTCATCTTTGTATTCCCTGATCTGACCACACCTCAAAAAAAAAAGTTTTATATCATTCCAATGCTCTGAGTGCCAATTGACTTATAACGGGAATCAAGGATAAACCGAGATTACATGCAATCCAATCAACCAACATGTAAAATTTTTTCCATGTTCCAGGTTTTACGAAGTTTCTATAAGCGAAAAAGTATGAAAATACACTTGCTGTCTATCGTAAGATACTGGCGATCAAGTGCCATAAGTATCCGTTTTGTAAAATGACAGCCAATGCCAGATTTTTGGTTATGATTGCCATTGCAGGAACAACATGTGGAAGATTTCATACTAGTGCTACAACGGCTAAGCATAATGTTTCAAACGTACAATGTGCCATTTTTGATATCTATTTTAATTTAAACACTGGCAAGGAACGGTTACTGGCCAGGGCAAGGGCTAAAAAAGGCTGCTTATCTCATCGTTCATCATCAAGCTAATCCTGGATCGACTCCCCCATGACGCCAATGATAGACGCAGCAATGCATTTTGGTACAGGATACAATACAATTCAACATGTGGCATTTTGGCTCCGTTGAAAAATCACACTTTGCTGAATAATTGATAAACAAACGAGTGGGGTTTATCATGAATCACTTTTTATAAATTTGTCACCTCAAACAAAAGTTTTATGCAATTCGAGTTGACAGATATGGTATTATTAACTATGTATGTACAGTTGACTTTGGATAGATAGCTAGTATGCTTGTATATGTCGCATTTGGTATTATATAGACATCCTCAGAGTTTACGTACAAGTGAATCCCGGTACACATCGGTCAGGGCACAGTGTCATTTCATTGTGTGTTCATCAGGTGTCATCACCTATTGTCCCACCTGACTCTGCTTGCTAGGGTCTGTAGTCGCATTTTAGTGCACATGGTAAGGATACTAGACACCATGTGAGTAATCCTGTTTTGTAATCTCCTGTCCTCATCCAAAGGTTGTACAGTTTAGCCGATAAAAAAAGCTCAAAATGTGCCTTCAACTTGCTATAGCAATCCAATCAAGGGTCAATTACAAATCAAATTTGGAGCTTGAAAATGTTGTTCAAATTGAAAAAAGTTCTAGAATCTTAGCATAAGAGAGTGGGGCTTGCAAATCATTACTCATCACTTGCTGTACATGTCTAATTCACATTATGTTGAATTATTAATTCAAGTGTGGATGACAATACGTCGCACTAAAGCCTGCATAGAAATGAGTCATTCACGCCTAGTAGATCCATGTTTCAGATACAAAAAATGCGTAATGAAAGCAGTAGTAGACAATACGAGAACTAAGCAGTAGTACTTCCCATGCTGCAACCCCATTGATATCGTCTTCAAAACAATGGTATCCTCTTTTAAGAGAGGCATAGGCTTTGCCAGCTGCCAAAATATTTTAAATGCCGCCTTACAAAAAAATAGTGTCCAGATTGGCCAGATTTCGATATTTTGGACCTCGACTCATCTATTTTGAAGATTTACACTATGTAAATTGTCATGACTATCGCACGCTTCCTTATGATTTTCTAAAGTAGTTTTTAAGGCGCATCCAATGAAGTCAAAAAAAGTTAGTGTTTTGAATAAACTTATTGAGGAATTTGGAAAAATACGAATTAAGGTTTTCGGCGAAAAAATCGAGATTACATATGAAGGTCTCACTAAATGATTTCAGGGAGATGCCTTGGATCGAGAGGAACAATTTGATTTAATGTTTACCATAGTAAAAATCGTCGATTTCGTGGTCAAAAATGCGATTGTTTGATTTTCGATGAAAAGGATGAGGGGTACCTCATGCTTTTTGATGGATTTTTGATGATCCCAAAAAAGTTGGGCAAAGGTGTCAGAAAGTTGCTGGTAGTCGAGAGCAATTGTTTGGTACAATTCTAGCAGTTTAAAACGGCTTTCAACGCGAAAAAATACGCTTCAAATGCACTCAAATTTGGCTGTGATGTGCACATTTTGGAGCAGTGAGAGACGGTGCAAGTATGCTGCCTGCCTGTAGATGCACTATTCCAATGGATACTAATGCGGAGCATCGCCTAGGAGCCAGATCCACGGTTATGGAAGGCTCCCACATTATATTGGTACGTAATAAGGTGAATATGCTAGTGAAATTGGGTGGAATGTGGCATATAATCTTGTATTCTACGATAATGGTGCAAATAACCATCTTCATTTAACTCATCTTTTAGCTTTCAGCTTTCCACATGAACTAGATCACCAAATCACACTGGCCCAATGAAGCCATTAACATCGCATACCATTGTCATTTGTTGTTGAATGAAATCTAGCAATTAGGGCAAAGAAGTACCAAGTATACAAATAGAATGTGTAAATCAAATAAAACAGAGCGCTTTCTGATAAAATAGACACATACATATGGCTTTAGTATCAGTTTCTGATTCTATTGACTTATTATTATGGCTAGTCGCCAACATACGATACGCGTTGGTTAGTAGCTCATAGCTAGCTACTGCTATGCAAAAAATGCCGACTATGCTCAGGCTTTTTGTAAATTGCAGTATTCTACACTCTTTAAAAAGGTCTATAATCAACCCATCGGGTTTAATATGGCTTCACGAAATCGATACTTGATCTCTAGTAAACAACATAATGACATTTGATCCTTGACAGAAGAAGAGCGAGCGACATGCCAGTTAATGAAAGCGAAATTGGAAATTAAATGCCCTGGATTTGAAGTTTATTCATAGTATCAAGACTCATAGCTCTCATTATAATAAAAGTAGCTGCTTTTTTTGTGCAGATGCGTTTAATTGCCCCCAGTCCAAGAGGTACGAAACGCTAGTAGCAATTGCACAGCACTAGTCTCCATTTATCATGTACCCCTGAGTATTGGAGCTCAGTCAATTCCTGATCTGCTGAATGCACAATCAATGTACATCTCTAGCAATAGTTGTACATGGGATCTTGTCTTTTACTTGAATTCAAAACGACCATACACCTCACAGAGCTTTGAAAAGCCATTTCAAAGTGCCATCGTAGTCAATTGATGGAGCCAAATGTATGCGTAGTTTCAACATTGGCCATTCGTGATTAGCGTGAAACAAATGGACTAAAAATGCGGTTGTGTGGGACTACTTGATCATTAAGGATGCTCAAAGAAATTAGTGTGTTTTATTGGATGAATTGCAAATAGTGGCTGAGACATTCATACACTTTGCTCCTTGGATTATTTTTTTCGTTTTCCTTTTTCTCTTTATCCCATTTTATTTTTTAACAACAATTTAAAGTAAAATGTCTTCTTACTCATCCTCTTATCATCATTCATCCTCTGGTGGTGGACACTCATCCGGCGGCTACTCTAGCAGCCGTGGTGGTAGCAGCAGTTATCGTGATAACAGAGAAACATCTCCCAGAAGATCTAGCAGACCGTAAGTTTGTACATGTGTGTGTGTATTACTATGAAAATTTTTTCTAAATGACGAATTTTTGAAATCATTAGTTCATCTAGCTATGATGGCCACTCTCGTGGTGGTGATGATCGTGGTTACTCTTCTTACCGCTCCAGTGGTGGTGATAGCTCAAGAGGCAGCGGCCATGGTTATGGTGGCAGCTCTGACCGCGGTTATGGAGGTAGCTCTGACCGTGGCTATGGTGGTAGCAGTGGTGGCTACGGTGGCAGCAGCGGTGGCTACGGCGGTAGCAGTGGCGGCTACGGTGGTGGAAGCTACGGTGGAGGTAGCAAGAGCTATGGCGGCGGTGGAGGATATGGTCAATATTCTCAAGGCAGTGGCAGTACCAATGGAGCTGGTCTTCAAGACATTGATTGGGATTTGTCTGCTTTGCCCAAATTCGAAAAGAACTTTTACACTGAACATCCTGATGTCGCCAACCGATCTGAACAAGAAGTCGCAGCCATGCGTGCTGAAGCCAACATGAATGTCACTGGTCATGATGTTCCCAAGCCTCTCAAGACTTTTGCCGAAGCCAATTTTCCTTCCTATGTCATGGATGAATTGAACAAGCTTGGTTTCTCCAACCCCACTCCTATCCAATGTCAAGGTTGGCCCATGGCCTTGAGTGGTCGTGATGTCGTTGGTGTTGCTGAGACTGGTTCTGGTAAGACTTTGGCCTACACACTTCCTGCCATTGTCCACATCAATGCTCAACCTTTGCTCCAACCCGGTGATGGACCTATCGTTCTCGTCTTGGCTCCTACCAGAGAACTCGCTGTTCAAATCCGTGAAGAGTGTGTCAAGTTTGGTTCTACTTCTCGCATCAAGAACACTTGTCTTTATGGTGGTACTCCTCGTGGTCCTCAAATCCGTGATCTTGCTCGTGGTGTTGAGATCTGTATCGCTACTCCTGGTCGTTTGATCGATATGCTTGAAGGTGGCAAGACCAACTTGAAGCGCGTTACTTACCTTGTGCTTGATGAAGCTGATCGTATGCTTGATATGGGTTTCGAGCCTCAAATCAGAAAGATTATCAACCAGATTCGTCCTGACCGTCAAACCCTCATGTGGTCCGCTACTTGGCCCAAGACTGTTGAGCGTTTGGCTCAATCCTACCTCAAGGATTACATTCAAGTTACTATCGGTTCTCTCTCCTTGAGTGCTTCTGAAAACGTTACTCAAACCGTCGAAGTCTGCACTGAACCTGAAAAGCGCGGCAAGCTCATTACTCAGCTCGAGCGCATCATGGAGGCTCCCGAGAACGAGAGAAAGACCATCATCTTCACCAGTACCAAGCGCACAGCTGACGACATTACACGTTTCCTTCGTCAAGACGGCTTCCCTGCTCTTGCTATTCACGGTGACAAGCAGCAAAACGAGCGTGATTGGGTCTTGAACCAGTTCCGTTCTGGAGGACACCCCATTATGGTTGCTACAGACGTTGCTTCTCGTGGTATCGGTACGTATTATTTTATTTCTTCATTGAATATTTGAACGACAAGGAAAGATGGATATTGCAAAGGGTTGTTCTGGCCCTTTCAACATTCTCATAATTGCGCTCTTTTATACATGTATATACATCTCTTCCGGTTCTATTTGGTCACTTGCAACCTTATACGACATGTGCTACGGAAACTGAAGGCAGAGAATATCAATGTATATATGTATATGTGTATGAAAAAAAGGATGCTATGTGTGTATCAGGTAAATTGTATCGAATAGTACATCAAAGAGGGCTCTTTTTTCTTTTTTCTTGATTTATGTTTCTCCTCAAGGTAAGAAGAGTTAAACGGAAAGGAAAAAGGAAACAAGACGGATTGTCTCTTTGGTTATTATCTCTAGCAAAGCATGTCCTCTCTTTTTTTTATGACTATATGGCGTTATTATGGAAATGATTGCATTTCTCTTGATAATCATTCGAATATTTGATCTTTGCATCATTATGTTCCTTATTTCTTACCGTTTTGTTTCTCTTTTGAATTTGTTCTCAAATTATAGATGTGAAGGATGTCAAATTCGTCATCAACTATGACTTCCCCACAAACATTGAAGACTACGTGCATCGTGTTGGTCGTACCGGTCGTGGTGGTAACACTGGTCACTCGTTCACCTTCTTTACTGCTGATAACGCCCGTCAAGCCCGTGAATTGGTTGATATCCTTCAACAAACCAATCAAGTCGTCGATCCTCGTCTTCAAATGTTGGTCCAACATCGCGGTGGAGGCGGTGGTGGCCGCGGTAGAGGAGGTTTCCGTGGTGGCCGTGGCCGTGGCGGAGGATACAGCCGTGGCGGAGGAGGTGGAGGCTACGGTGGAGGTTATGGCGGTGGTAACAGCTATGGTGGAGGCAGCCGTTGGTAATTTCTTTGCTCTTCTGCGCTCTCATCTCTCTCTCTCTCCTTTGCTTTCACAAATACTTAGACTTTTATCCCCATTTAGTTTTCTCTTTTTCAACATTACAAATGTAAATAATCTGCTATTTGCTTTCTATTTTTCCCCCTCTACTATTACTCAAATAAACCGTTATTTTCACCTTGAAATCACTCTACTACTATATGGTATAGTCTGGGGCATTGAAGCGCCGTCTGTGTGTGGTGCAGGGGGAGGAGCATAGACATCTTGCTCGCAGAAAAAAAGATTTTTTTCTCGATTTCTTCTCTCCTCCATCTTACCTTGCTGCCAACATGTCAAACCCCACCGAGAACAATGAAACACCACCCGTGTCTCTCAAAGAGATGAAGAAGTTTGAAAAGTGGACCAAATCATTGCAATACATTACTGGACTCGGCATGACAGAAGCTGAAAAGCAAGAGTTCAAGAAACGTCTTGATGTCGACCTGGAGGAGTACCAGTGCAATCAATGTGAAGTCTGGAGAGACAACTTGCTGAAAAACAGCCCTCCCGTGAGGTTCATGGTGGATCAGCTCAAGAAACTAGACAAAAACATGACAAAAGAGGATTTCCAATGCATGCCGTGTGATGAGACCAAGTCGGGCGGATTCTCGCCTGTGCATGGCATCCTGCTGTGCCAAAACAGACTTGGCACCAAGACCATGGAAGAGCACACCATGGTCCATGAGATGGTGCACATGTACGACCACCACAAATTCAATGTAGACTGGAACAATTTGAAACATCAAGCTTGCAGTGAGGTATAATGTCAATAAGTCAAGCAATGACACTATGGACTAAAATTAAATTTTAGGTTCGAGCAGCCAGTTTAAGTGGAGATTGTCGTTGGACACGAGAGATCCAACGAGGCTTCTTTACCTTTACCAAGCAGCATCAAGCCTGCGTTAAGAGAAGAGCCATCATCTCTGTCACTCAAAATCCCAACTGCAAGGACAAGGAGGAAGCCGAACGCGCAGTGTCCAGCGTCTTTGATAGCTGTTTTGCTGATACTAGACCCTTTGATGAGATTTATTAAACATGAACAGGCTTCGTTACACCACCACTATCCTAATGACGCGACATTTGTCTCCTTTCTTGAAGCACACTATATTTAAATAGACTTGTAATAAAAAAAAAACTTATTCCCTTTCTTTTCTCCATATAAAACACTATTGAAAAATGACCACTGCTAGTCCTTATAGTGCTCAAGGCGTCCAAACCAAGGTCAAGGAAGTGCTTGCCACTCTCGACACCCAATTGTCTCAGTTCAAATATGCCAATGAATTTGAGCAAAGAACTGGTGTTCCCAAGAGCTATGTCGCTCTTGGTGCTGGTGGTGTCGCTTTCTTGATGATCTTTTTCAATTTGGCTGGACAACTCTTGACAAATGCCATCTCTTGGGTCTATCCTGGTAAGTTGGATATATGGATGGGTAACAAAAAGCCTGCGTCTCATGCCATGGCAACTCCTTTTTTTTTTATACAGCTTATGCCTCTTTCAAGGCTATTGAAACTGCCGATAAAGCTGACGATAAGCAATGGTTGACTTACTGGACCGTTATTGGATTCCTTCAAATGGCTGAATACTTTTCTGATATCCTCCTCTACTGGTTCCCCTTCTACTACCTCTTCAAGACATTGATTGTTCTCTATTTGGCCTTGCCTCAATTCAGAGTAAGTATTGTGTGAGAGAAAAGAAGAGCATAGGATGGTTGGGATGTGTGTGTGTGTGCCTGTGTACATTTGGAAGCATTGTGTGTGAATTATCTACACGTACTAATTCTATTTGGACAATTTAGGGTGCTGAGACTCTCTATGTTCGCTTCTTACGTCCTTACCTCCTTAACGCTCAAGGTGGTATCGATGCCCACACCGATAAGCTCAAGGCAAAGTTTAACGAATTCACTGGTGATGCCAGCAAGACTGAATAAGTCTGTTCATAACACCTGCAGTTTTTGAAAACAATAAAAAAAGATTATAGCATCTGAGGATAATATCGCGGATCATAGGGCCATTTGTGTTCAGACCAGCAAGTGCAAAATTTTCTCTCGTGGATGAAAGCAATGTAGCATTGGGCGGATATCGTAGCATGAGATGGAATGCGTCGTGTCGTGTTGCAAGAAAAAAATAATAGTACCATTTAGTCTGACTCGCATGTCTGTCATTGCAATGTCCTGCTTCATTGTGCATTTTGTTCTTATTGTGGCTTCATCCTTATCATCATCGCTTGGTATATTTTAAAAGGAAAAATGTAACCTTCAACTACGCGAAATCAAACCAAGCAAATTCACATGAAAACGAGGGGTACAAAAGGATTTCTTGACGCCTACTCAATCTGAGTGCATTAAACTATATTAAAACATGACAAAAACTGATACTCTGATGTCTTTAGAAGCCGTCTTCTTTTGTTTACATGTTGCATTAGCTTGCGTATGCGATGCTCATCGTATTGAAGCAGTTTTTTAGCTTTTTCAAAGCATTCCAGACACAGCATCGCTTCTCAAACTAGTGCCTCTACTAAGATTATGTAACCTACAAGCCCTTGTTGCAATCAAACTTACAGACTTTGTCCCTCATTCAATCTGAAAGTATAGCTTTGTACAATACGGATCTTGAATCCAGGTACCAGCATTTGGAACATGATGATGCGCCCAAGCACTGTAGAAGCTGGTTCTACTGGCATAAAGATGATGGACAATGCCATCCACTCATGTGTTTTACATTGCTTTCACAGCTTTGTTTTGTTAGATAGACATTTGGCTATCTTTCCTTTATGACAACACAGCGCCATCCGCGCTAATTTAACATTTATTCAGCTCAGGCACAATACAATGCCAGTTGAACACGAGAATCAGGGAAGATGCAGTACAACAATAGTCTCATTACGATAACAATGATAGAAAGGGTATGATGTCGTGTGATCCGGGGTTTCTTCAGCATGGCCATCTGCTCTTTTTATGGTAAAGATCACTCATAATTTGAGATTGGGATATAAGTTTGGACTTGGCATTACAGTAAAACCCGCTATTCATCAATGTTAGGACTATTATATACGCATAGCATATTTTGCAACACACTGCTGTAAATGTAGAGATGCCATGTCTGAAGCTGTGTCAAATGCTTGGCGCAAATGCTCGCTTGCCAGGGATGTGTTTTTTTCTCGGTTTAAATCGTCCAAATGTTGATTATATGAATAGACACAAATGCTACCATACTACCTTAAAACTATATAATGAGCTCAAGATTTACATAGATTGAATCTAGCGCAAAGGGTTTCTAAAACTGCATTGCAGAAACAAGGAATCTCTATTCAAATTAAGGCTGTATTCTACGATACACTCCACAAAAGGCGCCTATTGAAAATTGGACGCTTCATCATCCATCACCACACACCTTTTTTCGTAATTCTGGACTCTTTGTGTACTCTTTTTTTATCCCACTATGCAATAAAATGGCGCAAAAAAAGGTAGAGTCTTCTAGTTCAAGTTTAAAGTAGGTAACATGTCCCTTTGAGATGCTGTCTTTTTTTTGCAATTAACCACTTGGCTATCAAGATCTCTCAACAAGGTGCCCTTCAACTGTTGGTGGAGCGACCAAGTATTATCTCCAACAGCAGACGATAACGAAAGCGCAACCACTCCTTACCGAGATTTTGTACTCATAAGCGAATTTTCGGAGCTGGAAGGACCGTTGCCCTTGGCTGTCGTTACAGAGGCAACTTACATTGATCTGAAGCATTATACCAACACAGTTACAGATGCATCATTGCAGCAAGACTTGAGAAAGATTGGCCTGGAGTCATTTGATTTCAATTCCTTTGTTCTTCGCGTTGTATCCGTCGATAGAAGCACAGAATACGAGTAAATGTCCTACTAAATGCATCCTCATGTGTCTCTGGCTGATCACTGATTGCATAGACAAATCGACGAAGAGACCAAAGAGCAGCAAGCGCCCATGACTCCGTCGTCACTGTTTGAGGAATCTCAAGCGCCATGCTTGTTCTCAATCCCGGATGATACACAGGTGTATTTTACAGATTCTGAACATAAATTTTTTGCCTTTGTGAGTGGCCATCTCCTTGTATGAAATGGAATCTATATAGCTAACGGGCTGACTAATAGACACATCATTTAACATTATTCGATATTAATGCAAGAGGCTATGTTCACCCGGTAGCTTTGTCCTACATCACACGAGATCCAGACAAGATTGTGATTCGGTTTGAGGAGTTGATGGAGAAATTTAGTGAGGTAAAGTGTCTGCTATGAGCATGGATTCAGTCTGTCTAACGCTCATAACAGGTGTCTATACGAATGAAGAAGGGAAACTACTCCAACTTTACACTCGACCTGAAATGTAGATTATTAGACTTAGAATACACGCAATCAACGCAAGCATTTTCTGCTAATACAACCACTCATAGCAACAACCAGTCTCAACAGCAGCAGCAACAGAAGCCTGCTCTATCTATGCAAGCCATTCAGCAAGCAATTACAGCGACCAAACTCATGATAGACACTTTGGAATCGAGCACAAGTCAAATCAACAATATGACATCGAGCCATGCTACAAATACCGCAGATACTATGCGTGTGGAGAGGAAGAAGACGTTGCCACAAGAAGGTGAAGCGCCTGTATCTAAACAAATAGCAAAGGAACAGCATTCCATTGACCCGCCCAAAGACTACAAGCCTAAATGCATCGATACACTCTATCCGGTGGCTCATTTTGAGAGAAAATTACGCTCACTAGCACAGTTGTGCCAGGAACCTGATGAAGCGGAGGAGGAGAACAAGCAGGACGCTGAGCAAAGCAACACTCAAAGCAGCAAAAGCCATATCAAGCGACCCAGCATCACGCAAAAAACCGCTGCCATGATACCACTGGTGTTCTCCATAATTGAGCCATCATCTACACCTTCCATGTCAGTCTCATCGTCATCAGCAACCACAGCGACCATCACATCTGTCTCTAATAGCCAACTTCAACGACCTACGTTTGCCAACGCCATCACACATGACATGTACGCAGAAGCCATCAAATACATTCAAGACATGACGCACTGCCTTGGCCAAAGCAGCGTTGTACTCGATGTAAATGAAGAAGAAGAGCTGTTTTTAGACCCAAAATCATCTGCATTGACATTTGGGCGCACATTTATGCTGAACATGGACAATCCTCAGCCCAGAGAGTGAGTAGCCGCTTTAGTGTGCGGTAGAGAGATGGCTTACTGTGTATTTCATGTAGAAAAGAAGAACTAAATGCGCCTGCCAGTCCAACAGGAAAGGTTTGTTATCAAGAGGGCTTTGCTTTTTTGATACGTCCTCTGATTTCCCTGTTTTAATGCTATATAGGACGATGACAAGGAAAGGCTGTATGATGAGAAAGGCAATATGCCAGATAGCAAAGAGAAAACAGCAGCAGCAGTCGAGAATATCTCCTCTACAGACGATGAGCATCATACTCACAGTCAAAACGACGAAGAGCTGTTCTATCCAATCCTGTTTGCTCCAAGTCAAGTATGGAAATCTGAAAGCCGTGATGCTACGAAAACACATTTACTTCAAGTACTGCGACAATACCATTCCTTGGTGGTGGATATCATCTTTTCTTTGTTGATTGGAAGAACAGTGATTATTCAGGGCAGTGAAAAGAACAAGAGGTAAGCCGAGAAACAAGGAAGACACTTTAGATTGCTAAACGCTTTCTCCTTGTATTGTATAGCTTGGTGCAGCAAGTCGTGCAAGCACTCTCTGTCTTTGTGCCTGGCCAAAGTCGAGAAAGAAATCAGATCATCGAGTGGTTTGAAACTGCCAAACTGACGGATGCACAAATCAAAGGGATCAAATTGGTGGGCGTTGACAAGAACTGTATGGATCCTAGCATCCACGTGGATAGCAGTTGTGTCTTGGACATTGATGTCAAGAATGGGTCTCTCAACTCGAGTCCAGTCTATGTAGAAGGACAATGGATCAACCAGCTCTTGGATCGAATGATGCTGTTTTCAGTGAGTAGATCATGGGTATTCCGCACGAGGCATTGTCACTCACACATTTTTACACAGTCGGATGAATCCTATCTGGCTTATTTGCATACTGTGTTTATGAACATGTCACTGAAAGCATTTGTATATCATCATCTCTATGTGTGCGACGAATTCAAACTGGATGAAAGCCCTCCTCCATCGACACCAAGCAGCAGCAACAAAGGGTACACGTCTGAAACAGGCTCTGAGAGTAGTACGTTGAGTCGAAAATGGAGTGTGCGACTCATGAATTATCTCAAGAAGCATGAGGACCAGGAGAGCAACGCTAGCACAACAGCATCATCAACGACATCGTCTGCTGCACCATCAGTTCAAGCCAGTGAAGATGAGGAAGATGAGGATTACTCTGAAGAAAATCAAGCCACAGTAACATTGCAGAGTTTGAACAGCACACATCATTCTCACAACAACAACAACAACAACAACAACAACAATACAAACAACAAAAACAAGCCCAACACCATCATTGGCTTATTTCAGCAAGATGGGCCTACAACAGCCACTACTACTGCGATACCGAGCCAGTATATAGATCATACCACCTTGAATGACGTGCGACGTGAAAGCATATCCACGACATATAGTGTCAGTAGTCGCAGAGAGGGGAGTTACTATGGCAACAGCAGCCGTAGCAGTAGTAGCGATGGTGATGACGAGGATGAAGAGGATACCTTTAATCAGCACATGGGGATGGCAGAAACCGCATCCTATCTCGATTTTGGAGCTGATGATTTGGTTCAGTTTGGTGATACTCGTGATAGCGATGATAGCTCTACGGGTGGTGAAAGCGAGGAGGATACTCGGTCGTCTAAAGAACGTAAAAAGCCAAGCCATGGTAAAAGAAGGGGAAAGCATAGGCTTAGAAAGCCATCCGATGTTGGACCTGATGGTGTGTCGTTTACCGAAAGAAGAGGTAGAAGGTATCTACAAGAAAAGCTAAAGGTGTATGGCGATGACCAAACCATTGTAGTCGTAAGTTGATTTATAACTCTCAAAGAGTAGCAACCTAATTATTCAAACTGTTCATAGTATCTTGCCACATGTGTGCTGTAACGAGTAGCTTAGTATAGTATAGTACCCCGTAGCGGACCTATCTTAGCTTTTGATTCTTTCTTTTTGATCATTACTATTATCATGATGTATCATGTATTTAAGAGAACAAGTTGAATTTATAATTAAACACTTCTAAACATTTGATTAAAGCAGCTATGAAAAGTTCTTGCTAATGAGCGCTGTTAATAATCCAAAAGATAGGGGTAGGAATTAAAAGAATGTCGCAAAAAGTCCAGAATTCATGCAAAAGGAAAATTATGACGATGAAATTTTTCAGGACAAAAAACCTTCTTATATTCATTTCAGACTTATCCTCAAACCCTCTTCAGGTTAGTAAATGTATTTGATCATGTCTAATACTTATGGTGGTATCGTGTGTAGATACCCTAAGCCATTTGTCCCATGCATTTTGAATGTTTAATGTTGCTTTTCTTATTTTTCATTACATTTTTAGTTTCAACATCAATGTTTTATTTCTCTGAGCTGTCTCCAAATTTGAGCCAATAAAATCGCTTAAAAAGCTATTTTAAACGCCGTTGACCCTAGAAAATTTTTGCGAGGGTTTCCCTATGTTTTTTGGTTAGGCGGACTTTTAAACATTGCCAAATACAGTAATTTAGCAATTTTATCATCAAAATCCCCTAAAATGCCAGAGTATGCCTTACTACACACCCCAGCTTATAGTGCAAACGCTTGAGACTCTCAATTAGCACCAAGTAAGTGATAGCAATCAAGTGAGGGCAGCCTATCTACCCCCTAGCCTCTGAATCAAATCTAGTTGTGCTTCAACGATAGGCTTATCCACACAACAAAAAAAGAGGGTTATGGCTCAAAAGAACCATGAAAAGTAGTGGAAAAAGTAACAAAAGGGAATCACTAGAGTGTGATGAAGAAGAACAGAAACATGGCAATACAGTTACATGCAAACAAGTAACATGCAATGTGTATCATCAAAATGACGAGTACAAGAAAGAAAAAAGTAGTACGAAAAAGTATCGTGGTTGCCTCATACGCAGCAAGAACAACACTAATATCACCAGTATCACAGAAGCAGTAATACTTGAAGAACAAAAAGAATGCAAGGCTACTGCACAACAATAGAGTTGTACTGTCTGCGATACAATGCATCAAAAGATGCACCATAGCACTGCCAGCAATACAATGCATCAAAAGATACACCATAGCACTGCCAGCGATACAATGCATCAAAAGATACACCATAGCACTGTCAGCAATACAGTGCATTAAAAGATACACCAAAGCACTGTGGTACAGCAACAGAAAAATAGTTGCGTGCAGAAAAGGAGGGGAAAAGAATAAATCGCAATAGAGCAAACTAATAAAGAATGCACAGTATTACGGGAAAGAAAGTAATAAAAGGTTGAATCAATGTAATCCATTGCAACCAAAGAAGGGGAACATACAAACCAGATACAAACCAAACACAATCAATATATTGCAACGAACTAGCCTGAAATAAACTGTGTAATTAGTATTACTGTATATTGTACCGCAAAAGGTGGCTCCTATCGGCTGATACCTACTGTAACAAACTTGAAAGATGTCGTCTTGGGTACTGGTGGTTGCAAAGGTATGCTTCTTTTGGCGAAAGTGGTGTTGTATTCAATCAATAGTAATAAAAAGTATATGGTTTAATAGAAATAGTGCAGTGCAAAAATAGTGTGAAAAGGAGGGCGAGAAAAAAATAAAATAAAAAAAAAAACGCGTTGTTGCTGAGGGTGACTGCAGTCAATAGGCTACCGCAGCACAGAGCACACAGAATTTGAATGACGTGTACAATGAACATTTTGCACTGTGGTGACTGTACCCTAATGATTTTTTTGCGATGATTTTTTTGAATCAATATCGATATAATTTGACATTTGAAAACATTTTTGTTAAAATCAGCTATATAAAGTGTGCTCAGCGTATACTACTTTCTAATAAACTTAAGGGGAGAATTTGAAGGCGCCTTCAATGGTGTCAATTTTAAAGTACTTTTAGACTGAAAAGATAAAGAATTTTGAGAAAATATAAAAAGCAGTTTTTCCAAGAAAAGTCGAGATTTACTATATACAACGTTCAAAATAGCAGTTGCACAGGTTACCCTACATCTGTGCGGTCATTTCGATCTAATATATATTATAGTAAAAAGTGCCGTTTTCGCCTCCAAAATTGCGATCGTTTGATTTTTAACAAAAACCATGAGGGGTACCTCATAAAAAAACGTGAATTTTCAATGATTTGGATCGATCCAAAAAAAATCAAGATGAAAGTTTAGGGTGTAAATAGTGATCGATAGCAATCATTCGGCACTATTTCGAGCATCTAGAACGGCTTAGAAGACAAGATATTGAGGGTTGAATTTGGACGATTTGGCTGGGAAAAATACCTTTAGTGCGCTGTAGATCCACAGCGACTGATGCTATAGATTTGATTGGGGCCTCAAACAATTGCTATCTATTGGGAGGACTAAACACTGATTATCTCGAGAGAATCTTGTCTGTATCTCGCTTCGAAAATCCCACGAAACTGTAAAAAGTTCACTTGTCGTGTCTCAATGCATCCTTTAATAGGTTATGTCTTGGAATTCGTGCTATCGACTGTGTATTTTAGTTCTTTGTATACCGAATATGAATTCAAAACAATAGTTACGTACAGTAGAAGGAACATTTTATACAATACATACTGTATAATAATATCTTGTGGTTGTAATCTGCATATTGTCACCGTGCCCCACTGATAAACTGCATAAATTGTTTAATGAACGCACATCTAAGGTAGCCATTATTTAAGGTTCGTATATATGGCTTTGATTCCTCCCTCCGAGTAGGTATACAACAATGTTATTATGAACTCTCCAACATTCATATATATTTCAAGAGGTGGTAATAGATTGCAGACTCTAAACAAGAAAAATGCATGTATGTGGTTTGGATGAAATGGTTGTCTATGATCTATTTATAAAGTGGATATACCTAGTTTCAATACAGTGAGGAGAGTTTATGTTAATACATTAGAAGTTGTTTAAGAGAATATAGCTGGTAGACAAGATCAGGCTCATAAAGAGCGACACATGAGCGAATATGCATTTGGCGACTGATGCGGTTTTATAGCATTACAGCCTGTTTATGGGATTAAAAGGCGCAAGTATGCACTATACTATTGTGATTTCTCGCGCATAATAACCATTTACAACAAGCCATGTATTCGATTATCTTGGCTTGGCAATGCTACAAAGAGCATTTCACGAGCAGGTGTTCCTGGCAAAAGCTCAATCCAATTTCAGCATGCGGACGAGTGAATGCTAGGAAGAGAAATGGTATGCATTTTCAGTCTCTGTTCGCGGCCTTTCTCTAAAGAAGATAGCGATGCAGTATACACTGTAAACTCGCCTGCCTTTTGTATTTGGTCACATCATTTCATTCATCTTTTGCTGCTGATAGCGCTGAAAACGTAATTGAATTTGTCAGCGTGGTCAAGTCTGACACCATCATCCATATAATGATCTGCAATAATGACGGCGAAACAAATCAACAAGGCTTGGCCCTTTTGTAATAGATGTGTAAGACATTTTTTTCCCTGTATCTTGGCACATCCTTTACCAGAATAGAGTGATCTGAAACTCCGGAATGTATAAAAATAAACTGAACGGATTTATTGATGGATTGACCTCTTTCATTACATACACTACTCTAAATTACTTACATTATGACATGCACGCTTATAAGAAGGCTGTTGCTATGTCTAGCGCTAAATGTGTTCAATGTGCATGCTATCCCCGTACTCGACAACGTTACTCAAAATGCTACCAACACAATAATGGCACGACTACCGTTCCAGAAAGTTCGAATTGTAAATGACAGCAGCAGTAATAGTAATCACAGCAGTAGTGCATTGCTTCAAGAAAGATCATATTACGGCCTGACATCCATCTACAATGACAACCAAGTTCAATACCTTGTCAACATTCAAGTTGGCACTCCCTCTCAAACTTTTGTCGTGATTGTAGACACTGGCAGGTATGTAAATGCCGTTGCATGAGTTTATAGTTTCTGTACCAACGGCTAACACATGTTGCTGAAACAGCCCGAAATTCTGGGTCCCATCCATAGATTGCCCTGCTTCGCAGTGTCCTCTTGTGGATTTCAACGCATCAAAATCAACCACACTCACAGACTGCCATAGTAATTTCAGCATTACTTACGCTGGTGGCTATGCAAAAGGCAGCCTTGTCACTGATCATGTCACATTAGCCGGTATCAGCGTAGAGAATCAAGCATTCGGCCTAGTAACATCTACAGCGGAAACTGTTACAGTAGACGAGAATTACAACGGTATTCGTGCTGATGGTATATTGGGGCTCTCCTTCCCAGACAATAATACATTACAAAAGGGCTACGTCTCCTCGATTCCTTTCCACATGGCCGCAAACCAGCTACTGACAGAGCCCATCTTTTCCATCTGCACCAATTCAATATACCAGGATGGATGGGCTGGCGACATCATTCTCGGTGGCATGAATACGTCTGACTTCGTTGGCAATTTAAGCTATGTGCCCGTCGCCCCTGATCCCATCACACAGCAATACACCTTTTGGCAGATAGACACAAAGTCGGTTTCATTGACATCTGCTGTGGGCAACACGCTCATTACAACATCCCCGGATTTCAACCCTCGGGTGATAACGACGGTCGATACAGGCACCACGTTCTCTTACATGAGCAACGACTATATCAAATCCATGATGCGAGCAATCACTGGCCAGGTTCCCCGAGAACTGGATTCTGGATCGGGCTGCTATCCTATCGATTGCGCCTACGCATACGCAGAAGAAAACGACTTTAATGTCGTGTTTGAACTGTCGGTCTCTGACGCTGATAAAACCACACTCATCACGATTCCAGTCAACGAACTAGTGGAGCCCGTGGACAATACCAGCATCCAGTATGCTCATCGGTGTGTGTTTTCGCTTTGTCCAACATCGGCGCCTACCATGTTGCTCGGAGATTCAGTGATCCGAGCCCTCTATTTAGTGTTTGATATGGAGCACAAGCAAATGGGATTTGCACCTTCTTTGAATACAGACAGCACCGTCAGCCAATACTGAACATATAACTTTAAGCACGTATACTAATTTAAACGAGATTACCAATAAAAGCAAGTTTCATTGTATACACTGTAGCACTTTTTTTTCTTTTTTCCTAGTGGAAACCACGGGATGTGTGGTACTATGGCAACGTATGGGCAGAGCAAAAAGGTAGACATTTTGTCGTACAAGGTCGACTATATGGGATTTGCCGATCTCTTTTTTTCATGTTGACATTTTGTAACCATTTTTGTACAAGTTGAGGGTGAATCCTGTTGTTTTCATTAATTATCTACATTAGTATCCCTTGTTTTCAATACCTAAAATTGCAGAATCTCTTGGCTTTTTCACGATGTGTAACAGAACCCATGTCTCGAACAAGTCAAGGCACTGTATGCGTTGAAACTCCAATCAGTCTATAAAGAGCTTTTACTGAGCATGTTTCATTGGGTGGAAAAAGATCAAGGCACAATCGCTGCTGGCAAAGAAGCAATTTAGCAAAATGAGAATGAAATTGTGTAGCCCTTCAAGCTACTATAAAAAGGACACAATGGTTCTTTTTTCTCCCTTTCTTTCCTCTCTTTCTTGCATTGCCACCATGTTGTATATAGCTTGGCTCTTGATTCTCATTTCTTGTACATTGAACGATGCCAAACCGATTGTAAATAATGCCATCAGACTGCCACTCATCCGCAAATCAACGCCGCACATTAGAAAACGAGCAGCCACCAGCAGCAAGTATGCTCTTTACGACCAAGACCATGTAGAATACTTGACAAAGGTCAACATTGGAACACCCCCACAGGAGTTTCTAGTTACTGTAGACACTGGCAGGTAAATTACAGGCAATTAAGCACGGCGTATCACTATGTGTGTGTAGACTAATACGTCATTGCATTTAGTGCCGATCTATGGGTGCCATCTAGCGTGTGTCCCAAGGACGAGTGTCCATACAGCAAATTTCAAGAAAACTCGTCTTCCACCTGCGAATCCATGGACTTGGCATTTTCGATTCAGTACGGAGCTGGCTCCATTGAAGGAAACTATGTCAAGGAAACTGTCAATCTCGTAGCCAATACAAACCAGCAAGTTAAATCTCAACCCATCGGCCTTGCCAACAGTGCCAAAGATGGTATTATCTCGTTAGCAACCAAAGCCAATGGCATCTTGGGATTGGCATTTCCAGCTCTGACCGCCAACAGCGACACGAATCAAGCGTACGAGCCGTTCGTCTTTAACTTGGCTAGCCAAAAGCTGATTTCAGAGCCCGTGTTTTCCATCTCCCTTGATCAAGAGCAGATGATGATTGGCGGCATCGACAAGGAGCAGCATACAGGCGATGTTCACTATGTCCCGGTAGTCAAGAATGTGAATCCCAAGACGGGCAGCTCAGATTACACCTTTTGGTCGGTCGATTTGCAGGATGTCTCTGTTGACAATCAAAGCAGCAGCATTGTGACCAAGAAAAACAAGAAGCCTGTCATCTTGGATACAGGCACCACACTCAGCTATGTCAACAAGGCACTGGCAGATGAAATTGTCAAGAAGGTGACCAACAAGACGTCCGTGTCGATTGACTTGAGCTCGGACCTCTATACGGTGGATTGCGATCTCAAGAACAGCGACATGAAGCTAGAGCTGGCGTTTTCAGCTGGATCCGACCAACCCGTGCGACTTGAAATGGCGATGCAAGACCTGATTCTGCCGCTGTTTGGCAGCGATAATCCCAAATGTGCATTCGGCATCACTTACAATTTCGACAAATCCAACACGTTTGTATTTGGCGGCACCGTGTTGAGATCTGCCTATTTCGTGTATGACATGGGCCAAAAGCGAGTTGGATTAGCCACCGCCATCAATTCCAAAAGTCAAATAAAGGTCTAAATTGTGTGTGTGTGTAATGCAGTGCATGGTCTGTGCTTGGATCCTGTTTCTCATAAATTAAGTGCGATTTGAGCATCCGAAGCAATGAAATGCCATCGTGTACCTTGGACCTGAAATGCGGATCCATGGATATCATTCGGTTTCTGTTGCGACAAGCGTTAACTTACCCGGATTGATCATCAGGGTCTAATGTCATGGTTAAACAGCATCTCGGGAGTAAGCATATATTGTACAACCCCTCCCTCCCCCCACATTGGCTGCTGGTCTTGCTGGTTCTCTTATCATGCAGCAGTCCATGGATCAAGCTCTATCTCGAAAGCGTTTTCAAGTCAACGAAGCAGTGAAACGGCATGTCCATTGATATTCTGGGCTGTAGAGAGAATATGTAGGCCAAAGAGCGCCTCCACTACTGCATAACAAAAGTAATAGAGAGCAGCAATTTAACAACCGCCCTTTCATATAAAATCATCCCCACTTTTTCGAATGCTTTTTTTCCCTTTTTCTTTCTCTCTTTCTCTCTTCAAACCCACATTCTTACATTTTCCTTGTTTGCGTCCACTTGGCTTCTCTGTTTGCCATACAGCTGAATTGAAGTTCAAAGACATTGCAAAACAGGGAGATACAAAACATACAACCACAGACAACCTTTTTTTTAAAAAAAAGCAATTATGGAGAATATCAACAAGACTTTTGTCAAGCGTGTGTTGGCAGCCGGCCAACGACACTCCATTGCAAAACGAGCGAACCGACAAGGATTTCGTGTCCCTGTTCGCATCATGAAACGTCGAATGATCAGAAAGTAAGCATCCTGTCTACTGATTTTGATTTAAATGATTTTTTGTGTGTGTGTGCTAAAGATCTGACATTTTACGCAGTATTTCTAGTGCCGCTGAAAGAATGCAGCGCTTGTTTTCAAGATCGCCCTCTCCTCTATCGTCTCAAAGCTTGTCTGATCCAGAAAGCAATGACAGAGATACAGACGTATTCGACTTCTTGGACGTCCCAGGTGCTGATCAAGACTATAACGATACGACCGAAGCTGCTGCTGTTCCTGCTGCAGATGCAGACGCAAACAACGATTGGTGGTTTGAAGATGAAGACGAGCAACTCGACCCTGACAATGATGAAGAGCTGAACAGCGATGACGACGACGACGAGATCAACTCTTACATTCGCTTCTATGAAGATGAAGAACCAAAAAATAATGACGACGATGACTTGGCCTGGCTTTCCAAATTTGATTCGGAAACTGCTAACGTCGATACTGCCAGTGCTCAACAACAGCAACAACTGGCTCCCTCTGCATATGATGCTAGCAACGCTCAAGATAATGTCACTGCTATTGTAAGCTGGAGTTCTACCCCTAATTATCAAACTCGCGCTGCTACTTGTGCTAATACTGCCAATGACCAACAACAACTGGCTCCCTCTGCATATGATGCTATCGACTTTCAAGAAAGTGCCAATGCTGCTTTAGCCTGGCTTGCCAAGATGGATTATGGAGACGTCGTTACTGCTGATGTCAATGCTGTCAGTAGCCAACAACCACAATCACAACCACAACTGGACCTCTCTGCACTTGATGCTAATAACTCCCAAGGCGATGCTTCTGCCGCTTCAGCCTGGGCTACCACCAACCTTGATCCTACTGCTGACTTCGATACTACCAATGGACAACACCAACAACTGGATCTCTCCGGATTTGATGCTAGCATCTCCCAAGACAATACCACTGCTGCTGTAACCTGGGTTTCCAGCCATGACCCTGCTCCTGATTTCGACACTGCCAATGGCCAACACCAGCAACAACTGGATCTCTTCCCACTTGAGGATATCAACTCCCAAGGCGATGCTTCTGCTGCTTCAGCCTGGGCTGCCAATCTTGATCCTACTGCTGACTTCAATACTTCCAATGGACAACACCAACAACTGAATCTCTCCGGATTTGATGCTAGCATCTCCCAAGACAATAACACTCCTGCTGTAACCTCGGTTTCCAGCCATGACCCTGCTCCTAATTTCGACACCGCCAATGGCCAACACCAGCAACAACTGGATCTCTTCCCATTTGAGGATATCAACTCCCAAGGTGATGTTTCTGCCGCTTCAGCCTGGGCTACCAATCTTGATCCTACTGCTGACTTCGGTGCCCCCAATGGCCAACACCAACAGCTGGATCTCTCCGGATTCGATGCTAGCAACTTCCAAGACAATAGCGCTGCTATTGATTTCAATACTGCCAATGGCCAACAACAGCAACAACTGGATCTCTCTGGATTTGATACGAGCAGCTTCCAAGACAATAGCTCTGCTGTGGATTTCGGTACTGCCAATGGCCAACGCCAACAACTGAATTTCTCCAAACCTGATGCTAGCAGCTACCAAGACAATAGCTCTGCTGCTTTAGCCTGGCTTGTCAATCTTGACCCTGAAGGCTATACTGCTGCTGATATTGAACACTTGCTGTTGACTCAGACAAGCGATTTGGTCTCTCAAAACCTTGCAAGTGGTTCGGCTAACGCAGAAAACGCGAACGAAATGCCCTCTTCTCAACAACGCGTCGCAAATGAGACGTTGCATGGGGATGTCATTTCGCCAAAGAAGGATGCACATGAATCACTACCATCATCGTCTTTGCCCTCTCCAATCTCACCACCTCACCCAGTCGACGAACAACCTTCGATGTCTGTGACTGAAACAACAGTAACTTCAACAGCATATGAAGCAAATATCATCATTGAACCCACCCAAGGAGACACTACTGAAGTGACTCATGACTATCCCATCTCTCCTCCTACCACCTCACCACCAAAATATGAGATGCCTAACGCCACCGTCAACACCATGACTGGATTTGATACCACATCGGCTACCGATAATATGAGCCCCAGCATTATTCCAAAGCAGCCTCACGACTTGTATCAAACATCAAGCCAAGTACATAACCAATACTCACCCGTTTCATCGCCTACACCTACAATCAACAAACTCCACACAACTCTATATAACCAATACCATCAAGCCAGCCCCACTAATCATTGGCCTCATTCTGTAAATATATCGCCAGCATCCAACGCACATACCAACCTTCTGAGAAGCAATACAGGTGCAAACAACAACAGCAGCAAGAAGCGATCCTTTGACCAAATAGAATGTAGCGAGTCTACCATTAAAGGAAATCGCCGTAAAAAAGTTCATTATAATCGTGTTTAAGGAAAAAAATGTATACATATCATAAAGCACAATTAATATCATAGTAATAAAATAGTTTATATTCTAGTACCTAAGGCACACAGCCTTTCATTTGCTATCCTCTACCTTAGCCCCTCAAATTAGTATTCAACATTTGTAATCCACAGTTTGGACAAAGGCTTCTTGGATCATGCCTGTATTTACTACTCTTTGGGCACTGCTCAAACTGTTTTCTCTATTTCCTGAACCTGGATATCTCGAAGGTATCAAGACCAAGCAGCGTGCCATTTTGAAGCTAAAGAATGTAGACTTCCGGTTCTTCCAAGAGGCCGTCTGTGAACACCCTCGTGCACTATTCTCTTGCCTCTCCTCGTGTTGTTGTCATTGGTCCCAATGGTGCTGGCAAATCCACTTTGATCAAGTTGTTGACTGGTGAACTTGACAAGAACAATCGTATATACACACTGAAGCTAGCAATAAGGTCGCGCAGCATGTCTTTGTAAAATGTTGTATTTGTTCTCGTTTTGCTTATTATATGATATGCACTGTACTATCAATTAACTATTTTATTATTTTTATTATTACTATGATAATACTTTGTACTTTATACATTATTTGTTTGAAGAGTGCTTCAATGATGGGGGTTTTTTTTGCGGTAATTGCCTTCAACAGTAGACTCGCTACGTTCTATTTGATCAAAGGATCGCTTCTTGCTTCGGTTGTTATTATTGGCACTTGGCAGTTCAGTGGAATACAGTAGTCGCGATAAGGCTATTTTTTTGTCTAGCCTTAATGAGCGCGTAGCATTCTTTATATTGCTAAATAGCTGATCAAAAAAAGAAACCTGAAGGATTTCAGCCTTAATTGCCGCATAGCCTTATATAGCACGGCCTTATAGAGCGCGATCACTGTAAGTATCGTGCAGGAACGCGTCGAAATCCTCTTCATCAGCAGGCAGAAAAATGTTCTCCTCCGACACTTTACAAGCTACCGCAACATCCTCATACTGCTTCACGCGATGGATATACGCGGAGAGACCTACAAGGCAAAATAGCTTGGTTAGTATTACTCAGCAGCAGCGCTCAAGTATAACACCAATTACCAATCACATCAACATCTAGAACTGAAAGATCATCCACGGCAACATTGCCAGTGTGGGAGTGGATTTGATGAAGAATGCTTTTGTTGACGCGAATATTCTTGTTCAACTGCACGGCCTCTACATTGGTTGTGACAGCAGCGGGCTTGATCTCCATGGCAGAGAGCTCCACGAGGACTTCACGGTGACAATCGTTGACAATGGGAGCAGCGACAACGAGATCGATACTGTGGCCAGAGACCGACTTGGAACAATCTCCATACTCAAGTTCATTGATTTGTCTATCTGCTTTTGTTGATGTGCTGCATGATTCTCCTCTTCAGTTAAAGTTAATATCGCAGTGGAACGCTTCTTTGAAATACATCAACATACCTTTTTAGCACGATAGAGCTACCTCGACACAAGATTTTCAAAGGTATATTTCCATTAAAACCCAAAGTCTTCTTCCGAGAGCGTATCACTTGTCCAATCACGATGGCAGACCATTTGCCTGGCAAATCCAAGGATCTTTATATTGAATGCTTCAGAAAGCTTCAAGTCATGCTCCAGAATGCGCGTCTTTTAGTGTTAGGTATATTTCTTGACACTTTTAGTTTCATCTTGTTGGTAAGCCTTTTAAAGTTCACCTTTTGCTTTCCTGTATACATTACAGCCGAGATCACGCAATATCTTTAAATTGCCGTTAATATCACTTTCATTTTATCACTTTCAATGATGCTGATGAAATTACCTCGATGTATAGCTTGATTGAATGGTGTTTAGACAGCTGGAAAGAAGAACATGCAAATAAGACCTCTCCACAGAACTCAACGAATCGAATCTTTCCAGTAGTTTGACACATGCGTTGTATATTAAACCTGAGCATGATGTGGCAGAATGGGCAATGAGACTACCAGGGTTGACGGCCTGGCCGCTATAGAGTTTGTATGCACAATCGTATAACGATGACATAGAGGGGTGGCTGGAGCTAGCAAGACCGTCATTTGAAGAGAACCCATCAGAATCATGGGCCATTTGAGTGTTCAATATTAACAGCAGAGTCAATATCAGGAGCCGGCAGCAGATTCAACATCGAAGGCGCCAGAATTTGGAAAGCCAGTAGCAGAGACACAACCAGATGGCACAGCAGCACTCGCTCGGATTTCATCGCGATTAGTGGTAACTACAACAGGTTTAATACGGACCACCAAGTCCTGGGCAAAACAACGAGCTACCACCTTAGGGACCACCTAATGTAAGCTACCCAGACGTTAGAACCACTTGTCATATTGAATACTCAAAAAATCATTGAATTGGTGCTGTAGTATACCTGTCTGTGTTTTTTTGTTCAAGAAAGATAGAGAAAAAAAGGCGTCTATATCATAAATCAGTGATTTTATCTGATTGAATAGTAGACTCTAAGCAGGTAGCTCATTCTTCAGGCGGTCCGCACGTGAAAATTTGCCCCAGACTTGGTAATATTTAGGTGATCCGTATTAAACCTGTTTTTTTTGCTTCTCTTCTTTCTTGCTCTCATTTATTCTAAATGTAAACACTGGTTGTGTGAAAGGGTTTGTTTTGTTTCTTTACGTCTGGAAGACGAGTGCTTGACCGAGAAGGTGACCGATGTTAATGGCTCGATGAGGGACTCGCAAGTCAAGTTAGTAACAGTTCCGCTCAGTCTTGTTGAACTAGACAGTTATCCCTGCTGCGACAAATTCCATGGCCCTGCGGTAGCAAACATCTTTGCTATTATTTGGTTAGGGTAGTTAACAGAACTGATATTGCCATCCATTTTGATATTTCTTTTGCTTGTATCACTCGGCTTTTGTTACTGTCGCTTGTGATGGCATATATATACATATATTTATATACTTGATAATTTGATTCATGTTTAGCTGCCTAGCTACTAACGTCAATATATTTTCGATAGGTTATATATCCTTCATTTGCAAGATTTCTACGCAAAACGTCAACAGGTACGATCAGGAATGCTTGGAGCGACTATGATGGGATCATTAATTTTGCCTTTTCAATCTATGGATGTAGTAATAGCTTGTAGCCCAGCCCCATTCAGCTTCATGTTTGCTCGTCAGGTCAATCTTAATTCCAACCCAAACAATCTAAACCGGGATGTACGTCCAGCACCTTTCTTTCGTCTAAAGATTTCTTTAGTACGTTGGCCTGGTCAACCCAAGCGTCGCTCTAGTTTCTGGTATGATCTCTTGTCGAAGGTTCTGGCTCCCATCTTTCATTCGTATGTCGCCCGCCAAGCAGTTGTAGACATCTAGTAACGGTGTTCAATACTTGTGGTTCTGATCTCAAAAAAGAATGTACCTCCAGAGCGCTTTATCAAAGAACTTCAAAGATTGTGGTTGCTCTCAACAACTCGTCCTCGCCGCATTGCACGGTTCGCTTTAGCATTGATGGGTGTTATCTGTTATTAGTTGAACATCTAGCATAATAAATGTTTGACTTTGATGATTGTTAGCTATTGTTTCTATTAAATGGAATAGCAAAATGCCATGTGAAGGACCTAGTTTTCATCAAATTCTGATGACCCCAAAAAAGTTGAGCATAGGTATCAGAAAGCAAGCAATAGATGAGAGCAGTTGTTTGGTGCTATTTTGGTGGCCTAAAACGGCTTCTAGCACAAGAAAACAGGGCTCATATACGCTCAAATTTGGCTGTGATTTGCAAATTATTGGGTATTTTACAGGAATGATAGTATGTTAGGTATCTTGTAAAAGCTACGCTAACTAGTATCAGTGTGGGGCATCAAAAATATGTCATAAAATCCACAGTTGGAGGTGGACTGTGAAGTACCTAATGTAGCCTAGAGTTTTTAATTGGATGTATTGCCATAGTAAGCGCACTTATAATGGCCTCTGCGGTAGAAAGACATCGTAAAGCTTGCTCTACGCGTATGTCTGCTGAATTACCATGTGTCAAGGTTCTCTGTTACTGAATCAATATTGAATTGACTGAGTTGAAAGCCAAATGGTACTAAATTGTTTCAATGAGCTCAGGAAGATTTCCTGCTGATTACGCTAATGATGCTCTGTATCAATCGTCTACCCTCAGTCCTATGCCATCAGCTTGGTGTGGAGATGTATACGATTACCATCTGTATCACCAAAAGTAACCCCACAAAGCTGAACACGTGTGTGCGTGGAATTGTTTTTATGGCTGTTGATGAGCATTAAACAAGTGTTGCTTGAACCATCAAAACCATCTTAAACCAGATCTCACATTTAAATGCCCCGACAAGCTATATATTAATTCAAAATTTTCGACATCCTTGTTTCTTCACTATCCAAATCACTTTCAAATGGCCCAACCAGCTTACAACCACTTGCCCAAGCAACTCAAGAATCATTACATTATTCAAAGACACGGGTTTTCTTTGGCTAACAATGACAAACTGATCTGTTCAAACCCTGATATTGCTATTCCTGCTACTGGTGGACCTTTGAACACAGGTTATGGTTTACATGAAAAGGGAAAGGCTCAAGTCAAGGAGGTAAATAAGAAGCTCTCGTCGTAAGATTAGACAGAAAACTGACTGTCATGGTGTTAATCCTAGTCTGCCACTTTGTTATCCAAGCATCTTTTCCCTACTCAACAAGCACCCGAAGGCGATGATACACCTGTCGTCATGTTCTGCTCGCCATTCAAGAGAACTGTCGAAACCGCTGAGATCATCCAAGGCGTCCTCAACGACACTGTTCTGCACGGTAAGGTAGCAGCACCCATTCGCGAAATGGAACTGAGAGAACGCTGGTATGGCAAATTCGACATGACATCCGACGACAACTACGAGCTGTGCTGGATTGATGATGCTGCTGAGCCTGACCATGGTGAACACAGCCAATACGACATTGAGTCTCCCAGCAGTGTCTGTGATAGAGCTACTCGCTTCATTGTCGACAAGATTGAAAACCAAATGGAGGGCAAGATTGTTATTTTAGTTGCACATGGTGATATCTGTCAAATTATGCTGACAGCTTTTGCCCATACTGATGCTTGGAAGCACAGATCACTCAAGCATGTGGATACTGCCAACTGGAGAGACACTTTAGATTTTGAATAAACACACATTATAGATTGTTGTCATTATATACACTCGCAAAGTTTATTTTTCTCAAGCTGCAGTCTTTGATCTATCCAAGGATTGCAATAAGGAATTCGACATGACGCTGTAAATCTTGGAGCAGCCATCAATGCATTGCTCGATGGCTTTTGAGCTGATGGCGCTATCAGATCGGCCAGATTGGAGGATATGGGTTACTTCATTTAGTGATGGCATGTATGACAAGACCAATGATCCTTCCTTGTGAGCCTCCTCCACATCAGTGCCGTCCATGAGGATATCTTGCTCGTTCATAAAGATGGTTGAACATGCGGTAACTTGATCCAACATTTCAATACCTGCATCAGCCAATGCCACGCTAGATGCCACAATAGCAGCAGCAAGACATGAACTTGTGCCGTCGTTTTCAAGTACATTGACATAGATATCGATTGCTGATTTTGGTAATAATTCCACTCTGACAGCTGGTGTGAGAGCCTCTACTAAAATTTGTGAAAATTCCTTTTCTTCAGCATCCTGCAGGCAACAGCAATGATATTAGGAACGATATCATATAGCACAAGCTATAGCTTACCCTGATATGACCTCTTCTTTTTGTGCAAGAGAATGTCGAGAATTTGAAGTCGCAATTAAGTTTACAGAGGTTGGAGAAGTCTGCTTTCTTCAACTGTCTAGGGCCATATCTATACAAAAATCGTCAGCATTGAGTCCTCGAGCACTGTGCCTATCCACCTACACTGCACATGTAACCTTTGTGTTTCCAACTTCAATGTATGCTGATCCACTTGCTTGTGTAATGAGTCCCGTCTTCAAAACTAGAGTTGTATAAGTGTTGGCAATGAGATGCAGCAGGTTAATAGAAAATTACTTACAAATAGGTCGAAGATCCTCAACACCTCTGTTATCTAATCTCTTTTTGTCGCCATTCAAGACGTTGACGTCCTCCTCTGTCTTTTTAAAGATGGGAGCAACACTGGCTTCGGGTCCATTTACGCGCTTACGGTCCATCTGATTATTTATGTTTGTGATTGAATCAAATGAAAAAATCCAGTTGGCATTGTCAACTCTTTGATATAGGCTTCGAATTGGAGTCACATTCAACATAAACAAGTGGCTTTTCTTGAATCTGGGAGCGATCCAAAGTCTCTCAGATCAGGAAATGATGGTGTTATGAATACATTCTCTGATTTAATTGCTATAATTGATATACATATAGAAGGAAAGGGGAATAAGTTGGATGTATTCATATGCTATTTATAATGGTGTGGTATGGCTACGACGTTTGGTCATTTGGGACATGAGAGATGTGCTTGACTCTTCCTCGGCACTGTAGACATTTTGACGAAAATCTCGTGGTGAGGAAGGAGGTGATGGAAGTGAAGTAAAGGTTGATTTCAGCTTTGATTGCTCCTCTTCCAATAAAGCATCCAAGGAATGTTTGCTCTCCTCCCATTGCTTGATAAGGCTATTCATGCTCTCGTCTATATGTGAGAAGCGTTTGCTGATTTTCTTTAGACCAAAGCTGGAAACTACTTGCCATAGGCATGGTTATTAGTATCAAATCCCAAAAAAAGTCGAAATGCATGCAAATACCTCGACCAGATGCCAACGACTTGGTATCTTGTTTGCACAGGAATAGTTTGGCTTGAATGTCTTCCATGTGCTTTTCGACCACAGATACACGGTGCATCAATGTGATGCATCTGCTGTCAGAAATGGATGTCTCTTCGTTCGCTCTGGGAGTGCCTGCTTGTGTAGAAATAGCCAGAGATACCTTTTCAGTCTTCTTTTTGCTTGATGTCTCATCTACATACAAAGGCGCTTTTAGTAAATAGAAACACGTAGACCCACAAGCGGTTGATCTTACCTGAATCAGACATCTCAGCAGACAAGGCCGTCAGCTTCTTGTTGAATTCAAGGTATTCTCGCACCAGATTGTGATTTACTTGGATGGCCTGACTCCAAATCTTTCCGTATCGTGCCGTCCTGTTGTTTGACATGACATCCAATGCTAATAAATACAGCAGATACTCCCGTCGTTTCCACACAATGACCGAATAGATAAGATCGACATCTTCAGGCTTGTATTGATGCGAGTCAAACTCCAGCAACATGGAGGGAATATCCTCGTTGATGTTGTACATGTCCCGCAAGCGAGCGAGATTGTGGTCGTCGATCAAGGGCTGCAGTTGCTGAACTGTTTCGACAAATGTCTCGAAATGGGATGATAACAGAGAACCCACAAGTTGTTGGTGCTGCTGATCACTTGACACTTTCAACAAGCGGTGCAGCGTGGTATCGCTTTCTTGAGACAAAGAAACAATCTCATGCATGGAGTCCAGTGCCGATGCATGTATTTTGCGTATCTGCACACGTTTCTAAGATTCAAGAAGCATTTTTAATATATGTATATATAATCATTTAATAAGAATGATGGCTTACGTGGTGTCGAATTATAAAATAACATGTCATTATATCTGCACACAAGATCACTGGTAGCATCGAGCGGAACTGATCCAAGAGGGATACAGCAGAGCAAATAGCGTTTGTTGCTATAAGACTGGCTGTCAGACTACTGTTGGAGAAATCCCTGATTTGCTGCTTTTGCTTTATATTGCTGCTACGTATTTGCGCTGACTGCGTCAATGTGGATGATGTGTGATGCTCTGCTGATGCTGCTGCTGATGCATGCTGAGGCGTTTCATTGAACAGAGAAGATGTTACAATCAGGTATTTAAATTCCTCTTCAAAAATCGACTGTTCGGATGTTGAGAGCGTAAACGATAGTAAGGACTGAAAGAGGCATATCATGACGGTTAGTATACGCAATACATCTATACAGTACTTTTAACATACCTTCAGCAGCTGCATCCAGTGATAAAATAGAGGCCACAAGACGCTTTGAGAATGTGATGGCGTGCTTCTGTCCGAGATTTCTTGGCTACTCCGTAAATAGCTAACCAACACAAATGCACCTATCCCAACAACAGTTGTCATGACGACGAGCACTGTGGAATCGATATCTGGCAACATCGAGTATATATATTCTTTTGCTATGCTAGAGTAGGAAACAGAGGAGATGAAATGTACAGGACACTCGAAGAAAAAAGTGTAATAGAAGAGAAGAAGAGATGTGGTATTAGGACTCCACCCTTCATGTGGTTTCAAAAATACACATTTGAGGCTAATTTTTGCATTAAGTGGGGCATGCATCTCATTGGAGGCAGAATCTGTCAGAGTCGCACCATTGTTTGTTACCAAAACTGCCGTGTATGTCGTTATGGAATAACAATAAACAGAAGAAAAAACATGTCGAGAATCTGCTTGTTAGTGTATCATATGGATGCCAGAACGCTTCAATACTATGTTGGTTTCTTCTCAACATGAAATTGAAAATGCAGCCAACCGCTTTATTCTAAATCACGAGCAAATCCTATTTTCGGGGTAATTTAACGTGGCATGTCGTGATGGTATTACACGATAGACAAATCACATCCTCAAATGTCCTATCGTAAGCTCTACAATAGTATATAACTTGCCATCAAGGCTTACGCTCAAAGTATCTCAGTCTTGGCAAGTCTAGCATCTCATTTAAGAGTAGGAAAGTTCGTGCTGGATCAGATAAATAGCATGGCGCTACTCCGGGAGGTCTGAAACGAGAATACAGGGTTCAAATGTACCTGTGGCCCAGCGTAAATCTGGGCCTTCATGAGATATATAGTACGTTGAAAGAAACCAAAAGGTTTGTATTGTTGGATCCATAGTTCTTGAATCTGATGCAAGAATGTACGATATTCAGGATTCGTTCATTGACTACATAGATGACTAGTATGAGCGCTCAAATCATGTTTGATGCGAAACAATCAACATGTTGCTTTATCTATGTAAATTCAGCCTTCCTCTACAAGTAGTAAGCAGGATGATACTCCACACCAACACATTTCTTGGAGATGATGCTTATATTTCCACATTTATTATACTATACAATGCATCATGAAGGATGCCCATTATATTGGAGTTGTTGCTGCTGATGTTGCTGCTGATCCTGTTGCTGTTGAGCGCCATTCTCATACAGATGAAATATTGGCCGAACGAGTATATAAGCGTCTCTATCCTCAATCAACTTGTAATAATCCGGCACGATGCTTTGTATTCGGAACCCATTGCGAGTATAGAATCGGATCGCTGCTTCATTGACTGTTTGTACATGCAGGTAGATTGATGTTACGATTGGATCGCTCTGTCTTCGCAAGGTTTCAACAATGTGTTCGATAAGTATACTCCCTGTGCCATTAAACAAAGTGTCAGTATATGCAGATCACCACACACACACATACACACTTACCTAAACCCAAGTTTCTATACTTCTTGAGAACTCCCAGGGTCATCATATACACCCTTGCTGTGAAATTGGCATACTTTGAAGGCTCTTTTCGACAGCAAATGGCACCCGCATATTCATTGTCGTAATATACTATCCCGTTTCTCGTTTCAGACATTTGATAGGCATATAAGAAAAGGCCCCCCAACACTTACCCATCTTTGCTAGTTCTCCAGCATTCAATACCTCATTGTAGAATTTCTGTCCATAAGCTATGGGGAAAACACGTGCATGTAAATCAGCCAAATCTCTCAAGGTGTCGTTTGTAACGCTGACAAGTGTGATGCGTGTAGAACTTGTGATTGCTGGGACCATCACACAGCTGAATAGGATGGGGGTTTGTCTGTTTTGGTTCCCAAGAGATGAAAATATTAAGAATTTGTATTCATGCAATTTTAAATAACCGCGAAAAGAGGCGTTGCTGAAAGCCAGGGACTGATTGATTTCATGTCATCATGCATTCATCATGATCCAGTCTATGCTCTTGTGGTATAGTAATAGGTCATGGGAGATGAGCTATACTTTCTTGAGCAAATGCGGGATGAAACTCAAACATTGGCACTAGTCGACATGGCATGACATGATTGCTATGACACACATTGGCAGCATTTAATCGAGGCAGTTTGATATATAAACGAAATCAAGGCATACGATAGCGGCAGAGTAGCTATACAATATGTAATACAACACAATGACATTGCAATTAGAGCCTTAGCATCTGTATTCAAGTGCACATCTCTAAGGCAAGATCCCGCATAGTAGTTGATTATCCAATCTTTTTCGATTCCGTATAGGATTTGCCTCTGCTATAGAATCAATACAAATGTCATCTCTCGCAAAAGGGCTCTCGAGACAATCTACTCGGCGTCTCTAGATCTAGAACAGATACATTCGTATCAGATAATGAAACGATGGCCTTCAATGTTACAATCTATGTGACTAGGTATAAAACGTATGCCTACTACAAATGCACACATTGCTCGGCCGAGATACACTTCTTTCAGCTCTAGACAACACACATGCAAACAGACGAGGATATACCGCAATTACCCAACATTCGGTCGCAATACAAATGCACAGAACCACTGTCATGTATACACGAACAAAAAGACATTGATACGTTTGTCCAAACCAAAGCTTTTGACCGCATCATGACCTTTGTCATGTTGTTGAATAAGAGTGTCATGCAGAAAAAGATATCAGATGCGTGTCATATATCTCCTGTTAGTATTCATTGCAAGCGTAAAGAACATGGCACTCATCTTGTAAAAATATGATACCAGCAAACACAGCGTATTTTAGACATGTTGGATACATTCGACTCTTGGATTGATGAATTTCCTCCTTTGGATAACCCGCAGCGATTTGGAAACAAGGCCTTTCGATCATGGACAGCAAAACTAGTAGAGGCAGGTAGATGACAACTACAGACGGCATGCTGTTGCTAATGCCTTGTCGACTTTCTACATAGTCCTCTACAGACATCATGAAGAGCGTCCTGTCTGAAGATCTGCATGATGCTATTCCTGAATTGTCAGAGTATTTGAACAAAGGGTTTGGAAACGAGACTCGCATTGACTATGGATCCGGCCATGAACTGAGCTTTGCTGCTTGGCTGGCTGGCATCGCACTACTGGGAGGCTTTACACCTGACGACTATCAAGCAATCGTGTTGAGGATATTTGTGAAATATCTCGAGTTGGTGCGTAGAATCCAGACGACATATACATTAGAGCCCGCAGGCAGCCATGGCGTGTGGGGACTAGACGACCACCAATTCCTGCCCTATGTGTGGGGAAGTGCCCAGTTGATCAGTAGGTGGACAATGTCGACATGTTTAGCTTCTCAGACTAACTTTGGGTTTTACACAGATCATCCTAGATTACTGCCAAAATCAATTTTACAGCGCGATACAGTGGATGCATTTGCAGGCGAATACATGTACTTTCGATGCATCCAGTACATTCTACAGGTCAAGAGAGGCCCTTTTTTTGAGCACTCGCCCATGCTGAACGACATTTCCTCCGTCTTTTCATGGAACAAGGTGAATTCAGGCATGTCCAAAATGTACATTGCTGAGGTGCTCAAGAAGGTGCCTGTGGTCCAGCATTTCAAATTTGGCAATTTGTTCCCATTCAACCACTAATTCCGTAGTTTTAAATGGAAAAAAAGAAGAATAAAAACTTTTTTTTTCTTGCAATCCCCTTTCTTTACACTACTACTACACTACCATGAAGTTCACCCATGAATCCAATACGAAATTGCCTCCGGTTGTGCTAGAAGTCGACTCCAAGCCTGTGTTTTACATTGGCCCTGCCACCAGAGACAATCCAATGTCCCAAATACGGACAAAATTGCTAGGCAATGTCTACTTTAATGATTCAAAGATAAAATGGACTCGAATCACACTCCATTTCACTGGAAAAGCTGGACTAAACATACATGCGCCTTCATCGTCGCTGCCTTCTGATGTCGTCAATTCCCAGTCTGATTTGCAAGAATCGAGTTCAGCAACGACGCATTTAGAGACTACCGTCACCCTGTGCGATGTCGAAAAGGAGCTGATCTTTACTCATGAAAAGGTCATTGATTTTGGCTTCTATCTGCCTCCATACCTGCCTCCCAGCATAAGAACCAAGCATGCCTTTGTTGAGTATAGTCTGTCTGTCGTTTGCTCTTCTTCAGGGGCTTTTTCAAAGAAACAAAAGGTCGAGAAACCAGTTACCGTCTGTCGACACTATTTGCCCAGCCCCAGCTCGCTCATCCCAAGCGTAGAGTACCATGGCGTTCGAGAATGGTTTGAATGGTCTGCGGAGGTGCCGAAAGCAACCGCCATAGAAGCAGGAGAGATTGTCATGGCGCTCAGATGGAGTGTGGAGAAGGAGCTGGTGGAGGTGGACAGAGTGGAATTTTGCATCGAGGAGCTGGAGACGTACCGGTAAGGAAACATCAGGCTATATAAGATTTGTATTTTTAGATTTTGACAGGTATATTTAGGTTCAGTACCAAAGCAGGTGTCCATAATTTGCCTCCCATGGTGACACAGTTTCCTAGCACTGTGTATCATCCACCGACGTTCTCCAACAGTTCAGAGACGCATTTCATCCGCACACCTATACCGCTGGTTGCTACAAAAAGAGTGCCGAAAACCATTAGAACACATCATTTTGATCCATTTTTGGAGATCTCGCATCGAGTCAAGCTGCAAATACACTTTATCGCCTCCACAACCACGGCACACCCGCTTGAGCTCGAGTTCCCCATCATCATCACTGACTTCCCGCCCAACACAACAGCCGATTATTTTGTAGACCCCCTCTCGCCTGTGCAATCCGTCTCTACTATTTCTGACAGTAGCATGATCTCGTTACCGCCCACATCTGCATCAGCCCCACCGACCACAATACAGCCTGGCGGCGATGAAGTGCCCTGTGTCGATCTGGACCTACCAGAATACACGCCGCGTTACGAAAGTGTAGCAACAACAAGCTCAACAACAGTAGTGCCTCCGTAATTACCATCATTGAGCACATTTCAATCAACAAACTTATACCTCCTCTCTATACTATTTATCCTCTTTTTTTGGTCGTTGACGCCCGTGATTTTGCCACTTGAGAGACTCTTGTAAATATATTTGTCATTTTAATAAACTCGGATCAATCATCATTAGTTTAAAGAAACGTTTATTGTGTGAAAGCATAGTAGAAAAACATATAAGTATTATAAGCAGCACCGGTTATTCTTACAAGAAATACAATGAGATTAGGTAGTAGTAGTGGTAGTAAAGGAATGAATAGCAAATTTTGTTCTAATTGAGAGGCTTCTGAGCATACACAGCGACCCATCCAAGGCACCCCTTAGTCTGCTTGGTTTCCTCTCCACACTTGTCAATAAACTCTCTGTAGACCTTCTCGTCTTCAAACTCGGGGTTGGATTTTGCCATAACAGGACGAATATTCATGTAAGCGTGTTTATAATCACCCCTAGAGCAACACACAGGTAAATTAGTTTGTGTACCACCGATTGTTTTCAGAACAGTATATTTACCAAAGCAACTCGCCAACCTTTCCGCTGTGGTTCAAGGGGATGTCTACCCTTCTAACAACAGGGTTCACGAATCCAGCCTTCAGCAAGCGATCTTCTAGCTCCAAAGCGATTTTGGGAACCATGCCGCGTGCCTTTGACATATCAGATACTAAGAATGTCATACAAGAATAGTACAAAATTTAATGAAATGTGTTCATGTCGTCGATGAAATGGCACTCACGTGTAGTTTGCAATTTGAACATACTAGGCCCGGCTGTAAGCAATGCTTGCACATCAGGCTACATTTTGTTTGTAGAAAACGTGTCAGGGTCTATTGTAATTTATATATATACATACAAAAAGATCGCACACATACCTCTGCTAAATCGATATATCCGCCGGGTTTCATCACACGGTATAATTCTTTCAGAGTCTAGTAGTAGAGATGAAAAAAGGTTAGAATGTCTGCATCTCATACCTTTGGGATCTACTACAGTAAACTTACGCTTTCCCAATCACTGGCAGTCAGGCCAAGGAAGAGCAATCTTTGATGGACATAGTCGAATGTGCCATCATTAAAAGGTATGTGCTTGGCAACGTTGCCAATGACAAATTCGACATTAGCGGGCTTGATATCCTCGGGGAAGACGCAAGAAGCATCAATACCATGAAATTTGGATCGGGGGTATGTCTCGCCCATCTCAAAGGCCCAAGTCGCAGGCCCACAGCCTGAATCCAGCACTGTGATTCCCTCCTCCAACATTTTGGTAACAGGCGCATGATAGTTACTGTATAGACTGTGAGTAAGAGATGCTGCGCATGGATGCAAGACGCAATTGTATTTACCATTGGAGAGCAGCACGCAGGATCCAATGCTGTTCATGGACTCTGTCGGCCTCTACATGATCAAGTCAGTGTCTATGCACATTGATTGGCATTTTAAATTGCTACATGTTACCATCGTCGTCGTTTGGAAGCACGTAGGCTACCTCTTCGTCTGTATGGTATCGTCGACCATCTCTGTACTGAAAGGTGTATCCACTGTTGGTGCTTGCAAACTGCCTTGACGAGCTGGTTGGACTAGAGACAGTGCCCTTGGATGAGATGCTCTTTACGTTTGACTGAACGGTGGAAATAGACGACTTTTTACTGTTGCGATTTGGCTTTTCAGACTTGAGCGTGGAAGATCGTTTCACTTCTCTCTTATTAAACAGGTTTTTTAGAGATGAAAACACGCCCATCTACTGCAAGTTTAATACGTAAGGAAAGAAGGAGGAAAATAAAATGAGAGAGAAAGAGAAAAAAAAAGATGTTTGTTGCTATGATACAGGGTTGACAGAGATATATATAATTATATAATTTATAAATTGTTGGTAAGCGATTAAGGTTGTATGCGATCCCTTTTGTGCCTACCCAAATAGGTTTAGTTTCCTAAATTTGCCATGATGGTGGCACAATGACAAACAAGGGAGGACATGGTTATTTAGTGATTCGCTCAGCGGCAATGTCAGCACCGAACACGCCAAGCAGCTCTGTAGATCAAGGATCGCCCAATGATTGTATTTGCACATCAATGCACGAGTAATGAGCTATATCGAGCGCAAAAGAGGTGCGTATTAGAGGACAAGACAGAGGGTATACGATTTTGAAATATCAGTGTAACATGCGCACAAGCAAATTATATGTATATAGGCAAATATTTGTATTAAAGCGTTGTCATACTTTTAGATTATATATACTTGCGCAACAGTGCCTCCACTCTAAGGATCATCGATGGTGTTTGGTGTTGTCATTTGCACGCAACTTGTATCCATCCATTGCTCTCGAATCAAACGGCCCAAGCTGAGTAAATCTGGCCCAAAACCTTAAATTCATCGATACAGACAATCATCATCTTGTATGTAACACTGTGTGCGGCCATGAGAATGTCAGTGCTACGGTATTTATTCTACCTGATACTGATGATCGTTTGTAACATCATCTTTTGGGCTTCTTTCTTCTCAATTGACTTTACATCATTGAGCCGTAGCTTCGGATTTGTGAACCATAATCCAAAGTGTTATTTGAGGGGCTTTTGAGCAACAACAACACAATTGTGCTAATCCAGAAATGTTCTATGCAGTGTTCTTTCGTGTTTCCACCGCAGGCATCTACCTGGAGATCATAAGCTTTCAAGGACTTCTAATTAGAATGCTCTAGTATTGGCGCAGACACAGGAACACTAGAGACAAAAGCGAGCAAATAGCACTGCGGGCGATTTATTGAAAGGAAAAGCTGGCGAGACAGGATGCCAAGGCTATTTTGCACAACTGGTTCGACAAACTGAAAAGATCTACATTAGATGTGAATGCGAGACGTACGAGTGATTGGCAAGGAAACAGACAACGCTTTATCAGTGTCAGCACTGCACCACCACAGCAATAGTCTTCTATGCAATGACCACATTACGCGGATCCCATCTATCTCAAGGCAAACAAGATGCCTCAAATGTGAAAGTATATACGCTTATCGAGCAAACTTAGTAATATTCGATCTTGAGCTTGCTGTATACGCCATGGATTGGATGATTTACCGTCGATAGATGGATGATTTTAGATATAAGCCAAATTTTACGCACTGATCTTGACAAAGACCACATGGAAAACTGTTAATAACAAGTGTCTGATTGTGGTAGATCGATAGCTACTTAAGAATTGGGCAAAGCTCATTTCAAGACCGTATGGCTTTAGCATGCTTTGTTGTACCGCGGCATAAGTTTGGCGATGTTTTGGGCGCTTGACAAAACGGAGCGAAACGCGGCTTCACGTCGTATTTGAATGTGTGATACTTGATATTGGTACCTACCTTCTTTGAAAGGGTTTATAGCCATATAAACAAATTTTTCAGTGGCTTCTTTGGGTTGTTAGAAAATAATTAAGCCAGAAAAGTGAAACTGGCTTGACGCTTACAACTTTGTAGTAACAACCATTTCTTCTAGGGGTATTGCGATTCCATGAAAACCGCTTGTACAAATTTAAGTAAGGTATCCAACGATAACAATTCTTTAGCTCTAAAAAATGAGTAGCACTGGAGGTTGATAGATACAGATGCCAAACAGCGAAGGCTATGAAGCAGTATGTTATTTCAGCTTGATTTGAAGCTGTTGAACTCAAAGATCTACAAGCGATTCCTGCAGTACTTCATCAGTCATCTTACGGTGATAAAATTTATTGATTTCAACCTCTATGTCCATCTACTGTGTAAAAAGACCCATCAGAGACACTTGACCATTGTACCAATCTTATGTTCAATTCAAAACGAACCAAAATCCATAGCAGATGGCCCAATTTTTAATTGTCAGAGTATCAAATGTTGCACCGAGACGTGAAAAGTGGGGTTGTTTTGGTATTTCTAAGGATCTTAAGACGAAAGGAGGCTCTAAATTTGCGTCAAATTTTGTCTGATGATATTCAGCGTAAAGTCTCAAGGAATAGCAATTGTTCAAAGCCATGATGAGAGCCGTAGCATCAGTTGCCGTGAAACTTCAGGCCACCAAAGGTACTTCTCCCAGCCAAATCGTCCGAATTCAACCCTCAATATCTTGTCTTCTAAGCCGTTCTATATGCTCGAAATAGTGCCGAATGATTGCTATCGATCACTATTTGCATCCTAAACTTTCATCTTGATTTTTTTTGGATCGATCCAAATCATTGAAAATTCACGTTTTTTTATGAGGTACCCCTCATGGTTTTTGTTAAAAATCAAACGATCGCAATTTTGGAGGCGAAAACGGCACTTTTTACTATAATATATATTAGATCGAAATGACCGCACAGATGTAGGGTAACCTGTGCAACTGCTATTTTGAACGTTGTATATAGTAAATCTCGACTTTTCTTGGAAAAACTGCTTTTTATATTTTCTCAAAATTCTTTATCTTTTCAGTCTAAAAGTACTTTAAAATTGACACCATTGAAGGCGCCTTCAAATTCTCCCCTTAAGTTTATTAGAAAGTAGTATACGCTGAGCACACTTTATATAGCTGGTTTTAACAAAAATGTTTTCAAATGTCAAATTATATCGATATTGATTCAAAAAAATCATCGCAAAAAATCATTAGGGTACAGTCACCACAGTGCAAAATGTTCATTGTACACGTCATTCAAATTCTGTGTGCTCTGTGCTGCGGCAGCTTATTGACTGCAGTCACCCTCAGCAACAACGCGTTTTTTTTTTTATTTTATTTTTTTCTCGCCCTCCTTTTCACACTATTTTTGCACTGCACTTTTTCTATTAAACCATACACTTTTTATTACTATTGATTGAATACAACACCACTTTCGCCAAAAGAAGCATACCTTTGCAACCACCAGTACCCAAGACAACATCTTTCAAGTTTGTTACAGTAGGTATCAGCCGATAGGAGCCACCTTTCGCGGTACAATATACAGTAATACTAATTACACAGTATACTTCAGGCCAGTTCGTTGCAATATGTTCATTGTGTTTGGTTTGTATCTGGTTTGTATGTTCCCCTTCTTTGGTTGCCATGGATTACATTGATTCAACCTTTTATTACTTTCTTTCTCGTAATACTGTGCATTCTTTATTAGTTTGCTCTATTGCGATTTATTCTTTTCCCCCTCCTTTTCTGCACGCAACTATGTTTCGGTTGCTGTAGTACCATAGTGCTATGGTGTATCTTTTAATGCACTGTATTGCTGGCAGTGCTATGGTGCATCTTTTGATACATTGTATTGCTTGCAGTACAGCTCTATTGTTGTGCAGTAGCCTTGCATTCTTTTTGCTCTTCAAGTACTACTGCTTCTGTGATACTGGTGGTATTAGTGTTGTTCTTGCTTCGTATGAGGCAACCACCACGATACTTTTTCGTACTACTTTTTTCTTTCTTGTACTCGTCATTTTGACGATACACATTGCATGTTACCTGTTTGCATGTAACTGTATTGCCATGTTTCTTTTCTTCTTCATCACATTCTAGTGATCCCCCTTTTTGTTACTTTTCCCACTTTTCATGGTTCTTTGAGCCATAACCCTCTTTTTTCGTTGTGTGGATAAGCCTATCGTTGAAGCACAACTAGATTTGATTCAGAGGCTTGGGGGTAGATAGGCTGCCCTCACTTGATTGGTATCACTTACTTGGTGCTAATTGAGAGTCTCAAGCGTTTGCACTATAAGCTGGGGTGTGTAGTAAGGCATACTCTGGCATTTTAGGGGATTTTGATGATGGAATTACTAAATTACTGTATTTAGTAATACTTAAAACTCCGCCTAACGTCAAAACAGAGGGAAACCCTCGCAATTTTTTTTCTGGCCTGGGGTGTCTGTAGGGCAAATAAAGCGTTGTGATTGGCTCAAATTTGGAGACAGCTCGGAGAAATAAAGCATTCGTATTGAAACTAAAAATGTAATTGAAATGAGAAAAGCACGATTAATCATTCAAAATGCATGGTACAAATGGCTTAAGGTAACTACACACGATACCACCATAAGTATTAGACATGATCAAATACATTCCCTATCCTAGAAAAAAAGTTTTGAATCAATCTAAGCCTGTTCATAACATCCAAAAGTACAATTTTGCATTATATTGGTATGAAATCAATCAAAGTCTTCAAATGTCAATCATTTGGCTGATGAGATAAACATGTACCTTTGCCTAATTTTGGGAGGAGCACAATTGAGTGGTCAGACATTAGTCATTTGAACGCGTTGCCGTTGATGGATGGACGACTATCAAAATAATCCAATTTTGCGCACTAGTCTAGACAAGATTCATTAGGAAGGCGGATAGTTACAAGTATCTAGTGTTTAGTGTTGACGGATTGACAGGTGGGGTATTGTATAACACTTTATTCAAAGCTGCATACTGTATAATTGTGCTCGACACTACATCCTGCTTGTATGCAGTTATTTTCAGTATGCAGGATCAGGTCATCATGCGAGATCCATTTGCAAAAAATTACTGCTAGTATATTGAAATTAGCACGCACTTATGCCAAGTTTTGCGAGAAACACAACGGGGTAGTTGAATTTGAGATTGGATGGGTTGCTGTTGATGGATGGATGATTTTTGAAATTTACTAATTTTTGGGATTGATCCTGACAAGATCCACAATAAAAGCCGCTAATTACGAGTGTCTAGTAGCAACACACTGATAGAAGGGGTGTTGCGCAACACTGTAGTCAGAACTACATAATACCAAAACGTTGCAGTTGTACTAAATATTCAGTGTACAAGTGTGTTTTACCTGTCAAGGTTTTGATCATGATATCCAACAATCGATTTTGAGCAATCGATTGAATGAGATTAGTAGGTATTGTTGCCAAATTTTGAGAGAAAAACGATGATGGTGTAGTAGTAGTTGGATTTTAGATTGAATGAGCTGCGGTTGATCGATGGACAATTTTCGAAAAACCGCCAATTCTGAGCACTGATCTTGACAAGATCCACAAGAAAAACGGTTAATTACGAGAGTCTAGTGGTAAGGAATTGATATAGAAGCTGTTGCACAACATTGTATTTAAAACCGCATGGCTCTAGCATGCTTTTTTGTTCAAGAGTGGTACGGGTTGAACACTGTTTTGTGGGTTGAACAAAATACGGCAGAGCGTGTTTTCATGCCATATATGAATATTAGAAAGTACCATGTTAACACTGTCGTATACTACTACCTACTCTGAGGGGTTGTAACCATATAAACAAAAAAATTCCAGCGGCTATCTTTGTTACTCATTAAATAAATGATTATTCTTGCTGCAGTTTACCAGCATGGTGACAAATGTTACTGATTTCAACCTCCTCAAGATCTATCTATTGTATGAAATGACCATTGTGCTATACGTAGCTATTGTTTCAGACCTTATTATATTCGGTTTAGAAAGAACTGCAATGCATCGTAATAGCAGATAGCACTAAGATTATTAAGAGATGGCCCATTTACAGCTGCATTAACATGATGACAACAAGTAAAGTTTCTATAATTTCTGAGGGCTTCTAGAGTAGAGCATGCACTTAGTCCACGCCACTTTCTTCTGTTTAATGCTATCCAGTGTGTAGCCCAAAAAATACAAATGATTTGAGGTCTTGATCAAGCCTTTAGCATAGGTTGCCGTCGATCTATAAAACATAAAAGCTACTTTTCCCAGCCAAATTGTCTAAATCCAATGCTTAATAACTCGTCTTCTAAGCGATCATAGATGCTCGGAATAGTGCCAAATGATTGCTATCAGTCACCATTTACATCCTAAACCTTCATTTTTATTTTTTTTGGATCGATCCAAATCGTCGAAAACTCACGTTTTTTCATGAGGTACCTCTCATGGTTTTTGTTGAAAATTAGACGATCGCAATTTTGGAGGCAAAAACGACACTTTTTACTATGATATATATTAAATCAAACTGACCGTACAGATGTAGGGTAACCTGTGCAACTGCTATTCTGAACGTTATATATGCTAAATCTCGACTTTTTCTGGAAAAACTGCTTTTTATATTTTTGCAAAATTCTTTATCTTTTTAGTCTACAAGTTTTTTAAAATTGGCGCCATTGAAGGCGCCTTCAAATTCCCCCCTTAAGTTTATTAGAAAGTAGTATACGCTGAGCACACTTTATATAGCTAATTTTAGCAAAAATGTTTACAAATGTCAAATTATATCGATATTGATTCAAAAAAATCATCGCAAAAAAAATCATTTGGGTACAGTCGCCACAGTGTAAAATGTTCAGTGCACAGGTCATTCAAATTCTGTGTGCTTTGTGCTGCGGCAGCTTATTGACTGCAGTCACCCTCAGCAACAACGCGTTTTTTTTTTATTTTATTCTTTTCTCGCCCTCCTTTTCACACTATTTTTGCACTGCACTGTTTCTATTAAACCATATACTTTTTATTACTATTGATTGATTACAACACCACTTTCGCCAAAAGAAGCATACCTTTGCAACCACCAGTACCCAAGGCGACGTCTTTTAAGTTTGTTACAGTAAGTATCAGCCGATAAGAGCCACCTTTCGCGGTACAATATACAGTAATACTAATTACACAGTATATTTCAGGCCAGTTCGTTGCAATATATTCATTGTGTTTGGTTTGTATCTGGTTTGTATGTTCCTGTCATGAACCAAGCAGTGTCTGGTTATTACTATATTTGGAATCAGGAAAATCTCATGTCAATGCTCACGTCAAAGTCAAGTTCATGCAAAGTGTCAAGTTTAGTCTCATGTTACGTCGTTCTATGTTTAGTGTCAAGTCTTAAATGTCTTATCTCGTCAAGTCTTAAAAGTCTTAAAGTCTTAAAATGTCTTATTTGGCACTTCAGGTTAAGTTTAGCTCCATGTTCCTAGCACTTCCCATAAGTATAAATACCATGTCTTTTCCTGTCGTCAAGTTTCCAATTGTCCATTATCTTGTACACTTTACCAAGATAATCATTTCTTGTACACTTTACCAAGATAATCATTTCTTGTACACTTTACCAAGATAATCATTTCTTGTATACACTACCAAGATAATCATTTCTTCAAATAAACCTTTACAGTCCAAGTCTAGTATCACGTTCATGACAGTTCCCCTTCTTTGGTTGCAATGGATTACATTGATTCAACCTTTTATTACTTTCTTTCCCGTAATACTGTGCATTCTTTATTAGTTTACTCTATTGCGATTTATTCTTTTCCCCTCCTTTTCGGCACGCAACTATTTTTCTGTTGCTGTATCATAGTGCTATGGTGTATCTTTTAATGCACTGTATTGCTGACAGTGCTATGGTGTATCTTTTGATGCATTGTATCGCTGGCAGTGCTATGGTGCATCTTTTGATACATTGTATTGCTGGCAGTACAGCTCTATTGTTGTGCAGTAGCCTTGCATTCTTTTTGCTCTTCAAGTGTTACTGCTTCTGTGATACTGGTGTATTGGTGGTATTGGTGTTGTTCTTGCTTCGTATGAGGCAACCACGATACTTTTTCCTACTACTTTTTTCTTTCTTGTACTCGTCATTTTGATGATACACATTGCATGTTACCTGTTTGCATGTAACTGTATTGCGATGTTTTTGTTGTTCTTCTTCATCACATTCTAGTGATCCCCCTTTTTGTTACTTTTCCCACTTTTCATGGTTCTTTGAGCCATAACCCTCTTTTTTCGTTGTGTGGATAAGCCTATTGTTGAAGCACAACTAGATTTGATTCAGAGGCTTGGGGGTAGATAGGCTGCCCTCACTTGATTGGTATCACTTACTTGGTGCTAATTGAGAGTCTCAAGCGTTTGCACTATAAGCTAGGGTGTGTAGTAAGGCATATTCTGGCATTTTAGGTGATTTTGATGATGGAATTACTAAATTACTGTATTTAGTAATACTTAAAACTCCGCCTAACGTCAAAACAGAGGGAAACCCTCGCAATTTTTTTTCTGGCCTGGGGTGTCTGTAGGGCAAATAAAGCGTTGTGATTGGCTCAAATTTGGAGACAGCTCGGAGAAATAAAGCATTCGTATTGAAACTAAAAATGTAATTGAAATGAGAAAAGCACGATTAAATATTGAAAATGCATGGTACAAATGGCTTAAGGTAACTACACACGATACCACCATAAGTACTAGACATGATCAAATACATCCATTATCCTAAAAAAAAAGAGTTTTGAACCAATCTAAGCCTGTTCATAACATCCAAAAGTACAATTCTGCATCATATTGGTATCAAATCAATTAAATAAAGTCTTCAAATGTCAATCATCTGGCTTATGAGATAATAACCAACTTTCATCTGGCACTGTGCGGCTATGAGAATGTCAGTGCTACATGTAAATCTTCTGCGTCCTGTTGATTGAGTACAATAATGCCACTTTTGAGGCTTCTTTATTCTGAATTGGGTTTTTTAACCATCAAGTCGTAAATATGTAGCTAACAAAAAAGTAACAGAATTATAGTGGGCTATCATTCAAGAGGCTTTTGAGCAACACAAGTGTGCCAGTCTAGGAATGTTTTGTTTTCTTTGGCCTCTTCACCGCAAGCATTCATATGGAGTTCATAGGCTTCAACAGACTCCCAGTCTGGATTTTGCATTGACATTAAGGGTCGGATGTTCACGTAAGCATGGCGGTAATCCTCCCTATATACATTCATTTAATGGGATGTCTGATGTGAATATGGAATGCCCGGCGCTTACCAGAGTAATTCTCCAGCCTTGTTCTTATGATTGACTGCCATAGGTGTCATAATGATTCGCTCGACATCAAAACCAGCATTAGAGACACGATCATCCAATTGCAAGGCAATGTTAGACGGGATTTGGCGAGATTTGAGCATGCCTGAGACTAAGGTACAGAAGAATTGTGGTTAGTGTATAGTGAGAGCCTCTCTATTTGCTGCACTTTACTTGTATTGTGCAACTGCTCGATGAAGGGACCTGTGTTACGCATTCTCATAAGGTTGGGCTGTTTTAAATCATGATTCACAAAAATTGTTAAATAAAGCGTTATAAATCACAACCAATTTTGTCTTACCTCGTGTAATTCAATGTATCCTCCAGGCTTCAATACTCGAAACATTTCCTTGAGAGTCTATGGGGCAGGTAAAGTATGAGCATTTCGGTTAAACCGTTGATCCCATTGTACATACATTATCCCAGCTCTCGTGTGTCAATCCCATAACGAGGAGTCTTTGATGGATATAATCAAAAGTGTTGTCTGGGTAAGGTATATGTTCAGCAATGTTTGCTACCTGAAACTCGCAGTTATCAGGCTTGGCACCCTCAGGAAATGCCTGAGTGGTGATATCAACGCCATAAAACTTGGAGTTTGGAAATTCCTTGGCCATGTCAAACGTCCACGCAGCAGGGCCACATCCAGAATCCAAGACAGCAATGCCTTCTTCTAATGCCTCTCTTAAAGGCGCCTTGAAGTTTCTAATGAAATAAAAGAATTGTTTTAAAGGTGGGACAATTCACAAACAAGTTACGGAATTTACCCTTGAAGATTATACGTGAGTACTATATGTTGCTTCTTAAGGCGATCCGCCTCTGTCAAATTTCAACGCAAGTATGACAGTGTGAGCATTAATTTTACGCATACAATGATTTTGATAATTGGCTTGACATACCATCTGCATCTTCTGGCATTAAATAAGCAATCTTGGAATTGGCATGGTATTTTCTACCACCCAAGATTTGAAGCTCGCTAACGGTGTCTTCGGCTTTGACCATATTGAAAGTAGATTATTACACTGTTAAGATGAAGGAAGAGGAGGGGGGAATATGAGCTGATGGTCGATTTTCTGAAAGGCACTTTTATACAGTTGGGTTTAACCTTAAATTTGCAATGTCATACAAAGTGTTTTCAAATGAAATGATTGAATTGTGTTTCAAATCGAATAGGTAGTTAACAGCGCACGCAGGCAATAGGATTATGGTAGAATTGATGGATTTTCTACCATAGTTAGTTGTATTAAAGCATCATCTAATTCAAGCTTTGATGCGGTTGCTTTGTTTAAATGCTGTGCATCCTTGTTTTTTATTATGGCAAAGTAAATCCCTGGTACAGCCAGTGGCAATGAAAGCGTTTTCAATTCTAGTCATGTGTAACTGCATACAAAACATCCAATATGGTGGTACTTTTCTTCACAGGAGCAAAATCAAACAGTGAGCCCAACGGAAGTCAAATGTGCACCATTGGTCATCCTATTGACTTCTCTTACTTGTCCTAAAATTTTCATTTTGGGCATCTAAAGTCTAGCATAGTATGTTATACTAAGGTATTTGACAATCCTTGGTGAAACAAAGCGTTTGTGGTATGTGTGTGCACATTATTTTGGCGGGTGTGTAACACTCGATCATTCGATCCCATGAGAGAGTATACAGTGCTTCCACTTTTAAATTGAACTCGGTGGTGGATTTTTCGAAAATGAAATGGAATTAAACTAGCAAATACTCGCTTACGCTCACATCACGCCTCGACCTCTGGAGGTATTCCTTTATTTGGTTTATGGAGCTCATGGAAGTAGGTTCACTAATTTGCATAATGCATCTCAACTACATAGTAAATGTACGCCCTTTGGATGAACCAAGGATTCGATACTACGCTGTTCTACTATATGAGCAATTGAGGACCAACAGATGAGATATCAAAAAGCGCATTATTAAGTTAGCAGCCTTCAAATGTATTTTTCACTGTAAAAACAAGACTTTGAATCGCTTGTATCTTGCCAACAAAGCACAATCTCGGCCTTAGAATAGGTGCGATTGTGCTTTACGACCTGGCATTAGGTTATGGATTGCTTTCCAGCGATATTTTGGGGAATGGTTTGATCATCGATTTTCGAGCATTTTGCCCTTGCTCCTGTAGAGGAAAATTTGATGATTTTAAAAGATGGGAGTTTTTACCTCAAAAACGAGGTTTTCTACTATGGTGTTCCTAAGCTCAAAACAGCCGTATGAATGCAAAGCATCATGTAAAACTGTCTTTTGGTCAGTTTACTATGCGTTCCGTTAACATTTTCTCAAAAAACGTGTTTTGCGTTTTTTGACATTTGCTTTGCACAGACAAAAGGGATTGCTTTGAAAGAAGTACCATCGGGTTCCTTGGTCTTTTTTGCATGTACAAGTGTTAAAAAACACCTGTTGCTTATATAATAAAATTTCGTGCAATTGCCCTTGAAAGGTTCTCAGATGTCCAAATCGAGATCAGAAGGAGCTCTGAAATTCTACCCCAGATCAGGCTGTGATTTGTCCTAGCTTTATTAGTGCTGGTGGCATGGCTGTCAAAACGCCCTTTGATGAAGACAAGCTATGTAAATATGTGGTGCTATTGAGAAGCGGATCAACTGGTACCAACGTATTTTACGCTATGTTGCATTAATGCCTCTCAAATTCTCCGTTCCGCTCATTTTCTAGAGGCAGATGTGTCGACTACGCAACGAAATGTACATTGATGGATTCAAATGTTTTGGGTTGTTTGGTTTATTGCTGTACAAAGAAGAAGACTAATTATGAGGAAGAAACGAAAAAAAGAAGAATAAAATAGAGTAAGATTAAGTAATTTCGAGCAAGAGTGGTGTAAAATGAGCAAATCGTTATATGATATGATGTTGTGTTGTATGTGAAAATCAAAGTGAAAGTCTCTTTTGTGGTTGATCATCTACTTGCTACTACTGCTTTCTTGCTGCAGCTCCCGTGGTTCTCTTTTTCGCCACTGGAGATTTGGCATCGCCTGCTTGGCTATTTCTTTTACCTACAAAGGGAACAAATCAAAATTCTATTCTTCTTGATACATACACATCATCTACTTACGTGAAACTGGACTTTGGGGAGGAAACTGATTAGGGTATGTTGGTTGTTGTGTAGATTGAGTTGGAGGTAGCTGTTGCTGCTGCTGCTGCTGCTGTTGATGCTGTAGTTGAGCCTGTTGCTGAGCTTGTTGCTGAGCTTGCTGTTGCTGCTGCTGTTGATGTAATTGCAATTGTTGTTGATATGCCATTTGATGTCCAGGAGTCAAAGGACCCTGTAATTGTTGCTGTTGTAGCTGCAGTTGTCTCTGCTGTTGCTGCTGTTGTTGATGAAACTGAATGGCAGCCTGCTGTTGCTGCTGTCTTAGAGCAGCCTGCTGTTGGAGTGGGGTAAATGGTTGGTGTGGGCGGCCAGTTTGTGTCTTTACAATGGGGGAATTGGCGGCAGCGGCAGCAGAAGAAGCAACAGTGGCCATGCCACCTACGATTGGCGTATCCATTGGATGAGGTTTCATATCTGTCAATTGTGACATGAGTAACCATGATCCCTACTGCAACATTCCAAACACAAACCTTCAGGCTCATTCTTCACCATCAACCGAGGCTGTTTATCAAAGGCGACAGCAGCTAGACTCTCTGTTCCATCCCACGTAGCATATTAGTAATCTTGATTCCTACTGCATATTTGCAATCCCGTTTTCTTACCTCTTGCGGAGGACCCTGAGATGAGAGAGTGAAACACAACCTCACTGGTTGTAAGCGCCACATCCGCAAACTAGTACATAAACAGATCAATATACGTTGAAGCAAACCTTTCCTTCATTTCCATCGTTATACCTTCAAAATGTGATATACGCGGGGAGGTAATCCCCAGTTGTTGATGGGAGATTCGGGTATAACCGACTGATGTGGTGGTATCTTTTTCTTTGAATTAGGGACTGGTTCGGTTTTGATGGTTGATCTCGTTACAAATTCTTCGTGGCCTTGACATGAAAAATCCATATGTCCTATTTTCCATTCTCCATTGGCTGTCATTACAAATTGAACCCATAAGGGTCCTGTTGAAACCACCTTGATCGCTTTAAATCAGTTGACAGTTCTTTTTTCCCCTTTTCTCCTATAATAGTGCCTTACCAAGGTACCGTTTTTGTATCGATTAATGAGACTTGCTCGAGGACATTGCACATACATGATGCCTCCAGGTAAGATGTATTCCATGGTCTTGTCCAGAGTCATTTGGATCGAAACCACTCCGCACATATACTGAGTGTGAAAGAAGTTTGCCAGTAAGCTTTGGTTCACCTCTATTTGTTTCAAACGGTAATCAGTCAATCGAAAAAGAAAGAAATAGAAGCATCCTCGAAAGACGTTACCATAATCTTTTTGCTCATTATCAACGACATTTGTCAATCCCAGCTTGAGTGTGCCTTGCATCGCAAAGAAGTTCTGAACGAAATGATCCCAATATAGACGATCGACAGCCTAAATAGTAGCTTTTGTTTAGACAGTGTCCTTCCACAGAGAAAACAAACACTCAATGAGCAAATAACATACCTCTTCTTGACCTGGACTCAATTGCTCTGCGAATTGCAGTAAGCGAAGCACTGCTTGTCCGCTTGTTTGACTAGAACACAACCAAAAGTGTTGTTAGTCGAGTTTCCCTCTCATTCTCCTCGCACATCTGCAGATCATACCTCTGTTGTGCGCCAACGACAGCATTCATCTTGTTCATTACTGGTGCAGGAGATCCTTGGGACACCATGATGGGCGTGGATGGCTGCATTGTACCAGTGCGTGGAGTAGGTTGCTGTTGTTGCTGCTGCTGCATTTGAGGTGTTCTTTGCGGTGTATTTGGTTGTTGAGGGGTTTGTTGCTGGGGCAACTGTTGCTGCATTTGTTGCTGTTGCTGATGCAATAATTGTTGCTGGTGGTGATGTTGCTGCTGCTGTTGCAACAAGTGTTGTGGGTGCATTTGTTGCTGCATTTGCTGTTGTTGGTGTAATTGTTGTTGCAAATGCTGCTGTTGCTTTTGTTGCTGCTGCTGTTGATGTAGTAAGTGAGGTTGTTGCTGAAACAATTGGTGTTGTTGCTGTATGTTGTGCATTTGCTGTTGCTGTTGCTTCTGAGCCATCATTTGCTTCTGTCTAAATGTGTTTTGAGCCAGCATCTGCTGGTGCTGTAACTGTGCTTGTGCAAAGGCTTGTGCAGGACTAGCTGGTACTTGGCTGTGCAAACCTGAAGGTTGTGGAGTGCCAGCTGTAGAAGGAAGGGCGGTTGACATTGAACCTTTTCTTTTTGTATTGTTTATATATGTCTAAACAAATGAAATATATTACACAAGTGAGGTTTTTTCCAAGAGAAAGAGAGAGAGAGAAAGAGAAAAGGACAAAGGGGATTTGGAGAGAGAAAAAGAGAAAAAAGAAGTGAGAACAAAGTTTTATTTTTTGGTCGGCTACTCGATTCCCCCCCTCCCCTTTCAAACCTCCTCCCTTTTTTCTTATTTTGAGCAAGAATCCCACTTTGCAATCTGCAACAAGACCAATCAACATGGTGATTACAGTGACATGAGCCACTTATCGATTCATGATCCATTGTCTTTATTCAAATCAGCATGTAAATGTTGCAAAAGATGGATTGCAACACGACATTTAGCTGTGGCATCAGTGCAGATTAACTTTAAAACCGGGAGATTTTTAGTCTACTTCATGTTTCCTATATAGGCTTCATGTAATACTAATGAAGGCACCGTCATCGCCCATCATATGAAACCAGTTCATTTGTTATAAATGCCTACTTTATCATTTTGATTGTCTCTTTTGGTTCTACATGTCCAGAGGAGAATGCCCCTAGTAACAATGCTCCATGGTAACGGTAACCATAGCAACTGGGATTTGAAACCTTGACAAGAAGGTGGTTCGTTCTGTACCTGGAAGGAGAATGAATTCATCATGCTAGCCTTTTGTCCGTGTTGCGTATGCTCATCTCATCGATGCCTGGTTTGTCAACGCTGCCATCAAAAGGGCAAGCCTACTCAGCATCGTGCGTAGCTCACTTGTCAACTTTAGATACTAGGATCATGTGGATCCATTTGAAGGATCCTTGCGACAACATTCGTACCTGGAATGCGTTGAGTTTGGAGCGCAGCCAAGGGATTATCCAACATCTGAGACACTGAGGCGATTCCTGCTGTCGAGTTGACGGAAAGGGACCCATATATTGTAATCTGCCTCTCCTTTAAATAGAAATAAACTTCGGATCTCGGTTTGGCGTGATGATGATGTAGGGTTGTCAAATGGTACAAATCGGAATCGCCTTTTATCGAAACTGATTAGATTTGAAGCGAAATTTTGGCCATCTGTTTAGTGTGGATACATTTGATGACGGTCAAAGTGCAAAGAAGTGATGCGACCAATGTTCATTTCATACATCTCATGCAAAAATGAGTGTTACGAGGGAGGGCGGCTCGTAAACCCGAGATAATTTATATTACAAGCTGATTTCATCTCGCACATACACACACGTACAATCAGCTCTAGGTAGAGCTAATGTTCTTATGCCATTGCCAAAAATTGACGCAGTTTTGCTGCGCAGAGGCTATCTCTGGAGAGTTTTTTTTATTTATTTCCCAACCAACTCGTCGTAGTAAATGCGCCCGTCATTTCAGACGATGTACTCTGAGGAAGATCATAATCATTGGAGGAGGATGAACTCAATCCTAAAGTGGATCTCTTCCTTCTCACTACGTATTCCAAAGCGGGTGCTTGCATGGATTGTGATTTCCTGACCGTACCAGCACTCTGCGATGCCCTGAGTGGGATGGTTACTTTGGTTGAATTGCTACCGGTGCTGCTTGTACTACTGTGAAGATGCAGATTATTGCTACTGGGCGATGAAGAAAAGCTGACAGATGAGGGTACGGCTATGGCTGTGCTCGTGGATCGACGCTTGGACTTTTCGTTACCAATCGCAACGGCAGGTGATCGAGTAGGAAAGCTGGATGGTGGTCCGTAGCGATCAATGTCGCTCTTTTGACGACGAATGGCAATCTTGTTGGAGGGCCTCTCTGCTGCTGCTGCTGTGTTTGAGTTGGACGGACATGGTATCGTCTTTGGTTTCGACAAGGGATGAATGGATGTGGAATGTACACTGACATCGCTTATATTGGATGCCATGAATCGTGCATGCAACGAACCGTGAGATGCCATTGGTTGCACGCCTTTTCTCTCTTTGGATGTAGGTGTGGGTGAGCGTTGAAATACATTGGATAACCAGGCGAGAGCACTTGACGTCTTGCTCTGTTCTTTATCTGTGATTTGTTGTCGCTGCTGCTGCTGTTGCTGTTGTTTTCTCAGCACCTCTTCCTCCAAGCGAATGTCACTCTCCTCCACCTTCTTGACGTACTCTACTTGTAGATCATTCATGGTGGTTCTAAGCTGACCAATCTCCTTTAACATTTCCTGCACTAGCCCTATGATTGGAAAGAACTCCAGCATAGATACATCATGAATCCACGTCTCTTGTTTCACCAGCGAAGCATCTTCGATCCATAGAAACCTCGTTCTGAAGCCATCTACATCTGTAACGATATTCTCAATGATAGAGTTGCTCATGCTGCTCAGTTCGAGGATATCAAATGCTCGCCTTAGTCGTCTATTCAGTGCTCTAATGTCGGTCTGTTGCAAGCGTTGTAGTGCATTGAAAACCTGACTGTACAGTTGCTTGAACGGAGAGCTCGTATCGATCTTTGATAACGAGGACGATGAGAGTGACACTTTGGGCGTAGTCTACAAATAGGTTATTTACCGTGTATAGTAGTGCATTCTGACCAATTTATGCATACCTGACCAGACTTTAGCTTTGTTGTTGCTGTAGCAGCAGCAGTTTTATTTTTCCCCTTCTCAGCCAATAGCTTGTTTCGCATATAGTAGTGATAGTGGTGATGCACAATGGGAGCTGATGCCTCTTGTGGGACAGATGCGGTACCTGTTTCATCTTTTTGCGGATGCCGTGGTAATCTCGGTAGTGCGTCCAAAATGGTCGATGATTTCTGAGGCGCAGATGTACTGAGTCTGTCGCAATTTTCATCATTATAGCTACCGTCGTCATGCTGCATATGAGCGTCTTGTTTGGCATAGAGATCACTTCTACATTCCATGAGTAAATCACTGCAGTCGAGTAAATCTGATTTCAGCTTGTTGTTGGCAGATGCTAGTTCTTTGATCAGTTCAATGAGCTGGTTGTGGTTGGTCATTTGCAGATCAGATGCGGTGGGTGATAGCAGGGCAGAGGTAAGCTGCAAATAGGGCGTGTTGGTGTCATTTGTCACTGTAGAGCCCACTGATACTTACCTTGAGTACATCTTTTCGTAGCTTCTCATTTGACTCTCTTAGCCACACTAGATCCAGCTGATGGTTCGACGTAATTCCCATCTCTTGTTGATCCAGCTTTAGTTTCTCATAAGAGAAGCACATGGATTCGTACTTTGTCCTTAGTTTCTTGTGCTTGGACTCCAGTGTGAGTTCTGCTTTTCTCGATACCGCCAGCTCCTGCTTTACGTCTTCCAGCTGTTGTTATTTTAATACAGGCACATATCGCCATCCATCCACTGCATGTGTACCTTTGCTCTTAGTGTGTCTTCTCGTATATCTGCCTGCCTCGCCATAAACTTGAATATTCTCAGTTTCTCGACTTCGTTATTCCTCTGCTTGAGCTCTGATCCGAGCTGCAGACATCTGTTGTTGCATATATCCAAATCTGAAGTTGTTTCATCTAATGCCTGTATTGCAAATTTAATAAATACTCATCATACACTGCATAAATTGCACATATCCACACCTTACTTTTTGTAATTTCTGGCATTCCCATGTCGATTTGTTCTTGTCTTGCAGGTATTCCTGCTTGCAAGTATCAGACTCGATCAGCGACTGCTCCAATTCACGCATCTTGTCTTGCAATAGATCCACTTGCTGCTCAAGCTGCTGTTTCATGTCATTGGATTCAGCGACAAACTGCTCATGTTTCTGCAATAAGCTCTGTCCTATGACTATAAAGAAAAGAGAGAGAGAGAGAGCAAGTTTAATATCAGAGGCGAGGGGGGAGGGACGATTTAAGGGGAAAGAGATGGAATAGAATGAAATACCTGCCGCTAAACGAGCATCATTTTCCAGTTTTCGAATTGTGCTTGTTATCGTCTCCAGATTTTCACAGTCGTTCTGGTTGCAACATCTACAAGTGTCGAGTAGCCAAGATACGGAGGAAGACGGCGTATCTGGGATGCTCCTTGACAGCCAATCTTGCAGTGATTCTTCTATGGAAGGTAGAAAGGCACTGTTTGAGGTATCCATTGTAGTGGCAGAGGTGCTTGTGGTATCAGTATTCACTGTAATGTTGGACAATGACGGTAATGTATTTGCTCTGCTATTTACACGAGTACGGGGTCTTTGTCTGTTGAGAGACATGTTTGTCAGAGAGGGAGAGAAAGAGAGAAAAGGGAAAAAGAGAGGGAAAAAAACGATTAGTCCAAAAAAGAATAGAATACACAAAGAAAATCCATCATCATCATACACAGCATCATCATCCCAAGTATCCATAGCAACTGGATCTCTCTATATACACGCACGCATACACATGTACAGAAGAATCACTTACATAGCATCTACGCATCTAGGAAAACAAACACACAGAAAAAAGTGCTTCAACCGCCAACCAAGGCACACGCACACAGATGGTGGCATGAAAAATGATATCAACCAATGGTATCATACCAAATTTAGAACTTGCGAGGCATTTCACGAAAATGATATTAAAATAAATCATCACCTCTCATCATCCTCTTCCAGCGCTTGTTTCATTTCATAATGTGTCATTCAAAACGCCAAGTTTTATGGTGCTGTATCATTGCGCAAGTCTTGGCCATGTACTGTAGAAACACCAATACTTTGTCCTCTAGGCAGTTTCGGCTCACAGAGGCTGCTCATTGGAGAAGCATTTGCCCAGAGAATTTCGAGTATTTGAATGCGATCAGGGTGTGGAAAGACGCTATATCCATGCTGCGGATACCACTCATTGGCAATATAGAAATGTACGTAGTAGTATACAGAGTGATGCAATGCCAATCTTGACCTGGCAAGCATAGATTGACTGCAGCCTCCAATCAATGGTAACGACCAGCAGAGTAACATTGGAATAACAAACATCACATGTGCCATCCATTTTTATTCTAATTGTTGCAATTCTAAAATTGCATGAATTCTGATCCCATATACTAGATCAAGAACAACCTGTTACAAAGACCCCAAGACGAGGATTCATCCGAATATCCCGTTGATTCTGTCAATGACGACGGCATCTATTGAAACTTTCTCTCTAAGCAATTGTAGGCAACAGCACGTGTAAGCCTACTACACTCTTTGCCCATTCTCTCTTTCTCTGTCTTTGATATCATGGGGTTTGTCAATACAAAAAAAATCTGTATCTTGACTGAGAAGAAGGATTCAACCATGTGGGATCACCTTGCAAGCGTAATTGGCCCGAAATTTGAGAAGGAGATGTGAAATAGTTTCTTTAGGGTTGCCATTTAGAGCCTAAACCTTGTTTGATTTTTCGTATATAAAGCCAACCTGATTCTTATTGACATTGCTCATTCTTCTTCACTCTATTCTTCTATTGACACACCCACACAAAATGCCTTCTCGCTTCCAAGAACACTTTGAGATCCCACAACAAGATTTATTCTTTTGCCATCAAGATTATCCAGATGTAGATCAAGACGACCTCTACCGCCGTCAATCGCTGTCCAACACAATAGGCTCCACAACATCAACTGCATCTCTAAACTATACATTGTCGCCTTCGTACTCCAATGGCCAATGCAGCCTAAAGAGACAATCCAGAGTCAAGACGAGAAGACATACAAACGGCGGATCATCTTCGCTCACAAGCAGCATCAGTAACAATAGTATCATTGGGTGGTGTCTCAAAGCCAAATCAAAGATCACCAAGCTTCGCCATGACTGAAAACTCTAAAGTCCCTCATACTCTCTTATACCAAAATGTACATATCATATACTATACCCCTTCTCTTCTTTATTGATAAAAAAATCGTTCGTGTGTGTAAATAATAAATAAAAAAATATGAACTCATGATTTTCACACAATACAAATGCAATGTCTCCTGTTCATAAACATATTTATTTGTTTAGAAGTATGCAATTATCAGTCGATACACACTTGAATGCTAGGAATACACATTTACCCAATGAATCTCTAGATCGAAAATGGAATAACCAATTGGAAAGTGGCCCGGTTTTTTTGTGTGGTATACATGGTATACAGCAGGACAAACAGATTATACCTGACACATTTAGCCGAAACCCTCAGGATTGTTACACATCTCAGCATGGATTTCAGGTACCTGCTAACAAACATACCAGCAAGTGGAGCAGAATGTAGTCGACAGTATAATCAGCACCATCTATCTAACAGCGACTATGAATTTGATCAGTTGACCCAGAAATCTTGCTTTTCTGTATGTAGCACAATAGATAGACTATATTTTACATAATCCACTATGAAGCCCCTTATTCTCTTTTTCCACTACCCATATACTTTTGCACTGATAACCATGTCGGATGAGCTACGGTTGCCATGGAAACAATTATTCCTTATTTGTGCTTGTCGTTTTGCTGTAATGAGTGCTTTCGTAATAGTGTGAATCCAATGACTAACCCAACTATTGTCTATCAGGAGCCCATCTCGTTTAGTATTCATGCTCCATTCATCTACTTTGTATGCAATCCAACACAATACGGCCATCCCAGAAACACTAAATCAGTTTGTATGTAGATGATTCGAGATTTCAAGATGACAGATGAACTTCACATTGGCTACTATGCTAGCTTAATTACATCGGCCTTTGCAATGGCACAATTCGTATCAGGTAAAGAACCCTGTCTTCATGATGAATCACTGAAAATCAACCAACTCCATTACTCACTTTATCGTTGTCAAAACACAGGGATGCCGTGGGGATCGCTTTCGGACCGAATCGGTCGTAAGCCCGTAGTGCTATTTGGTCTTGCCTCGACCATCATGGGCGTATTTCTGTTTGGGTTGTCCAAGTCGTTCGCATGGGCATTGGCGACAAAGATATTTTCAGGACTATTTGTAAGTATATGAATGTGGATCTGCAATGACAGCAAATCACTGACACACATACGCATCCTGTACATGCACGGCAGAATGGAAATATAAGTGTGCTCAAGAGCATGATTGCTGAATTGACCGAGAATCACACTGCAGAGAAGAGAACGAGAGCATTTTCACTGCTGCAAGTGACATTTGGATTGGGTAGCATTGTGGGTGCTGCATTAGGAGGTAAATCAGTGTTGTAATAATGCATCATATTTCGTATTGAGGTGTATTTCAATTCAGGCTATCTATCAAATCCTGTAAGTAAATATCCAAATTTATTCGCTCATTTGGGTACTTGCATCACCCAATTCTTGATTGAATATCCCTACTTTTTACCGTGCTTTGTTGCTACTTGTATATCAACATGTTGTTGGTTATTAGGCTTCTTCTTTCTAAAGGAAACCTTACAACTCTCCAAGTTGGTCAACAATGGCCGGGAGGAAGCACCCTTGTTATCGAACGCTGATCCTCAACAGCAGCAAAACTACAATGCAGTTGCAGTAACGGAACAACCCGACATCACACGGCCTCACTTGACTCTTTCAGAGAAACTCACGCCTCCAGTCTTGGCAATTAGCATTCTATATGCAGTTACTGCATTTCAAATGTTGTATTTTGACGGTAAGTTCAGAGCTGTCAATTCTTCAATTGCATGAATAATTGACATGACCTCCATGACAGAGCTGTTGCCAACATGGTCAGCTACGCCAAAAGAAGCAGGAGGTCTTGGCTTTGAATCAAGGGAGATCGGCACAATCCTCTCTTATGCTGGCATTGTGATGCTACTAGTGCAAGTGTTTGTCCTCCATCGACTCACTGCTATTTTTGGCCTGCTGAATCTATTTCAACTGTCTCTGTTGTCTAGCGCCTTTATATTTTTAGCACAAGGTCTAAATCGGCTCTTGTATCAAATTCCTGATCCTACGGCAGACGGCCAAGTGGGCACAAAGTTTTGGGTTTGGTTTGGCTTGATCTTTTGTCTGACAGTCAAGTCCTTGGCTCAAACAATCGCAATTACTATATCTGTCATTTTGTTAAACAACTCGGTAGAGAGATATGACACGCTTGGCTTCATCAATGGGTTCTCACAATGTAAGTCTCCATCATCATCATAAACAGAGGAGCGTATGGGGTCACTCATGTTAAAAATAGGTTGCAATGCTGCCATGAGAACGTTGAGTCCTGCTGTTGCCGGCTACATTTGGTCAAGGTAAATCTAATCATGCACTGCTATGCGGCATAGAATGCTTGGTAATAATTCTTTCTATTCAGATCCATTGCATCCGAATGGATTCCTTTGGAAATTCGCTCCTATCTTCCTTGGGGAATATTAGGCATAATTGGTCTAATTACGTTCTTTGCTGGCATGCAGTTGAATCCCGCATACTATAATAAGCCCCATAGATCAAGAGGTCTGTAATTGGCACAGATTGCTCTCTGCCTGTCAATGATACTGTTGTATATCATATGCAATTGTGCATGTCAACGTTGTTCTCCCAATCGACGTTTCAATTTGCACTTTTAGCAGCTTTAGATGGTCTACTCAGTTAATTTTTCTCTGATCATTTAGAATAAAAACAATTAGGCTAATCTAATAATACTTTTTTTATACGCAATTCCCTCTCTATTAGCTTCACAAACATCCATTATTCTCATCAAAGGGGCATTTTGCCAGCCAAAAACATTTTAAACCCAGGTCAAAAAATTCTCTCCAGATTTGCCAGATTCTGGTTTTTTGGACTCGTTTGAACTATTTTGCCGGTGTGGCCCCAGGTGTGGCCCAAGGTGTAGCCCAAGGTATGAATCAAGGTGGTGCTGATAGCCAAATGATTGCTGAACAAGACACGGTCGAGGATGAGAACATGGCCGAGCTTCCTCAGCTACAAGGAAAAGACGATGCCAATGCTATAGTGGCCAATGACACAGATATGAATGACTCCACCCCCGATCATGCAGATACATCTAGGCCAGAGATGGATCGCCCAGTGAAGAAAGTAGGTAAATTTGACGGTACAGAAGATGTTAGCTCTGCCAAGCAACAGGCTGCCGCTAACGCAGCAGCGACGGGACAACGACTCGGCTTGACAGGCCAATCCCCTCCTTCTCACCAATAATATGATAAATTTACAACATACTGTGAAAATCGCCACCCTCAACTGCCGTGGCCTCAAAAAAATAGATAACCCAAAAAAAAGACAACATTTTATACGATACCTTCGAACACTTGGCTACGACATCCTCGTATTTCAAGAAACTCATGCAACAGACACCAATATTATAGATATGCTCAATACACAATTCAACACCAAGTCGAGTCTTTGGACTCCCCATTGCGGCATTGTATCACTCAACACCAATTATTCACTTCAACACATCTCAGAAGGCATTGATGGCGGTCGATTTCTTTTGGCCTCCCTCCATCTTACTCGAGATGTACAACTTTTAGCAACAACACCACCAATAGCAACAATACTCAACATTTATGGCCGAGCGTCCGCCCACACCGAACGCAGAGCATTTTATTCAGAATTACTTGATACACCAATTGTCAAGGACACTATTACTAATACAACAAACACTATATTTATTATGGGGGATTTCAACTATCAATACAAGGATCGGCGCACGGACGGCTCTCTTACCAGTGCACCTGTGGAATGGACCGATCTGCTGGATGATTATTACATTGATGTATTTGGCGATGACAAGCACAACACCTGGCATAGTGGCAGAAATGCTGGGATCTTGGATTATGTCTTTTGTAGTTCCAATGCTCATCATCTTGTAACTAGCACTAGCCAACAATTTCTCTCCTCGGAGTGGACTGATCATGAGCTTCTGGGGTTCTCCTATCAATTTCAAGATTCTAATGGTCGTGGCCCTGGGGTCTGGAAGGCGAATCCGTACCTGGCTCGCAGCAAAGACTTCCGCAAGGCACTGGCGGACTTCCTCATTGGCAGTGAGGAACGACGAGCAGGTATTAAGCGGTTTACATCACCACAACAACAATGGGACTGGATCAAAGCAGAGGTCAAGCTTTTCATCAAGCAGTATCAAGTTGAGGATTTGAACTGGAGGAAGAAACAGCTACATCGACTGCTTTCAAAGAGGAACAAGATGATGCGGCAAAAGAAGCACCGAGGATTGGTCTTTCAGGGATTGGATACCGTCAACCAACAAATTCAGTCTCTGCAGCATGCACTAGCAGAAATCGAAATATTGAAGGCAGGCAAGTTCTATAGGGAACATGGGGAGAAATCACCTGGCTTTCTCAAGCGCTCAGCAATATCTCGAGAGAACCGTAGGTCCATTGTGGAGCTGCGAGATCCTTCTACGGGTTCTATGTGTCAGGAACAGTCTGGGATATCTGCTATTGCAACTGACTTTTATACGGCACTATTCACCCCGGATGCAATGGATTCAACCGCACTCAGCACCATGATTCGCAGCATCCCTCAGCACTTGAAGATCTCCAGCGAGCAGCAGGAGGAACTGATGTTGCCGATTGATGTGGAGGAGCTTTTAGTCGATAGCAAGCACACCCGACGCCTGAGTAGCCCCGGCCCGGATGGTTTGCCATATGAGATTTTGTACCTGATCCTGAAATTTCCACCATTTCAGTCACTGATCAACCAAGTCTACAATGAAGCATTGACAAAGGGTAAGTTTCCGCCATCATGGAACGAATCTGTCATGTGTCTGCTCTACAAGAAGGGTGATCCGGCTGAAATGAAGAACTACCGCCCTCTGTCTCTGGCGAATTCGGACTACAAGCTGTTCACTCGCAACATCAACCGTCGTATCATGGCCGTCTCTTCTAACTTGATTAGTCGCCATCAGCTTGGGTTTATTCCTGGCCGCTTTATTGCTGAAAACGGCATGATTTGTCAACTGATCATGGAAGATGCTCAAAGGAAATGGACAATTGCGGAGCAACAGGATGACGATCCAACCTTTTGCAACTTGGATGCTGATATCGGTCTTCTCTTGGATCAAGAAAAGGCTTACGATCGTGTGAATTTGGACTATCTCAAAAAGGTCTTGACAAAGTTTGGGTTTCCTCGTCCCCTCCTCAAGTGCATCTACAAGCTGATGGGCGACAACCTCATACGGATAAACATCAATGGTCATATGTCAACAGAGGTTGCCAAGCTGCGTGGACTCAAGCAAGGGGATCCTCTCTCGCCGATTCTGTACAACCTGGCCTTCGAACCCTTTTTACTTGCAATCTTGCATGATCGTCAATTCCATGGATACAAGATGGGTACTGCCACTACCAAATTATTGTGTTATGCGGATGATGCCTTGGTATTTGTCCACGACGCACAGGACCTGTCTCGCTTACAACTCCACATGTCTCGGTATTGTGCTGCTTCCAACGCCAAATTCAACTATGACAAGGTGCAAGCCTTTTCGGTCTCTGGTAGAGATACATGGGACATTTGGCAAGTTCCGTTATCGCATGCCCACATCACCCATCTGCATTCCGTAGAAGATGATGAGCCTTTGATATACCTCGGATTCCCTCTCGTCCAAAGCCGAATCCAGCGTGTCAACTTTATGGGGGCATTGACAACCAAGATCAAGACTGCCATTCAGATTCATTCTGTTCGATCTTTGTCTGTTGTCGGTAAGGCTACTGTGCTGAACTCTCTTTTGCTGTCCAAGCTGTGGTATATCTTGCGCGTCACTCCGTTGACTCAAGCAGATTTTCAGCAGTTGCGCTCTCTGGCTATTCAGTTCCTGCGAAAGAACATCTTCCCTGTCATTCCTTGGAAAATATGGACTCTCCCAAAAGAGAAAGGTGGTCTCGGTGTCGTAGACATACAGATCCAAGCTTCGGCTTTGCATCTGCGTTGGCTCCACCCTTTGCTGGTACAGGACCAAGCTACCGTTGATTCCCATCCGGTTTCTTACCTCCTCAGCTACCACCTTCAAAATGTCAATGGCTATCAGTATCATCAAATCCCGCTGCTGTTTCCCTCTGCCCGTCGCAACCAGGGGTTGAAAAAGCAACGCACGGGAACTGTCGATATGCTTTATCGTGCAGTCGACTATCTACCCAAGTCGTTTGATGCCGCTCAGATCAATCCTGCTACCGCCATGGCTCTTCCATTGCAGGCTGCATTTTATGTACCTCCATCCTCTACAATGGTTGTTCCTCTTCGAGTCAAACAGATGATGGTTTCTGATGTATTTCAATACGATGCTCGCTTGAATTTTGTGCACTGGAAAGACACGCGTGACCCTTCCCTCCTCCAATGGAAGCGAGCACCCCCCCACAGTGTTCAGAGGTCTCGCATCTGGCTCTCTGAAATTCCAGCCATACTTCCTCCCAGTGTGTAGCCCTGCCCCTCTGGTTGATTCTGGTGTCTCTTTTGCACCACTGGTAGATCAATGTCGCTTGCATGACGGCAACTTGCTGAAAAATGCTATGGCTTCGGCCAAAACATTTCGCCTGTCTGTGCTGTCCTCGATGGACCAACCTCTGGTCCTCCAGAATGTCTCTGATGCTCACTGGAAATTCTTTTGGTCCCTGTCCCTTACATACATCCAACGTAATGTGATATACCGGTTCATAACAGGCTGTATCCCCTCTCGTGGTAGACTGCACTACATGATGCCTACAGTCTTTGACTCTCACCATTGTCCTGTCTGCTTGTCCCCGCATGAATCTGCCAGCCACCTGCTCTTTGATTGTCCTTCCAAAGAAAAGGTCTGGCAAGGCGTCATTTTTGAATTTCTGTGGCCCACCACCACCATCATTGACATCAAAGAGGCTCTTCTGTCCCTGGACTTTTCTGATATCTGGTACTCCCAAGTCAAAGGAATTCGCCCATACAGAATCCTCCTCATCACCCTCTCTCAAATATGGCTTGCCCATATGCGATTTGTGTTTGACAATACTCCCCTTGTCCCTGAGGCGATTTTGGTTTCTGTCCGCTCCACTGTTCGCCAGACAGTGGACGAGGATAACATCCACTCCCTCTTGTAAGTTAGATAGTATTATATAGTTTAGTTTAGTTTCAATTTGTATCAGTTTAGTTTCGTTTTATTATTATTATTTTCCAATTGCACCCGCCTCTTCACTCTGACCTATTACTCTTAGTGTACGCGGCGCAATCAATAAACAAAATTTAAAAAAAAAAAACTATTTTGCCTTGATTGACTATGCCATTTGTGATATTCACCCCACGGTCTCTAATACCTTTTAAGAGTGCTTTTTAAGGCGCATCTTATCAACCTAATTGCAAGATATTTCCTGACTGGAATTATTGAGAAATTTTGAGAAATGTGAAATAAGGTTTTCTGCAAAAATGCTGAGATTTTACATATAAAGGTCTCACAAAAATAATTTCAGGGCATGCGTCAAGTCAAGGGGAACAGTTTGATCTAATATGTACCTTAGTAGAAGTCGTCGTTTTCATGTCGAAAAACGCGATCGTTTGATTTTCGATGAAAACCATGAGGGGTACCTCATGCTTTTTCGTCAATTTTTGATGATCCCAAAAAAGTTGGGCAAAGGTGTCAGACAGTTACTGCTAGATAAGAGAGATTGTTTGGTGCTACTCTGGCGTTCTAGAATGGCTTCTAGCACGAGAAAATCTGGCTCAAACTCATCCAAATTTCGCTGTGATTTGCAGGTTTTGCAGTAGTGGGAAGCAGTAAAAGCATGGTGTCTGTCCGTATTGGATCCAGTTCCATTACTACAGACGTGGTGTGTCAGAAAAGTCTCAAATTTGCAGCTTCATTCTGTTTTTTGCTGATCGTGATAAGTAATAAATCGAATCACAAAGCACATTATTCACCTTCACTGAGAGCTGGCGGGCTCAGCTTTCCAGGCTGTTATCCTGCCTTGAATATCGATCATCATTCTGTGTTTTTTTGTACATATTTGCAGTTATTGTGTATACAATGGGTCAAGAGAGACAAAAATCTTAAAGAATATACAACTCGCTTTATTTTGATGTGGTAAAATATGTTCATTCGTTTTTTTTTCCTTTTTTTTTACAAATTTTCTATTAAAGGCATCAAAATAGGTAGCTGATCAAGTGGGATTTGGATAATTTTTTTGGTGTGTGGTTGGTATGAGACATGCTTAGTATTTGTATATATATAATTGTGTTTTGGGTGTATTGACAAAACCTTCTCTCTTTTACATAATAGTACATTTACTGCTCTTTTCCTCGGCAGGCTTGGATGGCAAAGGCTTGTGCTCAGGTTCAGCAGCAGCAGCAGCAGCAACAGCGGGAGCAGGTGATGATACAGGAACAGCAGCAACTGGAACAGGAGCAGCAGGTGCGGCAGTAGCAGGCACAACGGGAGCAGCAGGAGTCTCTGGGTGGATAGGGTTGACTTGGCTAGCAGCAACAGGGACAGGAACAGCAGGCTCAGGCTTTTGAACAGCGGAACCACCAACAACAGGAATTTCCTTCTTGATAGCATCCACCTTATCATCCACATTCTTTTGAATAACAGGAGCTTGTTGCTTGGCCTCTTCAATAGTAGCACCGACAGCAGCCTTTGCAGATTCGACCTTATCATCGACGCTCTTTTGGATAACAGGAGCTTGTTCCTTGGCTTCTTGAATAGTCTCAACAACAGGAGCCTTGATTGCCTCTACCTTATCGTCAACGCTCTTTTGAATAACAGGAGCTTGTTCCTTGGCTTCTTGGATGGTAGCGCCAACAGCGGCCTTGGCAGACTCAACCTTGTTATCAATGTCCTTTTGAATGACAGGAGCTTGTTCCTTGGCCTCTTGAACAGTTTCAACAAAAGGAGCTGTGGCAGCCTCTACCTTGGCATCGATTTCCTTTTGAATGACAGGAGCTTGTTCCTTGGCTTCCTCAACAGTAGCATCAACAGTAGCCTTAGCGGCGGTGGCGTTTTCGACAATAGTATCCTTGGCTTGTTGAACAAGAGGTTTAGTCTCAGTTTCAGTGGCGTCAATATCGCGCTTGACGTCATTTTCATCTTGATTAGGGCTAGCCTTTGTTGCAGAAGTAGGCAAAAGAGCAGCGGCACCAGCAGTAGCGGCAGAGACGGTGGCAACAGCAGCAATCTTGGCAGATTCAGCCAAGTTGAGAGCATCGGTCTTGACGTCAGACACGGTAGCAGCTTGCTCCTTGTCATCAACAACAGCAGATCTGACAGTTTCGGTCAATTGTTGAGCTTGAGCACCAAGATCTTGGACAGCAGTGCTGGCAGTAGTAGTGGTTTCCTTCTTGGCAGCGGTAGGGTTGGTCTTTTCCAAATAGGCATAGACATCGACAGCACCGTAGCCAACAACAGACTTGATGGCATAGTCAACAGCAGATTGCAAATCAACTTGACGAGGTTCTTGCTTGGTCTCGGTAGTGGCAACAACGGCAGGTGCGACTTCAGGGACAGATTCCTTGATTTCCTCGAGCACCTCTTCCTTTGCCTCAACAGCCTCCTCCTTGGTCTCGTCAACAGCGACAGGTGCAACCTCAGGTACGGCTTCCTTGATCTCTTCGAGAACATCTTCCTTGGCTTCGACAATCTCTTCCTCAGTCTCGGCAACATCAAGCTTGGGTTGTTGCTCAGTTGCAACAGGGGGAACCTCTGGGACAGATTCCTTGATCTCCTCAAGCACATCTTCCTTTGCCTCGACAGCTTCTTCCTTGGTCTCATCAACAGCAGCAGGTGCAACTTCAGGTACGGCTTCCTTGATTTCTTCAATCAACTCTTCCTTTGCCTCCACAGCAGGTTGCTCGGGCTCAGGGGTGGGCATGATTTCGCGAGATTTTTCCTTTACTTCCTCCACAACCTCATTCTTTGCCTCAGTGACCTCCTCCTTTACCTTTTCAACGCCTTGCTCGACCTTTTCAACGAGAGTGGGCTTGTTGGTCTTTTCCAAATAGCTGTAGACATCAACGGCGGGTGAGCCAACAACAGAATCGACAGCATAGCTGACAGCGGCAGCTAAATCAACGGAAGCAGGCTTTGATTCAGCGACGGCAGGGACAGGAGCGACTTCGGGAACGGCTTGCTTAATTTCCTCAACAACATCTTGCTTGGCTTCGACAGCCTCTTCTTTGGTTTCATCCACGGCAGCAGCCTCTACTTCAGGCACGGTTTCCTTGACTTCATCCACAAGATCGGCCTTGGCTCCAACGGCCTCTTCATCAGCAGCGGCAGGGACGGCGGCGGCGGCGATGGCGGCATCGGGAGCGGATTCGCTGGCGATCTCCTTGGCGGCATCCTCTGTGGGGTTAGTCTTGTCAAGGTAAGCATAGACATCGACGGCAGGAGAACCGACAACATTCTCAACGGCAGTGTTGATGGCATCTTGGAGATCAATAGCAGCAGGAGCATTGGATTGCTGCTCTTCAACGGCAGATTTGTTTAGCTTTAAATCCTCGACCACCTCTTCAATGACAGGCTTCTTGGCGCCTTCGAGGTAGGCGTAGACATCGACAGCCTTGCTACCGACAGCAGAGTCGATGGCGGCTTGGACATGAGAACTGAACGCGTTTTGGGACATGGCGAAATGATTAAATAGATTCGAGAAAAAGAAAGAGAAAGAAGGATTTTAAATTTGGAAAAAAAGAAATTTTTTTATGGTTTGAACCTTATAAATACTCAATAATGATAGCATCTTGATGATGTGACGTAAATCACAACCATCATGTTGTTGTTTATTTACGGTTTTCTGATCACAAGCTTGGTCTTTGAGCGTGAAAAAAGAAAAAGACTCGGAATTCACACACACGCTCCTCTCTGCTTGGACCGCTATCAGGCGTCAATCGCCTTATTTTATCACTCTGATACAAGATGGGCCATTGTTTGGCATGGTAGTTTGGCGTCTTTTCTTGCAATTAGCATGCGGAGTTGATGGCGTTTAATGCATGTGAAAGTGTATTGTTATGCCAAATGACAGATCTCGCAATGCTTCTTTCACTGGCATGTAGAGTATCCAAGAGATTTCAGCGTGCTTATCATCTCATGCTGCACGGCACCTTCAGAATGCGAGCTGGAATCAGCCATGGCACAGGCTCCCACTTACCGTTGCGTAGCAACGAAGCAATCATGCCGATCGTATAGCTTGCTGCAATGCGTTGCCATGCTGAATCAGTATATAGGGAGGGCGCATCTCAACTATACTATGGAATGCTATTTATACAATGTGATGCAATTTGAGCTGGGATCGTTTAGATGCAAGACATTTTAATTTATGGTGTGAAATTGCGCTCATCTTGTTTGTCGGCATCAGCATCATCAAGTGATATCAACGAACGTAAACACTGCACCAACGCAAAATCATTTGGTAAAACGTTGTACTGGTATCGGCTCATGTCCATTACAAGGGTTCCCGATAGTTGCTCCACTGTCATCTGCTGCACTGTGCTCTTTTTGTTGCTTTGGCTAATGACACTTGCCATATATACACTACTGCAAATTTCGGAACAGAGCATCCTTTCTTCATCCGTCGCAACCTGTACATGCTCTAATATCAAACATTGGCATTTATTTTGATGGTGTGTGTATGTTGAATCATTAGAATCTATATTTTGCTCTCTTGATGCTGATGACAAACTCTTTGGGATCAGTTGTATCGTGGTAACCAATGGGTCCTAGATCACAATCAGCGCAAGACAGATATTTGGTGGTGCCAACAGTCGTTGAGAATCCAACATTTTCGAAATCCATCATGTTGCCTACGTGCCAAAAATGGGTATCATCATCTGGTAATAGACTGTTTGCAGGTAAGCTAGACTCGGGCAAGGCAAGCTACATTGAATATCTTTTGAGAAAGGATGCCTTGAAGCTGTTCATTGTCAATCTTTACCTTGCTTCCATCTCTTTCAACAAGAACAGCCGCGTTTTTTCTCAAAATGACACACTCGCAGTTCTCCTTGGGGCAAAGCACGTCCGCAGCGTTTTTTCCAGACTCATTGACGAGTCTTTCAAGTGGATTTTCCATGCTTTTGTACGTTTCTGTCATTGTGCCAAGTTCTAGGCTTTTGCTTTTGTTAGAGAGAAAGAAAGGGCCTGGAAACTGAGTTTAGTTTAACACGGCTATCCTTTGGTGTTCCTAGACATTGCACCTAGTTTGGACGGACACAGTGGATCAGGTAATGATTAAAATGGAACTAAATAAGAACTTTGACAGTACTTGAATGTGCCTAGAGATGAATACAAACACAGGACTCCTTATTGAAGACACGAGGCAAGGTATCGTTCAATCCCGTCACTGCATCTTCAGTACAAGAATCTATTTACTGATAAAAAAGACGATCAAGCCGCATGATCCTGTCTGGTAGTAGGATCTGCCCATCATGTAATGGTGAACTAGCCATAGTGTCAACTAGCTAAATGTCACAAAGAGAGACTATGATTGACACAAATTGCTATTGTCCTTCTGCTCATGTAAAGACTTGGGACCTGGAATTTAGGGTAGCATAAAGAAATAGATGGTACCACATGCCCTGCTCAACGTGTTTTCTTTGGTTTGTTGATCGGCACCACTTGAAAGCCTTTGAGGAGGCAACTCTTGCTTGGATGTATGATGCGTGTTATATCCATAAATGATGGAATATACGTCATTTCAAAACAAGTCTATTTGTGATGATAACATTGAAAGAAAGGTGGCTTTTGCGCCATCATTGCTCTAAAAACCGTGGTCTGTTGTCGCACGAGAAATTCAAGCATCGTCTTACATAAAAGCATCTCTTTTGTAGACAGGATGCTAGTATCTCGATTTCGATTTGGAGAGAGCAAGTACAAGCATACATGTATCATGTTGGAGCACCATTTATGTGAGATATGGCAAGTTTCTACCAAGAATGGTGACTCAAAAGTAGATACACAGGTACATCTTCTTCTTCTCTATTGACCTTTTTATAATAGCGACAATTTATTTGTATCCCTTTGTATCAGGGATGTGTAAGATGGTTGTATTACCTTGGATCAAACCGTCATGAATGCACATATATATATATTTATATAGCTTGATATGCCAATGTATATCATGCACAGACGGACAGGGAACATGTCATGGCTAAACATGTCTCCTTGACTTCCGGCAGGAAGCAGATGCAAAGCGAGGCAAATGTATAGTTAATCCGTTTGCTCGAGGACAGATCAGCAATCCTATTCGTTCCAAGGCACAAAGATGAGTCGTTTATTAGTTTGATGAGTGGGCTTTTTTTTCTTCCATCTTCCATTACTATGACAAATACTGCCTCGAAGCTTGCCTTGCTGTCACTATCATCATAGCAGCATACCAGTTCTAGCTTCAAATGTACCTTCAACGTGCTCCATAGGTCAAGATTCATCGACCGGGGATGGGAATTGAGCAATTAAAAACGCATTGTGCCACCATGATGTTGATGATAATAGCTCTCTTCAGGTCTAAAATCGAACTTCAGGGCCAAGTGTGCTATTGTAATATATAAATATATATATGTATGTGTCTAACATTAGCAGATGCTCTTTACCTTCTCTCTTTTCTTCTTTTCTATCTTTTTTTTTTTTTTTTTTGACTCTTTTTACTTTTTCTTCTTGTCTAAAAGAAATCATTGACATTGAGCAATGGTTTTCTTTGCAGCGTTGAAAAATCTGTTTTCTCGAAGAGATAAAAGAACGTCAAATGCATCCTCTTTAAGAAGCAAAAAGAAAGGCCTATCGTACAGCAATGGCAGTCAGCAGAACAATAGCAACAGATCTGCAGCAGCCAACAGCCCTTCCAATTCAACGACAAACAACTCTAGCAACAATGGACATAGCTTCCAATTCAAGGACGGCAGACGATATCACGGCGATTCAGAGGTAGCCTATGTGCTTCCCAACGATGATGATGGTAATACAGCGTATAATCCATGAGTGACATGACTGCATCTAAACACCAGTTTCTTATTCAGAGGCTGATCGAGTGCATCAACAGCATTGGATTCTTCGCTATGCATTACAGTGGTAGGCATCGAATCAGATCATTGGATCAGAATACTAGTGTTAACATCAATGACAACTACTATATAATAGCAATTATCAAGCACCGGTGACAGAAATGCTGGAGAAGGGCATCACTGTCCTTGATTCAGGCTGTGGCCCCGCAACCTGGACATTTGAGATGGGAGAAGCTTGGCCCAATTCAACCTTTCACGGCATTGATGCATCGTGTGTATTCCCTGAAAATATCAAGCCTGCCAATGTCGAGTTTGTTCTTGGAAACATTGCAAAGAGAATTCCTTATCCTGACAATACATTTGATTACATTCATCAGCGATTACTGCTTCTAGGTCTTACAAACGAGGATTGGGACAATGTAGGGCATGATAAAACTACGTGCACGCAACACCATACTCAATGTTTTGCCCCATGTACTACTAGGCCCTCAAAGAGCTTTACCGTGTCTTGAAACCAGGAGGCTACATTGAAGTATCCGAGGTAGGTCATTGCTCAGTGGATGAGAAATGATTGTTTATTCACTATTACTCCAAAAAAAAAAGCCTGATTTACAAGATTTGGAGAATATGGGCCCCACCTTGAGAAAGTTACAATATACCAGTACGTTGTCAATGTCAACAGCACAAAGCGGACGATGACTAACGCTATGCTTGAATAGTGTCAGATATGCTTAAGAGCAGAAACATGCCAAACAAGGTGGCATGTGAGATAGAGGATCGTTTGATCAAGGCTGGCTTTGTGAATACCAAACTGAATATGACCCCATTGAAATTGAACCACACCGACAAGGCCGGTAAACTACTTTGGTAAGTGCAATTAGCAAACGATTCATGTGATGTAGCTAGACCATTCAACCTCATGCAACCCACGTCTATTAGGGACGATTACAAACACGGGTACATGAACGTCAGACCCGTGATGGCTCTTATAGTTCCTGAGTGGCAAGATACTGAGGTGTACGAGCGTTTCGTTGACGCTTGTGGTATAGAGGCAGAGAAGAACAAGGTCAATGTCAATTGGTACGCTTGTTATGCGCAGAAACCAGCTTAGTAAATGTACGCCCGCCTTCGTGGTGTCCACGTAACCCATATATCCTTCTTGAATAAAACTCGTCAAACTTCAACATATCCCATACTAGACACACGGTTCTTTTACTAAAATAATCTCCATCACAAGTACATGCATTGGCAATACGAAATCATAACCCGCATATGGTGTGTGAACCATGGGCCATTAGTTCAAGATGCGTTTCAAATGACAGTTGAAGGAAATTCCCAAGGCTAGCGCTTTATGCATATTGTTCAGCTACTAAAAAGTGGATCCTTCATTTGCATAATGGCGGTGGTATGTACATACATGGTTAGTTTAGAGAAGGATGCATTGATGTTTGGACACAGAACCACAATATGGTTTCCTCCCATGAAGCAAAATTTGGTGTAACTGAATGTCCATGTTGCACCAAAATAAGCATAAATCATGATTTCAATAGGCGTTTTACTACGCCAAATGCTAACATTCTTTCAAATGCTTAAAGCTGCCATATTACGCTGGCTGATGCGGCGCCTCGCTTTAATGGATGTGTCTTGATATGCTTTGTTTGTTTTGCTATTGTTTGTTGAATGTTTCCCTTGATGTGGCAAATCAAAGTTCATACATTTGACATTTACCAATTCCTCGGGTTTAGATTATGTTTTGAGTGTATTAAGTTTGTAACAATCTCAAGGCTTCTCGTTACCATGACAACCCTTTTGCAAAGAGTAATGTGAGCTATAATATATGAACAAGTGGGGCCCAGAAATAGATAGCAAAAAGCATCATGTGGGAGAGCCCACTCAAATATGCCATAACAGCCCATTGTTTCACGATATTATATGATATAAAAGTCCAATGCCAACGATGTACGATCAATGGGTGCTGAGCGAGTGGTTACTGCTTGTCGTATGATTGGAATAATTGTCTCGTTGATTGTAAATATAATTTACCGAAGAAATGTTGTCAATATATGGGTAGCTTAACCTTCCATATCATTTATAGACATCAATAATGTTGCATTGATTACGCAGGTGGTTATACAATCAGATTACTCGTAGGCTTTTCATGTAGAAATCGGATAATCCTTGAGCACATTTCTGCTACTATATCAATGATTTCGATTTGAACGAGTGAAAAATTCAACCTGGGATTTTAAGATTTAGCATTTAACATTCGCCTACATTCTGCAAAATGTGCATTTGCTAATTTCGATATGTGGAGCAAGTATCGGCTTTATGAGCCCTATAGTTGTTTCATTGATGTGCTCTAGTTTTGGTAGTAAGTTTGTAAGACACTATAGTTGAACATTTAGTTGTCGGGGGGGGGTCTAGTTTCAGCGCAACAAACAATTTACACCTTTCAATTGGCAATTGCTACTAGTTGAAGCATGTCGTTGCACAGCTTATATACATCTCTGACCACAAAATCACAAGAGATGCCAAGATAAACATTAGATACTACTATAAATACTATCTCTCTGTCCATGATCAAGCGCCTTACTTGACAAGCAACACAAAAATTACGACATTTGAAGCATAAAGCAGGGAAAAAACAAAAAGATGGTAAATTTTCCTAAATACTCATCAAACAGCCGGCCTACAATTGCGATCGCATTGTCTTCTTCTTCCTTCTTCTTTCCTTTCCTCTTCACGATATATCCCTCGCAAATGACAGTGAACTGGACATTACCTCTCAAGATACTGTATTCAGTCGCCATTTCATGTTTCTTTGTGGTGCCAGCTATGGTGGGCTATGCATTGCGCCTGGAGATCACCAGAAAGTCGTTTTGGGTGCTAGGCGTGTACGGCATGGTTGTATTTTTATTCATCTTTTTGCAGCTTTTATTTGCCACGTTGAACCGCATCATGGTGCACAGATACAAAAACAAGCTGCCAAACGCAGTGTCTCGATATCAGCATTTGAAACACCAATCCCTCAATGAAAAGGTGATCCAGATCGATCATGTCAGTCCACAAGATTTTCCCGAGAAAACCATGCTGGAGCCATCCGTCACAGAAGCCTCGACATCCTCAGCATCTTCATCGACATCTTCCACCGTGTCCAACAAGCCAGCACTCAGCAACAACAACAGCAAGCAGAATGGAAGGCCCGCAACGCACATGGGATTGGCTGTCGTGGGCTACCGTGAGGAACCCACCCTGTTTACAAAGTGTCTCGAGTCTATCAAGGAGCTCAATTACCCGGATGCTTTCAAAATCATTGTCGTGATTGATGGCGATGCGCCAGAAGATAGAGAGATGGCCAACCTCTTTCAAAAGATATTCCCGCAAGGCCCCATTTTGGTTCTACCAGAACTGTTGTCTGACTCGTTTGAAAAGATTAGAAAAAACGCCAGAGAACAGCAAGCAGAAGCAGCAACAGCAGAAAAGACAGCATTGGAGCCCGATTATGACCAGCTATTAAGAGACACGTTCACTCTGCCTACCGATACAACACCAGTCTGTTATATGCAACCTCATCGCGGCAAGCGCCATGCCATGTACACCGCGTTCCGTGTGCTGATGGCTGCTGGATGCGACGCTGTCATGTCTACGGATTCCGATACCAAGTTTGATCCCAACGCCATGATTGAAATGGAACGCGCTCTATACTGGTTCCCCCACATTGGAGCGGCTGCTGGCGATGTGCGTATATGGAATGCCTTTGACAGCGTGCTCTCCTTCATGTCCTCGTTGCGTTACTGGATGGCGTTCAACATTGAAAGAGCAGCACAGAGCTTCAACCGATGCGTGACATGTGTGTCTGGTCCTATGGGTATTTATCGGTCGCACGTATTGAGGGAGATTTTGGATGACTGGATCACACAAAGCTTTCTGGGCATGGAATGTACCTATGGCGATGACCGGCACTTGACCAACCGCGCCCTGCTGCATGGATACAAGGTGGTGTACACCCACTTGGCCTTTTGTGAGACAGAGACGCCCACCGCCTTCTTGCGCTGGTTCAAGCAGCAAACACGATGGTCCAAGAGCTTCTATCGCGAGCTGTTCTGGAATGCCCGCAGTCTGCATAAGCATAGTCCTTGGATGGCCGCCGAACTCTTTTACCAAGGCATTTATCCCTTTGTGCTGCTGTTCTCCATCTTTCAAATCTTGTTTAGCAAATCGCCCTTTGTGCTCTGTGTCTGGTTGATGTCGCTGCTCGCTATTGCCTGCATCAAGACCATCTATTCCGTGCTGGTTACTCGCAATCCTCGCTTTTTGGTCTTCCCCTTGTATTCCTTGTACTACATGTTTGGCTTGGTGCCTGCCAAACTATGGGCCATCATTTCTCTGTGGGATGTGGGGTGGGGCACCTCTGCTAGATCGGCGGCTGAGCTCAAGCGAGAAAACGTGTTCTGTAGTAAGCTCAAAGAAGCGCTGCCTATCCTCGCTTGGCTGGTTCTGCTGCTGGGTGGTGTTGCCTTTAATATCACCATCTTTGTGCTGAATCCAGACCGTATCAATGGCCTGGACTTTTTCGGGTTCGGCAGCGGCTTGCTGTCAGATCCTACCTCTATTGTATTTTATCCCAATCCAAACAACACCATCACTCCATGAAAAAAATAATAAAAAATAAAACATTGTTTGATCCAAAGGTTTATACTAGTTGAAGAAGCATTCAGTAATGGTATACAGTGACAATCTTTTCACGGTAGTATTTCAACACTAGACCAAGTTGTCTTCTTGAAATGCCTTCACGGTAAATGATCTCTTCAATGTGATGCTGGCCATTCATATAAGACTTTAGCCTCTCAAACAGTTCTGCCACTTCCTTTGGTGCTCTCTCGTACGTCAGTCTCTTTAATCTGTTCCATTCGGCATCGTTGTTGGTGTTTGTGTTGTTGGGACTGGATGACATGGCATTGGACGTCTCCTGCTGCTGCTGCTGCTGCTGAGACCCGTCGCCCAACTGAGAACCGCCTTCATACTGAGATTGAGGCGTTTCATTACCGTGTTTCTTGTTGGGTGGGACCAGGAGGACCAAATACATGTGCAGTTGCACAACCAAATCTTTGCGGATCAAGTAGGTAATGGCTTCCAAGTACTGGTTCTTCAGCTCCTTGACATGATACACCAAATGGTACTGTTGTGCATGTGATAGTTTGGATAGCAGTACGGGCAAGCTCAGGTTGGGTATATGCGATTTGAAATCAGCTTCCAGGCTAGTGATGCTGTCAAACAAAGAGCGTCCATGTCAGACGATGGCTACTTTTATCAGTGATTCCACTTACTCGTCTAGTTTGGCAGTGGGTGACACCACATAGATGTTTCTGGTACTGATGGTGTGTATCAACTTGGCCTTTCTCCAGTAAATCAAATGTGCTGCTAAGCGATATATCTGTGCTAGCGAGCAGTCAAGTAACAAATGTAGCTCTTGCAAGCTCTGTGTGGGCGTCAATATCTGCACGAGTTGGACCAAGGTCGGGCTCGCATCCAGGGGCATGTTCTTTAATACTTCCTCTGGATCTTCCAATAAGAGCAGTGTGTGATAAGGGCACAGTACTGGATAGTTATCGTATTCATAGCCTGCTACGCTGTAGATGTCCATCAAGGAGGATCCAGTATAATTGTCTTTTGCTCTTTGTGTGGGCGACATGAGACTCTCTCTGTCTGCTGTCATGGACGATTCGTTGTTCATGCCAATCACTGGTATCTGCAGCGATAAGTCGATAAAGTCGTTGATGATGACATGCGCTGCTGTGTTTGCCGAAATGGCTGTGTAAATTTGTCGAATGTCTCTTGCCAAGGATGACTCTCTCAGTATTTCTCGCATGACCTGATCGTAGGGAATACCTAGACGCCATGTTTTAGTATACACAGTAGAGCGCCTTGTTTTGAACATGTACCTTTATTGAAGGCTTCTTCTTTCAGCCCAAGCACTTTTTCAATCTCTTCTTGTACATATCCACATCGCAGTTGCTCGTACCGTAATGCTGACGAATATCTCAAAATGACATTCTTGTAGATGGTCTCTACTTGCGCATTCAGCTCTAAATCAGGCGGCGTCATGACAAACACAACATGGAATAGTGTCATATGGATAGATGTTGAACTGGGAAATGTGTCTGATGCGGATTCATCGTCGCTCTCTTCATCATCATCGTCGTCTTCATCAGCTGAATCCTCTTTAGTATCATCGTTCTGCTGGGTTCTTTTGTTGCTACTGGTATTATAGGAAGATGGTGATGCTAGGGGTTGTTGAGAAGGTGTCGAGGGCGCAGGCTGTGTGGTAGGAGAATTCAATTGAGAGGCAGGATTCGGTGATAGTGGCGATGTCATGTAATCTGTATCATGATCATCTGTGTCCATCGACTGCTGCTGTTGCTGTTGTTGTTGCTGCTGCTGTTGTTGTTGCTGTGGTGAGCTCAAACTGACAGGATGTCCAACAAATGTCAAATCATCCATGCTCAGTTGAAACTTTCTATCGCATAAGGGTGATTTAGGTGCAAGTGCATCAGCCAAGAAGGAGACGTCAATATTGAAAATAGTGTCGCGGCCAGCAAATATGTCTTTCTTTGCAGTATCATTGCTGTTGCCTGTATTATTGTTATTCGTGCTGCTGTTCTCGTTGTTGTTGCTGTTGTTGTTGCTTTTGGATGCTGTGGACGACCGTCGGCTTTCTTCCATGTCGCTTTGCGATTTACGTGTGGCCATGGAAGACCCTACAGTGAAATCTTTGGCGTAATTGTTGGCATGTCGATTCAAGGAGGGTCTTTGAGGATCTGGTGGGTAGCTAAAGAGAAAATGATGGCCTCTGGTAGAATTAACAACAAGTAAGATGGCCAATAATGAGCTCATATCTCGTTTGAATGCTGTAAAAAAAGAAGAGTCGAAAAAGATCAAGCTGGCATTGATATTTCGTGGTTTTGGGTCTCACATGTGGGGGAGGCATCTCAACAAAGCCACCACCCACCATTAGATAACGTGATGCGACATGAATGTAGCTTTTGTTGCGATTATACCTTTCGTATATTCTCGCAAGAAAATGTAGAGTATCAAGTGTTGAATTGATTGCTAGTTTACGTATGCTTGATATGATAAATACACTTTGTTCAGCATTTAAAAAGTGATTTATCATGATTCATGCAAATGTCACTCTACAATGGCATTCATTATATCAACACAGTAACAACTATCACCCTATATTGTGATACATTCAAGACTCCATCAGCTTTGGCCTAACCTTAGAGACTGTATGTATTAGAAGATCCTGTTGCAATGCAACCAAGGTGGATTACATGTAATCATTTGACCTCACACTCTAACCATTTGCTCTCATTCTTGCAACGAGAAGAGTATCTGAAGATAGACATGTAGTATATTTTGCTCGAGTTGTAATGCGAGTATTTCAACAAATATTACCTACTTGAAGCCTGTGTGCCATTTAACTGGTGGGATTGTTCAATGATTGAACAATATACTCTATACCAAGACTTACAGTAGTAGAGCTATGGTTACATTTCTCTGAATAACATGAGCCAGTGCCAAATGCTGATTTCTGCCCGCAAACAGTCTTTCCCATGAATACAGGAGGGCATCTTGGTATAGCGGCTATTGATTGCACCAGCAGCGGTTGTTGATTGTGGATGTCATTTTCTCAAATTTTGTAGCTTGTTGTCTCTCATCAACTTTTTCTTCTTTTTATATAAATACTCTTATTTTTTTGCTTTTATACCTGCAAAACAATAAAAAGTACACTTTCTAGTATATAATCCTCTAGTGATATCCGGTAGGTGGACAATGCCTGATTGAGAGATGTCTAGCCAATGTACAGAAACTGTACAGGTTGCATCTGCCTTGATTTTCTCACAATGAAACAATGGACTCATTTCTTGCGGTTAGACGTACTTGTTGTAAAAGAAAAATGATGTTGTATAAGCTTGTCGTTCTTGGTGATGGTGGTGTTGGAAAGGTAATTGTTGCTCGGCTGTCCATTGTCTGACTCTCACTGACTGATGCTCATGGCATTTGCTTTATTATCCAGACTGCGCTGACAATTCAGGTATAGCAAAACATTCAGAATTTAGACAAGTTTCGCTTTGATTGACATGTCTATATATGTATCCTACTGTAGCTTTGTCTGAATCACTTTGTTGGTAAGATTTCATTGCTATGCTGTGCAGATTTGTTTTTCGTCTTGATGATTAATAGTGTTATCATCATGTAGAGGTAAATTTCGAGTTGATTGGATCAATTAAAGGAACGCCCACCATGATGAAAAAGTAATCACCCCTAATCCTTATTTTCTCACAAACTGCAGACATATGATCCCACTATTGAGGATTCATACCGTAAGCAGGTGGTCATTGATGATCAGCCCTGCATTCTGGAAGTGTTGGATACAGCTGGACAAGGTATGGCTCTTTGTTGCGGATCGTGCTTTACTTGATGTACCAACAGTGTCCATTAGAGGAATATACGGCATTACGAGATCAATGGATCAGGTAAAGAGACCCAAGCCAGGTACATTTTGTTGTCATGGTTACTGACCTTTTTTGTTCCTGAAATCTACCATCAGAGATGGCGAAGGCTTCTTACTAGTCTACTCTATCACATCTCGCTCCACCTACGACCGCATTGAAAGATTCCGTGATCAAATCTTCCGAGTAAAAGACGTCGACAATGTGCCATTGATGTTGGTAGGAAACAAGTGCGACAAGGTGACAGAGAGAGAAGTTACACGGGAAGAGGGATACGCAACAGCAAAGAGATTAGCCTGTGATTTCATCGAGACATCGGCAAAAACATGTGTCAATGTCGAAAGATCCTTCTACCAAGTCGTCAAAGCTATCCGAGCCCAAAGAGAGGGCTTGCGTGCCGGTCCAAAAGGAAAGCCCAAGAAGGAAAAGAAGAAACTATGTTTGATCTTGTAAATTCCACTCTTATTTTATTCACCTGTTTTGCATATACACCATACAATAAATCGAAATACACACATGCACTGATAATCCAGCATTGTTCTTTTCTTCTCTTTTTTACTTTCAGTGACGTATTTGGGATCCCAAAAAAATAATAGATTTTCCGAGAATCACATACTGTAGTATAAATTCCAGTTTGGCTTCTTTTTGATTTCCCTTCCTTTTTTTCATAAATATATATATATTCACCAGCTCTTCTTTCAGTAAAAATGGGTAAAGCACAAAGTAAACTTAGCCCAGAGCAGCTCACTGATCTTCAAAAGTGTACCTATTGTAAGTACTCATCACATCTTTACAGCCAGTCGAATTAATCCATTGCCTTTACTACAGTCGAAAAGAAGGAACTGCAACAATGGTAGACGTTGGATAGCGACAGATGACTTTGAGTTTATAATGACAACATTGCTACTAGGTACAAGGGATTTTTGAAGGATTGCCCTTCTGGTCAATTGGATAAAACCGAATTTCAGAAAATATACAAACAATTCTTTCCATTTGGTGATCCATCTCGATTTGCAGACTATGTCTTCAACGTGTTTGATGGCGACAAAAATGGGATGATTGATTTCAAGGAATTCATTGTGGCATTATCAGTAACAAGTAGAGGTCGAGTTGATGAAAAGCTATACTGTAAGTTGTCCATTGTCTCTCCTTATTTATTAATTTATATAAATAACCTTTTTTTTTATTAGGGGCTTTCCAAGTAGGTTGATTTGCCTTTGGAAATATGACAAGTACTGAATGTTTATCTAGCTATACGATATTGACAATGATGGATACATTACTCGTGAGGAAATGCTGCATATAGTGGACGCCATTTACAAGATGGTCGGAAGCATGGTCAAATTACCACCAGATGAAGATACACCCGAGAAGCGTGTCAACAAGATTTTTGATTTAATGGACAATGTAAGTTGTGTGATTATGGGACGGAGAGAGAGATACATTGGCGCTGATAGCTGGTTTCATTTGATTAGGACAAGGATGGTAGATTGTCAATGGACGAGTTCAAAGAAGGATCAAAGAAGGATCCAACAATTTTGCAAGCTCTGAATTTATATGATGGCATGGTTTAGTTGAAATAAACATGGCTTTTTGAATATACACTGCACTTTGGTAACCTGTTTGCCTTACGAGCCTTCACTTTTTACAGCCCATTTTACCCTTTTAAAGCAACAATTAATTTGGTAAACGGCTAAACTGAGATTTTTGGGTTGAAGAAGCAGCAGCATTTGAAAAATACGTCATGAGAGATCATTCAAATGCAAATAGATATTTCTCTACACGATGAAGGTGCAACGTACAGTAACCATTCGGTCGCAAATCTGACGAAGAAAATGTTACACACGACAGTAATTACTGCAGGCATGTCTCAGCCCAAATGTTGTTGTACGATTGTCATTTGATGCCATGAAAGAGCGGCGGCAGTAACATGTTGTCAAGCCAGCATGTAAACAACGACGAATCATTCAACCATGTATTATATTGTATTATTCAACCTTAGCAGAGCTTTTTGGATCGGATCTTGTTTTTCAGGTGTCTGGTTTTTATCGCTTGTGTCCAAGGCGAGTATATACAAGTCTCCCGCATTGAATCCAGAACAGGAACTCGTCTGGTGTTCCAGTAGTTGCGCCATGTTGAACTTCACCCAAGAGTGTCATATTACCAGCGGTTTTCCTTACGATTTATGTCTATTCCTTCAAATTAAACTTGAAATCAATGGCTTGCTGGCAAATAGACGAGTGGCCTGGTTTACACCCGTAGAAAACAGTTGCAATTGAATCAAGGTTCGTCTGCACTTAATGACAGCAGCATCGTATAGGCGAAGGAGAGTTGCTATTCGGTCCAACGGCATCAGGTTTTGCAAATCTTTGATCGAACACCATTTTGCATAATGACCAGCATTTTGATCATCTTGGATGCTGTCAACAAAGCTCCTAGCTTCCGGAAAATCCGGCGCTACGTTTTTGTATAGCTTTATCTGAGCCGCCTCTGCCCAGTTTCTGTGCACAAGCTAGTGGTAGGAGGGTTGGTGATCGGGTTCTGGCTCAGAAAGACTGGATATGCGCAACAATGCTTGGAGAGGAAGCGTCCTACCATTATTGTTGACCGCAGCCGTAGTATGTTGCAAGATAACAAGGAAAATAATGAGAAAAAGAGTGAATATGTATTGAAAAGATATTTAGATACCTTGTTTGTGCCAGAGATATAATAAAATAGCCTCATTAGATGTCGAATTTCATCAAATATCACTCTGAAATCGGTGATCCTCGTACGGTATCCCATCTGGGAGACTAAACCTGTAAAGAGCGTCTAGGGCTTGTAAACTGAAAGACATTTATAATGACAGACACTACAGTATGTCTACCTCTGCTTGGTGCCAAAACTTATATTAATGGACTACAGGTCAGTGTCAGAGCTGCATAGAATATAATCGCTCTGCCATTAGTACGCCTCCAACTCTCTAATGTCTTTCGTCGCTTCAATTAACTGTAGCAGGGTTTGGAGTGCTGGATTTATCATGATGGTGTCTTTTTTCGATTATCTTAGAAGATCACCAGCACATACCTTTGTCTTATGTGAATTACCATTGTAGTATCGTGTTGAAATAATTAATATACTATCAAACGCTCTTTGTTTCTGTTCGTTACGACAGAAATTTACAAGATATCATGAGTGTTACTTAAAGAATCACGGAAGCTCTTTAAAGTCCAAGGAAAGGTTGCGTATTTAGATATATTCTGCTCGTTAATACGCAAGCAACAATTTGAGAGTAACTAGGTGAAGTTGATGTATTTTTCTCGCAAGATATTCTACAAGTCAACAAAAAGCTACAAGGTTTACTCCAGAACACAAAAAAGTACGTCTACATACACTACATTTAGCGACAAAATGCAAAAAGGATGCCTCGGTGCTGGATTGAACAACAGACCTTTTGTTTACAAGACAAACGCTCTACCACTGAGCTACAGAGGCACTTGATGTCTTGTCATTGACATGTTTGATGGGTTAGTGCCTGAGGCGGTGTTACGACACAACGCCAATAAGAGACGAGTATTTAAGCCCATAATCCCAGTGCGTAGACCATTCAGAAAGAAGCAGAAGCTGACTGTAGTAACTGACGTCAGCAGTAATTAGTTGCTAGGGTATAAATATTATTTTCACATTGTATTGAATAAACCTCATCTTTCTCTTTACATTTTATATTGTGTACCTACATACTACCCATAGCTAGCGTACACGACATTGGTAGCAGCAGCACGTCTCAATAGATCTAATTATCTAATTGCTGAACGTGCTATATCTCAAAAGAACCGTGATAAAAGGATTTGTCATCCGTTAAAGTACTGAAATCAAGAACTGGTGAAGCTTACAGCACTGGTATTCTCTCAAAAAAAGCACTGGTATTCTCTCTAAAAGCACTGGTTATCTCTCAAAGCACTGGTATTCTCTCAAGCACTGTAATACAAAGCACTGGTAAATCTGAACACTGAAATGGCCACACCTCAAGATATATGTGATATGGTGGTTCAGGCCGTCAAGCAAATCACGGGCGAAAGCAGCCAATCCGTCAAGTTGAAGCAACCCTCTGCGTACTCTGGTGAACGTGATGTTCGTATCATTGACAATTGGTGCTCTGCTGTTGACACGCACAAGGACTTTTACGGTTGGAGTGACGAAAAGACATTCATCTTTGCAAGTACTCTGTTAGCTGGTCGTGCGGCCGAATGGTTGCGTGTATACAAGGAGTTCCATCCAACTACTGTGCCAAGTACTTGGACCGCGTTGAAAGCAGAGTTGATTGACAACTTTAGGCCTGCCAGAAGTGTGGATGATGCTCGTGATGCCCTGGATTCCCTGTTCCAAACTGGTTCGATGCAAGAGTACTGTGACTCATTCATGGACATTGTCATGCTCATCCCTGGTATGACTCAGGAGGAACAGTGCCATCAATTCAGGAAAGGCATCCAAGACATGGAACTCCAAGCCCAACTGCGTGATTACCAACCAGCCCAAAGGAAGATCCAAACATACTTTACCCATGCATTGAACTATGCAGCTACAAGACCTCATTTGCGTGGTGCTTCCTCTAGTAGCAATCGTAGTAGTATGACTTCAAGATGGGCTCAACAGCAAGGTCAAGGCTACTCTCCTTCTGGTTCGGGCGGCGTTGGCTCTTCCCAAGGTGGTGGTCCTGAACCTATGGATCTCGATGCAATGACTAGTCGTGGTGGTAGTTCATCTGTGGTTTGCTTCTTTTGCCAAAAGCCGGGTCATGTCAAGAGGAACTGTAGGGATCGCATTGAGGCCATTCGCAAGCTGGACAATAGTCATCGCTACAACAATCAAGGTTCTGGTGGTGCATACAAAGGCAAAAGGAAGCAGTTTAACTACAAGAAGCCAAGAGGAAATCTGAATGCCATGGACAATAATAGTGATAGCTCACCTTCTGTTGCACATGATGATGACAATAAATTGAACACCTGTGAGCACTATTTGAATGGTTCTTCAGCGCCTAATAAGAAGGACAGTAAAGGCACATCATCAACAGCCACTGCCAAGATGGTGGAGCCTTTGTCAGCAAGGCTGGCTATTGATGTCCCTCACCTGGATCAGCTCAACTCGGCTACAAGCTCCTCGTCGTCTGACTTACCCCTGTATGGTGGATTCGCGTACTCTCGCGATGGTGATCGTCATGTGCCCGTCAAAGTGTTGGTTGATAGTGGTGCGAGTGAGTGCTACATCAAGCCAAGCGTTGCTCATCAGCTCCAAGGTATCTGGTCTAAGGTTAACAGAGAAGTGGAGACAGCTGGTGGCAGCGTGCACAAGATTACCGACAAAATTGAATATGCACTTAACCTTCAGGGTTACAAGGTATCTGTATCGTCCTTTGTATACGATTCAAAATTTGACATTATACTGGGTAGATCCTGGTTGAAACAGCACAAGCCTCAGTTTAACTGGGACAATGACACTCTTACCTTTTATGATACGTCTGTTGAGAATATGGTGTCCAAGTATCTCATCACTCCCAAGCAAGTCGACCGATTGTTGAAGCACAAGCAAGCCGATGTGTATCTGTTGCATGTCTGTGAGGACCACAACAAGGAGGTTCAAATCACCATGAGCATGGACGCTGAGTGGAAAAAGCAGCTTGGTCTCGAGTATCCTGATGTGTTTAAAAGCAAGTTGACTGGTATCCCTTCTGCACAGGAGGTGCAGCATGTGATTGACACTGGAGACGCAGCGCCCATTAACAAGCCTGCATACAAGATGAGTCCTTTGGAGTTGGATGAACTCAAGAGACAGCTGAAGGGGTTGCTTGCCGCTGGTATGATTCGTCCTAGCTCGTCACCATGGGGTTCACCTATTTTGTTTGTCAAGAAAAAGGATGGTTCCATGCGCATGTGTATCGATTACCGCGCTCTCAACAAGGTGACCGTGCGTAACACCTTTCCACTGCCTCGAATCGACGAATGCTTGGATCGTTTGAAGGGTGCGTCTTATTTTTCGTGCCTGGATCTCAAGAGCGGCTACCACCAAATCCGTATACAAGACACAGACATCCCCAAGACAGCGATGAATACTCGATATGGCAAATTTGAATGGACCGTACTTGGAATGGGTTTGTGCAACAGCCCACCGACCTTTCAAGCTTGGATGAATAAGGTTCTTGGCTACGAGTGCATTGACAAGTTCGCCTTGTGCTATTTAGATGATGTGTTATTGTTTAGCCCCACCTTGGATCTCCACAAGAAGCATCTCAAGATTGTGTTGGACAAGCTCAAGGCTGCTGGTTTGGTTGTCAACATGGAGAAGTGTCGATTTGCGCAACGAAAGTTGGTCTTCTTGGGATTTGAGATCTGTGAACATGGTATTCAGCCTTCTGCTCAGAAGGTAAAAGCGGTGCAAGATTGGCCAACACCCTCCAATGTACAAGAAGTTCGCCAATTCATGGGTCTCGCGCAGCACTATCGCCGGTTCATCAAGTCTTTTGCTCATATTGCAGCTCCATTGACAAATTTGACTCAAGGATCTGGACCCAAGAAAAGAGCTATCCAGTGGACGGATGATTGCGAGGCCAGCTTCAAGCAACTGAAGCAACTGCTTACAACAGCACCTGTATTGAGAGTGCCTGACATGTCAAAGCCTTTTAGAATCGAGACTGATAGCAGTGATTTTGGTGTGGGCGGTGTGTTGTTACAACCTGGTGATGATGAAAGCAAGCAATGGCATCCTGTGGCGTTTGAGTCAAGAAAGCTGTCCTCGGCAGAGCAAAAACTACCTGCACAAGAGAGAGAACTGATTGGTATTGTGCATGCATTACGTACCTGGCGCTGCTATATTGATGGCTGTCCTGGAGGTTATGTGGTGTGCTGTGATCACAACCCCTTGACCTACTTCCGCACGCAACAGAAGCCTACACCTCGTCTGATCCGATGGATCGCTGATTTGGAGATGTTTGCACCCAAGATTGTCTACAAGCCTGGTAAAAAAAATGTTGTAGCAGATGCGTTGTCTCGTGTTGGTGATGCCTCCCAACCGGCCAAGGAGTCTTTGGAACCTCTGTATCTGTATGCGTCATGGAGTGAACTACCCAAGGAGTTGCAGTCGGATTGGCCATTGTTGTTTGTTGCTGGTACGGATGAAAAAGTGAAATCCAAGCAGCTAAGGGCCATGTTGAAGCGGGAGAAGCCCAACTTTATCATCAAGAATGGTCGTTTGTTCCGTGTCATCAAGCAAAAAGAGCAAGACAAGCCCTCGCTGGAAGTGCCTTTTGTCCCCTTCTCCCAACGTGCTGATCTGGTGTCCAAATACCACGAGAGTTTTGGGCATGCCTCCGTCAGAAACTTGATGCATCTCATGGGTAAGCGATACTGGTGGCCACGCATGAAAGTGGATATTGCAGAGTGGATTGCGCCGTGTCCAGCATGTCAACTCAACAGCAAGAAGGTATCCAAACATCAAGACGAGATGCATCCTCTGCCTATACCTGTGGGTGCTTTCGAACGCTGGCATTTGGACTTTGTTGGAGAGCTGCCACAAACAAAGAATGGAAATCGTTGGCTGATTACTGCTGTGGATGCCACTACCAACTGGCCGATTGCGTGTGCCCTACCAGATGCCACCAAGGAGTCTGTTGCACAGTTTATCTACAAGGAGATCGTCACTCGTTTTGGTTGCCCTGTGGAATTTGTCACGGACAGAGGTGCCAATTTCTGTAGTGAGCTAGTGCAAGAGTATGTCAAACTACTTGGTAGCCATCACAAACTCACAAGTGCGTTCCACCCACGTACAAATGGCAAGGTCGAGAGGTACAATGCAACTGTCAAGGACATGCTGAGAAAATACGTTCAAGGTGCTCTACATCGTTGGGACGAGTTTGTGGATGTTGCTGTGTGGTCTTCGCGTGTCTGGAAGAATGCCACTACGGGTTACAGCCCATTCTTTTTGGTATATGGTCGTGAGCCTCGGTTGCCTGGGGATGCCATCATCCCGTTTGTCTCAAATGAGTCTATGCAAGATCCAAGAACGGTGGCAGACATTACAGCAAGAGAACTCGCTGCATTGGGTCAACACAGAGCAGCGGCTCAAGCAAGAATGAAGACTGTGTCCGACCGAGACAAGGAGCGCTGGGACAAGGCTATGCGTATCGTGGACTACGAGGTTGGCGACTTGGTGTTGTTGACACATGAGGGCAAATTTGGGTTGGAGCCACGATTCAAGGGTCCCTATATTATAACGCAAGCATTTGATGAGTATGGTACTTACCAATTAGAGACTATGGCTGGCCAGAAGTTGGATTCACTAGTACATCGCGACAGACTCAAGCGTGCCAAGGGCGATAAGCCAGAGCAAACATGGTACGATCCCACAGCCAGCCGTAGACTTGTCAAGGAGGCCACGACAACGCGCAGTGGTAGAGTTCCCCGAGCATCATTACCTTTAGCTGGAAAGGGAGGGGGTAGTAGCGGTGCTGCTACAACCGCTGTCTCAACGACTGGTGTTCATGCCAATGTGGATCAAGGTCAAGATGCTACTACTGTTGAGCCTAATACCTCGTCAACGACAAGTGCAAGTGTTGTTGTTGGTGAACAAGAAGAGCCAGAGCTATCCAACAACATGTATGGCAGTCAAGAGGGTGTGTCCCCATTTGTGAATATGTCAGAGAGTGTGCCAGTAGATCAAGATCAGCAACAGCAAGAGGAGGCGATTGAGGAGGATCTGCAAATGAATCAGCCGCACAATGACAACAGTGATGTGGAATGCAGTGGCATGTCGGATGTTGGTGGTGATGGCAACTCTACAATGGATGAAGATGACAATGAGCTGAAGCATGTGGTGGAAGCCTATGGGGACATATCGCCGCATGAAGAAGAATTTGATAGCGCTATGTCTGAAATTGCAAGCGAGGAACAAGAGGTTGAGGCTGTGGATGACACCATTCGAACTGTGATAGATGGATATGATGACATATCATCAGCAGATGAATTACAAGATGATGAATTAGATGATATACGGGATGCTGATAGACAGAGCGACAATACCAACAGAATACAGCAGCATGAAGAACCCACCTTGACAGAAACGGGCATTGGTAGTGACGGTGAAGTCTCGTTGCACAGCGCTCAAAGTTCATCTCGCAGTATCAGTATACCAGCAACAGAAGAAGAAGTGGAAGAAGAGCAGATTGAACAAGATCAATTCTCTGATCCTATTGTTGTGACAGAAGATGATGCAACACACAGCAACAATCAAGGAGAAGCAAGTGGTAGTCATGGAAACCATGGTGCAATCAGTAGTCATGGTGATGAAATGCAAAATGATGGTGATCAAGCAGAGGCAATTGGTAGCCATGACGACAAAATGGAAGAAACTGGTAGTCCTGGTAACAAAGTAGAAGAAGCTGGTGATCCTGGCAACAAAATGGAAGAAGACAAGAAGACTCAAGCTGGCAATGTGGGATCAAGTGGGAACGCCAAGCAAAAAATATCTCCCTTTGCATTTGTGGCCAAGCAATCAAGAAAGGCACTATCTTGGCAGAAATTCCGTGGCACTGACGACTCTTTGCACAAAAATGAAGACATTGTTGGACCAGTACAAGAGCAAGGAGACTCTGAAGGATCATCAAAGGATGTTGAGGGACCAACATCAGTTTCAAGGGGGGATAATGTCATTGACATGTTTGATGGGTTAGTGCCTGAGGCGGTGTTACGACACAACGCCAATAAGAGACGAGTATTTAAGCCCATAATCCCAGTGCGTAGACCATTCAGAAAGAAGCAGAAGCTGACTGTAGTAACTGACGTCAGCAGTAATTAGTTGCTAGGGTATAAATATTATTTTCACATTGTATTGAATAAACCTCATCTTTCTCTTTACATTTTATATTGTGTACCTACATACTACCCATAGCTAGCGTACACGACAGTCTGTTGTATTTTTGGTTGGTTTAGAATAGATTTTGTTTGACGTTTTTATAGAGTGTAACAAGAGCACTGACATAGTCAGTTTGCTTCAATGCGCCATATTATGAAAGAGGCCATAATTTAAAGAGGTTGTGATCTGCATTTTGAGACAACAATGAAGTTTGATAGCTAATAAACTAGAGCCTCCTAATACTACTATGTTTTTGGGCAGCATTTTTCAAACTTAAAAGAACTCAACTGAAACAAGACTGACAAAATACATTTGGCAGCGTATATATTTTAAAAAATACACAACTACAATATTGATGCTTTAAACTATGGGGGTTTATATATTTTCACAGATTATCCGTCTAGTTCCCAAAAAAATATAAAACAATCTTCATGACTAACATCAATTTCTGCATGCAATGCATTAAATCGCATACCTCGCAGATTTTGATGCAGATTTTGATGCAGATTTTGATGCAGATTTTGCAAAATATCGCAGATATCGGCTGTCGTTGCAGCACTTTTCTACAAGGTGATATATCAAATATCACTTTTGTCAGGAACCATGGTACCTACAAAAAAATGGTTTGCAGATTCAGAATCAGGGCAAAAAACCGTCTTAGGAACATGCTAGTCCCAAAGCTCTAGCGTGCATTTCTGGAAAATCGATGTCAGAATGCCATGAAACCCAAAACTCCAAATTCGAAATTCATTTTGTACATCATGGGTCGATGAGGTAGAAATTCCAGAATGTTTTGATACTTAAATATGTTGTAAAGGAATGGAAATGAACCAACTTTTAAGGTGGAACATGGTATTGGAAATGCCTTGTTCCTAACCTATTCGACATGGAAAGTCCCATTTTTAAGCGGGGGAAAATGCGTACCTTAATTTGGGGAAACGATATGGAACGGAAAAAAGTAAGCTACAGCACTCAAAACTCGACAGGTGGTGCATTAACATGTCAGGTATCCATGGATACCTTGAAAACTGCAAGTTAATATGACATTTTACCACCACTCTAGTCTCCAAAATGACCTATAAAATTCATAAGGTCTGTAATATAACTAGGCGGTATTTGAAAATTTGGTATTTACAATTGATCCATCATCGATTCTAAAATCCATAAATCTCAAAATTGGATGATAGTTGATAGTAAACACCCCTTTAGCCCTATATGGTTTCTGTACAGAATTCAATGGTACCAATATCAAGTGTCTTGGTTGCCATTATATAGGTGATTTTTGATGGTGTTGTTTTGAAGGTTTTTCAAGGATTAACAAGTTTCTATCATATTGACTATACCTTTCATTGCATTGGTCATGTAGAGCAAAAAATTACCTTTCGGATGGTATTTGGCTCGAGGCTTTAGCATAACTCTAGCATGAGAAATCAAAAATTTTGTCGTGTTTTGAAAATACCACACAATTTTTTCCCTTGCTAGGACAGGCAGATTTTGGTCCAAATCTGGTGATTTTCCATGAACCCCTTTTTGACAATATCTCAACGAAAAATTATCGGATTGACATGAAACAAAAACGATTCGATAGCTGCGCATTGGATCTATCATGATCCAACAGTTTTGGGCACCACATATGCATTCCCTTCATAAATCTACTCAAAATGTGAAATTTCGTGTCCCTCAAGCAGTGGGTTTGTGACAAAGGTCAAAATTTTTATATGACATCTATACCATCCGATAGAGAATTGAATGGCAAACAATAGTCAAGCTCTACGCTACTTGCATTCACTTAGTGAAATTCGAGTGTAGACCCCTTCAAAAAGCACAAAAATCACGCAGGTGCACCTTCTCTTGATCATTACTCATACAAATCATCTATTACGACCCTAGACTAAGTACGTCCTAGTCAAAAACATGCACCTCTTTCGATTGGGCTATATAAACTTGGGGCATTTCTATCAAATTAAAAGACTTTTACTAGTACCACAGCCTAAAATTCCAAAAATATCTCAAATCTCACTTTTGTCAGGAACCATGGTACCTACAAAAAAATGGTTTGCAGATTCAGAATCAGGGCAAAATCGAGGTTTAAAAACCAGAAAACTCCGATATCGGAGACCGAATATTTTAAGCTCCAGTTAGGCTCATTAGAATCTGTTTAATGTTGGATTACTGTTGATGATTGCATTTCCGAGTGTCCTAAGGTGGCTTATCGGTCAGGAATATAAAAGTTACAAAACGTGAAGAATGGAAAGATATATCACTATAATCACTGGCCTATTATGAGCCATCTTCGCGTATAGGATCGAAAAATCTAAAAGAAAGCTTTGATAGATGTCTGTTACAAGGTTTTTAATGGTAGTAATTTATTTTTGTTTGCCTAAAAATGGCGAGATGTAAACTATTTAGTAGTGTAGTAAACTATATGCATGGTGGAAGACACTTAAGAAATACAAGTATTCTAGTCAACTGAACGTAAAAAAAGCATTATTAGTTTCTCTTGATTTGAGTCATTGCATTATGATTTAGAAGAAGGTGCCCTGATATTTGCCAATACTGCCTATTATGTATCTTGCAGTACGAGTTATATTTGCAACTGTTGAGCTAAGAACGGTCAGTGAATGGTGGTTTTTGTGGTGCTGTTCTCAGGGCAGAAACGGCAATCAATCCACCTCAATAGGCCCTCTTTAAGCCGACGTAGCAGACTCAAAGACATGAAAACAAGTATGGTGTAAATTTACAAAATCTGCTACATTGCTTGGTAATTATCATTCAGAGTTTTACTGTAATGATAGGCTCACTTAATTTTATTTTACTGTAATGATAAGTTCACTGTTGATCCAAAAGAAGTAATAAAGATTTGATTAGTCAACTGAATTACGATACAGCATTGAATTAGAAACTTACAAAAAGAAATATAATAGTATGGTGTAAATGGAATTGTAACGCATTCGTTAATAGAGGGCTTCTTTCCCTTGTTCTGTCACTTACCTAATGTAATGCCTTCAAACGAAGGCGAGCTCTACAACTGTTTCAGTATTCAGAAAAGAAGGAGCTAAACTACATGTAGGAAAAACCATGTTCTAGATGAGATGTACAGTGGGCAATAAGCGTCATCTTGTTAAGGCGTTCAAAGAGCAATACTAGATTCTTGATGATGGGGTGTAAAGAGCAATACTAGATTCTTGATGATGGGGTGTAAAGAGCAATGACCATATTCTAGATGAAATGTACAGTGAGCAATACCGTTCATTCGACGATGTGTACAATGTGCAATACCAGAGTCTTGATGATGGCGTGTAGAGAGCAGTAGCCACATTCTAGATGAAATGTACAGTGAGCAATACCATTAATTCGACGATGTGTACAATGTGCAATACCAGAGTCTTGATGATGGCGTGTAGAGAGCAGTGGCCACATTCTAGATGAAATGTACAGTGAGCAATACCATTCATTCGACGATGTGTACAGTGTACAATACCAGAGTCTTGATGATGGCGTGTAGAGAGCAGTGGCCGCATTCTAGATGAGATGTATAGTGAGCAATACCCATAAATTGAGTGAGATGTAGGAAAGAAGAGCAAACAAGAAAATATCTGCACAAGCTGAAAAGACGACTGCCAAAAAGCATTGATGCCAAATCTGGAATTGCTAAACTACTATAGGACTGTTTTAAAGATAATTTATGCTTGCAATCTTAGTTCCTAGTTCTTGTACGAGCCATCTTCCTTTTGTATCAAGTAAATGGAAGGAAATGCATCGTCTGTACGGCGAGTATCAAAAGTGCGTTTCACATTTACATCTGTATATTGGACAATAGCCATTCACCATATACTTTTTTTTTATTGAGAAATTAGCAAAGGTTTCGTAAGTATGAGAAGGATCCTAGGCGTGCTCCCTCAAAAAAAGCGTGGCCATTTCGTAGAATCTGGTCTTGTTCATTGGATTGGTATCCTCGTCGAAACACGGAAAGGCTGCCCCAAATAACAATTGTGAAAGACCAGCCAAGCCTATAGCTAACGCTGACACTTGGTCTCTACACACAGAGACAAAGGCGTTTGGGCAATCCTCATTTAAACAAACAAAAGTACCCTTGGTGGTCTTGATGGCGTTGTTGTGTGCAAAAGTGGGGTGAGACAGCTTGTTGAAGCAATACAGGCATGTTTGGGAACTGTTATACTCGTTGGTAATAATGGTAGGTGTGTATCGTGAGTGGCGCTCTTCTCTCCAGTGTCCACCGAATCGCAAATGACGTTTGATACAGGATCCATAACCATGCCCACGATCCCCAATAAACATAATTGGATGTTTGACGCCGGAAGAATTGCGCTCGTTTGATGCCAGTCGATCATAGTATCTTTCTTTTCTCCACTCAAATTGACGTCTTTCTTTGCACTGGATGTTTGAGTAATAGAAAGATCGGATGGCTTGTTGGTGGCGTTGGTGAAGATGGGCTGTCTCCTCCAATTCATTTGGTGTACTGCAATTGAACAAGCTGTTGGCTGATAGGGTGCTCTCTATTGCTAGTACTTGTTCGCCAGGCGTCTTCTTCTTGTTCATTGACCTCATGTAGTCAAACATGCCACTGCCTTGCTTGATTTCTTTCGATCCAATGGTCAATGTAGCTGGCAGATCCATGAACATTGCAGGAGCGCCCACAGGCTGTCCATTTTGATCCGAAGGATGAAAGTGTAGAAAGAGACGTAGGTGATACAGAAATCGTTCGATGTCAAAGTATACGGTCTCTGTGGTCTTGACAATTCCGTTGTCTGTGCCAGCAAAGATGGCGCCTTGCAAATCAAAGTCCTCGTCAATGAAACACTCCTCGGCCTTTTTCAGACATGGTTGCTGGCGTATCATGTATCTTTGATAGTTTGGAGGCAATGTGGGTGGAAACTTATGCATTGACTTCAAGCGTTGGACTTCTCGTCTGGCGATTTGCAGGTTGGTCTTTGCGTCACGAACATCAAGCATCAGTCTCCTTTTTGTTGTTTTGGCGTCCTCAACTGTCTTGAATGATGCTTGTCCTCCTCTAAAGTCATTCTTTAGTTGGCGTACACTGGGCGACATAAGCAACATGGTTTCCAATCTAGCAGTGGCATCTTTCAACTCATGCTGAAATCGTACCACGGCATCATTCTGTTGCTGTAAATCTGGATGATGGTCTTCGTCGATGGGATCTCCGTCAGTTGCTGTGATGGGTTGTTGATGTTGTACAAGGCGCGGTACCGTATCGTAAATTCGTACAGTCGTGAGCGCTGGAAAAATGTGCAGCCTGCGAGCAAATTGATTTCCATGGCGTTCACATAGTCTCTTCAAGTGGGCAATGTCAAAGAAGGCACTGAGTACGGCATCTTTGTAGGAGTCAACCATGCCCTCTTGGATAGGCTCGTTTTGGAAGTTGAAAAGGATCATAGGTTGCTGGAGGGTGCTTGCACAAAATAAAGCATACAGCGTCTTTGCGTCAATCAGGAAAGTGTGAAGTGTTGTGGGTTTCACCAACGGCAGTATCTGCAGACATTGACTTGAGCGACCCATGTAGCGTAGTATCTCATTGGCCATTAGAAGGAAAGGAAGCTGGTATTGAAGTTTGGCGTAATCAACCTGGGCCGGGATGTAGGGTTTGATAAATCCAGCGATGATAGACATGGCATCAAACTCGCTGTCGCTGAGGTTCTCAATCTTGCTACCAACTGTTGATCTCGACAGAGGCGTGTTCTGGAACAAGTTACTTCTTATTTGATTCAGCATTTGTGTGATCCTTCGCTTTGAAGTGTCGTTAGTCTTTTCAGACTCTGGTTCATCAGCAACTAAGGCGTCTTCTTCGTCTTCACTGACGCCCTCTTCTAGACTACTGCTTGCTTGTCGGCGTAATGCTTTTTGTCGTCTCTAAATTATGGGATAAGAAAATGGTAAATGTCATTGGTATATTGTTCAGACCCAAAGCAAGCTCACTGTACCTCTCTTTCCATGACGTCTGCGTACATAGTAAGTCTTTCCTCGCATCTCGCTGCTTTGTCGACTTTGTTCAGGCGTTTGCATCTCTCGAGGTTCTTCTTTTCATTGTTGATGACTCGGCGCCTGCCATTTCGCGTCTTGTGTGAGAAAGACATGCCTTGGTTGGAATTGCTACTTCTGGGTGCGGCTTGTCTTGGCTGCAGGCGTCTCTCTTGCAGTTGTTTCTCGTCCGTTGGGCGTAGATGAATACACAGCAAGCATTTGATGAGGCGTTTCAGCAGCTTGTTGATGATGGTCTTGTCGGACCACATGTTTTTGACATTGGTAGTGTACTGCAAGCGCGCCATTTTCGTGACATGGGAGGGTAAGTGGTGATAAGCTTCCGTTGGAGCAAGCCCAATGGCATCAGAAATAAGCCGGTGAACGCTGTGTTTGTTCAGATTGGCGTCCGTGGGTCCTTTGGTTCCATACAAAGATGAGTTGATGATGTTGAAATGGCCAGTTTGGAACAGTAAGTCGAAGTCTTTCTTAAAAGCTTGGTTCCTGAAACAAGCGGCATCAAATGGTCTAGGCACTCTCATGGCATCGTCCAAGTATTCAATGGGGATCACATGGCCGAGATTTGCGCCTTGAGCCTCTTCAAGTATCACTGTATTGTTTCTCAATGTGAACGTGTGTGTGTTGAATACAAGAGCCATCTTTAGTACTTGAATACTAAAGTCAGAGGTGTAGTTTGTAGTGTCTCGAATACAGTTCAAGATGGTTTCTTCAATGCGGTGGCGTACTTCTTCTTCTAAATCCTTTTTGATAATGGTCTGGAAAGATGTCGTGCAGGTTCGAAATTCCTCGGTCTCGTCGTATCCATCATCGTCGTCTTGATCGTCAACATCAGAGCTGTTGGCTTCTGTTTCTTGCGGATCAACGTACAAAACCTCGTTGATGCATTCGTCAAAGTGTTGCTCTACATATTCTTTCCAGTATGCGATGGTCTGTTTGCCTGTTGTTTGAACTTGTTGTCTCAAAAAGCTTTCCACAAGCCTGAGGTCAATGTCGAGGCGTCTGGCGGCGTCAGGAACAGTATATCTTGGTAGTTTGGTACGTTCAAACAGAGTTATGTACAACTCAGGGTAGTTCATTCTGTCTGGGCACTGTCTGATTGCTTCCTTCAGTTTAGCCTTGAATGTGGCATATAAGGCGCCCATAATGTTGTTTTTGGTGTCTGTTTACGTTTTTGTGGCTCTACTTCTTACATAATCCTTAGGTGGAAATCTTGCAGGAGGGTTTAGTGGCGTAAGTCCATCCTGGTAAACTTCTAGCTGTACTTTGGGCTGTACTTTACGTGGATTCATGCTGATGAAGGATTTTATAAAAAGAAAGAGGAAGAAAGGAAACACGTCTGTATTAATTTTTATTCACAAAAATCAAAATCACAGGTTGGTTTTTTCAATTTCTTTTTGTTTTCGCTGCATAATAAACGGTTATACTATGGAATAACGTGCCTACCCCATTTGACGAAGCTACACCAGATTCAATGTATAGCGGTTTATAGCATCCTTTCTTTGATAGTAAATCAATCAATTAATGTGTCTATGCCACGTTTACTTTGTTTTGTACATGTACTATGTAATGGTTCAGTGTTTTGTATCCTGATGAGATCCATGAGGATATAGGGCAAGCGGCTTAGGACGCGCAGTAATGGCCTACGCTTAGTCTTTAGTCTAATATATGCCCAGCCATTCAAATAATCGACATTCGAATTAATTGAGCGCAGGACTCTGTCCTGACCTGATATTCTCTTTATTGATGACCTTAATCAAGGGATTGCTCCAGGCTAATTGGCCCCAAACATCAAGCCCCATTGAATGAAAGACTCTGATAATTGACTCTGACTATGCTCTCGACTTGGTCGAAGAGTCGCTCAACAAGCGCCTGTCAAAGGTATAAATTGATGTGATTTATAGGTGTACCTTGATCTGATATGCAGCATGACATCATTCATGTATATAACATTCTTTTACTCCCCCCCCCCACTTTTTCACTTGCTTGCGTTTGATAAAGCAGCGTCTGTATGTGCTCCGGGTGTACGCAGGGCACATTCTGCGTATCAGAGCCAGTATTTTGATGCTTTGTAACAACGCGCGTACCTGTCAAACGAAGCGTTCCCCCATATTTCCCTTTTTTTCCCTTGTTTCGTTTACTTCCTCCACTCTTCCACCTGGTAGTCTTTGGTAATGTAGCATGTGTATGTGCTCTGCGTGTACAGAACGTCTGTTCTACGCATCAGAAGCAGCAGCTTTCTTCAATTTAGCTATCGATACCAGTCTCGTGCTGCTTTGCTGTCCTCACTTGTCAATTTCAGCTTCCCCCTTTCGCTTTTATCTTATTCAGCAGATTGCCGCTTTCTAAAACATGTCTAGACGATGAACTCGCCGTTGTTTGGAATGAAACGAGTGCTTTTGTGGTTACTATCAACTGTCTACAAAGTCCTTTTGCCACGCACAGAATTACAAGCAGGTAGCATCAACATTAATGATAGATGTCTACTAACGTGCTTGTTTTAGTGCTTTGCAGTGAATGACATGGTGCAGCTGGCTGTTGGTTAAACCTCTCGCAATGGTTGGTCTATTTTGCTTTGGTGAGAGGCTCAGTTATGCATGGCTCATGATGTACGCTTGTTACGTGAGGTGTAGCTGATGCTGCATTTGGTAGGTGGATGGAGCTGATGCTTGGATACATCACTCACTGTGGGTTACTGTTTCCAGGCTCAAATGGATACATCGCAGGTAAGGCGCACTTGTTACAGTGTTTGTGATTGCCTGTAGACTTAGTAAGTTTCTATGAGTAATGGATGGATACACCACTCATTGTGCGTTGCTGCTTCCAGGCACAGATGCATACAGCGTAGATGAGGCGCACAAGGTACAAGGTTTTTGGTTGTCTGTGAGTTTGGTAAGTTTTTGTTGGTGATGGATGGTTGTAGCGCTTACAGTGCATCGTTGCTTGAGGATATGTAGATGATACATTATGCTCATGGTCACTACAGCACGCAAGAGATGCTCTTGGTGACGGATAAGGTGAGGGTGTGGGGCTGATGGACGAGTATTCTACTCACATTGTGCCCTAATTCTCATTAGAGATGCGAGATACATGAAATACTGTTGGTGGTGGCTCAAGTAAGTGCACGTTGATGAGATGAATATGGTGCCCACATGCTATTGTTGTCTGGTTATAGGGTGCTATTTCCTACAAATTTATTCTGTACTGACACTAACTGGCGGCATCTATTTATTGACAGGCAATTGAATTTGCATGAAGCAGCAAGACAAGAACAAGAAAAAAGTCAGCAGGCAAGCCCACCACGCAACATCTTATCTAACAGGCTTTCTTAATTGTCTAGGCAATCAATATGAGATGTGTAATTAGTCAAGTACAACTCCGGATCACATAGTAGTGGATGCCAGTATGCTCTGGAGTCAGCTTACACGTATGATTTAGCTATGATTTGCTACGATTTCGTCAGTTTCATATCCGTTAGATATCGTATATTTTCATGTGGTGTTTTTGCCATAGCTTAAGCTATTCCCGAGTAGCTTTATCTTAAAGTCCCCTCGCTACAAGACATGAATAAAGTCAACTCGGCCTCAGTAAAGTACACTCAAAGCCTTCCATTTTTGGTAATATTTCGCAATGTTTAAAGCCTTTGATTGGCGGAAATATATTTTGGGTTTCTGATTTTTATTTTACTGAGGATTAATCATGAGCTCAGGCTTGACCCAATGATCATACTCTTCCGAAGAGAGATAATTAAGAGAGAGCACAGCCTCCTTCAAGGTACTACCTTCTTTATGTGCCTTCTTAGCACATTTGGCAGCTTTATCATAACCAATGACGGGATTCAACGATGTGACCAACATGAGAGACTACATAACAAAATTATCAGACTTCACGAACCCACTGATACGCACAAAAGACAACTTACTCTGTTCATGATGGACTGAATATGTTCACGATTAGCGACAATACCAACGACGCAGTTATCCTTGAAGGAATGGCATACATCGCTCAACAGTTTGATTGATTGAAGTACATTCTTGATAATAACTGGCTTGAACACATTCAGCTATACAAACGGCGAGTTAATATACCAACTCACACACACGTCTCATCTACTACGGTATTGCATTACCTCAAATTGACCATAGCTTCCAGAGACAGTAACAGTTGTATGGTTACCCATCACTTGAGCACAGACCATGGTCATGGCCTCACATTGAGTAGGATTTACTTTACCTGGCATGATGGAAGATCCAGGCTCATTCTCAGGTAAACTCAATTCACCTAAACCACAACGAGGTCCTATGTAAAACGATCCTTTCGTCAATTACCATGTCATTGTTCATCCTTGAAATCGACTTATTACCGGATCCCAAATAGCGAATATCATTAGCAATTTTCATCAATGAAACAGCAATCGTATTGAGTGCTCCTGAGCATTCTACCATGGCATCATTGCTGGCAAGTGCTTCGAACTGTGTAGCCGTGTCAATATCTCTCTCTAGACAACACTTTATATAATCCAGATTACCTTGTTGGGTGCTGTTTCAAAGGCAAAGCCTGTTGATTCAGAGACAGCCTTTGCAATATTGACATCAAATCCTTTGTGGGTGTTCAAACCAGTGCCAACAGCAGTACCGCCTTGTGCCAAACGAGATAGTCTAGGTAAAGTGGCTTGAATGCGTTCAATACCATATGTCAACTGCTGCACGTAGCCCGAGAACTCTTGTCCCAATGTCAATGGAGTGGCATCCTGGAGGTGAGTACGTCCAATTTTGATGATGTCTTGAAATTCATCTGATTTGGCTTGCAGAGCATCGCGCAGTTGAGTCAATGCAGGGATGAGATCAGTGTTGATCTCAACAACAGCTGCAATGTGCATGGCAGTTGGGAAGCTGTAAATGCCGTTAGCTATGGATCTTTTTGGATGACATGGCAATATACGTACGTATCATTAGATGATTGACTCATGTTGACATGGTCATTGGGGTGGACAGGAGTCTTGCTACCGAGCTTACCACCCAAAATTTCAATTGCTCTGTTGGACAGGACCTATGGAGAGGCAAACTGATGTAAGCCGATTTGGGAAGCCGAATTTTCATGCCAAACCTTACCTCATTGACGTTCATACTAGAAGATTATGCAAAATACAAAAGTATAAGCAACATTGATATGGAAGCACACGGAAGCAACTTACTGGGTCTGTGTTCCTGAGCCAGTTTGCCAGACAACGAGAGGGAACTGGTCGTTATGCTTACCTGCAATCACCTAATGAAGAAAAAACCTTGTTAAAACCTTCTTTGCTTGTGCAACCTGTTTACAAAAACTTAGATTCAATGTCGTACCTCATCGGCAGCTTGCTGGATAGCCTCAGAAATCTTGGGATCCAGCTTATACTCAAGGTTGACCTTGGCAGCAGCCTTCTTGAGGATACCGAACGCCTTGATCAAGGCAGGAGGCATACGCTCACTGGGACCACCAATCTTGAAGTTCTCAAGAGATCTGTATATTGGCAGTTAGTACCTGAATGAAACGCGTATGTCGACTTGAACACCAATGTACCTCTGTGTTTGGGCACCCCAATATACGTTGGCGGGTACCTTTAAATCACCAAAGGTGTCACTTTCAATACGATATTCTGTAGTCATTCTGTATGCTCTCAATTAGTTTCGGTATTGAGTAATGGAGAAAAAGAGATGTGATAGAGATGTTTGGCCATGAAGGAGGAGATGTAAATGCTTTTCAATTGTGACTCTGGTTGCCATGGAGTCATCATCATCTGATGGCTCTTGCAGGCTTTCGAACGTGTAAACAATGCTAAAGCCGGAGCGTCCATCTTCTATGCTCAGGGTGGATTACATAAGGCTGCTGACTCACTCATGTATTATAATGGCAGGGTTTATTTGATTGGTATTCAGTGGCATTCACTTCAATAAGTATCTCTACAAAGCAAAAATGGTATACACTTGTATTCAAATTTGTCGTAAGAGAAAATAAAATGCATGCTTGAAAACAAATAGCATGGGAAATATCATGCGAGACCTTTATTTCGCTCGTACTACAAGGATTTTTCAACTTTCAAATGTCAATAGCGTGCTATTTCAGAGGAACCCCACCCAAGTCTGTGTAGGGGCCTTATTGAATTTTGTATCAAATGTGCAAGCTAGATGCGTCAATTGATAGATGAGCGAATTCAATAGCCTCATCTTGGTCATTCTGCAGGGTTTATTGCTAGTTAGTCCAATCGGATCAATGGATCTCTTTCGGATGAAAATCCTAAAGTTCCAGGAACAACATTCAGAGTATCAGGAAGATGCTTAATTTCGCTTTATTGAGTAAATTACATGGCACTTTATATATATATAATGTCAATTCTATTTGTTTAAATGGACAAACTCTGCTCTTGAGCACTATTGTCCTCTTCAACAGCTTCTGCAACAGCAGATTCTTCTGGAGAGTCTTCTAAAAAGGAGGGCTCAATGACTATTGTCGACGTAGTAGTTTCTGTCTCTGTTTCATCAGATGTTTCTGTGGCGTATACATCCACTATGAATGTAGTAGTGAGTGTGATGGTGTGTGATGTGTCTTGAGGAACACCGTAAATATTGGTCAAGTAATCAAAATCCTGGGTAGAGTCTCCAATGGTAATATACTCGTCTTCACCGCCCTCCTCTTGATCTTCATCATCCTCATCATCCTCATCATCCTCATCGTCTTCATCATCCTCATCATCCTCATCATCTTCATCATCTTCATCATCTTCATCGTCCTCATCATCTTCATCGTCCTCATCGTCCTCGTCGTCCTCATCATCCTCGTTGTCCTCGTCGTCTTCATCATCTTCATCGTCTTCATCATCTTCATCGTCTTCATCATCTTCATCGTCTTCATCATCTTCATCGTCTTCATCATCTTCATCGTCTTCATCATCTTCATCGTCTTCATCGTCTTCATCTTCGTTATCATGGCTTTCGTCCGCTTCAAAGACGTCCTCAATCTGATCAGCTTCCTCAACAACAACCTCCTCAGCGACAGCCTCCTCAGCAGCCGCTTCGCCTTGATCGACAACCTCAGCACTGTCATACAATACAGTCATTTCGTTATCCACACCAGGCACCATTCTGATAGCCCCGCTTCCAGTCTTGGCATCTCCCTTCAACTTGACAGTAATGACATGATGTCCGGTATCCAAGTTAAAGAAGCCTTGACGATAATGGTACTCTTCTGCGCCATATGGATTGTCCTTGGTAATGACAGTAGCCGTCTCGCCAACAAAATTGCCATTATCATAGACAGCAAAACCAGCGCCATGGGGATCCAAATCAGTAACATGCACTCTTGAAGGCGCATCCAGGTCGATAGCGAACGTCTGATCCAGCAATTGAGCATCGGTAGACCAGTTGAATTGAGTAAACGAGTTGAGTACAGGATTAGGGTTTGCTGCAGGTAATGGGATCACAGCAGCTTGAGTGAGAGTAGCCGATAACCAGAAAGCAGTGATCGTGATTGCATTGTAGATGGACAGAAATTTCATTTTTGTTGTGTATATGGGTGAATCAATACTTATTGCATAAAACTCTCGTTGTTTATATATGGCTCTCACACATTGCTGACGAAAACTGTATATATACACATGGCCAGGTTTAAAAAGAGACCTTGATTTATTGATATTTCAGTTTTGAAGATGGTATTTTGTGGTGTAGACTTATTTCTTGGGTTGATGATCCACAACGACAATAGGGGACATCATTTCAAGCTCTTGCTTCTCCAGTTCAGATGCTGGTTTTTGCTCTTCAATCAGGTCAGCCAAATACATGCCTGCTGTAGCAAACAACATTCCACCTGCAAATCATGCCAACATGTGAGTGTGCTAGCTTGATTTCAAAAAGACATGGCGCCTTACCGAGACCCAATGTAATTCTAGTTTTCGGTGATAATGCTTTATAGGAACCCCACAAGGACTTTCTTTGCATTTTTGACAGTTGAAATCTAAACAAAAACCATCCAGAAACCGTTTAGAAGGGGGGTTGATGGCCTTTGCGAAAGCGTCACATTAAGAACTCAGTTAAATGCTGAATAGCATCGAATGTGTGTGTGGGTTTCTTCATTTACCATCATATCAAGCAAATGCGATACCTTGCTCTAGTCATATTCAGGCAAGTAGTAGGGGACTCTCGGCAGCATTGTCCATGGTATTAATATGTATCTTGTATAGTTGTATTTTTACAATCACACTAGCCGAAACTCAATACCGACGAACACCTCCTTTTGGTGTTGCTCAAGATACAAACGCTGCTTCTCGCAATCTGGGAGACTATACTCATTCACATGAAACAGTGGACAAATCGACCTACACTTGCTATTCGATTGGAGAGTGTCAAGTGTGCTCGCCGTTAGAAAAGGTAAACATGTCGCATTCCATGTAGAGAGAAATCCGTATTGACAATCTGTAGAAAACACAACCCTACTGCGTCGAGTTTGGTAATAAAGAGCCAGTGCGCTGCGAATGGGACGATCCCGAACTAGCAGACAAGAAGAACCAAACAGCCTTTTATGAAGATGACGCGATATCCTTACCGTCTTTCCGAGCATGTCCTCGAGTGAGGAGTGTGGAAAGAGCCAGATTTATTAAATTTGAGGTGAGTAGTTTAGAATCGCCACCATTTAACGAATTCGCATACTAATGCAGTCTTTATCCGTATACAACAGGGCATCAATGCAGCAGTTGTAGTCATCTCAGTAGCAGTGTTCATGTGGAGACAGCGAAAGATTGCCAGAGAACAATACCAACGATTAGCACAGCGCATTGGAGTTACAGTTGTATAGTGTGCGACAGGGCCAAGATATGTATAGAGATACCTCCTCCTACTCCAATTGTACTTTTAATATACACTCGATTTGTCAATTCGACCATGACGAAATGAATCAACCGTTTTAGATTGACTTAACGAAGCCTGCATGAATTCTGGATGATTTCATTTTATTTTTAATAACGAAATGAATGGGGTAACATTAAATTAGCTTGTAAAAAAGAGGGGGGGGGGGATACAATGAAGAAGGTCTATAGATAGTAACAGTAGTAGATATGTACAGTAATTTTAAACAGAAATTAGGCCTTTTGGCATATAAAGTTGTTGATGGAAGCCAACATTTCGTTTTGCCAAGAAGGATAGAACAAGAAAGAAGCATGATCCAATCCTTTCATGACAGTGGCATCGACGCCGTGATGGCTCAGATAGGTGTCCACACGATTCGAATCGATGATGTTGTCCTTTTCAGACAAGAATACCTTGGTGTTGTCGGGCATCTTGATGGAGGAGGTATAAGAGTGGTTATGATGGGTGACAGTGGGGGCGACATACAAGGCAGTTTGGAACCAGTGAAAGTGGCGAGAGATGTAGTAAGAAATGTACAGTTCAGTGGACGCAAAGTACTTGACAAGGCCCTGTAGTGTCATACTGATGATGAGCGATATGCGCATACACATACACACTAAAGTATCTTACCTGAGCAGCAGTTTTGGGTGTTCTATAGACAAAATTGGAGCACACGTCCTTGTAATGCAGCATGAAACAGATGGGGTCCAGAAACACCACGCCAGCGACACTCTGCGGCATGTATTTCACCACCCAGGAAGTGACAGCCGTGCCCAGAGAATGAGCTACAAACACGGCATCGTCGAAATCATGACGATGCAGCATATTCTGCAGATCGCGAATGGTCTCCTGCATCGTAGGTACATCTTCGACGCAATGCATAGAGACAAAAGGGAGTTCAATGCAAAAAATGGGAGCATCCAAGGTCAAGAGCTTGTGCACAAAGGAAATGTAGCACATGAGGCCAGCGCCAATACCGTGGATAAAGACGATGGGCTTCTTGGTGCGGTCGCCATCACGGAACCAGTAGGACACCTTCTGAGGCGCACTGCCGTCAGTTTCTTCGTACAATTGAGAGTCCATCAGATTCCAAATCGTGGATCGTGTCTCGGGCCCAAATTTCTTCATGCCCCAAAAAAACTGACACACAAAGCCAAACAGAGCAGTGAGGAACATGATCAGCGTGTAGAAGGCGAGAGGGCGGTGATAGGCGTGCACAGGGTCCAGGTTGATGCGATAAGCGACAATATCTTCATTGTAGCCATGGTCAAACTGGATGTGGAATTCTTGCTCAAATCTGTCAATCATGAAATTCAGCTCCTCTGTGGAAATGTCGTCTTGCAAGACCTGTTCCAAAGGCAACGAAAAGAAGGCCCACGACAACCTATCATCTACTGCGTCAGTTTTTGCTCTCTTGTGCGCCATGTTTGTTATTACCATTCAGCGACATTGTCTCTTCCAATGTCTTCAAATCTGGGATGGCTGGCGGGATCATGGCTCAAGGTGAACCAGTCTGGCAGCCATGTTTCAGCATCGTCAATGTTTGCCAAACAAACAGAGTACAAATCACTTCTTTCTTTGGCATTTGGAGCAACACTGGGCAGAATTCGCTGCATTCTGTTGCGAGTGATTTGGAAAAAGACATAGAACATGAGCTCACATCCTAGCCAGTAGTGGATAAATGTGTCGACCGACGAATGAAGTGTGAATAGCTTTTGCTCGGTGGCAAAATAATAGACGTAATAAATAAATGAAAATGGAGCAACAGCGGTCTGAACCACTGCAGATGTGTAGATGAATCCTCTAGAAAACGGTGAATCTGGTATCATTGCAATGTATATGTAAAAGAAAGAAAAAAAAAAGGGTTTAAATGAAAAAAAAAAAAAGGCGATGTATACAGACAAGTGTCATTTATATATGTACCGTATATAAGCATCATTATCCATTTTCACATGCCGTAAAACATCAACCACAAAGAAACCCCAACTATAATTTTGCATTCGGAGTGCTTGCCGCCCTTTGGTTGCCAAGGTAACAAAGGTGAAACTGCAGCATCTGATAGGCCAGGACACGACATCCGTGGATGTTTACCCTAATTTATGTGCTCTGTTTTGCCGGTACGTTGTGTCGTTGGCTAATCAGACCTATGTTTGGTTACTCAACCGTATCAGTGCACCATATTGGTGACCCGCCACATTTGTTCAGTGTGCAAGAAATGGATGGGGTGCTTCAAATCCTGTATGCTACATATTGCCTTGTCCTTGTTGCATTCGGTGAATAAATAAGGGAGGCGGTGTGTGTGTGTGTCTGATAGCAGGGAGGAGTGCTTTGAATAGACAAAAGGAGATCTATACATGTTGACTATATAGTCCATAATATAAACATTGACACTGTCATTCTTATACGTCATGATGTCGAATCACACACACAAACTACTAGTGTATATATTTGACCCCCCCAAAAACAAGGGCCTGCCATTTAGATCAAGAACCCAAATGTTGCAGAAACAAGATAATGAGAGCAAATGACAATGGGGTGGAAACAGTTTATTGCTTGTATTACATATAGGTCACTTTGGTACCCATCTTGATTGTCTGCCATAGCTTGTTCATCAGTCCTTGGAGCGCAACAGATAGACGACCACGTTGACCTCGTAATAAAGCAAACAGTGCAAAGATCAGGATCAAAATGGCCCCAGAGGTAGTGGCTCCTTTGGTTGTGATTTGATTCATCCACTTTTGAACCACTGTTTGTTGGTGTTGTCTGGATTGCTGTTGTGGCTGTGGTGGTGATGGTGGTAAGGAAGATTGGCTCGTGACAGAGCGAGATGTTGTTGCCACGTCCTTGTCTGCCTCTGCTGCTTTCTCTGCTGCCTTTCTTGCCTGTTCCTGTTGTGCCGCTTCCTCCTCCAACCTCTGCTTTTCCTGCGCCAACTGCTCTTGTTCCATGCGCTTGGCTTCTTCTATTAACAATCTCTCCTCTTCCTTCTTCTTTTCCTCCAATTCCTTTTCGATCTGAATCTTCTTTTGGCGCTCAGTTTCCACGGATGCTTGCTCTTGAGCAATCATATCCTTCAAGGCCTAAGCAGCAGATTATATCAGATTATGTAATACCAAATTATAAAAATGTGAAATATACCTTCTTTTTAGTGTCAGTCAGCACTGAATTATAGTCTAAAAACGTGTTGGCAGATTCAAAATCATGCATACGGGGCAGAGTGCGGCCAACGTAAAGCTCCACCACCTTGTTGTAGCCTTCTGTTACTTGGTCTTGCTCTCGGCTGGCTGAGATATGGTCCATCACCTCGTCAGACAAGGACGCAAACCACTCCTCGGCAATGCTTCTTGCAACAGCGAGCTGATCCAGCTCAATGTTCATAGCAATACTACAGAGCATGTCAATCACCGCATGCGCCCAAAACCAATCAATCACCCCCTCCAACTTACCAAGCAGAAACAAGACGAGCATCCGTGTTGCCAACACTTTTATAACCTTCTGTGGATACCTTGTTCCAGATGGAGCGGCATACCTGTTCCATCGAATTGGCGGGTGGAACGCCGAGCAATTTCATGTTGATGCCTAGAAAAGGCGTATTCACTAGGATTGTCGAGGTGATGTTTAGGTAAAGCGTCCAAATGTTGAGTCGGGTCGAGTCCTGATCATCGCTCGTCAATGCAGCGATGGCTTTTAAACAAGTGTTGGCTGCAGGTGTGTACTTTGTCAGTAGATAGGATCGAAATGCTTTGTCGTATAATGCTGTTGCTGACATATTTGTATAATGGAGTCAAAAGAAAATGTAACAACTAGAGAGAAGAAGAAGAAAAAAAGTGTGGGGAAAATAATTAAGGGTTGATGTTTGAATTTATGTGAGAACTGTTAAATTTTAGTCATTGGAAAAACATTGGCTGTTCTCTCAACGTTCAACTGGATATATCATCGTGATTAAATGTGACCGTACAAAGCATCATTGTCATATGCTGATCTGAGAGGATGGATGGCATGGCCATGGAGACTTGGTGGACATTCTATGTATATATGGTTGCCATGGCAACAAGGACACTAGCCATCTTTTTACATTGGCACCATGTCAAATGAAGGTGTAAACTCGCCATGACAGGTTAAAAATGGCAAACGAGCGTGCAATTCCAATGCCAATCCTAGAATAGCATTCCGCTCTTCTAATGCCTGCTGACAAAAATTACCCGTGCTATTGTGTTGGTAGTAGTGAAAAGGTCAAATTTGAAGGTTTGAATTCAATTTCAAGGCTTTTTTTTTCTACCTTTTTCTTTTCTTTTTTCTTCTTCTTTCAGCCCTACATTGCTTCAAGTAGACCGCCTTGCATGATGGAGGAACCTTCATTTCAACCCATCATCACATTATACGACGCAGTAACAGATTCCCCTGTGTTTCGTTCCAGTGTCTATCGCTATGACCAACAGCTTGAACATTTGGAGCATTGGCTGGATTCGCTTTCACGTCATTTGAAATTATATACCGAGAAATTGAACAGTAAAGACATGGGACATGAGTGCATGTTTACATGAACTAAATCACTGTCATCATGATAGAATTCAATGCGGATACATTGACCTTGTGTCAGAAAGCTGTGCCAGATGGCCTGGATGAGACACTGATAGGTACCTTATAAAACGCTATCGTAGAAAATGAATCGTTCGGATATTCTAATTCACCCGATCAACAGATCCCAATTTCACTGGAGCAATCATTAAAGGCTTTGCAGATGCGTTACAAACGAGCTTATCCTTTAAAACCAATTTAGTAACTATGTGTAACGCATGATGGGCCGTTTATAGTTTTATTTATGCCATTTATAGATTCAAAACCTCGAGGAAAGCCTGGTATCGCCGTTACAGCAGTTTGTAAAGACACATTTACGGGATTTCAAGGTACATGGCATTGGAATTGGCATGATGGAGATGGGATGGGTGTATTGACGATCCATGTAGAACTTTAGAAAACAGCATGAAAAAGCCATGGAGAAATACGAAAGCCAGTTGGTCAAATACAGTGGATTGAGCAAATCAAAAGAACCTTCTGCGGTCAGAGAAGAAGCATTTCGATTGCATGAAGCGAGAAAGGAGTACGTCAACATGTCGGGCCAGCATGTACTGAGGATTCTGAACTTTCGTTCGTTGTTGGAGCATTGTCTTGTGGAGCGATTCACTGCTGCCACTGTTGCGCACAAGGATTTCTACAAGGACATTCAAGTGTGGGCAAATCTGGACGCTGCACTCTCGTATTGGAAACAATGGCTTATTGACGTAGGATGATACATATATGTACATGGTTGCTAGACGGGCTGTTGACGCATATTTATATAGGATAAATTCACCTGCTCCTTCCAATTGCACAGACAGCAAATAGCGAGAAGAAAGCTAGAGGACGAGTTCATTAAACTGACAGCACCCGAGCGAGATATTGGAAAATACGTGACACCTCTGCAAACAGAAAAATCAGATGGAAGCATGATGAACTCGAAATGGGGCTATCTGTTTGTGCGAGTATCTCGCCATTCGTGGACTCGCAAATGGTTCTTTATCCACGATGGCTATTTTGGCGTGTGTCAGGTCAACAGCTCTGGTAAGCACAAGAGCAGTATATCGTTGGAAGCCAAAATACGCTTAGCCGAGTGCCAAGTGCATGCTGCTGCTGATGCCGATAGACGGTTCTGCTTCGAGGTCGTGCAGCCTAAACAGCAAGCTTCGTTTGTATTGCAAGCAGAGACAGAGGAAATAAAGCAAGACTGGCTGAGAGTGTTTGATAAGAATAAGCAGCTTGTTGAAGGAGAGAAGGCAGCTCCCTCATCACCCATGAGTTTGACCAAGTCGCCCGCCCTTATCAGATCCAAATCCACTGCCACAACTGCCCTCTCGTCACCCACAGCCACCACCAACAGCGATGTCCTCCATTCCAACACTTCATCGCCTAAAATCAAGCACACAGACTCTTCATCCAGCTTCTCCAACATGTCCATCATCAGTAACAACAAACAAAAATACCCTCTCATCAACGATAGCTCGCTCACGCTGTCCAAAAACTGCTCAGAAGAAGGAGCATCGATTGTCATGGTTTCGACCACGCCTGACACAGAAGCATCGCTTGCAAACTCTTCCTCACTGACGCCACTACTGGTCTGGGAGGCCTCTCGAGGCGCAGGCTCCTCAGCAGCAGCATCTACCACCACCTCGATCGATACGGCTACTTCTGCAAAGCAACTTCCTGCTGGATCATGGGGTATTCCGTGGTCCTTGGTGCCTGCCATGATGAACCTGACACAGGATTTCAGTGTGTTGGATCCCAATGCCACGAAAACACTGGCACCTGCTGCTCCATTACCTCGAATTGTATGGCCCGCTAAACCGGCCTCGGTTCCTATTCCAAATGTTGATATTGATGGATATCCTGATAAGATGAACTCTCAAAACAGAGAGCTCCGTCGCTTGTTTGGCGGTGTCAGGGCCGAGGAAGTCGTGCTTGATGGTAAGTGTGTGGTTATACAGCATGGCAGAAAAGAACTGTATTGATGTGTATTGTAGTGTTTGTTTGCTGTCTCAGAAAGCAGCCTGCCGTTACTCAATACGATACAGACATGGAGCCTAGTGCTGACATTTACGAAAAGGAATTGGAGCATCATTTGACAAAAACCGGCTTAAAACCACCTTCAGACTTTGGATATGCTTACTCAGGCCGCGGCTTCATTACACAAACCACCTTTTGGTTCTACAGTTGCGTGCTGATGACCTGCATCAACTCTGTTGCTGTGAAACTAAAGGACATTGATCAGGTCACTATTGTCAAGGACGCATCACTGGCTCGTCTTGTCAATGAAACTGCACTAGCCATGAATTCTGACCTTGTCATCTGCATTACACTTGTTCCCAACAGTCGCAGCGATATCAAAGAGCCCTTGATTCTGGGTACATTGATGGACGATATCGAAACCACTGCCGAAAAGCTGAGATTTGCTGTCAGTAATGCAAAGAAGGAGGAGGAAGCAGCACAGAGCAAGGACTTGTTCAACAAGATGCTGGACATTTCCAAGAACTCGGCAACTCACAAAAGCGTGGTCGTTGATCTCCCTCTGTCATTCAATAGCGCACTGTCTCATATTGCTCACAACACGGCAGCAGAGAGAAACACTGGCACGATTGTGTCTAACACGCCCCAGTCTTCTATAGTAACCGCCAGTCGTCCTCATGCCGCAACTGTAGGCCCAGAGGCAAGAGTCAGCCCAGCGTCCATCTTGAAGCCAGCAGTATCTCGTCAACGGGGAGAATCTGAGCCGCTGAAGCCTGCCTTGGCCACAACTGCTGTCAAAGCACCGCCCAAGAAAATGGAGCCACCCAAGCCAGACCGTATGTTGATCACGCAGTCGTTTGTAGTTATTCAACGCGACTCACAATTTTTTATGTAGCTGATATGCCTCCATCGAATATCGAATGTCCTGATTCTGCTGTCGAGTGTAATTGTGATGATCATTTGGAGAGAAAAGATGCGCAGATCACGCTTCCCATCTCTGCCAAGCGATGTTACGAGCTGCTCTTTTCAAACGAACAAACTGCTGCTCCAACAGACGGTGGTGTTTGGGCAGGAAAAACTGCTGCTATTGAGGGCCATGGTAAGTGGATCCATTGCCTGTGATGCGAAGGGGTTGGTGTTCATCATTGAAATACGTAGATTTATCTGTATCAAAGTGGGGTATGGTGGATGGAAAAATGCAGCGTATACTAAAGTACTGGATGCCTGTGTCCAATCCAATCGGTAAGCATTACTTGTTGGAGAGGTATGATGATCTTGCTATAACGCTCCTTTGATAGTACGCATGAAGGAGGCCGAGGTGGTTGAAACTCAAGTTCTCATTCAAAAGGAAGACTACATGTAAGTGTCATCTTTAATGCAACGAATGGCAGTCGTTAACCGATCCTATTTAGACGATATACGGTACAGATCTCTACCAAAACGGCTGCTCTTCCATATGCCGATGCTTTTATTCCATCTGTCAGATATTGCATTACCTGGATCAGTAAATCCGAATGTCAATTGACGTGCTATTTGGGCGTCAGATGGGTCAAAAGTGTGCTTGTTCGAGGTAAGTTACATGTATATCAATCAACACACAAGACAATAACTCATGCTGCTTCACCATTCTATGTAGCCATTGTGACGAGAGCTGCGCTCAAGGGCATGGCTGACAGTGTAGGTGTTTTCATCCCCATATTGCAGGCAGCTGCCGAGAATATCAAGGAATCAGTAGACGAAGCTCGTAAGCAAGTGATGGAGCACAACAAGAATCTTCTCCAGAACGACGCTGCCTCACAAGTAGCAACAAGTGGCATGGAATCAGTTTCAGAAGAGGATCAGAGTCCACCTGACAGCACGGAACACATGCTGGAAAGCACATCTGCTGCTGACAAAGGAAATACACAACAACAGATCGAATCAAGTTACGTAGCCCCTCGTTCCATCGTTCAGCCTGTCGTCGCATCCACCAGTGTCACTACAACTAACGCTGGCAAAACACTTGAGAGAGCCACTCCCTCGCCATCTGTCTCATCTACCGCTACAGCGTTGGAAAAAGAAAGTGATGTCAATTTGAATGTACCTACTAAACAGCAACAAAGATCCAAGCGAATGGAATCACCACCACAGAATGCTCCCAGTATGACAACCAAATCAGCAACACCTCAGTCATCAAAGCAAAACTTGCAGAAAACAGAGCCAGCAACCAAGTCGCATTGGCTCTCTACTATCGCTGATCATGTTCCTATCAACTTGAAGACTGTAGCCATGTTTATTTTGATGGGCTTCACTGTATACATGTCTACCATTTGGGTACGATCTGGTCATCGAATGGCAGATAAAGCAGATGAATTCCTGCACCTCAACATCACTCCAAAGGACGCGACTCTCCGTCATATGGAACAGCAACCCATATACCTTCAAAAGTCCACATCTCGATCTGTCTATTTGCGTGATTTGGATGAAGGATTCTTGAAAAACACTATACAACCACCCTATGCCAATTCCATCAGGTAAGTGAATATGTGTAGAGCCTTTTTCGAATGCACATACCTAACTTGTTTCAAACAGTTTCAAGGTATTCTTACAATCCAAGAAATCAGATGACCAAGCAAAGGAGCAGCATGTTGCAGAATACGCCATCAATAGTCGCCATTGGTACGCTGTGGAGCATTATCGCCTCGCTGTAGATTTAGACATGAGTAGAGACAGAATTGCCATGTTACGACACGACATGTTGACCATATTCCAAGTGTTGAACAAATTGGACACGCAATTGGTAGAGAATGAGTATACCAATTGGCTGCTGGACACGCGACTCAAGTGCAAATACTATCCATCTCTCCCAGAACAAGATCCTCGCGCTGAAAAGGCCATGGATCTATGCAAGGATGTAAAGAACCAACTTGACAAGTTGTTTTAATTGATCGACCCATCTCAAAATTACTTTTACTACTATCTAATATCTATTATTTTGCATGTATTTTAAACAAATAAACAACACCATCCTAAAAACTGAGAAGCCTTTTCTTCTTTGCATGATGATTATAGTCACTATCAAAGAAGATTGAAGAAATCGTTCCTAATAAAGAAGGATTATACTGTATTGGCTGGTTTCTGCTTAACCCTTGTTGCGGCTATATACTTTCCAATGAATTTCTAAATATCACTGGTGCCATAATACCCAAGATTAGAAGCTATATCGACATTCCACTAGTATAAAATACCCAAAATTACCCCTTTCAGGTCATAACGTTAAGTGATAACCTTTTTTAAACGATTTGTAAGTGTGGATCTGACTCCTTTAGGGTAATTTACACCTAAATCTATGAAAACAGCTCGCATACGGGCAGATAGCATATGTGCAGTACCCTCTACAGCTCAAATAATCGCAAATCACAGCGAAATTTGGGTGCATTTCAGATACATTCTCTCGTGCTAGGAGCCGTTTTAGAATGCCAAATCAGCACTGAACGATCACTCTCAACTAGCAGTACCTTGCTGACACCTTTGCTCAACTTTTTTGGGATCATCAAAAATCGATCAAAATCCATGAGGTACCTCTCATGGTTTTCATCGAAAATTAAACGATCGCGTTTTTCGACATGAAAACGACGATTTCTACTAAGGTACATATTAGATCAAAAGATCCCTCTTGACCCAAAGTAACCCCCTGAAACTTAATTGTGAGACCTTTATATGTAAAATCTCAACATTTTTGCAGAAAACCTTATTTCATATTTTCCAGAATTGCTCAAAAAACTTATTCAAAACATCCTTTTTTCTTTGCACCATTGAAACTGCCTCAAAAAGTATTCTTAAAAAGTATAAGGGGGTAGGGGAGTATCTTGCAACTTTTATAGTGAAATTTTCCAAAAAAAGAGGATCATGTTCCATTTTGGAACATATTTTTGCTATTTCGAGAGAAAAGAATTTATTCGGGGATCGAATAATTTTTGGCGGCCTGCAAAATGCCTTACCATGCCTCTTGGATGAAGACAATGATGCTAATAAGAAGGGAATCACACATTTAAAAGAGCTAATGGTTCAACCTACTATAGTGTTCTACCTCTATTTCTAATATATTTATATGATGGGCAAAATAGTCCACCACATACAAGCCATTCTCTTCTTATTTAGATACCTGACCTACAATGTGAGTGATTGTGCCGCGCGTAGATACACATTGCTATAGTTTGATATCAAGGCTGATAGTTTCATTTTCAAAATATACATTTATTAATTAGGTTAAGAAGTATTACGATAGGATAATAGGTAGTAAAGAGTATATAAATAACATAGAGTTCATCGAATCAATTAGAAGAAACCTTGCTTGTAGGCGAGACCACCAATGGCCAGACCGAGAGCATAAATGACAATGGCATAAAGACCACGAGCATAACGGTTGTCGATAATGAGTTCGAGGATGAACCAAACAACAGCGACAGCGACGATGAACCAGGTAATGATCATGACAGCACGGGTCGAGGCACGAGCAAATGTGTTCATGGAAAGCAAGCATACCAGAGCGAAAAGAGCATCCTTGATAACATGATAGCCTCTTTCCAAACGAGGAGCAAAAGTGCCCGTCATGACAGGTGCCTTCATATGGAACTTGTTCTTGTGAGCAGTTTCAGCAGTGGCAGCAGCACCCGTTGCATCTGTTGCAATAGCAGCTTCAGGGTTTGTTGTTGTAGGAGAGACGGTTTGACCGACAAAGAAGGAGCGAACCACCCAAACTAGACCCCAAATGACCCATAATGTCATGAATGCGATCCAAGTGACACGGACATGCCAATCTTCAAGGAAGAGGGTCTCAGAGGCGCCGTAAGGAGACTCGCCAGCGATAGGAGCGTTACCAGTAGTATCAGACATGGTTATAACAAGAGAAATTGCTTTTTGTTTTGAATAGATGTGTATAGAATTACTTGTTGTATTTGTAATAATGATCTGTCCTCCATGCTGTTTTGATCTGATATTTATATTAAAAATCGTCGCCTTACTTCGGAACTGCATTTCAATCTTATTGGTGAACAATTACACAAAGGGAAACGATTCTTCCATCATGAGTAACAACGACAGCCTTAAAGTTTGCATAATATTACAAATACATTCGAGAACATGGAACTTTAAATAACATGTCACTTGCAACATGAACATCTTTACGATGTCATGATAGCAAAATGTCTTGTGATTTTCTTTTATATTGTTTAGCCTTCTTTTTCGTGCGTATCAACATTGCTTAGAAATGAACGCCTCTTCACGCCCTTGTCATGTCAACAATGACAGCATGGTATGGCTAAATTTTGGTCACTGGCTGGAAGATTGTAAGCATGCTAGTGCAAAATCTCGGTAAATCAATGTAAGCAATTGTATATGAAATGCCATGATATCATTGATTCACTCATGATAAACAAGGGGGCGGGGGAGGATATAAGATTTGCTGATAAATACTACAAAGGAAGAATTATATTCGACATTCGGATTATTTTTGGTCCGAGTTACAAGGTGTTTTAATATTACCGCCGCAAAGGATAGCTCCATTGTTTGTCCAAATTTTTAAAGTTGTAACCATGGTACCGTTGTCATTTTCGCTAATCAACAAGACAGGCACATACTGCTGCGCCATGCGCTGACTTGTGTGTAAGCATGTAGTAGCATCCAAATGCAAAATAGTCAAGAAATAGACACTAGTTATCAACAGCAATTATCGTCGTGATCTATAACATCAGATCTATACAGCACATCGATTATCTCAAAGTGCAATCTATCACGACACGAATGATCCAGAAACTTTTCGAACAAGTTGCGAAATTTAGGGGTATTTGATTTACCTTGATTGGTCATGTCTAGCATTTATCGGCTGAAAGATGAATAATGTTCGGCTTTCAAATGTTCCATTTCATGCGGGTGCCTGTCAAAATACTTGATCCATTTCCGAGATGAGGCGAAGCGAAAAACAAGTATATATATGTAGCCTTCATTGCACATCAAAGCTGATCTCCATCAATTTATTCAATAAGATAAACAACAAAAACAACAATGTCTGCTACTACTACTACTGGTATCAAAAACCTCATCTATGCCACTGAAACTGATTTCGTTCAAGATTGGCATGTCCGTGTTACCTGGATCGCCTTCATGACATTATGGGTTATCTGGGGATTGATTTGGGTCGTTCGCTCCTTCTTTGTTGGCCAGGTTGCTTCTGCTACCACAAATAACCCTGAAGCAGCTGCCACTTCTGCAGCTGATGCTGAGGTTGCTCACAAGAAATTCTCCATGAAGACGCCTGTGATCAATGGCACATTTGCTCCTCGCTTGGAAAGAGGTTATCAAGTTGTCAAGGACGCTCTCTTCTCTCTTCTTTGCTTGCTCTCTATGAACACTTTTGCCCGTGCCTCGACCTATGCTGTCATGATCCTTGCTTGGTTCTTTGTCGCATTTGCTGTATTCTGGTTTGCTGTTGAGCTCATCGTCGACAACCGTTATGTTCGTGTTCTCTACACTACCATCTTTTACGGTCTTGGTTTGGCTATCGGTGGTCTTGCCTACAAGCAAGGTTTCTTCTAGACGCATACAGCTATATCTATTTTACGAGCATATATTTTACCCATTATTTACTATCTACTTACTAATCAACCTATGAATACATAATAAATCTACTAATCTAACCTTAAAAATGAAATGATCTTCTATTGTATGTCATTTGAACCTTAAGGCCCAGCGAAGAGAAAGAACTTTCTAGCCTCTGTCTACCCCACAATTGCATTTTTACATAAAAGAACTTTCCACAGTGCATTCAAACCTCCATCTTGATTCAATAATGTCAAAAACACACGTAATCGCTTTATTTCAAGAGAGAACACTGCTGTAAACTACTAGTCATCATTTCCCTCTGCCATGGCTGCTCTTGCCTCATCCAGCTCATCTTGCATGATCTTTTTACGCACCAAAGCAGCCTTGGCTAGATCCAGTCGATTGTGCTTTTTGAATACAATAGCCAGGCGTCGATCTGCATCCATTCTCTTTTGTACATTCTCCAAATACGTGTCCATGTCTAGAATGCCTGTTTGGACTTGAATGACAAGCATGTTCATCTTGATTTCCAACGCTTGCTTTCTATCCTGCAAATCGTCTTTTTGCTGCTTGCCGGATTTCGATGCTAGATTGGCATTGACGAGATTGAGTTCATGTTCCATCACCATGTTGGAGACAATGTTATCCACACTAGAGACAGAGAGGGAGGTGAGGTCAAGATCATATACGATGCACATCCAACTCACCTATTGAATTCCTCTTCAGCTGCTTCCAATTCACTGTTATCAGCTGCACTTGGTTGCTCTGCTTGTATCGGCTGCTGCTTTTCAACAGGCACTTGAGGTTGCGTAGGAGTCACTGGTGTCTCCTCTGCTGGTGTATTGGGTGTTGCAGGCTCAGATTGCTGTACTTGAGGCGACGACGAAGGTGGACGTTGAGGGCCGCCCACGGTCAAACGAGCCAACGACAAGCATTCCGACACGGTGCTGCCAAATGCATCTAGTACCAGCCATCGCTCGGATCTCTTAGCAATGTCTTCACCTGTCAATGGTTCTCTCAAATTCACTTGAATGTCTATTTTACCGCCTGTCTTTTTTCTACTGCCATCCAACAACTACAGTAACAAGACATTCAGCAACATAATATATAAACAAGCATACATACTTACATCAAAAGCACCGGCAATGGACGACTTGGTTAATAATCGATCCATCGGTATAACCACTTTACCTAGAGACACAGGTCTTCTGAACAAACCATAGGTATACTTGTTGTGAAACACTTCAATGGTCAGTTTCTTGCGCTGAACATAGCGTTGAAACAATCGGTTGGTGCGACTGATGGGGATGTGCAATGTAAAGTCGAATTCTGGATTGCTTCCTGATACAACGGGCGTTTCTCCTTTGTTCATGGCTGCTTGTGCTGTATTCTCGGGTGGCCAACCGCCGAAATCCCAAGTGACAAAGGGCTCCAGGTTCGTCGAAATGTCCAATGTAGGTAGACTGATGGCCCTGAGGATCTTGAACTCCATCATGTTGTCGGGTATCGTGTCTAGCAAGTTTTTGTAGGTGTAATCGACTTGCTCATAGTGCAGAGGGGGTATGTTGGGCTTGGTTGCATGCAGTGAGACCAAATCGGCAGAGAATGCTTCTTCTGTCTTGGCATACGCGTCTTGTTGTTGTGAGTTGATCAGTGTCTTGTTGCTGGCTTTACCGCGCGTAGCAGGCGAGGCATTTTGAATGGACAGGTTGTGGCATACGTTCATTTGGTATCTCAGTTGTGCCTCGATTTGGTCAAAGGAAGTGGCGTGGGGTCCGCGTGAAACGGGCTCTACTTGGCGTATCTTGCCGTCGCCTAACGACATGTCTGGTTCTTCCGGTAGACGCACTGTGTCAAGGTCGGTAATCTCACCGTTTTTGAGACGAATGCCTGTGTGCAGTAGTTCCTTGGAGGTGCGCACCATGTGCTTGGCGGCAACAAGATTTCCCAATCCCTTGTAGTGGATGGCGGCCTCTTTGTACTGCTTTTGCAAGCTAATCACTTTACCAAGCAAATCCTGAGCTTGCTGCAAGTTGTTGGTAGTAGCAGCAGCTCGCTGAGAGGCCGGTGGTTGTGCCTCTTGCTCATGTTGCTGAGGTGGTGAAGGTGCAGGGGGAGGAGGAGTAGCAGGTTTTGCTGGTTCAGGTGATGGCTGTAATTCTCGAGCTGGAGTCGGTTCTGGCGAGGATTTGACAGGAGGCTGATCCGTCTCCATTAGTTCATGCGACGCTCCATGGATCTCCAACAAATCCTGGTATTTCTGAGTAAAGTATTTCGATTCACGCAGTAATGCAACTGCCTTCTTTTTATCACCATCTCGCTTTGCTTGCAATGCCATCTTTTGGTATTCCTGAGCCTTTGCTTTCCAGAATTCAGGATCAATAGACTCTTCTTCTTCATCATTATCTTGAGTAGCTTCGTGTTGCTTTGACATGATGGCTTGATCGATAGAAGACTTGCGAGGAGGAGTTAGTGTTTGTTGTTGCTGTGGTGGTGGCTGATCAGCTTCATCTTCATCGTCAGCAGGTGGTGAATCAAACAAATAGTTGGCTGCTCTCTCCAGGTTATTATCAAACATATCCAAGGCCTTCAACGCCTGCTTTTGCGTAAACCCCATATTCATCAATTCCTTTGCCTCTGGCCCGAGCGATGCCACTTGCTCTTGAGATACTGCATTTGAGAGCGACGATAGCTCGTTCTATAGCATAAAAACATAAATAACACCCTCTGCAATACATCAAGCAAGGTTTACCAGTAGGTTTGGGTCTTGGAGATCTCTCTCATCCAATTCCACCTCGATATCTTCATCGCCTTGCGCTAAGGCGGCATAAGAATCAATATCAATCTCCATGTTTTGCGTAGGCGGTGGTGGTGCTCTTTTGACGGGTGTTGGCTTCTTGTTTGGTTTTGCTGTAGCAGTAGACGACGAGATCTCCTGCAGTTGTTTCTACGGGCCTACATAAGTACCAATGTTCTGTTCTCCTTGCTGGCTTTGACCTACCAACAATTCGGGGTCGTTCATGTCCAAATCCTCATCGACGTCTTTCATGGTCGAGTTGAGCAGGTCGTCAATGTCATTGATGTCGAAATCCTTTGCAGGATTGCTGGCTTTCTGCTTTCCATACATGTTGCACTAGTTGAGAAAGAAGAGGGGCTGTTCCATGAAATCAGTCGGCAGCTGACTTTCCATTTGATGATGATACCCGTATACAAGTTGCCTATCATCCGGACCGAGCAATGCACAATGATCCAAAGTGACCGTTGAGAGGCATTGGAAATGGTCACTAGCTAGAAAGAGATCCATCAAATATTTTTTCAATTCTGTCAAGCTCTTTTTTTCTGATTTCGATATATACACCTACAAACATGTCAGCTCCCATTGACAACCCACCTGCTGAAAAGCCTGTCAAAGAAGCACCTCCAGTACCGAGCGGACCTGTCGACAAGCGCATCTACATTGGCGGTTTGCATCCATCGACGACTGAAGATCAGATTGTAGAGAGATTCAGCAAATTTGGTCAGGTCAGCAACGTTACTATTGCCAAAAATACAGACAGTAAGTGCATAGAGAGTCCATGCATAAGATGAGTAGTAGCTCATGATGCTATTAGACGAGTGTCGAGGATTTGCACACATGACCATTCACACAGAGCCCAAGAAATGGGATACATGTAAGCACGGAGCGATCAGGGTAGGGGAAGATTGCACATGCTGACAGGTGTATTACGTCTAGGTCTCAGTGTATACAATGGCGCCAAATGGAGAGGCCAAGAGCTCAAGTTGGAAGAAGCCAAGATGGACTGGCAAGAGCGCAAGCGCCTTCGAGAAGAAAAGATATTGGAGCAGGAGGAAAAAAAGAAGAAGCGTTTGTTGAGATGGAATGACAGTGAGGGTTTCCATGCCAAAGACATGACGCCAGTGACAGACAACAACATGGGCACCAGAAAGGGCTGGAAGCGTGGACGCTATGGAAGAGCCATTTCAGTCATGCGACTAAAGAAACCCGACGGCACCAAATTTGTGTTTGAACCCACACATTACAAGAACAACTTGACCAAGCTTTACAACATTGGCGTGCGCATGAAGCCTGTCAGCCAATTGATCACCAAGATAGACGATGAGAGTTCAGATAGTGAAGATGATTGGCCATCGTATTCCAACAAGGTCGATCATGACGACGACGACAACGAAGAAACAGACGAGCCACACACCACAAAATCCATGACGGACGACGAAAAGCGCAGAGCCGCCATGGAAAAGATGTTCGAGGAACAAAGAGCCAAAAAGGAAATGATCAGTAAAGCACTTGCTGGACAAGCAGAAGGTCAAAATCACACCACATTTGAGAATGACGATGACGATATTCAAGTCGACGACGCCTTTAACATGGACGTCGATCAACCCGATCAGGAGCCCACCCAGCCCATGGACGCTAAAAAGTGGATGTTTGATTCTGACGAGGACGATGACAGCGATGAAGAACTGGACATCAAGATCAACCCTGTGCTGGAAGGTGAAGCAGGTCGAAAGCGTTTGGAATTGCAGAAAAAGTTCAAGGGCGATGACCGTTTCAAATTGGGCGAAGACTTTATTGATGAAGAAGAAAAGAACGTGCAGCCTAAACAGTTGGGTGATGATATCACGCAAGGTCTGGATGCTGAAAAGGATCAAGCCATGGATGTGCTGCGTGCCATGTTTGGTGACGATAAGGTGAACTTCAAGCCTAAACATCAGAGCAATATGTGGGCTAGTTCAGATCGATTTGATCCAGATGCTCAGGATGCCTCCAAATACCTTGCAGAAGCTGCTATGGAGGAGGAGGATACTGCCGTTGCTAGGCAACAAGATGCAGACGAAGATGACGACGATGAGGATTTCTTTGGTAAGCTGACAGTAGATGTCTCTCCTTGTGCACAATGTATTCATTGCTATGTTTTTTCTTTTTGCAGCTCAACCTAGAAAGGCTGAAAGTGCTATACCTGTTGTATCCACCGAGAAGCATTTCGAGGTAAATACCAACTTGAAGCCTTTGTTTGGCGATGCCGAAGAAGCGCCCTTCACTCTGTTTGGTGGAGACAACGAGGACGATGCGCAACAAGGACCCTCCTTTGGATCAGACAAGAGCAAATCATTGTTTGGTCAAGCTCATGATGATGAAATGTCTCCCAGTTTTACTCCCAAAAAGGCAGAAGGTCGTCTCGGCTTGGGCGTGCTGTTCTTTTTCCATCTTGATGATCCCGCACTGATGCAAAAGTAAGTTTCTTTCATGCAGCACAAACTACAATGCAAGAGCTAAATTAACTTTCTCTCAATATAGGAGCTGCTATGCGTATGATTCAGAGGGCGTGTTTCAAGAAAAGACAGAAGAGCGTGATAGTTATGAAAACAAGTGGCGAACTCAAAGACCTGTGATCAAGGAGATTCTCAAGAAACGTCAAAAGAATGCCATCAAAAATCAAAAGAGAAGATCTACCAAATATTTAAAATAGATTCCCATAGAGTTCTACTCTTTTGTGTATTGTATAGTCATATAATTATTAAAATTTGTTCATTTAATGCATTTTACATGTCGTGTTTAAAAGGCACTGAAGCTTTTCATACATCTTCTAGTCCTAGTTTTTAGGACTCATCAAGTGATATCTCAACTATGCTGTGTACAGTAGACAGCACTATACTGAAATGTCGTTTTTCTGTTGGGATCAGATCGCCCAACTTTTGTAGAATGTAGGTATTAGAAAGCGATTAGAAATGGCAATTTGATGCTGAACAAATTGTATTTTACAAGAAGGTTTGGGAAAGGAGTATATGATAGACCAAAACCCGTAGGAAGGCACTTGAAGTAAATTGAGCGTATGTAGTGAAATCAATTAGACCTGTACAGTGTTTTTTTTTGCTTTTCGAGGTACACTTTTGCTCGCCTAAAATAAAACGAGGTACACTTTAGCCAGCCTAAACAAAACGAGGTACACTTCTGCCAGCCCAAACAAAAACGAGGTACACTTTTGCCACCGTAAAAAAAAACGAGGTACACTTCTGCCAGCCTAAACAAAAACGAGGTACACTTTTGCCAGCCTAAACAAAAAAACGCGGTACACTTTTGATGATTGGATGCTGTATATCATAATTACTACTTATCATTGGATACTAGGAGCCAATTAAAACAGCCAGCCTAAAATAATAATAGGTACACTTTTGCATGCCTAAAAAAAACGAACTGTACCGGAAACGGTACACTTTTCAAATGATTAGTAACAGCGGATAAAAACTCCTTTAATGCTTGACTTTTGAACCCCTCATAGAATAGTAATGCAAGATTACTTTCGCGTTTAATTTCACTACTGTTTATAAGTTAGTTTACTTCATTTCATCAACATAACAAAGCATAACTATCAAATATTGTTAGCTGAAGCTAGGGCAAAACACACAGCCCGAACTGGGTTTGAATGTCAGAGCTGCCACTGGTTCTCTAGATGCTCGATCTGGACATCTGAAAACCTTCCAAGGGCAATTACACAAAATTTTACTATATAAGCAACAGGCATTTCTTAACTTTTATACATGCAAAAAAGACCAAGGAATCCGATGGTACTACTTTTATAGCGATCCCTTTAGTCTGCGCAAAGCAAATGTCAAAAAACGCAAAACACGTTTTTTGAGGAAATGTCTACAAAACGTATAGTAAACCGACCAAAAGACAGTTGCACACGATGCTTTGCAACTATACGGTTGTTTTGAGCTTAAGAACACCATAGTAGAAAACCTCGTTTTTGGGGTGAAAACTTCCATTCTTTAAAATCATCAAATTTTCCTGTACTAGTATAAGGCCAAAATACTGAAAAATCGATGATCAACTCGTTTCCCAAAATATCGCTGAAAAGGGATCCATAGCCTACTGTGAGGTCGTAGAACACGGTTGCACTTGTTCCGAGGCCGAGATTATGCTTTGTTGGCAAGATACAAGCGGTTGAAATTGTTATTTTTTAGTGGTAAATATACATTTGAAGGCTGTTCACTCAATAATGAACTTTTTAATGATTGATTTGATGGTCTGTAGTTGTTCATATAGCAAAACAGCGTAGCACCCAATTCTTGGCTCATCAAAAGAGCGTAGATTTACTGTGCGGTTGAGTTGTATTAAGCAAATTTGTGAATCTACTACTCTCATGCCCGATAAGCCAAATAAGAGAAATACCCCAGGAGCGAAGCATTATGTGATCGTAAACGAGCATCTGCTAGTCAGTGTATCAAATAGAAGGCATGTATTTGCATGGATTGATCTAATGTCAATATCCGGCAGCAAACGAATTTGCACAGCATAGAGCGGTCCGGGGGTGGTTCAAATGGCTTCGCTCTGTGTATTTAAGCCAGGGCAACCAACAAAAAAAACACTTGTTGACATTTGATACTACACACATTTTACACCATGCTGAGGTCAACGTTGACAAAGGGCAGACATCCACTACTATTGTCAGCTGCCCGCAAGCACACCTGTAGACCCTTGGTGGCACGTTTGCAACACACAAAAGCCTCGCCCACAGAGGAACGACCTGCTGGTGTGTTTTCACCCTTCTTTTCACCTACAGCAGAAGAGCAAGCCGAAGAAAAAGCACGGCGCCATTATCCTCGACAAACCGCCTACGACACAGCCAAATGCAAATCACCACCTACGCGCAACAAGATGCTGGTGCGCGACTTCATTGACGATTCCTTGTATAATCCCAACTATGGGTATTTCTCTAAACAAGCCGTCATCTTTTCACCAGAGACAGATTTCGATTTCAATGGCATGCGAGATCATTTGGAGTTTATGAATGTGTTGGGTCAATTGTACAAGGATATTGAAGGAGAGGCAGATGAGGTGGATGAAGTGGCGAGACAAGTGTGGCATACACCCACTGAATTGTTCAAGGTGAGTGTGTACTTGACGTGGAGACTAACAGCGTGATTGACACTGTGTCTTGTTTTTTCAGCCTTGGTACGGTTATGCTATTGCCAAATACTTGGTATCCGAGTACAAGCTAAACCTGTTTCCACACAAGGATCTGATCATTTACGAAATGGGTGCTGGTAACGGTACCTTGATGATGAACATTTTGGACTATATTCAGCAAAACGAACCCGCTGTCTACAAGAGAACACAATACAACATTATTGAAATTTCAGGCAAACTGGCAGAGAGACAGTCAGAGCGACAGGATGTGAGGGAGGCCAAGGATCAGCATAAATGTGTCAAGATTATCAACAAGAGTATCTTTGATTGGGACATTCATGTGCCTGACCAGTGCTTCTTTTTAGGCATGGAAGTCATTGTGAGTATATGGCTTGCTTTCCGTGAACAGAGCAACTGACATGTTGCCACTGTAGGATAACTTTGCACACGACCTTATTCGTTACGACATTGATACACTGAAGCCATACCAAGCACTTGTCAGCACAGACGCCAAGGGAGAGTACACTGAAGTCTATGAGCCAGTGGGCAGCGATCCCTTGATCAACCGCTATCTGGCCATGAGAGACCAAACCCGCTACAGATCACCTGTGCTGTCAAAGCACCTGTGGCTCAAATGTCTGCAATCGTTACCGTTGGCGCCCAACATGACTTCAGCAGAGTTTATTCCCACCAAACTGTTTATGCTACTGGAGACGCTCAAGACACACTTCCCTCAGCACCGACTTGTGCTGTCTGACTTCTCATCGCTGCCGGATGCCGTGGACGGCGTGGATGCGCCTGTGGTCCAGACGCGTTACAGAGGCACCATGGTGCCCTGCTCTACCTACATGGTGCAGCCAGGCTGGTTCGACATCTTCTTTCCAACCAACTTTGAGCTGCTGCGGGACCTGTATTTGCTGGTGTGCCGTGGATCAAGAGCGGGCAACGACAAGACGGTCAAGGTGCTGACCCACCGCGAGTTTTGTGAGCGCTACGGCGATGTGGAGAAGACAACCACCCGCAGCGGGGAGAATCCCATGCTCATGTACTATGAAAACATGAAGATGATCATTACCTGAATAAACAGTACAAATGTACATGGCGTGCACGTTCCTTTCATGTGAATTTCTGCAGCAAAGTGCTTGTTTCCACGTTGAAGGCTTACTTAAAACAGACAAAAAAGATGATGTCCTTGAATCGACTGGCTGTGCTACTTTAAATTGTTTTCGCCCTGATTTAAAAAAAAAGCGTCTTTCCCCCCTCTTTTCTTTCTCTTTCTTTCTCTTGTAAATCAAGAAATGAACGAGTAAATGTAGCCTTCTTCCAGTGTCGTCAATGCATTAACCCGTTCTTTCCATCGTAGCTTACATCTTGATTTGCATTCCAAAATCCTGATGGGATTGGCCGAGGTGTTGGCTGATTCCAGGGCAAAGGCTTCTACCGAAGAAATCGACAAGCTCATCAGTAAATGTCCTGCCGTGCCAATGGACAACACAACCACCGAGATTTTGACCAGACATGAAGCCCCTGGATTGGGTGTCATGGTAAGGATTTGTAGAAAAGGAGAGAATACCAGATCTGATATTCAACATCAATTAGACTCGTCGAAGCCAGCAAACCATTGCTGCTCTTGTCAAATATGCTGTAAAGGCAAAGCAAGAGAGACAATTGGAACTGCTGCCCCGCTTATTAGCCTACGTTCGCCATTTGCCTGCTTTTCAATGGGAGCCTGTGAGCTTAACAGGTCTTCCACCTTCCGATGCCATCACCTACACTCTGTTTGCTGGTTTATTGGAGATCGGTGACAGATGCCCTGAACACTACGAGGAGATCATCCAAACACTATGGAAATATGCTGAATGCATTATTCAGCTCATGTCAGAAAATGGTAACATTCATCATCAATTGGGGGGGGGGGAATGGCATTGACTGACTTGTGCTCTAGTCGAATTCACCGTAACGTTCATCTTGCCTTCATTGGCAGGTCTTTCAAGAGCACTGCAACTCTCGCCCTTCCTCTACAGACCCAATCAACTGCTGGCACTCTGCCAAAACACACAACCCTTGATCCGAGATGACACATTGGACCTGATCCGCATTTCCATCACCAGCTGTCTTCGCGATGCAGAGGGCACTGCTTACAGTCGCCGTGTGCTCGCTCGTTATTGGGAGGACGGTGTGCCATTGAGCAGTAACCGAGTGATCCATGATTTGCTGATTGTCTTTCGAAATGTGTTGGCTCGGGTCCTTGTCCACATGCAGCCCACCAAAAACACAGTGACGCCTTTGGTGGTCTCCAGGGAGCGATTCTCCAAACTGTACTTGCCGCAAGACATTGAAGAGATCTGGTCTCAATTGATGCAACAGCCCGTCCACATGGAAGCAGAGGCACAATTAGGCAAAAGTCTCAAGCACGTCTATCTGATGAGCTTGGGTTATTTCGAGGATATTCGCAAATATGCTGAAAAGAGCATCCAGGAGGGCAGAAAATGGGCGCCTGATGCCTACATGCAAGAGATTATGGGCACCAGTTTGGTAAGTTGTCAATGCGTGCTGGGGTGAATTGTAACGTAACTAATGTCTTGCTGTACGTGTGTGAATATAGCATGTCTCTTCTTTGGCCTCTGTCTATCTCAACCAAGTCGACGATTCTCTCATTGATCATGTTACTGAATGTTTGTTTGATGTGCCACACGTAGCCGATTCGTGGGTCCACATTGCTTCTTTGGACGCTGCTGTGCTACTCGCAATCAAGTAAGTGTTGCCAAAATAGGGTTGAACGTATCTGACCAATGCTCATCTTTCCAAATGCATCATCATCATCTAGTTTCTCAAGATTGAATCATCCAATGACAAACACCATTTGTCGATTCTTGGCTACACCTTCGCCTGTCTTTGATCTCCAAACTGAAAAGCGAAAGGAGTCTGTGAGTGTGCAGCAATTTGCCATTGTGCGATTAGCCCAATGTGTGCAGGTAAGTTTCCTTCTATGCGTCCATGCTAGATGTGCTCGTCCTCCTAACCTGCTACATAGACCAAACCTGATGCTCAAGTGGCCCAGGCTGCCATCTCTACCGTCTACGCTCTTTTGAATGAAATCACACGTTATACCAGCGCTGAATCTGGGTCTGTGGAGAAGATGTCCTTCAATGGCAGTGCCATTGCAGGTGCACCTGCACTGGAGCAGCTCAATGAAAAGCAAAAGCAGCAAGTCTGTGCCAACGTGCTTTCTGCTATTGTGGGTGTTGCGGTCTACTTGAAGGATGACAATGTAAGTGCAATCAATTCTTGACGCCAGCCATCTTCCAACGCTTTACATCTAGATCATCTCTCAAGCTTTCTCCATGCTCGCTCTTCGTCGCAAGACATTGTCGCCCTCAGCAACTGCTTCGTTGACCATGCGATTGGTGGATCTTGCTCTTGTCAGCTCCAAGGACACTTTTAGTGAGATTATCAACTTGCTTGCTACTTTGAGCAAGGAGTCTATTTACAGTGAAAACAATCTCCTCAACACTTCGGTAAGACTTTGCTGAGCATTACATGTATCTACGTGTGTACTCATATTTTCTCCCTCTCTGCGCACAGATCCTAGCTGCTCAATTAAGCTTGGCAAAACGCTTGACAGACCGCCCCGAGTACTACCAACTCTACCTCCACAGCTTGCTCACCTTGTTCATTGAAAGCGGCAACTCGATCCAACGCACCATGACAAAGCACAAGAAGGAAAACGAATACCCCCTGGCCCAGAAACTCGGTCATCTGTTACCTGTCATGAGTGCTCTTTTGGAGCACACTGATTTCAACCCACACCTGCAACCCAGCCAAGACACTGTATCCTTGTTTAGAAACATGTGGTTCCATTGCGTGCTGTTTGGCTTTGTTACCGAATCCATGTGGATCCGTGAATGGCATCCTGCTATGCTGCAGATTGCTAAAAAGACACCCGTTTTGGTCATTGAAAGCACCACCAACTATTTGGAGAGTGATTTGGAGCACAATTCAGTCCTGCGTGCCAGCAACGACCATGGCCTGCTTCAGATGCGTCAAAAACTGACCAACTTTTTGCCTAGCTTGGCCTACGATATCAAGAACTTTTCCTTTGCGCAGGTGATTTTTGCATTGAGCGTCTACCATGTGGAGATGATGCGAAGCCGTATGGGCGATTGCTCTTACATGCTGCGTTATTTCATGAACGATGGCGTCAATACAAGTGCTTTGATCAATTGTCTGGAAACCATCTTTGAACGCGTGTCGCATGCTTTTGTCAAGGATGCTTCTGTCAAGGCGCTCAGTCAGAATCTGGAGGAACAGCTAACAAGCCAAACCGCCGCGCTCTTGGAACTGTGCTGTCATAAGCGAAACAAGGTGCATTTGATGGCCATCAAGACGGTGGACCGCATTGTCGCGTCCTTTGCTCAGGTGTTTACGGATGGCTCCTTGGTTACTTTGTTGTTGGAGTTGGTGCAGTTGACTTGGTTGGCTTGTGAAGCTGAATACCGTGATGAGGTAAGTATCTACGAGTCCATAGGGGAGTTATCATGTCAACCCACTCACACACATCCATAGTACTCGCCTGTATTCCATTTTACTTCTGCTCGCGTGGGTGTCACTATTGAATTGGGCGACTCATACGCCTATCGCAGAGAAGTATGCACCCACATCTACGACAATGCGCGTAAATGGCTTCAAGTTGCGCTTGTCAGAGCACCCATTGAAGTCTCTGGGTTGCTGCAAGACTACCTCACAGAGTTCAGTCGATTCTCCAACGACGGATTGACAGATGTTGTACACATGGGCCGTGCTTTGGCTCTCGAGATGGGCAAAACCACCTCCAAGAACGAGCTTTCCATTGGTAAGACGTAGCATGAGTTTGTTGATGTATACAAGCCTTACTCACATTTCATCCGACAGATTTTGTCCCCAAGGTGCCTTCCTTGTTCCCTGATGAATCGTCCAACTTTATCGGCAGCTTCAGATCAAGACAATTCTACTCTGGCGAGATTAGTGGTATCGAGTACTTGATTGGGCTCCGTGCTCGTGCCGCCGAGTCCGAGTCAGGCAACCAGCTGTCAGATCAAGTCCCCTTTGTCATTGAAGCGCTTGTCAGCCTGACACAAGACATTACAGATCGCAAAACGGTGCCTGTGGAGCGTCTTTACAGAGTGATGCATCGGTCTGCAGGTTATGCTATTGCACTGCCCAAGGTGAATGCAGACATTATCCGCCATTTGGTTCATATCCCCGTGCTCATGTTTACGCCTGAATCCATGGATATTGGTACCGCTGTTTGGAACTGGATGTTGGTGGAAAGACCTGAGGTAGAGAACAAGCTGATGATTGAAATGATGAGCATGTGGGGCTGGGCCCAGCGTCATCGCAAGGGATTGTTTTCCCCTCTTCTCAAGTAAGTGGATAGAGTATTGGTTGACGTGTGTGTGTATTGATGTCCTTTTTTCTAGTGTCAAGCATCCGTTTGTCAGCAAAATGACCTACTCACCTTCTGACAAGGCTATCCGTGATAGCAACCATCGTATTGCCACCTTCCTGTTCACACCACACATTAGCTGGATCAAGTTTTTGAGCAGTCGTTTCTACGCTATCCGTCATCGCAGCAAGCACCTGGTCAACATGTTTATCCGTCTGTTGCAAGACTCTTTCCAGAATGCCAACCTGATGAGCACGCACTCCCTCGCTCGGTATGCTCGTTTCTCCTTGCTTCGCTTGGGATTAAAGGTCCTTCAATCCACACGCTTGGAAGCATTGGCCGAGTACAAGTTGCGCTCGTTGGTCTATGATGCTGCCTTTGACTGGTTTACTCAGAACCCCAAGTGGCATTACGGTGCCAGAAAGAGCTTGGCCTTGATGGAGCACAAGATGATGACGGATTTCTACAATGCCGTTGTCAATGATAGCCCCTCGTTGAGCTATTTGGTCACCTGCAGCTCCATCAAGAGCGCGAATCCCAAGATCACGGCGGGCCATTACATGTTTTTAAAAGACAAGACCAAGGACGATGTCATGAAGCACCACAAGTACGCGCACAAACTGTTGCTGCTGTTTATCGAAAGTGAGCTGACCAAGCTGTCTGTGTGGTGCAATCCTCTAAACACTACTGGATCTGGCAACCCTGTCATTTTTAGTGGCAGCACGGAACGCTCCATGGTGACTGATGTAAGTATAGTGCGCTTGTTGCTGTATTAGTGGAGAAGATGCTAACAAAAAGGTGACAACATAGGAATCCTGGAAAGAAATCGTCCGTTTCGCATGGACCTTGTCGCCCAAACTAGCCGTACAGATGGACACTCGCTTTGTGCAGCCTATTGTCAGAAAGGAATTGCACAGACTGATTGCCAACAACTCGCTGGATGTCGTTGACGTGCCTGAAGCGCTTGTCATCTTGCTGGGCGATGGTGTCTCGTCGTCGGCCAAACTGGATCTCAAATACCTGCAATACTGGGCGCCCGTGCCTGCCATCACTGCTGCCAGCTACTTTTTACCTGCGTACGGCAACCATCCACTCATCCTGCAATATGTCATGCGTAGCTTGGAGTACCATCCCATTGACACCGTCTTCTTTTACGTGCCTCAGATTGTGCAAGCCTTGCGTTATGACGCTCTGGGCTATGTGGAAAAGTACATTTTGCAGGCTGCTGCCACGTCTCAGCTGTTTGCTCATCAAATCATCTGGAACATGAAGGCCAACTTTTTTGTGGATGCTGACAAGGAGTGTATTAAGCCAGACACGCTGAAGCCTACTTTGGAGAAGATTATTGAGACTATGGTGGCTTCCTTCACGGGTGAGGATCGTGCCTTTTATGAGAGAGAGTTCAAGTTCTTTGGCGACGTTACTGCCATCTCTGGCTATTTGAAAGAATACATCAAGCATGGTCAAAATGAAAAGAAGCCTCTTCAAAAGGTAAGTCTGCACATACACATCCTGTATGTATATATATACTCACACCCCAGGTTCCCCCCCCTTTAGAAACGTCTTGATGAAGAACTCGCCAAGATCCAGGTCGATGTGGGTGTTTATCTTCCTAGTAATCCAGATGGCCATGTCGTGGACATCAACCGTACCTCTGGTCGTCCTCTCCAAAGTCATGCCAAGGCACCTTTTATGGCCACCTTCTTGATTGAAAAGGAGGAAGAAGACTTGAACGAGATCAGCAATGCCCTGATCAAGGCATCGGATGACATGGAGGTCCGCAAGCGCACAACTCAAATCTGGCAAGGCGCCATCTTCAAGGTCGGCGATGATTGTCGCCAGGATGTTTTGGCTCTGCAGTTGATTGCCGTGTTCAAGAACATCTTTACCAGCATCGGTCTTGATCTCTACGTCAATCCCTATCGTGTGGTGGCTACTGCACCCGGCCGTGGTGTTATTGATGTCATTCCCCGCTCCATTTCCAGAGATCAACTGGGTCGCGAAAAGGTCAACAGTCTCTACGACTACTTTGTCGCCAAATACGGCGGCCCTGAATCCATCCATTTCCAACGCGCTCGCATCAACTTTGTCCAAAGTGTGGCCGCTTACTCGGTCATTTCTTACTTGCTGCAAATCAAGGATCGTCATAACGGCAACATCATGTTGGACGACGACGGACACATTATCCACATTGATTTCGGTTTCATCTTTGACATCGCACCTGGAGGCATTGGCTTTGAAAGCTCTCCCTTCAAGTTGACGGCTGAGATGATCCAAGTGATGGGTGGCGGATCAGAAGAACAGGCATTCAAGCAGTTCTCTGAGCTTGTGATCAAGGCTTATTTGGCGGCTCGTCCTTATGCAGAGCTGATTATGCAATTGGTGTCGTTGATGTTGCAGTCGGGCTTGCCTTGTTTCAAGGGCGAAACCATCAAGCGCATGCGCACACGTTTCCAACTCGACAAGACGGACCGTGCTGCTGCTGATTTCATGCTGATGCGTATCAAGGATTCGTTTGCCAATCAACGTACAGTGCTGTACGATTATTTCCAAAAGTTGACAAACGGTATTCCCTACTAAGTTTAGAATGCGCACGCAAAAATTGCATTGTGTTTTGAATGCTAGTACTAATAAATGACTCGATTGTTGTTATATGTTTATTACCGGCCTTGACAAGCACACACAGACTTGATGATGAACAAAAATCTAATATCTACTACTGTCTCTGGAATACGTTCTGGATCCACTACGACGTCTTGTCGTATCGTCTCTGGATCGAGATCTGGACCTAGATCTGTATCTGTCGCCTCGTCTCTTGTAATAGTCCGAACTAGGGCTGCGTTGACGACTGTATCTATCTCGCGATCGACTATGGCTGGTGCGACGACGCTCGTAATCATCCAAATCGTCTCGATCGTCTCTACGGTAGCTCTTTCTAGAAGGGCTCCTTGATCTGCTTCTATAACGTCGTCTGCTGGAGCTGCGTTCACGAGAATAATGTCGGTCATCGTCTCTGTCTCTGTCGTCACGGCGACTGGATGTCTTTCTTCGCTTCTCCATATCATAGTCCTTTAGTTTCTTCTCGAGATCTCGCGCAATGGGCACAGGGATACGAGGCAGCATGGTGTTTTGAAACTTTTGCTCTGTAATCAGCATGCGACACAACTTGCCAATCGTGATCTTGGTTGGATTGACACCGCCACTGATGGTGATTTCCTCTTCGTCTTCCAAGTAATACTGAAACCAATCCCAGAGTTGAGCTGGCGCACAGACGTATCTCAGGTACAGGAACCCAATGGCACGGATATAGCTAATGCGAGGCGTTCTCGTCAGCGGGCGTATAGAGCATTATTTGACTGGTATCGTACTTACGGTGAATCGACATGGTCAATCATGTTTTCGATTTGCTTGATGGTTAATCGCAGTGTCCACATTTTGAACAGACAGCAATAGGCGGTGGAGGGTTGCGTGCCTTTGACAAAGGGAGCTACAAGTGGCAATGAAGGTTAGTTTCCATCTGCACCACGCATCGTTGCAATTGACGTACGACTACTACGACTACTCACATAATACATAGACTATGTCAAATCAAAGAAAGAGAAACAGAGCGTCAATAGAGTCCATTTGTAGATGGCTGGACCACTTACCTTCATTGTAAATTTCATCCACAATTTCATGAAAGGTCTTTTTGTTGCTACAAGATGTATTGTTAATATACGCGCTGCTACGGCAAAATGAGCTTAAATGACGATGACTTACTATAAGGATCGAAAGTAGGGCGAAGACAAGATGTTTTGATAGATGATGGCATTCAGGTTCATGGTCGTCTCATTTCCCCATGTTTCCAGCACATTGTTGGCCTTCTTGTTGCTCATGTTTTGCTTGATGTAAAGTTTAGAAGAAGAAAGAAGGGAGAAAATGAAGCCCCCTCACTTGAATGTAAAATCTGACATGCTGGGCATTTTTCGATTGCCGGAATGAAAAAAAAAAAGGGCTAGGGCTCATGCACGAGTCGTTTTGCTTCTCTTCCCCACCATATACATCAGTTGCCATCATGGAAGACTTTCTGACCTGGGCAAAGAGCCAAGGCATCATCTCAACAGCCAGCATTGAGAAAACACCGTATGCCGGCTATGGCTTGTTCGCCACCCAAGATTCATGCAGCAATCCCGTCCACATTCCCTTCAACGCATTGCTATCGTCGCAAAAAGCCATCCAGGTAGAGCCATTCGCTGCAGCGCTCAAGGCTCTATACGGCACCGACGATCTGGACCAAGTAGCGCATACACATGAAAAGCAAGTGCTGTGCCTATTTCTCATCTATTGCCAGTTTTTCGACCATGCGACTGACTGGAAGCCTTACCTGGACATTTTACCCAGCATCGATTTCTTCAAGCAGCACCATTTGCTGTTCAACCTTCACTACCTCCAGGGAACCAGTCTAGAAAACTCGACTCGGGCCAAGTTGAACAAACTAAGGCGGGAATTGGAGGAGATCAATCAAGCAGAAAGCAGCTGGCTATCCCAGATCGACATTGACATGTACAAATGGGCAGATTGCATTTTTTGGTCTCGTGTTGTAGGCATCGGTGGTGCTTTTGGTGGCGAGAATTCTGCTGCCTGCGCATCCAACATGGTCATGGTTCCCTACTTTGATTTTGCCAATCACTCGGTCGACAGGCCCAACATGCGATGGCAGCCCACGTCGGACGGCGGCATTGATCTCGTTACCTACCCAGACATGGTCAAAAAGGGTGACGAGCTGTTCTTGTCGTATGGGTCCAAGCCAAACCAAGAGTTGCTGTTTTTGCATGGTTTTTGCGTCGAGAATAACCCCCATCCTTCATGCTTCACATTGCCAGTGGCTCCCTTCTTGCATCCCGAGGCGGATCCCTTGAACATGCCTAAAATACACTGGTTGCAGCAATCAGGTGTCAAGCCCACATTGACCCTGTCGCCCTCAAGCAAGGACACCACTACTGATCTCATGAACATGGGCTGGTCGCGTGAATCCATCCAGCTCATGTATCTCGTAGTCATGGATGAAGACAATGGAGTGCGTTTCGGTTTGGATGAGCAGGAGCATGTCGAGCTGTACATACAGGATCAAAAAGTGACCTCGTTGGACGCTTTGGAGCAGATAACTAGCGGCATGGATCTTTTGCCAGTGATTCAACTCAGGGTGGTCATGCTGTTGATAGACGCTCTTCAATACCAATACTCGGCAAATACAGAGCATGCCATGGTGGATGACACGCCTATTGGAAAACAAGCCTTGATATACCGAAATGAAGAGAAATCCCTGTTGGAATCAGCATTGCAGACACTCACCAAATTGTCGGATGAATTAATGCAACATGCCACAGTGGTGGAGTATCTCAAAAACGCTCAATAAGGTATTATCAAATAAAAATGTAGTAGCCTCTGTAGATCATCAAGAAGTGGCTGATGATTGTAATATAATTTGTGTTTTGCATTTTTTGATCTGAATAGGGTAAATGTGACAAGAGAAAGAGATGATTATATATATATAAAAGAAAAGTAATATATAGAAAAAGATGGGCTTTGCTGATATAATAAGGAAGAGAGAGAGCGAGGCAGAGTTGATATAAAAATTAAGAGATAATATACGGGGAATGTTTAAAAAGTTGAAAGAGATAAGCTGGTATTGTAACTTTTTATCGACATTGCCACAGTTTGATGGTTTGATCTACACTGCCTGTTGCTACAACTGGACTTGTATGGCAGTAAGCTATACATGTAACAAAGTGAGAGTGCGCATCCAAGGTTTTTGTGCATCGGCCAGTCTTTAGGTCCCAAATTTTGATGGTTTTGTCGTCTGATGCGCTCAGTAGGTATTTGCCGTTGGGATGAACAACGAGTCCTCTAATCCAATTATCATGGCCCACCATTGTGTGTAATAATTGTCCATTTGTAGTCCATAATTTGATGGTTTTGTCTCGAGATCCTGTAATCACATACTGGCCTGGTAACTGATCCTTTGATTTGTTCTATACAAGAAAGAAAAGCGTCATCAGCACATGTCCCTGAAGTGTTTGATCTGTAATGTAAACAATGTACCTCATCTCCAATGAGTTCTTGAATGTATGGGTATGAAACGACGGGTGCAAAGATGGCACACTCAAGAACATGCTCATGGCCTCTAAACTCCATTTTTGCTTCTCCTGACTGAACATCCCAAAGTCTTGCAGTCTAGCAGCGCTGATTTAGTACATACACACACACACAGAGATGCGATATCCCAAAACCTACTTGGTCGTTCGATGCTGTTAACAGGTATCGGCCGTCTTCGCTGGGTGAGACTGATCTGACCCAATCCAAATGTCCACTCAGTGTCTTTATACAATACCTAAACTCCCCCAGCATCAGCATCTCCATCTCTCGGCAAAGAAGAAGCCCCCACTTACCCTGATGAGGCATCCCACAGTTTGATGGTTTTATCACGTGAGGATGAGATGATGGTATCGCCCGAAGGTAAATAATCAACGCAAGACACACTGTGATCATGGCCGTACAGAGTTTTGACACACTTGTAGTCATTATTCACGTCCCATACTTTGATTGTGAGATCAGCTGAACAAGATACTAAAAACATGAAATGTAAATAAACCGAGTAAATATAAGCGCAATCCGATAGTTACCCAAAAAGTTCCCCTTTGGATCAAATGCTACATCCTGTACTGCTTTCGTATGTCCCTTCAACGTGCGTTCAAATTCGCCCGTTTCGTAATCCCAAATCTTGATGGTGGTGTCCTCTGACGATGAAGCGAGTATCTGATAGACGGGATGAAAGACCACACGAGTAATGGGGCTCCTATGACCTGTCATGCTCTGCTTTTCAGGGGCGCGAGGGATCCAATCGACAGAGCTTGTTTGTTTCCTGATGGGTGCATTGTTGATTTCTTCTTGCATTTGTGCTGACTTTGTCTCTAATTCCATAATCTACTTGGGTATATAAGACACTCGTGCCTCAAGGGCATACAAGAGAGGGCGTACCTTTTTTTGCAACCGTATGACAGAAGTCCATTTTTTCTCTAGTAGACCTGAATACTTTTGCTTGGGGTCAGAAGTGAAATCTTCGTTATGTGTTTCAGATTTCAAGCTGTTGAACGATTCTGTAAAGCCACTGGCGCTTAAATAGTCTAAAATAGCCTTATGTCTAGCGATAGAAAGATACACAGTTAGCCAGGTTTGACATGTAGAAACAAAAAGGGGTTGAAATGAAAAAGGGGGGGGGGGAGTCCATCACCACCCACCAAGACGACTCAACCCGCACAAACAACATGTAACGTGAACAACAACTTACAGTTCGTCTTTCTGGCGGTCAGAAAGAATACTAGTCATAATGATAGGATTTGTTAAGGAAAGAAGGGCTTGAAAGAGAGAGAGAAAGGAAGCGAAAGAAAGAGGAATAAAGGGTAACCAAGAGAAAAAGAATTTTTCCCTGATATTTGTATTCTGGTGTGTGTACACAATTCACAATAATATGACGCACTTTGAATAGAGCAAAGTATATTAAACTTGTTGATTTAAGCAATCAACGGAAATGAGCCGAGATGATCTATCCATGATATGAGGTAATGCGTTGTGTTTGGACGAGATTGGGTGTGCTGGCTGTCTTGCTGGGTGTGTGCACTGCTAGTGTGTATACAGTCAGATGCGGATTGCTTCCATCACTTTATCTTGCCTCTCCCACTGCGCCTTGGATACAACATTGCTGCAAATACACAAATGTTGGATGTGAAACCAATCATTCATTGTGCTACTCCAGGTCCAAATTAATGGATCAATTATAGATCTCATCCATGGAGTCAGCCGCTGCAATGAGAGAGTGGCATCCGTCTACAGGCTGTATGCTTCAAAAGACAGAGAGAGGGAGGGCCCCACTCGGAGTGCTTTGGCTATGCGCGCTTGCTTTAAGCGCAGTGAGTAGCGTTCTAGTCTGTGTAATTCAATTAATGAGACGTTACATTGACTTTAGGTTGACATTTCCGGTGCCTCGAATGGATCTTGAGAGAGGTTGAGGAGGTTCTAATTGTTGAATAGCCAGCTTGTACTGCTCTCAAATACGACAAGCGGTCTAAAGGGCCGGAAATGTTGGCAATTCAGGGACAATACCAATATAGCGCCTATTAGTCCAAAAGTCTTTCTCGAAAAGCACACCATTTGGATGGGGATGGATAGAGAGTCAGTGCTGTTGTCTAGATTGATATCAAACATAGAAACAAAGTTGCCTACACTTTGATATAGAGTACTAGCATCAGATCAGTTAATTTATCGCACTCAGGCTGCCCGCTATACCAATTTCATCACTTTAAGACAATAATACACCAAAACACAGCAAAAATGAACGATATTAAACAGCTCATATCTCAATTTATAGGCCGTTTCAGATCGCCAGAATGGCACCAAGCGATTGCTTTCGATCAGTAGTTGCTAGCTGTGGCATTATGTCAATTTTTTTTGGGTTGAAAATCATTGACCAAAATCCTTCATTTTTCCATGAGGTACCCCTCATGGTTTTTTGCAAAAATCAAACAATCGCGTTTTTGAACGGAAAAACGAAGACTTTTACTAAGGCACGTATTAGATCAAATCGTTCCTCTTGATCCAACGCAACCTCTGAAATTGTTTTTGTGAGACCTTTATATGCAAAATTTCAACATTTTTACCGAAAACCTAATTTTACATTTGTCAAAATTTCTCCTTAAGTTTATTCAAAACATGCATATTTTTTTACACCATTCGATGCGCCATAAAAAGTACTATTACCTTTTACTAGAAAGTAGGGTGCGATATTGCACTATATACCATTGATTAAGGGAGAATTGTTCAAACAAGATGCCAAAAAGTCGAAATCTGGCTAATCTTGAGCAGGAATTCTGACTGAGCCTTAATTAGCGTTTAGCTGGCAAAATGTCTTTCTGATGAAGAAAAGCGATGTTTATGGTGCCAATAACGATGGGATTACACAATCAATGACTATTATCTTCAAGTAGACTTATAGTCTTTTCGCTTTTTTGTATTTTTTTTATGTTGATAGATTTAATTATTGCAAATCACTGGTCCAAATGTTTATCCTCATAATGAAAATGCAACACCGCCGTCGTCCTGATCAGAATTGCTGAGATGTCAATACCATCAAACACATTGCCTACCAAAGAAACTGCATTAATTTAGCATACTTTGCATAATGCTAGTCGCTATGCATTGCTTTCAAACGCAATACTATACGGCTACACTAATACGATTTCAAACATAATACCTGGGCAAAAGATATTTCTCGAGCAAAGATTGATACACAAGTGTGCATCTCTCGCTCACTATACTATAAAATAGCAGTTGCATCCTCTTTTACTATAAAAACTGATGCTAAAATTGACCTGCATCGGCACTATTCACTAATATATTTACAAATGCTTGAGTAAGACATTATCTTAATTACACAGACATTTAAAAGCTGTGAGAGCAAATACAAAGCAAATAAACACATCTTACTGAGAGCACAATGCTATAGTATAGCTTATTTCATGTAGGTCGTACAAGAATAAGCATGACAGTAATCAGTTTATTGTACTTTAACAGTGGCGTAATATGCCATTGCAAAAATCAGTGATCCAAAATGACGAATGATGAGCGCCATACTGAACCTTGCCGTACTGCTATAGTCCTTTGCACCAAGAGGTCATGTTGATCATAATCAGGTGTTTCCATCAAGTATACGAAATCTCCAAAAGTGGTAATTATTTTACAATGAGCAATAAAATTGCGCAATTGTTAGAAATATGAAGTCAGTGTGTTACAATGGCATTGAGTGATCAACGCTGCTTTATAGGGATATTTATACTATAAGTATGAGATGAGCACATGGTAAATAGCACTTTTATACAACAAATAAGCATTAAAAACAGATCTTGTGAATCGAGAAGTAGTTTATCAAATGACATTTAATATTTCCCGGCTATACAGATTTAGATATTCAGGAACAAAGTGTTCAAAAGCTTAAATTTGCATACATTGCAACACACTTCATAGCAAAAAACAATCATAATGTAGCATACATATTGCAAAATTCAACATGGGCTTCTCTTGAATATACTTATTCACGCTTGTATGCCAAGATGAGAGATACTAGCATGCTGTTTCCGTAGATCCAAGACATAATGTGATCCTCCAAATGTTTCTCGGGATTCACAGGAGAGATGTTGAATCGCCTTTTCAACAAAAGCTTTTGAAATCCTATATAAAAGCTTCAAGAAATCCAATTCATGTAGTATACACTTTTCTTTCATTTACTTTTAGTTTTCACAAAAATGTCTGAATCAAAGCCTCTTCTTTCAACTGTTCAGACAAGACAAGTGTACCTAGCTTGTCCTGAAACCTTGGATCCCTTATACCACAGACCGACAGAGTCCAACATCAGACATCGCTGCCCATCCTTCTCTCAATCAATTCGTTCCGTAGGCCCTGATGACGCCGAATACATTCCACCACAACGTCGCAACTCGCATGACAGTATCACCGAGACACTGCACGACTTCATGGAAGACATCCAAGAAGAGCAAGACGACGATGATGTAGACAATGCAAAGACCAGCCGATCAAAGCGTCAGCCCACCGACAGTGTTGCCTATGTTCAACGCTTGGAGGATTTCTTTGATCGCTTTTCATCCTCCCTTTATCTTGAAAACACGGTTGCGGTTGCCAGAGATCATATGGGTACGTTGCTCTGCAAAGAAGAAGAAAAAAACCTTTTCTCAAACAAAGTGTCTCATTCATGTCCTTCTATATTGCTTTTACATTTAGCCAATGAACGTACCTACCTAGCCTGGGTTAGAACAAGTTTATCATTGATATCTATTGGTGTTGGTAAGTGTGAACTCTGAAACCTTGCGTAAAAGTAAGTGCCTGAACATGTAACACTGACAGAAACATCTCCTGTTAATTTTAGCCATTACACAACTGTTTCGTGTAGACAAAGACATGCTGAAGGATCCTGCAATGGTGGATGATATGGTTCCTCTGGGTAAACCACTGGGAATGGCCTTCGTTGTCATTGGCATGTTTTACATGGTGTTTGCATTTATTCGCTATTTCCATTCTCAAGTGGCTATGACAAAAGGTTATTTCCCTGCTAGTCGTGGCATTGTGATTGTTGCATCGACGGCTACTCTCACTGCCCTTCTCACCATTTTCATTGTCATTCTGCAGAGACATTAGACATATAGACTCTCACATTATACCACATCCACATTTACACATATATATATCATCAAATGTACAGCATTGCAATAAAGCTAAGCTTAGCAGCTGTTTTTCAGTTAACTAATAATTCTGGATCATATTGACGTGTCCCAACATGGATGTACATGCATCAAATGTTGCACTAGATGCTTGAGAGTTGCTTGTCTTCTTGAAGGCAGGCAAAACGAATTTCCACCAAGACACGCCTTGGTCCCGAAGGATGTATACAAATACGCAGAGTCTAGAGGTTATATGCACATTAGATAGCTTTTGTATAGTAAAAGTGGAAGCGACGCCACTCTATAGCGCCCACATCTTTGCTCCTTTTGATCTTGAACTCTTTGCAGATGCTGTTGGGTAAGATGTCGTATACGTAGGCGCAACAATACGAACGGACAGATTAAGAGGCCAATACGATGTATGTGGTTCTGATAATATAGAAAAGCTGATTCTAGGACTATTTCATGCCATTGCTAATGATATTATACATAACCAACTAATTCAATTCTGTGGTAATCCAAGTCTTATTTCAAGTGATATGATGGTTAATCGCGATAATGCAGCGCATTATATCTGATCTAGTTGATACACATTTGAATGCACACGTTCTGATTAACCCTCTCAAAAGTGATGTATCGCATTGGAGATCTCCGGTGCCTGAATGGCTCCATGATGGCAATTAAGCAATGGGTCATGTACTACAGCCTCTATCTGTCTAAACAAGGGCCTCTATACCTTTTGACCGCAGTGAATTTTGCTATTCACATTAATTGCATCTACTGTTGCCTGACCATATGGGTAGAAATGTCATGCAAACAGAAACTATCCACAAATTCTGCCAACACATGTGTAGCACTATTCCAGGGAAAACAAATAAGAAATTGCGCTGTACAGAAACGCAAGTACAAACTGTCCGAGTGTTGTGAATGTGTCACCATGATTTTGCTGGTTATAAGAGGGCTATTTTTTTTCCTTCTCTCTTTCAACAACAATTTTCCAATTGAAATACAAGCAAATGCCCAGCCCTCTTGTTGTAACAATTGGAATCAGGTAGGCCGAAAGCCAATGCATTTGAAATGTCTAGTTATTAATGCCAACTCCTGGTTGCAATCAGTGGACCCTCCTGTTCAGGCAAGACAGTAAGAATTAGTAGTTGACTATGAGCATGTCAATGATGCCAACATTGTTTTTTTTTTCTATCATAGACGTTAGCATTGCTACTCAAGAAGTTACTAAACAAGGTTGTCGTCATTAATCAAGACGAATTTTTCAAGGTAATCGCATTAGCTTGAATCCTTGAGTGAGTTGATGAGGTAGAGTAGTAATAGAGAATGATTAGTCAGACGATCAAATTCCTGTGGATGAGAAAACAGGATTAGCAAATTGGGATTCGCCTGGAGCAGTTGACTTTAAGAGTCTCAACAGAGCCATCAGCAATGCAAGAAGGGATCCCTATTCATTTCTCCAAAAGAAGGACAAGCCATTGCAAAACAATCACCATGGATCAGATCTGCTATCACTCAAAGACTTTAGTGACCTGACTACCGAATTAGACACCCTCAAGGACATCATTTTTGTTATTGTGGAAGGATTTCTCTTGTTTTGTGATGAAGAAGTGTGCGACAATCTAGACAACAAGTTCTTTGTGAGAGCATCAAAGCAGGTTTTGAAGACAAGGCGAGAAAGCCGGAAGGGATACGTTACATTGCAGGGATATTGGGTGGATCCTCCAGGCTATTTCGACCGCATTGTGTGGCCACAGTACATTCTCTGGAACGATCATCTACTGCATGATAAAACTAGGGACCCATCGATTCAAGTACTAGACACAGATGATACGAGCTCAAAAGATATTACCAATGCCGCCATAGAGACGTTATATCAAAAATACAAAGTGCATTAAAAACCGTCATGACAACTAGCTGCTATTTTGAATGAGAGATGAGAAAAAGCGTTAGCCTATACATTGCTTTCTTTACTTCCTTACTATCGATGGAGCCTCCTCCGCGAAAGCGTCTAAAGAGACAAGAGAAACGCAAAGCGCAAGGAAAAAAGATTGATTTTGTCATTGAATCATTCTCAAAGGAACTTGTGCTCAAGGTATTCAGTTTCTTATCTCTTCAAGACTTGATACAATGCGCAGCAGTGAGTCTGCATTGGTCTCGTATGGCCAACGATGAAATGGTAATGCCTTTACCTACTGATAAGAGAGTATATATAACTAACCTATTTTATAGCTATGGAAACCTTTATTTATTAGACGGTTTAGAGATCCACTGCACAAAGAGGACGTTCGATCACAATTTCATTATAAGCGACGTACCTCAGCGTCAAGATACAATGGAAGCTGGAAGCGCAAGTATCGAATACACCACAACTGGTTGCTAGGCAACTGCTCTATCCATGACATTGTGAATCACTCTGCCGCTTCACTCTCTCCGAACCACCTGCAATTCACCCATGACACTGTATTTACAGCACAAGAAGGCGCATCAGCGATCACCATGTGGAAATACCAGAAAGACACAACCACACCACACCTGATACGGCAGTTACAATCGATAGATCAACCTGATACTGCAGAGATTACATTTATGAAGCTAGTTGAGAATAATAGCAATATGAAGTATTTAATAGCTGGCTATTCAAATGGTGGATTTACACTGTGGCAGGTGTTGGCAACAGAAGCGATTGAAGTAGCAAATTACTTGGCTGCATCTACAACACAGATAGACAAGGTGCTATCCATTGGTATGGCACTCCCCATGATGATACTCTACACGGAAAGTGGAAAAATCAGTGTATTTCGGATCAACACAATTGTCAACTCCTTTGAATTGATACATCAGCTGCAAAGCCCAATGCATTGGTCTCCTGTTACGATTGATATTCACAGATACCCCAGCAGCAAAAGGGATTTATGGAAGGCGGTGGTGTGTTTTGGATTGTCAGGTGGAAACTATACCACAACAGTGGGCATACAGGTTAGTTTAATTTAAAAAGTGTACGGTTTGATTATTTTCTAATGCCATATACAGGAAATGTTGCTCTCTTCTGATGCCATCTTGTCGTCAAGGCATGGATTTGCACTGAACTCAGAGCCTGTGATACCATCTGGCATTGTATCATCCACGTCTGGCAACTGTGGCAGTTCAGAAAAGATCACAGCCATGACTTTCTCGCCACCGCATCTCATCACAGCACACGCAAACAACACCATGAAGCATTACACAGTGACAGACAACAAACGCTCGCTAGAAATTACATTCAAACAGACACTGTACGGACATACCTATAGAGTAGATGCTTTGGCAATAGACGCATCCAAGAGAAGACTCGTGAGTGGTGATCGCTCTGGTATCAAGATATGGGATTTGACAACACAATCAGGGGAATGCCAAGTTACCGTTGAAAATTACGCAAATCAGTCTTCCATGAACGAACTGCCAGACGCCAGAATCAACACACTTGGGTTTGACGAGGATAAAATTGTCGCTATTATGAGCTTACCAGAGGGTTCTTTGGTCAGATCGTGGTCTTTTGATTCTTGATAAAAAGAAGGCTTCATTGTCAATTCAGTTGTTGCCATAATGAACGTTTGGGTTATAAAAGGGAAGAGAAATTGCAATCAATTACATATCATCACCATCAAAATACTCTACAGCAATATGTCTACTCCCTACTTGCCTGAATGTGTCGCCAAGCTGCTTAATAAGCCCAAGGATGATTACCATTATCTGGAAGCTCCAGCATCAGTCCAAGTAGACGACATGCAACATCAACATCAGCATAATCCAATGGACACCACCAAATGCATCAAATGCACCATCATCAACAAGATCTCGCAATACACACCTCAGCTCCACTCAAACTTTAGACTCACATTCAAGACTCAACCCAACCTGGAGCTGCCTCTCTTTCATCCATCTGCCAACTGAATAGTCTACATATCGCATTATTCATTTTATTTCCACCATGATCCCTTTGCCCAATTAATCTTAGTCAGCGTTTATTTCACTGCCAGATTAGCATTAATCCAGCATATAAAATTTCCCCACAGTTTGACTCTTTTCTCTCTCTTTTGTTCAATACATTTACAATAAAAAATGGATATTCAAAATCTCTTTAGCGTTAAGGATAAAGTCGTTCTTGTCACAGGTGGTTCTCGTGGTATTGGTGAGATGATTGCCACTGTAAGTTTTCGATTGATGAAAAAAGTAGCCCGCAGGAGGTACTAACATGAAGTAGGGTTTTGTCCAAGGTGGAGCCAAGGTGTACATCAGCAGTCGTTCCGCCAAAGCTTGTGATGAGGTACAGTAGTCATGGTATTTGAGAGACGAGTGGAGTATTGAGTCGATTCGATTAGGTTGCTGCCAAATTAACTGCTTTGGGCCCTGGCAAATGTGTTGCTTTGCCTGCTGATTTGCAAAATGTCGAGGATATCAAGAAGCTTGTTGCTGAATTGAGCAAGCGTGAGACTCGTATGTGTTGATTCACTCTAGACACTGTATGTAGATACTAACGGATGTGCAGATTTGGATGTGTTGGTCAACAACGCTGGTGCTACTTGGGGCGCTCCTCTTGACAGCTACCCTGATGCCGCTTTCCAAAAGGTCATGAATCTCAATGTCACTCGTATCTTCACCTTGACTCAAGCATGCCTCCCTCTTTTGAGAGCCAAAGCTACTCAAGACATCCCTTCTCGTGTCATCAACATTGGTTCCATCAACGGTGAAGCTGTAAGTCCCTACACTATAATAGTTATTGGATCATAGCATTGACATTGTTGCATATATAGCCTCCTGGTTTAGAAACATACGCCTACTCTGCCTCAAAGGCTGCTATTCATCACTTGACTCGCCATTTAGCTGGCAAGATGGGCAGAGAACACATTCTTGTCAATGCCATTGCTCCTGGATCCTTCCCATCCAAGATGATGGCTGCCACTCTCAAGGAACGCGGTGATGCTATCATCAGCGCTGTGCCTATTGGCAGAGTTGGATCCCCTGAGGATGTTGCTGGTACTTGTATCTACCTTTCTTCTCGTGCTGGTCAATACACTGTTGGCGCAGTTATTGTCGTTGACGGTGGTGCTCTTGTATCTTCTGCCAGATTGTAATTTAATATTGTAAAATAAAGTAACCCCATTTAGAAAGCTACGGTCTCTCTGAATGCGCATAATTGCGAAAATCTAATGCATTATACATCATACATCGTTACTACACCTGATTACTCGGTTTTCTTACTTAGAATTGAGGTTTATACGTATCCCTTACCTATAACTTTAGTCAAACTTATCCAAAGAAGAATGTATAGAGCAACCCTTTTTATAACTGCGCACCGCGCAAAATTTTAAATAGAAGGGTTGGTTAGTAGTGTTTGGAGGATTGGGGGTGTTCCATAAATATTATAGCATTATGCAGTACGCCGAGAGAAATCACCATTGCTTGCTGCCACTTTCAATCAATACATGGCATTTAGACGACAAAAATCTCGTTAAATGAATAAAAATTTATTACAACTGACAACGATTGATTTCTAGTAGTAGTTGGATTTTGGATTGGATGAATTACGGCTGACGGCTGTATGATTTTCACAAAAATCCATTTTTGAGCACTGACCTTGGCAAAACCCGTATGGAAAGCTGCTTATTACACGCAAATGAAAGTCATAGGCTGATGGATGGAATATTGCGCAACACTATAGTTGCAACTGCATAGAATAGCATTGCACCATCATCAAATCCTAAAAGTTTTCTGCAGTTTGGAGACTGATTTATATTGAAGGTAAGTACCCATTAAAAAGAGCACGTTTTCTCATTATTGTTGATTTGCTCGACATAGATAGAAGGTATACAACATTCAATTTAATAGTGTGCTTAGGCTGGTTCTTATACAAATACGGTTCCTTTTAAAAAGACAATTCTTTCTGTTAAACCGCTTTCTTTCAGACAACATATCTATTTAATCATGTCTGTTACTTATGCTGGTATCGTGTGTAATTACCTTAAGCCATTTGTACCATGCATTTTGCATGTTTAGTCTTGCTTTTCCCATTTCAATTACATTTTTAGTTTCAATACGAATGCTTTATTTCTCTGAGCTGTCTCCAAATTTGAGCCAATCACAACGCTTTATTTGCCCTACAGACACCCCAAGCCAGAAAAAAAATTGCGAGGGTTTCCCTCTGTTTTTTGGTTAGGCGGACTTTTAAACATTGCCAAATACAGTAATTTAACAATTTTATCATCAAAATCCCCTAAAATGCCAGAATATGCCTTACTACACACCCGAGCTTATAGTGCAAACGCTTGAGACTCTCAATTAGCACCAAGTAAGTGATACCAATCAAGTGAGGGCAGCCTATCTACCCCCAAGCCTCTGAATCAAATCTAGTTGTGCTTCAACGATAGGCTTATCCACACAACGAAAAAAGAGGGTTATGGCTCAAAGAACCATGAAAAGTGGGAAAAGTAACAAAAGGGGATCATTAGAATGTGATGAAGAAGAGCAACAGAAACATCGCAATAATACAATTACATGCAAACAGGTAACATGCAATGTGTATCATCAAAATGACAAGTACAAGAAAGAAAAAAGTAGTAGGAAAAAGTATCGTGGTGGTTGCCTCATACGAAGCAAGAACAACACCGATACCACCAGTATCACAGAAGCAGTAATACTTGAAGAACAAAAAGAATGCAAGGCTACTGCACAACAATAGAGTTGTACTGCCAGCAATACAATGTATCAAAAGATGCACCATAGCACTACTGCCAGCAATACAATGCATCAAAAGATGCACCATAGCACTGCCAGCGATACAATGCATCAAAAGACACACCATAGCACTGTCAGCAATACAGTGCATTAAAAGATACACCATAGCACTATGATACAGCAACAGAAAAATAGTTGCGTGCAGAAAAGGAGGGGAAAAGAATAAATCGCAATAGAGCAAACTAATAAAGAATGCACAGTATTACGAGAAAGAAAGTAATAAAAGATTGAATGAATGTAATCCATGGCAACCAAAGAAGGGGAACATACAAACCAGATACAAACCAAACACAATGAATATATTGCAATGAACTGGCCTGAAATAAACTGTGTAATTAGTATTACTGTATATTGTACCGCGAAAGGTGGCTCTTATCGGCTGATACTTACTGTAACAAACTTGAAAGATGTTGTCTTGGGTACTGGTGGTTGCAAAGGTATGCTTCTTTTGGTGAAAGTGGTGTTGTATTCAACCAAGAGTAATAAAAAGTATATGGTTTAAGAGAAAAAGTGCAGTGCAAAAATAGTGCGAGAAAAAAATAAAATAAAAAAAACGCGTTGTTGCTGAGGGTGACAGCAGTCAATAGGCTGCCGCAGCACAGAGCACACAGAATTTGAATGACGTGTACAATGAACATTTTGCACTGTAGTGACTGTACCCTAATAATTTTTTTGTGATGATTTTTTTTGATTCAATATCGATATAATTTGACATTTGAAAACATTTTTGTTAAAATCAGCTATATAAAGTGTGCTCAGCGTATACTACTTTCTAATAAAATTAAGGGGAGAATTTGAAGGCGCATTCAATGGTGTTAATTTTAAAGTACTTTTAGAATGAAAAGATAAACAATTTTGAGAAAATATAAAAAGCAGTTTTTCCAAGAAAAGTCGAGATTTAGCATATACAACGTTCAAAATAGCAGTTGCACAGGTTACCCTACATCTGTGCGGTCATTTTGATTTAATATATATCATAGTAAAAAGTGTCGTTTTCGCCTCCAAAAGTGCGATCGTTTGATTTTTTACAAAAACCATGAGGGGTACCTCATGAAAAAACGTGAAATTTCGACGATTTGGGTCGATCTAAAAAAAAATTAAAATGAAGTTTCAGGATGCATGTTGTATTCACACAGTAACTGTTCCTGGATTCCCAATCTCGTAGTTTAAATTTAGTAATAAACATTGCACACTAGAAGCATATGTAAATAAACTTTATTGACATGTAAACGATAACCATGATATTCACATAAGCTAAGTTCCAGTAAGCTATTCTTTATATGTCAATAGATAGCAAATAAGGAATATAAGTAATTAATGTTGCCAAGAGCAACTAAAGATACTTAGACTAATCATCTATATCTGAAATAATTATCATTAGCATAAGTGAGGATTGACACTAAAACTTTAGCATGAGAACACCATTCTAAACGGGTGTGTAAGCAATCCATAAATCATACAATATATATAGCAGTAGACATTCACTCCATCCATAGTTCCTCATCTGATCTTTACTTGAATAAACCACATCCATTCTCACGTACTGATCAGAGTTATTTCCACCATTTACAACAATGCAAATGGTTATTGATAGCAATCATTTGGCACTACTATTGGAAGCATCCGGAAGGGTTTAGACGACAAGATATTGAGGATTGATATCGGGCAATTGGGCTGGGAGGAAGAAATTGTCTTTTGATTGAACCATGTAGACCCCAGTAAATGCTGCTAAAGATTTGATAAACAAGGGTTCGAACGATTGGTATTTTTTCGAGTTGCGCAGCAATTAGTACTATCACACAAAAAACGTTGTAGATATTTCTGTAATATATAACAAAAAATAGAGAAAGAACGTACAGTATTACAAAAATTGAGGATCCAGTTGAAAGAGGCAAGAATTTTAAGGAAGTCGAGCGCTTTGTCGATTCCCTTATCAGCTGTGATAGAAACCCTGAAGAACCCAAATGTAGGTTTCACTTTTATAGTTTAGGAAGATGGTATTAATCTTCCAATTTTACAGTGGCCGAGCATGTCAATTCCAGGCAGCAGCTTCATCACACACACAAGTGTTACAAAAAAAACAGCAGAAAATCAAAGCAGATATGCCGTTTTCGTATACCGTTTTTTCCACTGCAGAGGATAATGGTGCTGACGCCATTGACGTCCAACGATAACCGATTTGAGCCTAGTTTAGTACTTACAAACTCAATCAGAAAGTACTTCGATGAGAGCAGCAGCACCTTGGCATTTAGCAACATGTCCTTTCAGCAATTTCTGGCTGAACTTAACACCAACTTGACTGATTATATACTGGCCATCCGAAGAACAACTTTGGATAATACAAAAGTCTTGCTGAAAAGAAATGTTAGAGATATCTTGACGAACAATTATAACGCCAGGACTTTTGCATTGCATAGAGCCAACATGGACATACAATACATCACTGATTGTAGATGCTCTTGAAGATTATTCGACAAGATGCCGAAAAAAAATTATAACGTCTCTATTAAAATAAATGAACCCCATGCATTGTGCTGAAACAGAACCGATGTTATAGCTTACTATTCTTTATGAAAACTATAGTCTATGTCGTCGTCGCCCGATACTTTGGAACCCAAGCCTCAGAATCATCAAAGAGCCTCCAACAGTCTGCCGTAAATTGTTCATTTAAAGCCTTCTTCTTTTTACTGTATTCACTTGCCCTAAGACAGTATCAGTGGAACGCTCAGTCGATCAATAATAGGTTTGTCAACTTCAGCTGCCATTAAGTGATTTTCATTTACCTTAATTTTCGTTCGTAATTTCTTTGCTTTTTCCTTTCCATGAAGCGGGTCCTCATAACTCTCTTCTTGCGGAGCATCGACTGTAGCTCATCCCTGATCCCGCCCATTTGCTCATCGCATTGCCTCTTTTTTCGTGAAGCTTCTCATCATTGCCAATGTGAGTATTATTGTTGTTGATAGCCACAGCGTCTCTGAGATAGTCTCGTTCCACCTCAATCAGTTGTATTTTCTTGTTTAAAAACTGATATAAGAGATCGATGTTGCTTTCCTCCTCTTGCAGTTGCTCTTTCAATTGATATTTGGCCGAGTTTGCAGTTACGAAATCATGCTTGGCACTAAAATTAACAATGTGCTGCTGGTGACTTCGTTCAAATTCAATTTTTGCCTCGTTCTATGCTTCCAGCTCTGCATATCTCCCTGAAACAACCGCTTCAACGGTTTATTATGGAGCCCTTTTGCTGTTGTGACAGCTATGGCTTTCAAGAATGAAAACATCTGCAGCTGCCACGTCAACATTCTCACTTCATTGTGTTATGCGCAATACTACAAGGTGCTCTGGAAACGGTCTAGTAGAACTCCTAGGCAAAATCTTGTTGGACGATTAAAAAAAAACATGTAGATCATCTTTATATTTTAGTACTGATTTATTGTTCTTTATTCGCACAAAAAAGCAAGGGATTTGAATTTATTATCGCAAACAAAAACATTTCACCGAGTGTACTGTACTTTAATGCTGCTATACAACAGCAGCAGAGAAAAAGACATCAATATAACACAAACCGGCGAGACCTCTGTCTTCAAGCATACATAAAAAAGTAACTTTTAGTATATTATAATGGTCTCCTCTCTCATCTTATTTCCTTTGTAATTATTTCTTATTCAATAATCTAAATCATGAACAACAATAATTTTTCGAACAATTTAACATTCACGCATCTAACCCTACGAGAACAAACAGATTACAGACATGAACTCGAGCGTGCCACGGTAGATCTGAGTGAGAAGAGCGATAACAACCCTATCGCAGAGCTCTTGAGACTCTCCATTGACGATGCTGCTGAAAATTTGAAAACCATCACGAAAGAGAAAGGGATTATCTGGAAGCTTGAAAAACAACAACTGGAACAAAAAATAAAATACTGGAAGGATGCCACTCTCAACCACATCAAGAGACAGCCCATCCTCGACGAAAATTGAGGTCTAACTTTAGAAGATATCAAAGATAGGAACTTACTCGATATGTACACAAAGGACATTAAACGTATTGCCATCGACATTCAGTCATGTAAGCAGGAGGCCCATCTTGACAATCAAGTGAAGAGAAAAGAAGCTAGAGACAAGAGGTAATGCATCTAGATTGCCATCACATGGCTCAACTATTTATACTAATAAAAGTGTTTAGAGCTTCTGAGAATGCACATGCTAGAAGCATATTAGAAATAAAAGAAAAATGAGGATCAGTTACGCCTACATTTTCAGGTGTACATCTGGCTTTAGCAAAGATACAAGTCTACATTGTCTTTAATTCGTGATCGCAAAAGTGTTGCTTTCTCCATCTCCTCCCTTCAAAATATCAGCTGGGCCGTAATAATATATCGAAACAACCCAGATGTCGTTTTGATGTCTCTGAGGGTCTTTAAAAATTTGAGCATGCGTCAAGTTTACGCTGATTTCAGTATGATGGTATTCAGTGTCGTGTATGTCCGAAAATATCCTATTGTTTTTTTTTTTTGGAACTTCATCGAGTCTGCGGCATCAGTTGCCGTGAATCAACACGCGTGGTTTAAATGGCAATGCCCCAGCCAAATTATTACCCAAATTAAACACTGAATTGGTTGTCATCTAAACTCTTCTAGAAGCTCGGAATAGTGCCAAATGATTGCTATTGATCACCATTTACATCCTGGACCTTCATTTTTATTTTTTTTTGGATCGATCCAAATCCTCGAAAATTCACGATTTTTCATGAGGTACTCCTCATGGTTTTTGTTGAAAATCAAACGATCGCAATTTTGGAGGCGAAAACGGCACTTTTTACTATGATATATATTAAATCAAAATGACCGCACAGATGTAGGGTAACCTGTGCAACTGCTATTTTGAACGTTGTATATGCTAAATCTCGACTTTTCTTGGAAAAACTGCTTTTTATATTTTCTCAAAATTGTTTATCTTTTCATTCTAAAAGTACTTTAAAATTAACACCATTGAATGCGCCTCCAAATTCACTCCTTAAGTTTATTAGAAAGTAGTATACGCTGAGCACATTTTCTATAGCTGATTTTAACAAAAATGTTTTCAAATGTCAAATTATATCGATTTTGGTTCAAAAGATCATCGCAAAAAAATCATTTGGGTACAGTCACCGCAGTGCAAAATGTTCATTGTACACGTCATTCAGATTCCGCGTGCTCTGTGCTGCGGCAGCCTATTGACTGCAGTCACCCTCAGCAACGCGTTTTTTTTATATTTATTTTTTTCTCGCACTGTTTTTGCACTGCACTTTTTCTATTAAACCATATACTTTTTATTACTATTCATTGAATACAACGCCACTTTTGTGAAAAGAAGCATGCCCTTGCAACCACCAGAACCCAAGACGACATCTTTCAAGTTTGTTACAGTAGGTATCAGCCGATAGGGGCCACTTTTCGCGGTACAATATACAGTAATACTAATTATACAGTTTATTTCAGACCAGTTCGTTGCAATATATTTATTCATTGTGTTTGGTTTGTATTTGGTTTGTATATTCCCCTTTTTTGGTTGTCGTGGGTTTGGTTGTCATGGATTACATTCATTCAACCTTTTACTATTTTCTTTCTCGTGATACTGTGCATTCTTCTTCAGTTTGCTGTATTGTGATTTATTCTTTCCCCCTTTTCTGCACGCAACTACTGTATTTTTCTGTTGCTGTACAACAACAGTGCTATGGTGTATCTTTTGATGCATTGCATCGCTGGCAGTGCTGCTCTATTATGGAGTAGCCTTGCATTCTTTTTGTTCTTCAAGTATTACTTCTTCTTCTTCTGTAATACTGGTGGTGTTGACGGTGTTTTTGCTTCGTATGAGGCAACCACGATACTTTTTTCTGTTGCCTTTGTTTTCTTGTATTCGTCATTTTGATGCTACATATTGCATGTTGCCTTTTTGTATGTAACTGTATTGCAATGTTTATGTTCTTTGTCGTCACATTTTAGTGATGATCTACTTTTGTAACTTTTCCCACTTTTCATGGTTCTTTGAGCCATAACCCTCTTTTTCGTTGTGTGGATAAGCCTATCGTTGAAGCACAACTAAATTTGATTCAGAGGCTTGGGGGTAGATAGGCTGCCTTCACTTGATTGGTATCACTTACTTGGTGCTAACTGAGAGTCTCAAGCATTTGCGCTTTCAGCTGGGGTGTGTAGTAAGGCATATTCTGGCATTTTAGGGGTTTTTAATGATAACGTAGCTTAATACTAGTGTATTCAGCTGTGTTTAAAATTCCGCCTAACAAAAAAACAAGGGAGAACTATGGCAGAATTCTTCAAAGTCCGCGGCGCTTAAAATAGCTTTTTAAGCGATTTTATTGGCTCAAATTTTTAAGTACTGGCATGAAAAAAAATTGTAGTAATAGTGAATAAAAGAGGTAATATTTGTGTTTCGTTTGAAGTCAATTCTAAAATACAGTCTCTCATGACACTCCTCGCGCAATAATGCAGTGTATGTCATGTAGTAATTAATATAAAGGCATACAAAGAAGCCTTAAATTTGACATTTAAAACGTTCAGAAACACAAATAATCTACATTGCAAACGCAGCCCAAATTAATGCACTGAGGTAGAATCGTCGAGATATAGTTTCGACATGAATGATCGATAATGGTATCCATTTGAGATGTCTGGTGAGCTTCTGGTGAGCTTCTGGAGCAGCTCCAAGATCCAAATGTATGGTTGTTCTGTATTTTTGTTGTTGACAATCGCATATTTGTTTGCTGTTGTCATGATGGATTTTCCCCCTCCCCAATGAGATATTGACTACTGAATTGGAACCACTAGAATATCCTTTTTATTAGCTTTGTAGATAACATCAATATCAAAAGCCTCTCTACGAGCATTGACTACTACACCAACAGTACTCGAATACATGAAGAAAATGCATTTGACGCTCTTCTTGTTGTCAGGCAAGATTTTGTAGCAAACAATATAATACTCTTTGAACTGCGTTTGTTGGATAATAATAGATTGATGTCATTGGTACCATTGCCGACTGCAGCCCTACCCTGCTCATCCATTTCGACTTTCTAGTTTCTGATATCATCTTATGATGAAAGAAAACACTTTCGCCATCGGCTCCGTCGTTGATTATTTTCCGATTTCAGGAACAGAATTCCCAGTATTGATCATTATTAGGGGCACAACGATACATTGGCGATGTGATTTCTGATCCAATGAGAGCCTTTTTGGTCTTGGGCAAGCGTTGGGACTCTTCTGATGTGATAGTGTGATTATGACCGCTCTCGTTTTTCTTGCTGTTTGAATGGAGGATTTTCCATTCAAAATTCACCAGGGGAGCAACAAGGTTCTTTTTCACCTACGTAATCTTAATGGTGAACGAGCAATCGGTCTTGACAGACATTCTATCCCTTTGGTAATCCTCATCAGCATTCGTCACAGTTGCAGTTCTGGGCAGTTTACACTTAGAATGTACACATCTCTCTTTGTTGCTCTTACTAATGATCAACTCAAAGCGATTCTTTTGGGCCTATTCCATTACTTTTAAGATAACTTCTGTAGGTTCAAAAGCTTCATCTTCAGCGGCTTTGAAAGCAATGGATTAACTGAATAGTAGTGCAGCATCTCTTACATTGTTCAAAATCAATAAAGTATGATCTACTGCTTATTATTTTTTATGATTAAAGAGAAACATTTCTTGATCATTAATACTGCTATATATCTCCCCTTTTTCTGATTTGTGTACACCGCAATCTGTCAAATATTCTCTTCGACCTGCATCTACCCGTATCTACCAAGAGGTGTATGTAGTAATTATATAAAGATGTGTTGTATTATAAAAAGAAAAGGGGTTCTCTGTACAGATTCCTATGAGTTACTTGACCTCTTTTGATACCTACTACGCATCTTGTTAGCTCGCACATTAAACCTAATGATTTTATGCAACTCCATACTTTATACGAATTCAAAGCACCAGCAAATACCTATCAAAAACTTTCATAGCGATCCATTTTTTGGGGGAGTGGGTTAATCGTGCCATTCAAACTCCTGAAAGGGGTGGTATAGTTGAAGCACCTAGTGAGCCATCTTTGTAATGTGTGTTTAGCCTTTGTACTAATCTTCATGTGAGATGCATTGGTAATACGCATTTATAAACATCATAAATTATTGTGTGTGTCCATGTATCATGGTGTGAAAAGAATCAACATTCGTTATTTCTAATGTAACTGGATACATGTTACACATATTTTCCTGCAACATTGCTGATTTGAGTTTCTTTAGAAATGATGTGGTGCGGATGCTATTGCTGTGTAAGCACATGTTTATCAATGATTGGATTTACCATACTCAAAATTGAGCTCTTTTTCTTTTCGAATTGGTATTGATGTGAGCTATTGAACGAGCGAACAATAAGAAGGGGTATTTCGAATAGACTTTTATCATCTCAATTAAAGAGATTACCTCGGCTTGTCTCCTGGGCTGATCAACAGGCAGAAATGGCATGATCTCAGGTTTTACCTTCAAGTTTTTTTTCAACTTGTGGTTTTTCTTAGCAAGCCCCAATAAGTTGGCAAAGAAGTTTCTATACATGTTTAGTATATTCAACATCTGTGCGTCATATAAATCAAGTAGTTTGCACCACCGAAAAGGCTGACCCAACTAGAATAGTGAGTGGGGCAATAATCTAATGCTTATTTACCCATTTTCGGGAGCCTAATCAAAAGGAAATCTCGTTTCAGATACTGGTATAAATATCAGTAGAGATCAATGAAACAAGCATTTCATCTTTGATTTTTATCTTTTTCCAAGTCTCTTTCATACAAAACACACATTCATTGAGCAAGATGGTATATCAATTTGAGCCTCCTTACGCTGTGGAAGCAAAGGGTTATGACAAGAAGGATGGTGAAACAGCTGTGTATCGTCATTTCAAATTTGCAGACAAGCTTCTTGCACATCCTCCCAATATCTTTACCATGTGGCAAATGTACCTTCATGGCTATCATCTTAGCACTGGTAAAAAAAAGCATGGATCTATATATATGTAATGTCAAGATGACTGATTTTCCTGTCTGCCACTTTAGATAGACCTTTTTTGGGCACTCGTAGAAAGGAAGATGGCGTTTACAAAGAGTACGAATGGGAGACGCATCGTCAAGTAAGAAACCATATCGAAAACTTTGGCAAAGGTCTTGCTGCCTTGGGATTACAGAGACAGAGCTCTCTCGGTGTATACAGTATCAATCGTCGTGAATGGGTAAGTACCAGGCTCCATTAGATTGCACCAGTGTATTGATGACATATATCAGACTATATCAGAAATTGCATGCTACCGTGAAGCTTTCATCATTGTTGCTTTATACGACACACTAGGCCCAGAGGCCATGGAGCACATTATCAACGAAGCAGAGATGGAGTATATCATTGCCAGTAAAGACAAGATCAAAAACATCCTCGACATCAAAGCCAGTATTCCCATGATTAGACACATAATTTCCATGGACCAAGATGTTGATGATGCAACAATGCAAAGAGCCAAGGAATTGGGAATTGATATCCATACATTCCAGCAAGTAGAAGAGTTGGGAGCAGATGTCACCGAGGAGTCTGACATGCCATCTGTGGAAGACGTGGCTACCATTTGCTATACAAGCGGTACTACAGGTGTTCCCAAAGGTGCCGTTCTCACACAGGCAAACTGTGTCGCTTCTACCTATGGTGTTGCTCACGTCAGTGAGATTGGCTGCTTTGCCCACGTAGATGAAAATGATCTGTACATTTCTTATCTCCCCATGGCACATGTATTTGAACGTGTAGCTCAAGGTTTTGTGCTCTTCAGGGGTTCTGCTATCGGCTACTATCACGGTGATACTGCAGGGCTAATGGACGACATCTACGAACTGAAGCCTACTATCTTTGTGTCTGTGCCTCGTCTGTTCAATCGTATCTATGACAAAGTACTGGCAGGTGTTGCTGCCAAGGGAGGCATCTCTAGCTACCTGTTCAATAAGGCTTATGCTGCCAAGAAGGCAAATCTAAACAACTCGGTACACCACTGGCTCTATGATAGACTTGTGTTTGCTCCTGTTCGTGAAAAGCTCGGTGGAAGAATTCGATTCATTTTGAGTGGTTCTGCTCCTATTGCTCCTGAAGTACTGGAATTCCTAAAGATTTGTTTCTCTGCTACTGTGCACGAAGGCTATGGCCAGACTGAGAATTACTGCAGCGGCGCATTGGTATGACTTACATGTAGATAGCGTTGAAGCAGTTGAACTAACACATTCATATAGACCATCATTGGCGATAACACAACAGGCGTTGTTGGTACTCCATTTCCCTGCTCAGAAATGAAACTTGTTGATGTGCCAGACATGAAATATTTATCCACAGACCTCCCCTATCCTCGTGGTGAGATTTGTATCCGAGGTAACGGTATCATGAGAGAGTTCTACAAGAATCCCGAAAAGACAGCAGAATCCATTGACTCGGAGGGATGGCTGCATACAGGCGACATTGGTATGCTTGATGATGCCAAGCGTCTATCTATCATTGATCGTCTCAAGAACATCTTCAAGCTTTCTCAAGGAGAATACATTGCGCCTGAAAAAATCGAGAGTATATATCAAAAGAACGAGCTTGTGGCCCAAGCATTTGTCTATGGTGACTCTATGCAAGCGCAATTGGTGGGTGTCTTTGTGCCTGACAAGGTGACTTTACTGCACTGGGCCGCAAAGAAGCCCGAATTCGCAAACATGTCATTTGAAGAGCTCTGTGCCTCACCCGAGGTAAACGCCCAAGTGTTGAAGGATATTGCCAAGTTTGGAAAAGAGAATGATTTGAAGGGATTTGAGCAAATCAAGGCAATCTATCTCTCCACCAACGAATTCACAATTGAAAATGAACTGTTAACACCCACATTCAAGCTGAAACGTGAGCTTGTCAAGAATCTATATCAAGAACAAATCAAAGAGATGTACCACAAATTAACAAACGGCAGATCTTTCAACTAAACAATCTCATACTTAAACACAATCATCGCATTTTTCAATAAACATCACCATACACTTATTACACTATTTACAATTTAATTTACACGATGCTTTTTTGAAAAATGTCTAGTTTCTCCTGTAGATCACTGATTTGTTCCTTGATCAACTTTTTTTGTTGCTCGTTGAGTTGATTCAATTTGTCCATGGCTGATTCCACAGAGAAATGTTCTCGATTGCCTTGGGTTTTTAACTTAATATCAATACTAGGTTGTCCAGTTCGTTTGAGACTGATGATAATGGGATCCTCATTCTGTGGTGGTTCCTGATGGATAGTTTCTGAATTTTTGGTGGCCTGCTGTAATGGCTCTGCGTCTTCTTTTGGTGAGGTGGGCGCGTTGCTTGATATCTCGGCATTACTCTTCGGTGTAGCTTCAACGTCTTTTGTTTTCAAAGGGACCTCCTAATAACCAAAGCGTTAATTATCAATATAGCCTGTTTCTACACTTTTACAACATACATCTACTGCAATGCTAAATGAATTGCTTCTACGTCTCTTTTTGGAGGTATTATTTGTTGTATCTGTCTGTGTTGAGCTCGTCCTAGCATCAGAGCGTTAATTACGTGTTGTAGCATGCAACCCGAGCAAACAGTACCTCTTCAGTTCATTACTACTACTATGTGTGCGTCGTTGCTGTGTTTGCTGCTCTAAAAATATGCGTGTGCTAGCATCATATGTCTCGCAAAACTGTTCTACGGTCAATTCTCGAACAGACATGAGCATCTTGTTGATTTCGGTGTTTCCTTGAGCGCGTAGCGACGCACACATGAACTCAATTCTCTGCTGGATGTCTTCAATCCGTCGTTGTGCTATACAAAAGTTGGATGAGTACGCACAATGTATGCTTGCTAGCGATATCTAGGCATTACTCTCTTCTTCCAAGATAGCTATGGCCTCGTCTATGTCTTCATTCTTGTTCTTTTGTATACAAGACATTGTAGTTTGATTGAGTAGCCTCACTGCCATAATAATTACTAGCACATACGAGACAAGAAAAAGAGTGCAACATTTGCAAATCATCTACTGGTATAGTCAATCACCACGCGGCAATTGAATTCATCCGCTTGCTGTGTTGCTATTGTTTGATCCAGCATGTGTCCTTTTGCTAGTATCTCAAGGTGAAGAGGTAATATGATATTAACGATATTGATAGTAGGGGCAATAGTATTGCATGCAAGCTTTATCTCGGTGAAATCACTATATTCTTTTCCATCGTCAAGGAGTGGGGCATTGAAGACATGCACCAGATAAATATCTTGATAGGCGGTCAAATCATTGGATTACGGCTGAAATACTGCCTTACTGAAGGCTATATATTTGGCTGCTACTAGGTACACATTCCAGTGTATATTTTCAATGAGAGTTATACTGTATATTTGAGGGAATTCACATCTCTAGCATCGCATTTTATAAACTCAACGGGATGAAAAAATTTCTCAATCTGGATATGGTTGTTTCTGATCTTTCCAATCTTTCGCCTATATACTTACTACCAGGTTTTAGATGTTGTCTTGTGAACTCCTCTCTCTCCCTTGAATAGCCGTTGATTATAGATGTCAAGATACCCTCTTTTTGTATAGCAATCAAGCAAAAGAAGAGCTCAATTGACTATACTGCGAACAGCAGCTGCTTTCCTACTGATCCGATGTTTTCCATGATTTGATCCAATGTACAACGTCAAGGATCCAGTGTAATAATTACCATTTGCTCGCATGCATTCAAACTCAATAGTAATATAAATAAAACCGAGAAAAAGATTTTCTTTTGATAAACATCTACATCTTTCTCTCTCTCTTCTCGCACAGACAATGAGTTCCAAGATCCAGACGGACAGTGAATACCTAAAAGACGGCAAGCAGCCTGCTCTCGTAGATGAAAGCTCGGTTGTTTCCTATGACACTACAGCGCCTCCCAAGTTTCGCAAGGCCATGTATCTCTCTGCCATCGTTGCGGCTGTAGGTGGCTTCATTTGCGGCTACGATACAGGCTCCATCAGTGGCATTCTGGCCATGCCTCAGTTCACGGACAACTTCTTTACCGAGGACAACATTACCTACTTGCAGGGGCTGCTACTTGCCTTGTATCTGATGACAGCGGCTCTCGGTGCATTCTTCTCGGGCTTCTTTTGTGGTAAGATGATAGCGACATGTATACATGACATTTTGATTACTGACATCTTGAGCCAGATCGTTACAGCAGAAAGTACTCTATTATCGGCGCCTCTGCCATCTTTAGTGTTGGCATCTTGCTCCAAATCATTGGCGCTAATTTCGGTGTTGTGCTCGCTGGCCGTATTGTTGGAGGCTTTGGATCTGGATTGATGACAAATGCAATTCCTCTTTACCACTCTGAAATTGCGCCTCCTGATATCCGTGGTCGCTTGATCAGTTTTTTCACATTGATGGCCTCATTTGGTCAAGTGGTTGGCTATTTTGTTACATTTGGTACCAGTTATGTTGCGTCTGATTGGGCATGGCGTGGCCCTTGGTTGCTTCACATCATTGTCTGTCTTGCCTTTGGTGGCATCATCTTTACGCTGCCCTTCTCTCCTCGCTGGCTTATAGATAAGCAAAGATACGACGAGGCAAAGGCTGTTCTCTCTGAACTGCATGAGGTGCCCATCACCCACTCCTTGGTTGTTAATGAGTATGAAGACATCTTTAACGAACTGGAGCTGGAGCGTTCTCTCGGCGACCGTAGCTATGGCGAGCTCTTCCAAGGCACAAACCTGAAACGTACTTTGATCTCTTTCTTTATTGGCATCTCAACCTCCTTCACTGGTAGTGTCGCCATCTGGTACTATGCTCCTCAAATCATCCAAAGCGCTGGCCTTGACGATGCCTCTACCTCCATTGCTGCGTCTGGTGGCACTGGTATCTTTGCGCTCATCTGTGCTTTTATATCTCTCCAGTGGTGTATCGACAAGATGGGCCGCAAAGCCGTCTTCTTGATTGGTGCCAGCATCATGGGCATCAGCATGTTTGTCGTTGGTGCCATGTTCCAAGTCTACACGGAGGTAGATGTCGAAAACTACACTGTCAGCATCACCAACCCATACGCTCGCAATACCATCATTGCATTCCTCTATATTTTTGTGGGCACCTTCCAATTCAGTTGGGGTATTGCTTCCTACGTCTATCCTGCTGAAATCTTCAACATGAGAACGCGTGCCGCTGGTCTGGCAGCGACTTATGGCTTGAACTGGGCCTTTACCATCTTGATCACTTACTGTGTCCCTCTTTTCATTGCGCACACAGTTTCTGGCGTCTATTTCTTCTTTGGTGCTTGCTGCTGCGTCTGCTTCATTGGCTGTTGCTTCATCCCTGAGACCAAGGGAAAGACATTGGAAGAGATGGAATACGTCTTTGGTGCCAAGTAACAAAAAAACCTACAAAACATGACATTACTAACGCTTTCATCATTGTTGTGCTTCAACGTATTAACACTTAGACTATATCATCCCTCCTACTCTGTAATCTCTTAATAAATAGGATCCGGCAACCCAGGCTCTCTCTTCTCTCGCTGGCCGACCTGTCGAGGAAAAGGATTGCTTGTCTGTGGTACGATCTAGTTGCTTGACCAATTTTATCATTGCATCAAGGGGTGCCTTTCCGACTCTTTTTACAGAGGAGGTTACATGGCTGAGAATTTATACCCTTATCGAGCGGACCAGGATAATGCCTGCGTCGCCATGATGCGATAATGAAATCAGACAAGGAGCCAACTGCTATACAACCTGGTGTGAAGGGGCGTCTGATTGGTGTTGTAGCTGGGCGAGCGAGGTATTCGTATAGGTGGTAGTACTAGTCTGTAGTGGGTGGGGCTTGTGTGCTGGTTGGTATTTGGCTCCTTGTTCATTATGCATCGCTTGAGATTTAGATTTATACCATGTTTTTTTCTGAATAAAAATGTTACGTTATACCCTTTTTTATCTTTAATTTGAACTGCTAGTTTTTGAAAAATGTTTGCTATTAAAAGAGAAAGGGCCATTTATATTGGTCCAAAGCATGAATTTGAAGCGTCTAGCTATTGCAGATCACTATTTATTTTTGTCGATACTATAGGCAGGCTTAGTGTAAATTTGGGGTAAAGAACTCTCATGCAGCCGGATAGCATAACACGATCCATTGAAGCCATCAATACTAACGGTTCCTACTTATGATATATTTATCACTGTACAATACAACTGCTTCATATAGTGAATCTTAATGAGGTTAAATATAGCATTATTGGAAGGAAATTTCTCGAAATGCTAGGACTAGTTTAACAGCAGTTTCCAGCTTTGTCATTATCTTTACAACACGGCTATAATAATTAGGATAGATTGTCCATATAAAGGCAAACTGATGCACTAAACGATCCTACTAATTGACCATATTAAGGCAAGACATAGATCGCACCGAAAGGTTCTTGAGCTTCTGGTTATTCTGTTACAACAACAAAAACAACAGATCAGAATAGAGCAAATCAGATATGTGGCTAAAAAGGCGCAAACGTTTGTCGACCAATGAAATCAACATGCCTTCCAGGAATTCTTTATGGATGTATTTCACAACATCGAACATCTCTGGTCAGTGAGATTTGACTAGCTGGATTTACCCCACGTGTGGTAAAGACTGATGTCGCCTGAGTTCGAGCCGAAAGAGGGGGGGGTATAGGCAAAAATATGAATGTTTTACATATTCCATCTTGATGTGTTTGTGCGCTAGCATACAGCCTATACATGCACTTTCCCGCTTATAACATGTAAAAGCTTCCTATGACTTGAATCAAGTAGACTTTGCTAGCTAGTAAAGATATTCAACATACTATGTGAGTTTTTGTTTGAGAGAGAGAGATGGACATCATGCCATTACTCGTTGCCAAGGAGCCCATCTATGTTGGCATGCAACCATTTCTGCCATAGTTTGTGTAAACATGGACTGTAATACATGCCTTCAAGAGAGAGGGATAGAGAGAAGAAACCGAGGTTTCTTCCATCATTTCCAATAAGCATACAAACAGAAATCGTGGCCATGAACATTTGACTGATTGGCTTGTTTGTTCGGTTTCTAAAATCCAATATTCTATCTTGGATCAAGAACTAGAAGAATCATATAAATATGACAGAGATTTACAGCACTTTCCTTCAATACAACACCTTTTCATCAACACAACACAACACAACACACTTAATGGAAATCCACGAGTATACCTGGATCTTTGCTGTCGGCATGGTGGTGGCCTTTGCTGATGCCTTTGGTATCGGTGCCAATGATGTCGCCAATTCATTCGCTACATCTGTCTCTTCAGGCTCATTGACATTGTTGCAGGCCTGTATCGTCGCTTGCTTTACTGAATTCTTGGGTGCTGTCTTGCTTGGTGCTGAAACTGCCGAGACAATCAAAGGTGGCATTTTAGCCATTGATCACTATGTACAACAACCCGAAATGCTCATGCTGGCCATGTTCTGTGCTCTCTGCGGCTCTGCTACGTGGGTGTTGACCGCTTCTCGCTTTGGATGGCCTGTCAGTACCACTCACTCTATTGTGGGTGCCATCATTGGCGTCGGTATCTCTTCCTTTGGTGCCAACTCGATTGACTGGGGCTTCAGTGGCGAATTCACTGGTGTTGCTCAAATCATCACATCCTGGTTCCTCTCCCCTATTGCTGCTGGTGTCGTTGCTGCCATCATTTACATGATCACTAAATATGCCATCTTGCGTCGTGTCGAGAGCTTCAAGTGGGGTATTCGTTTGGTTCCCGTCTACTTTTTCTTCACTGCTGGTATTGAGGCATTCTACATTATCTACAAGGCACCTGGTGGTGGATCCAAGACCATGAGCATTGGCACTATTGTTGGTATTGCTATTGGTGTCGCTGCCTTTTGTGCTGCTTTTGGTCAATTCTGCTTCTGTCCCTGGGTCGTTCGCAAGATCAAGGGAAGAGAAAACCTCAAGTTGTACCACATGTTCTATATCTTCCTTGTCAAGAAGCAGCCTACCATTGATGAGCTCGTCGCTGCTGAAGAACGTATCAACTCTCGCCCTGCCTCTATTCGATCTGGTGCTCATCTTGACGACGAAGCTGCTGTGGACAACGAAGTGCTTTCTCCTGGCGAGGTCAACGAAAAGTTGAAGCAACTCAACTCGGACGCTGAAGTGACTCAAAGCGAGAACGTCGTCTCTGCCGTCAACACTACCACTGAACGCAAGGGCAACTGGCTCACTGCCAAGGCTATCGAGTACAAGACCAAGTTTGTTACTGCTGCTATGAACGGCCTTCGTCAAGATGTGCGCAACTTGGATAATGACAAACTCGCTCATGTACACGCCAACGCTGAGCTCTTTGAAGATGACGCTGAGTACCTGTTCTCCTTCTTGCAAGTCATTACTGCTTGTATGGCTTCCTTTGCCCACGGTTCCAACGATGTGTCCAATGCTGTTGGCCCCATTTCATCCATTTATGAGGTCTGGTCCACTGGTCAAGTCGACGTAGCCGGTAAGGTGCCTATTCCCGTCTGGATTCTCGTCTACGGTGGTGTTGCCATTGATTTCGGTCTTGCCATCATGGGCTATCGTGTAATGCGCGCTATGGGTAACAACATTACCTATTTCACTCCCTCTCGTGGTTTCTGTGCTGAATTATCAGCTGCTCTCACTGTGCTCACATGTTCTCAACTTGGCTTACCTGTCTCTACCACACATTGTATCACTGGCGCATCTGCTGCTATTGGTCTCTGTAACACAAATGGCTGGAAGGCTGTCAATTGGAAGATGCTTGCTTGGTGCTGGTTCTCTTGGTTCCTTACACTCCCTGCTGCTGGTCTCGTAGCAGGTCTCCTCTTTGCCCTCTTGGCTAATGCCCCCAAATTTGTTTAATAATTATATCATTTATTCATCCATTTCATATATTACACCTATTTATCTAAATAATCCCTCAGCTTGCCATGTCGAGCCAAAAAATAAAATTGTAAATACTATCTATATAAATATAACGAATCATGTTGAGCTAATTTTCTGCTGCTGCTGCTGCTGCTGTTCATTATGGATCTCTGTAAATTTCTCTATTAATGAGGATATGCCCAACAAATAGCCTTCATCGGGCCCATCAGGATTCTCTGGTGGATATGTAAAGTCTGCAGTATCATCATTGGGAGACACGCATTTAGCGAAATCAATCATTCGCACATCTATTCTACAGTCCTTGGAGTTTTCTGGCTTGCCACCGTCATAGATAAGTAGTAGCGAAGAGGCGTAAAATCGATATCCCTTCAAGGACCGGATGATACGACCTAGTCGATTCAGCTTTTTCAGCAGGACAGGAATGTGGTTCCATCGACCATCCAAGTAATCCACCAAATTCTTCTTGAAGCCTTCCTCATCCAGCAATCTTCCCATGTATTTGTCGTGGAAATCAAATCTCTTTTCGTCGCGTTTATACACCTAATGATAGTAGGATGGGACAAATCTCTTTAAATGCATGTAATAAACCACCTCTCTCTCTCCATGACAGTGATTGACATACCTGCATACCACAGATTCTGACGCCCAATTGATGACTTGTCGAGTTGATACACTTGGATGTCTGGCTCTTCATCTTGACCTCGTTGGAAAAGACGCCATAATGACGATTGCCCATCTTTAGATCGAGCACACAAGGACACTGAATGTTGTCTGTCAGGTCTTCCAACAGTATAAATTGCTTGACCACGTTTCCTTCATTGAGCTGCTGGAGCTTCAGTCTGTCTCTTTCATATACTTGCTGGCCCCAAGGATTTGTGGGCGTTCTTCTCAACTGCCAGCGAGCAGACGAAGCAGAGGATGTATTGTCGTCGTTGTCGTTGTGGCCGTTGGTGTTGTTGTCGTCGTCGTGATTGAAAGCATGACTCGTAGTACTACCTTTGCGACTTATATCCAAACTGGACATGATGGCTTCGTCGTTTTGGTGTTCATGCAAAGACGACAGACTGGGTGTAGTCAAGCTGGCAGGCTCAGCGCACAGCGTCTCATTTGATTTCGTATTGTTGTCATTCAGCACGGATTTCAGCTGAATTGTCATCTTTTCTATCGCTGCTGCATCCTGCTCTTGTTGCTCCAAAGCATCATGCTGCAATTTCATACGTTCTCTCAGCGCACTTGGATTGAATACTTCGCACAACACTCGCTTGCGAAATTCTGTAAATCTCGAGTTGCATTCGTCGGCGTTGGGAGACCATTGCTGGAAATCTTCATTCAGAATGTCGGGTGTATTAGCAGTGGTTGCAGCTGTTGTACCTCTGTCGATTTGCTGGCTGCCAAGCGAGTACCAGTCCTTTAAAAGCTGCTCGTTATCATCGAAAATGACTTCTGGCAACAGGGCACGACTGTCTTGATAGTATGTGGCGTTCAATAAACCGAGATATTGCGATAAAAATGGCAGCAGCTCTGGATGATTGGATTCAAGATAGACGTAAAACTCTTGTTCCTTGGGTGCAGCTGGCTTGCAGATGGCTCGCTTTGAGAATCGAAAGAAGGGCGTATGACCGCCCACTTGATTTGTAAAGGGCAATAATGGTATCCCTGATGTGATGCGTTTGGGATCAAAGCTTTCATTGTGCTCGGCTGTTGCCATGGTGATATAAAGGGGGGGAAGGGAAGAGAGAAAGAGAGAAAATCAAATGAAATACCCAAGACTTGTTATATATAAAGCCCATTTAAACCTTATTTTCCTAAAGCTAATCATTACCACGTGCACTTTATAGCATTATTCAAGCTCTTTGAATAGAGAGTGCATGTACCCAGTGCGCGCATTTTGTTTATTTCATCAAAACAAGACAATGGTAGGCACATAGCCGTTCTTCATCACTTCCATGACAACTCCCTCATCGTATCCAGTAAGATAAGTCGATCCAAATGGATTCTGTTCGCTTGATCCTCGAGTCAATATAACGGGCTTCTGCTGTGGCGTATTGTCTTTGATGGCATTGCTGGTTTCCCAAGGAATACGCTCTTGAATGTCAGTGATCTAGCCGAGAAAAAAAAAACAAGGTTGAGTCCATGGTAAACTCATGTTTGATCTAATCTGGTGGTCTGTACCTTCATATCAGCAGTAACTGTGGTCTCACTTCCATCATCCACATCCACCAATAACGAGGCAGTGTCCACTTTTTTATCTGATTTAATATGCATTAATTCCTGCTTGATTTCATCATCCTCCAGTTGTATGCTTACTTGTATTCTTGGGAAAGATGATTTGAAATGGACACCGCTTGTATCTAGATATATTTGAGTCATTGCAATGATATAATCCATGCGAGTCATTTTGTACCTTTGGAAATCGTAATGACCTGGCACGTTACCATGGAGTACAATTTTCTTGCATACATGCAGCCCTCCATCGATCAAGATGTCTATGCCCAGGTGGAAATAGTTGAAAAAGTAATCTGTGGGCTGAACTAGAGAAGGATCTGATGTTTATTAGCATCCGCTGCTACTGCCTTTAGTCATGGCTCCATTACCTTTGTCCTTATCGTCACTGCCTGCTGCTGTGGTGGATGTATCACCGGATTTAGACTCAATGGGGTGTGATGATTTCGAAAGGACCGTAGTATCAGTAACCGAATGAATCTTCATTTTATCCTCCTCCTTGTAGAACGTTCTCGAGGGCTTGCCCAGATCGGCCAAGATGTCTTGAGCTGTGGTTGTATTGAGATGAATGGTAACGTTTTGATGCACAATACTGACATTGGCACTGCTCGCCAAGGCATTGGCAGCGTTCGTGCTGCTGTTGCTGCTGTTATTGGTCATGGTCGTGGATGATTTATCTAGTGATATATCGGTATCTGCTGTACTCCCATGTGTTGGAAATCGTAATGTAATGCCTTTGGTGGGCTTGGCAATAATTGTCTCGACCTCACGCTTACCCAATTTGCCGTATTTTGCAGAGTTGCTTGCATTTGACTCTGCAATGAATTTGGCTAGTGGAGGCACAGTCGCTTGTTGCCAGGTGTTGCTGTTGCTGTAGAGGATGACTTTGGATGCGATAGGTGTTGTGCCATCAGGGAACTCCAGAGGTAGATCGGTGGATGATTTGTAGAGGTTCTGGTGTTTGACGGGTATCGGGAAGGTGAATGCTAATCCAGGGTATTTGAGTGTGTAGATGCTTTGATTAGAGTCAAATTCACCGGGATAGGTGGGTCCAAAGGATTTGTATATCAGTAGAAATGTCGGGATTGTTCTGCTTGAACTGAGATTCATGCAAAACGCGGTGTTAATGCACCACCACAATTTGTAACCATCAACTGCACTTACCTCACATCGCTGCTCTGATAAACTAGCTTGACCTTGCTTGGGTCGTAGCACTCGACAGATTTCAGCCTCTGCAACGACCCATCGTATCTTAGATTGAGCCCGTTTGCTGGCAATGCTATAATAAAATCAAAATCTAAGGGATGCTAGGTACACATTTGAATGTGAGATTCTGGTCCTCCATGTAAGCAAGTGCTCTTTTCTGTACCTCTTGGCTGTACTTGAGTTCGACGGAAGGGAAAAACTGCGGCTTATCTGATAGGAAATGGATAGTGTCCCATAACGAAGAACCTAGCAATGGATTAGATTGAGCAGACATGATGCAGGCGACGCTCATTCGCTTATGGTACCTAATCTAAATGGCCCCAGACTTCTTCCTGGTATAATAATGAGTTCTATTCTCTTTGAGCGTGGCTTTTGTTGCTTTTGAGTATCATTCATATCCACCAAAATTAGAAAGAGAAAGAGAGAAATAGGGGTGAGAAATTAAACGAGATGGCAAGCTATTTATTAGGCAAGGCGTGTCACAGTTTGCAAAAGTGATAATACCACACACATGATCAGCTTATGGATCTAATTGAGAGATCAACAGAAACAAAACCAGAAAAGTAACAAGGCTGGAGATAAAGGTCAATATCACCATGTTACTGCTCGTTTTCACTGGAATTGCGGGATCAAATACATGCTTGAATTGTCGATGTCGCATGTACGCAATCAGGAGCATGGACACGCCAAATGAAAAGAAGGCCAGCGCAATGTGATAGAATTCAATCGTGAACACCTTGAGTATGAGAAGCCCCATTGAAAATGCTGATAGTGCTGTTCTCCAATAAGCGCCTTCAAATGTTCTTTGATAGGCTGCTTTGATGTGAGTAACACACACACTATCCTTTTTGATGTAAGCTGGACAACAAACCTCGAATGTCTTGTAGCTCTGATTGACTCAGTAACATGTTGATGATGGAAAAAAGAAAGGAGAAGAGGGGAAACACTTGTATTCATACTATACACGAGTATAAGCTCATATTTATACTTTCAACATGATCAAATTAACGTTTGGATCTCTTTAGAACAAACATGATCATGCATTCACTATGTATCAAACAATTTAAAGTTACAGCTGGAGAATGTTCTTGAACTAGTAGCAACTAAAGAACTCTATAGTAACCAGTGATGCTGTACTTTTACTATGGGGTTCTTTCTCATCATCCCAGGCCATCGTATATAAATCCAGCTTATATTTGAGCCAATATGAGCGAGAAAAGTTGGATAAATATGGGGTTAACCGATATGAATTATATATTTAAATACTAAAACATACTTTCTATATGTATATCCTAAACGTATGTACTCAAATCTCGACGTCTACAGTGTTTTTTTTACACGAACGGTAACTGCCTGAGCAAACCACAGCCTTAACTGGGTTTGAATTTGGAGCCTCCACACTGGTCTTTTGGAACCTTGTTTTGGACATCTGAAACCCTTTTATGGGCAATTACACAAAATGTTACTATATAAGCGACAGGTGTTTCTTAACACATGTATATGCAGAAAAGACCAAGGAATCCAACGGTGCTACTTTCAAGGTGATTCTTCCATTCTGTATGAATTGATTCCCAAAAAACGTGTTTTACGTTTTTTGAGAAAATGTTTACAAAACGCATAGTAAATTGACCTAAAGATAGTTACACACGATGCTTTACATCCATGCGGTTGTTTTGAGCTTAGGAACACTATAGTAGAAAACCTCGTTTTCGAGGTGAAAACTTCCATCTTTTGAAATCATCAAATTTTCCTGTACTAGTTTTTTTTTTTTTAAAAAAAAATGTTTTTATTGTTGCTCCGTGTAAATAGGGCCCGAGGGCACTATCAAGAGGCGGGCGCAATTTAGTGTTGTTAAAATAGATGCTATTATAGAAGGCAGGAGGGACTATGACGACGGATGGACCTGTACTAGTACAAGGCCAAAATGCTCAAAAATCGATGATCAAATCTTTCCCCAAAAAATAGCTGGAAAGCAATCCATAGCCTAATGTGAGGTCGTAGAACACGATTGCACTTGTTCCGAGGTCGAGATCATGCTTTGTTGGCAAGTTACAAGCGATTTAAATTGCTAATTTTACAGTGGTAAACAGCATTTGAAGGCTGATCACTCGATAATGCGCCTTTTAATGTCTGATCTAATGGTCTGCAGTTGTTTATTTAGCAGAATAGTGTAGTATCAAACACTTCATCCATCGAAAACGGCGAAATTTCACCAGGACTTTCACGTAGATTGACTGTAGTAGTATTGATATTCTAGCGCGTGGCATTTAGCGTATTCCTACATCTGATACTACCTTTTGTATATATTCTGCTTGTATACTCTTGAACCTTTTAAACTTGAATACATATATCAATCTTTTCTGATCCGGTACTATGCGTCAAATGTTGAACAAAGGTTTCAGACCGGATCGGTAACGGATAAATCTACACTGCCGTACCGATTTGCATATATAAAAACCCTAGCACATCCAACATTTGACACATTTCTTTGTATATTTATTTTCTTCATCGCCAACTAATATCAAAAAAACATGTCTTCATTAGCTACCTTGATCTATACTCCTCGCTCAATCGGGCTCTTTGCCAATGGTGTATTTACCGGTATCGGTCTCTGCATGAATTACGTCTGTGTCCCCGCGATCAAGGCTACCAAGGATCCATTGCCCGTCTTTTATCAAGTGTATGGCAAAACCTCTAAAATCGCCAAACTCAGTATTGTTGTGAGCACAGTTGCCAATGCTGTCTGCTACTACAGAACCAAGGACACTCGCTTCATCTACTCTACTGCACTCTCCTTTTTAAGTATCCCATTCACTCTGATTTTCATGATGCCTGTCAACAATCAGCTGTTTGCTATGGAGAAGGATGGTGTCAACTATGATCGCAAGCAAGTTCAACAACACGTTGCAAAGTGGAACACGCTTCAATATGTCAGAACCCTTTCTGGCACAGCCGCCTTTCTGATTAATATTCTTTACCGCTAAAATGACTTCTCTCTTAATAAAAATCAATGATATAATTCGTACCAATGTAATATTTCCTCGCTTGTTTGATGTCAGTACTGACAGAAATCACTTGTAGCTGAATCAAGGCATCGGTTGCTATGGTAAATATATGCAACTGGTAAAATGCCACTGCACATCCATCCACACATACGTATGCTGCGAAATGCAAGTAATGATGGGTTTATTAATCAAGAGTTGTAACAAGTACTACTATAATCGTTGCTGATATTGTCTAATTTGATGCCAAACAAATGGCTCTAACTTCGCATCCGTTGGTTTACTCAAGTCTAGGTTATTCCAAATGCGTTTGTAAGCTGATAGTATCTCCTTTGCTGATAGTTTTGAAATGTCAACGACCTTTTCGCTATTTTGTTCATCGTGCTCGCTCACTATGACTTGTTGTTGTGCGGTATTGGTAAGATGCGTCCACTGATCAGCACTGTACAGCTTACCATCCTGTATAGAGGAGAATTCATGCAGTCGAATTGTCTTTTCAGGCGGTGTCGCTGAATCGTCGCTTTCATCTTGCTCCAGTGTGCGCACTCGTTTCCTTGAACACTCTTGCTGCTGTAGTAGTTCCTCCTCGTTGGACCATTGGATCAATTGCTCGTTTTCAGTAGGTATTTGGTATGCAGTCATTGTTTGAATGGAAGAATGCTGGGTATAATGCTGATGCTGATGTAATGAGTTTATTATGTACAAGAAACAATGTTCAAAAGAGAGAGGAAAAAGCAAATGGAAAGACGCTTTGGTATTTATAATTTTAGTTCTCCGGCTTTCTCGTGCTTTCTGGTACTACTGCCCTTCTTCAAACCAACACTTGACTAATGGTATTAGCTGATCTCCCAACTGAGTTGCGTCCACCTATGGGTATTATTATTAGCTTTCTTAAGGAGACTCGAATAGGAGAAGAGGATTCTTACATTGAGCGAGGAGATTGCTGATAGGGATTCCTTTAATGATTGCATGTTGCTCAGGATGGCTGCATCTGTGAGAAGAGCAGATACAAATATAACCAGGCAGAGATCTTTTTCGTATATACAGGCGTCTGTAACATGATCATACATGCTGTTCCATATCACCAATTTCATGCTGTTCAATCCAATGATGGTGAATGGCGATGATGGTTGCTTGGCATCCTCTTGGTCGTCTTCCTCTTCAATGTCTGTGTATTCGTGGTCATCGTCGTCGTCTTGGTCTTGGTCGTCTTCTTCCTCTTGCTGCTCTCTATCGACGAACGGCATATCATCGACTACGGTAAAAAGCGATTGCAATACGCCTACAAACATGGGCAAGCGTTCCTCCAGCGCACTGGATGCGGGTGCCAAGTATTGCACAATGTCAGACTCTGGGGCATATTCGTTTGTGAGCGCCTTTTTCGAGTACAAACAAAAGGAGGGCAGTGGAAACAACAGAGACTGTTGCGGGTCTGTTTGTTTATCAGTGGAGATCGACAAGGACGATGAAAATGAGGGCGACGGCTTGATGGAGCCACTGCTGCGCTTGGTCTTGATCGGTGGAGATGTTGCTGCATCTGTCGTGGAGATGGAGGTCAATGAACTGAAAGACGGGATGGCAGAGCAAGACGCTGCCTTTTGATGGTAACCCATGATATGACTGAAAGATAGAAAGGGAGGAGAGAAGCGAGGAAAATTTAATTAATTTATTTGCTTATATAAATGACGCTCTGTTTATAGCTCAATTTACGTCATTTGTTTGTTACAGTAGGTGTCATCTAACTCATCCTGCTCCATGACCAAGGAATCATGTCTGTATTCTATAGACAAGAGATCAGTAGATGCGCAAGCATGGCTCAGGTACAGCAGGGCGACGCACTTACCCTTCTCCAGGCTAATGATGTTGGGAGGCACTTGATCCTTGTAATCTTTGCTATTGCGGTTGGACCTCCTCTTTTTGAGATAGTTGTTCTTGATTCTGTCTGCCGATGTGGTGGCTTCAGGCACAACGGTCTCCTGCTGCTCTTTGGTGTAGAAGACGTACTCAAATTCGCTCATGAGCAGTGTAAAAATGCCGGATGGAATCGATAGTGTGGGTGCAAACACAATGCCAATGTTGCGCAGTGTCATCTTGTTGATATCGGCATTGTGCACGATATGAATCAAATGCGCAATCAGGGTTCGCAGCAGCGTATAGTTTGCCAGGGGCAGAATAGATACCAAAAGACCCAGTTCCTGGATTTTACTCTGCTTGTCTTTGATCTCTACCGACGAGGGAGCATGTCAGTACATACAAATGCGTCTGCGCATAATAACTTATTACCACAGATCAAGAGGAAATCATTCAACAGCTCGTTTGTCAAGACATTGATAGGAAGCTCTCGCAGCCAAGCTTTCAATAGACCAGCTACCACGTGTACGTCGACATCCATGTACTTTTTATCCAACAAGTCGACATCGCCATATTCGCAAAACTGCTGCCTGAGATGACTGATCTGCACCGAACTCCCGCTCAAACGGTAGATGCCCTCTTCATGAACGGCATTCTTGTCTTCCAGATAGGCGATGCATCGATACACAATGGCGGGCAGTTGGTATCTTTCAGAGATTCGGGAAACTCGGATAGCTGCCTCGAGGGGAACACCAAATATCTGGAACATGGGCGTAGTGGAACATGCACTGCTACCACTACTGGATGTTTCCTCTGCATTGTTTATAAATGGAAATGAGAGTGTGTGTCTGATATTGGTGGCATCTACGATAGGCACTACTGCTGCTGATGCGGGCAAAGAAGAAGAGGCGGCAGCGGCGTATGGTGTCGTCGTCGTATTGAAGAATTGTTTACGTCGAGACCAGAATGATTTACGGTGCTTCTTGCTCTTGTCGTCGCTTTGCAATTCCAATGGCAGTGAATCGGCACTCGCCTTGAGAACAACAGTGCGTTGCTGTGCTGGCTGCTGAACAGATTCGTCCATACTGGAGCGGGTGTTGTTTTGCAAGGACACATGCTGTTCAATGTACATGCTCTTGTGGTTGCTGTTACTGCTGCTCCTTGCAGGCAATGCCGTCGACCCTGATTTGTGTCGTGGCATGGGCTTTTGCTGCTGTTTAGTGGCCATTAAGAGTGCTTGTACCCATGTATCTCGCTCAGCATCCGATGACGCCCCGAGTATGATGGGTGCTGATTCATGGACTATGACAAAAGCATGCCCAAATGGTTCCACATTGTCACTTGCCTGCTTGCCAATCTGAGTATCGTGATTCAGTGGAATGCAACGGACATGGAGGCTGCCTTTGTGAGTCTATTAGGCTTATACATCAGTAATCCAGCGTCGCCTCAATGACTACCCCCCCCCCTCTTACGCTAAAGTATCTCAACTCGGATTCAAACAGAATAAAGTAATACGATTTCCAACCACCGATGATATGTTTTCCTCTTTTAGACAGGTAGCCTTGCTGCTGCTTGGATGATTTCGTTGAAATGAATGCATACACTGGCGATACATCGCCTTGACACTGAAGCGCCTGCTTGAAGAAATCCTCCATCATGGTTTTCAGCTGCCTTCTGTCGACGGAATCAAGAGCCAGATGAAATGAAAGCTGCAGATTCTTATGTAACTGGTTTTGCATGTTTTAGTTGCACAGAATTCATTTGTGTGTCTATTTAAGTCTTACTGTGTGATTCAAATGTATCAGGTCTGTAAATGTCTTTTCAACAGCCCAGAGCTCGAGGTGGGCCTGATCCATCACAGCCAGTGAAAACCGGCTCGAGTGCACTGATGTGATCTTGATGTGGGCCTTGTTGGCTTGTGTCGTAGCTAAAGTACTAGGAGTGGGTATGGACTTGCGGTTTTGGGTATAGTTGCTCTCGGGTGTTTCACCATGATTATTAGATCTATAAGGCGATCTTGGTGGAGGAGTTGGTATAGACTTGGTTTTGAGTAGTAAATCGTCTCGTTCAGACGTTACGTTGGCGAGGGCTTGCTGCAATTCTTGTATAATGGCACGCTGCTTCTCGATAATGTGCCACAAGTCTTGCTTGGACTTGCATTTCTGGGTATCTTTGAGAGAGGATGTGTCGATGGTCGAGTGCGATGAGTAGGAACATGATGAGGCAGTGGATGCTGTGTGAGTGGGTATGAGCATTGACATGTGCTGGTATATAAGAAAAAGAGAGAAGAAGAGAAAAGAAAAAGAAAAAAAACTCTAATTTTGATGTAACTTGAACCAGCTCATTTATAGTAGAGCCAAATGCCACACACAGAGACACAAGCTTAATCTGACAAGTAGTGGATAGTAGTAGGCCAATCAATAGTAAGCTTTCCATTTATTAGTCTGGGCCATGTAGGCGTGCTGCCACCCCTCTTCTCTATTTAATTGTCTATACAGTGTTTGGAGATAGAATGTCACTATATGCAAAGGTGTTAATATCAAGCACACTCAAACGTGTAAATTGAATGTTACCATAGTTGTAACCACTCTTCATCACGGGTATGTCGTCCGAGATAATTTCGGAGCTCCAAGAAGATCCACACCTTAATCCAGTGGCCTCCTCGCAGCTGAGGATCCTTCATCTCTGTCAATGCTGCTTTGCCGCCTTCCTTGATGCTGTAGTCTCGGAGCACGGGCAGTGCGTTCTTGAACAGGTCCAGGTCAGGGTTCAGCTGTCTTCCAATGCCCTCCAGCAGCATGATGCTGACGACTACATTGATAAAGTCGCCTTCCATCTTGACGTGATGGGATCGCACCATGTTCATGGTCTCGTGCAACAGATTGCCAATCTTGACGGTGCCCAAATGAAAGGTGTTTTGCTTCAGGCCGAGAATCAAGTTCTGCATCCGCAATGCAAACACGTCAGGCTGAATCACAGCTTCAGGGGATCTGCATCGCTCCACCATCAGTTCGCCCACCCGGTAGCCGTCGAATTGGGCCACTGCTTGGAACAGGTCCAAAAAGTTGCGTCGGTTGACGTCGTTGAGTTCGTTGACCAGGCCGGTATCGATAAACACAAGGCGCGGCGAGTAGCCCTCTCGCTGCAGCGACTCGAGCTCCTTCTGCACTGCCTCGGGGTCGTGCTTTACTGCTAGAATGCGGTTCACGGCCGACTCACCGTCGTCTTTCAACTCTCGTCCCAGTAGCTTTGACCAGGCCACTCTCAGTCGATGATGCGCGGACGGTTTGTAAAACTCGACCATGATGTTTCCGGGATGCAAATCTGCATGAACAAAGTTGTAGAAAATCAACATGTGCTAGCACGCGCATAAGAATGAGTCTCTCCATAAAGAACATGCCACGCCAACAAGGTAATTACCAAAAACGCATTCAGTCCAATATCGGCAATCTTGTGGTCGAATACAAACTCCAGGTCGTTCTTGCGCGTATAGGACGTTTGGTTGAGAAACAGATCAAGCGGGATGCCCTTGACGTATTCCTCCAGAAGCATGTCCTTGGTGGTAAAGGCTGCTAGCGATTTGGGAAACTTGACGTCTCTGGATCCCGCAAAATACTCGTTGAATCGCTTCAGATTGTTGCCCTCTCCCCTCAAATCCAGCTGCTCCTTCATCATCTCGCCAAACACGCGCACTTCGTCTGGCAACGAGAGCCAATGGATGGTCGGGATCAGTGTCAGCAACTTGGCCACACACTCCATAATGATCAAATCTCGCTGCACAATCTGGCGTGCCTTGGGATGCAGCACCTTGATAGCCACCGCTGTGTGCAGCATGATTGGCTTGCCTTGGCTGTCGAGTGTCTGCACCGAGTCTGTGGTGATGGTGTTGTCTTGCAGCGAAAATTGCGCAGCGTCATGGCCCAGTAAAATCTCGGGTCGGATGCGAGCCTTGTAGACCTGCGCAATGGCGCCTACACCCAACGGCTCTGGATTCAACTCTGTAAACACCTGGTCTAGTGGTCTGCCGAATGCTTCCTCTATCACTTTCTGGGTATAACTGAATGGATGTGGATCCACATGTGAGTGTAGTTTGGATAATCGAGTGCACAAGGCTAATGGAAACAGATCGGTGCGGGATGCCACCCATTGAGCAAGCTGTTCAACAAGGGTCAGCGTCCCCCCCTCCTCATGCAGCACACACACACACATTGAGGCGCTTGCTTACCTTGATAAATGTAGGCCCAGCTCTCTCCATCTGTGTGGCAAGGAAATCATACCACCACAAGGTGCCTGCCTTTTCGTCTTCGTCCTCTTTTTGTCCAAAAAATACAATGGGCACAGTGATGGCCACCGGCAAAAATAGCAGCAAGATGTGCGTTAATCGTCTCAGCGTTAATATCGGCTCTAGTAAGTAGTCATCGAGAAACTGTAGAATACGTTTGCATAGTCGGATAAGCATAAATCTGGACTCGTGCGTCAACTCTGCGTGCTCTATCTCTGCTGGAGTTGCAGGTGCATCGACACTGCCCACACGCACGGCCTTTTTATCGACGGAATGAAGGTGGAAAGGCGTACTTGCAAGCAAGGCAAGCGAGCCTTTGGAGCGATAAGCTTGTGTTGCGAGGACGATGGCAGGTCGAAGACGACGAAGCGTGCTGTGCTGCTGCTTTCCAAGAGAAAGGGGCCTTGTAGTGAGTAGTCTACTGTGCTGTTGCTGGTGGATACAAGGCCGTAATACAGCCTTTTGTAAAGGAAGTCTATGCATATGCGTTGTAATCTGGAGTGAATAAGAAGGAAAGAAAGAGAGAGAGATATTCCCAAAAACAATTAAAATAAATAAAATCAATGCCGGTCGTACAGACGAAAATTCATCATCACGACATCACTACTGCCCGCTCTACAGCTGCGATCGATGCTACCACAGACATGTTGAACAACTCGTCGGTATAATATATGTTCCGAGTTCCTTGATCCATATTGATGTTATCGAGTAGTATTGTAGAGCAGAATTGCCTGGCATTTGGTCTACTGGTCAAAATATGGTGATCAACATGGTTTACTTGTAGTACCGCTGAATGATGGTATATGCGTTGTTGTCCGTTTGTATGAATATCAAGTCTTTGTCTATGGTATTGGTTGGTGTATTCATCAGCATATACATATAATGTTGGCATGGACCCAGTAAGTTGGCATATCTCATTCAATCGTCAACAGGCTCCACATTTGCGATTATGAAGAAACTAGATTTAACCTATCCGTTGCCATGGTAACTATGAGAAACCATGGCTGTATCGTCTCAAGCCAAGTACCCATAGTTGATTACAGGCAAACAACATGCTCGACCAAGCACCGAAGTGCTTCATATCAACCATACAATGCCTCTGGATGCACTCAACTCTTCTTCTTCTACTACTACTACTACTCAAGAGCAACCTACTACTAGTTGCATTTGATCGCAGGCTTTGGCACAATGTTAGCGAGAGAGCCCGGCAGTCACTTTGAAAATCTTTTTCCTCATCAACATGTTGAATGCCATTTGAATTGCTCTCTTTTTGTCCTCATCAAATAACAAGAAAATCAACACGATGGCTCCTGTTCAACGTCCCGATAACATTGCCACCATGATCAATGGTGTTGAACGCTACAACCCCGAAAATGTCAATGTCCTTGAAGAATACTTGTCAAAGCAATGTGAATCTGGCGAATATGATTTGGAGGCCAACTTGGCCATCCTCAAGCTGTAAGTCTAACACTGAAGCACTAGATTCTCGGGACTAAACACAAGCGCTGCTGTTGTGTAGCTACCAATTCAACCCTGCTTTAGCAAAGGAGCCTGTTATTGTAAAGATCCTTGTCAAGGCCTTGACTGCCATCCCTGCTCCTGATTTCAATCTCTGTCTCTATCTCTTGGCCGAGCACTCTGTGAGTCCCATCTGACATGCACACATACACACAATACTCACTCATACACACTCTTCATCACCCTCATAGCATCTCGAATCTATTGAAAAGTTGACTGAATTACAACAACTCTTGGAACAAGCTCGTTATGCCAAGTTTTGGCAATCCGATCTGAAGCCATGGACAGCCGTTGTCCCCAGCTTTGAGACAGAGATTCGTCTTGTCATTGCTCGCGTTATGGCCATGTCCTATCAAACCATCAATGCTGCTTCTTTGGCTGCTAACCTCGGTTTGACTGGCGACGCGTTTGACAAGTTTTGTCAAGATCAACAATGGCAAAAGTCTGGTGATTTGGTTCAAATTCCCATCAACAAGGATAACGAAGCCAAGGCCGTCGTCATTAGAGAGAACATCAAGTTTGAACAATTGACAAAGGTCATTGGTTATTCCAACGAAATGTAGAAAATGCTTTTATACGATATATTATACACACACCATACACGCAAACGTCAAACCACAAAAAAAAGGAGGGCGCGCTCACGCATTTCACTCACTCTCACTCGACATATTTTATTACAGCACTCTCACCTAGTCAACCTGCTCGAACATGAAATAAATATGAATGAATTATTGTAGATTAGAACTATATACAAATGGAGGGGATTAGGAATGGATTGTAAATCTGGACTTACAGCGTTACTGGTTGAGATATCAGGATATTATGCTCAGATGAGGGATGGCATTGGAGTTTAGTATGAAAAGGCAAGGGCTAGGCCTTCCTGGCTTGAAGGATGAGAAAGACTGTACCAAAAATCCAAAGATCAGATAACAGTACTGAATCCGCTATGATGCGTTTTCCTTCCAGACTACGAGTTGTGGTAAGCTTTCTAGTCTAGTAATTTTATCACTGCGCTATCAATGAGAGGCCCAATTTGCTGATGCTCCAACAACCTGGATATTCTCTTCATTTTCATTGATTGCTGCATATACAGCAATGATTTGGTAATGACCAAGACGCTGCAATAGCATCAATCATTTCATTGTTGATAAGACAGATAAACTGCGAAAATGACCCAATAAAGCAGTTCTCTTCATTCTGGTGCTGGCTGAATAACTGCTTTTGACGCGGCCCTGAACATCTTTTGATATAGCTGTGCATTTGACATAAAATTCTCATGCATGACACATTGAAGCACTCGAATGTCGACAATTCAAGTGGGCCTTTACTTTTGACATTGCTTGTTGGATGGCATGGGTGTGTGTGTGTGTGTGTGTGTGTGTGTGTGTGGTGATGGATTTTCATGTAACCCACGTGTTTTTGGCGGGTTGTTGTCTGGCGCTCGGATCTCTTCCCCAAGATGTCAAACGAGATTTGCACTAAAAAAAAGCACAGTTTTGGTACACAGACCATGTTTGTTGAACGACATTGCAAACGGTGAAATGAAAAATCAAGCCATTTCACTTTGAGTATTCGTGGAAGCTGTCAAGATGTATATATACGAGGTGCACTTTTCTTTCTACAAATAAAACAACAACGTGTAACAAGTTCTGCATCTCAACAAGACATTATGCTGTGATGCCATCATCGCGATATTGCACATCTCTCCGCATCCCAACATTTTACCGTGATGGGATGCGCAGAATTTGTAATTGTAAAGCTTTCAGTGTACAGTCTCTGGTCTGAAAATAGCTTTGCGTGTACCAAGACAAACCAACTTTGCTCGCATGAACATGTCATTTTTGGGTTTATCTCTCTTCAGATTGACTCATCGTCCACACGCCATGAAGATGGCGTCTATTGAATTTTCCATGTTTCAAACCAAAATGTTATTTCTGTCGAAACCAAGCGGGAAAACACCCGAATGTTTCTCATGTCGTTGACGCATCAAAGAGTATAAATACAGCGCTAGAACTCGCTGTCAACTGAAAAGAATTCCTCATCTGCATCTCTTTGATCCATCTCATACATAAACACCATCACATCATGAAGTTCTCTGCCATTGCTCTTGTCGGTTCGCTCATTGCTGGTGCCTCTGCCTTGCAAAACTTCCAGACTGCTGATAAACAACTCAACATTAGCTCCCCTTTGCTCAATGGTGTTTATATTGCTGGTCAAATCCTTCCTTTGAGCTACACTCCTCTCAGTCCAAGTAAGTGTATAATGGTTGTGTGGGAGAGCCAATGTGACAGTAAGCGCATTGACACGTGTATGCCTTTGCTTAGACATTGTTCTCAACATCTACCTCAAGGGTGCCAATATCAATGAGTCTGCCGTCGCTTTGAACGCTGACACTTCCAATGACCCCACCAGCAACGTCCCTATCAAGGTTGACAACATGACTTACTACCAACATTCCATCAACTATGCTATCCCTACCACTTACCCTGCTGGCAACTATGAATGTATCTATGAAAACGTTGCCACTCATACCAACACCTCCATTCCTATCAGCGTCCTTGCTTATGTTCCTCCCCCAGGCGCTTCATCCGCTAATTCCACTGCTGTCTCTGCTGCCCCTACTGCTTCTGAAACCTCCATCATCCTTGCCCAACCTTCCAGTAAGTTTGAGAACATGTTGTTCTAATGAGCTGTTGCTAATTGCTTTGTCTAGGCGCTTAAATGTGTTTGTTAATCGTTCACTGTCCTTGTCTTAAATACATACATCATCTTTTACTTGCTAATAAAGCTACTATCTTTCTGTCATTATATGCTGTATTATATATGCGTCTAGATTCAGAAACGATTGCTAAGGATGGGTTGATGAGGCTTCGTAATAATCCATATGTGTGTGTGGGTGTGGGTGTATCTCGACTTGAAGGGGTTCTTGATGTGTATGTAGTGAACGTTGCGAAAATGCTGGTATGAAACTCATAATCTATAAAACGAGTGCATCCAAGCTTCAGTGATGAGCCGTCTTTGCCTATCTTGCTGAAATAATTAAGTATTCCACAAATGCACACCTATTGACTTTTAGTTCTTTCGTGAGGGCACTCCCTAGCTTGGCCAAATCAGACATTTTTACTCTCTGCCATGTGCTATCGCATCGGTAGATTCAATCCTGACAAATTGCAAATACAAATGCGAACGCCGCGGTGAAATGCAAAGCTATCGTTCTGTTACCATTGCATATGAACGTCAGCCTTACTTTGCGTGTAGAATTGATAGTCTCTACGACAACTATAGTGCTGTTAGTATCATAGAGCAGCAGTGCAATGGAATTATCTGGCTGAAACTTACTTTATTAATAAAGTGTCCTGACATCTACTATTGTGTTATATATCTAGCAGAGATTTTCAATAAATTAATGTCATCATCAGCATGACACCTATTGAATGTTTAGACGGCATATTATAGATCAAGGTTCTCGTGGAGCTTTGACCAAAGTAAATAGGTAATCTCTTGGACCATAAAGTGTTTACCAATACCTCAATTGCAATAGCTCGTACTTCTTGATAATGATTTACTTCGTGAACAGCCGTGTCAATTGAAGGAGACCAAAATTTTGGCTCATGAAAAAATATCATGCCAGACTTTGTTTGAACGTTTCCATGCGAATTGAGCCGTCTCAAAAATTTTCTCTGCAAATGTCTATAAAAAGGCTTCATTGCTCACAACCCTTTTCTCTATTTCTGACCCTTTTCTCTTTTTTCTCTTATAATTTCTCTTTGAATTTGGATTTTGAATTCGGATTTTGAATTTGGATTTTGAATTCGGATTTTGAATTCGGATTTAGAAGATGGAAGAATGAAAAGAAATGATCCTCCAACGAAATTTGATGAGAAAGACGATGGCGTCGTTGGATTTCAGATTGGATGGGTTGCGATTGATGGATGATGGATGATTTTCAAAACAAGTCTATTTTTGGGCACTGATCTTGACAAGATATATACGGAAATCTGTTAATCACGAGTTTGTTGTGACAACAGATTGATAAAAGAGGTGTTGCGCAATCCTGCATTGAAAACTGGTAGGCTCTAGCATGCTTTTTTTTCAGAGTAGCACAGGTTGAATGCTTTTTTTTTTTTGGCATTTCACGAATACGGCAAAGCGTGTTTTCATGCCATAATAATATAGTATGATGAACTTTAGAGAAGAGTCCATATACTGTATGTACTGTTGTATACTTAATTTGAAGGGGTTCATAAGAAGCATCATACATAGCAACTAGTAGTTTTCCATTGGCCAGATTCGATGTCCATTAATTAACGAATTCTTACAGTTTACATGCAGTGTGATAGATTTTACTAATGTTAACCTAACCTCTGGATTTATGTATTATTATACAGTACTATGAAACGACCCTTCTATTGTACGTGAGTATTGCGTTATTTTAACATTACATTTAATACACAAAAAAAAACTGAAATGCACAACCGATCGATGGCACTATTTTTGAGTGGCAGCCTTTCAGAAGCTGCATTGAAGCATGACAAGTGGGGTTTCTATGATTTCTAAGGTTTTTTTCAACAAAGCATAGACAAAGTTTCCATAGTTTTCTGCCTTCTAGTGGTAATTAGTGTGTAGTAGCAAGAGATAGCAATTATTTGAGGCCTTGATCGAATCTGTAGCACTAGCTACCGTGGATCTACAGGATGCAAAAGGTACTTTTCTCAGCCAAATCATTCAAATTCAACCTGCAATTTCTTGTCTTCTAAGCACTTCTAGATGCTCGGAATAGTGCCAAATGATTGCTACCGATTACCATTTACATCCTAAACCTTTATTTTTATTTTTTTTAGATCGATCCGAATCGTCGAAAATTCACGATTTTTCATGAGGTACCCCTCATGGTTTTTGTAAAAAATCAAACGATCGCACTTTTGGAGGCGAAAACGACACTTTTTACTATGATATATATAAGATCAAATTGACCGCACAGATGTAGGGTAACCTGTGCAACTGTTATTTTGAACGTTGTATATGCTAAATCTCGACTTTTCTTGGAAAAACTGCTTTTTATATTTTCTAAAAATTCTTTATCTTTTCATTCTAAAGGTACATGAAAATTGACAACATTGAATGCGCCTTTGAATTCTCCCCTTAAGTTTATTAGAAAGTAGTATACGCTGAGCACACTTTATATAGCTAATTTTAGCAAGAATGTTTACAAATGTCAAATTATGTCGATTTTGATTCAAAAAAATCATCCCAAAAAAATCATTTGGGTACAGTCACCACAGTGTAAAATGTTCATTGTACACGTCATTCAAATTCTGTGTGCTCTGTGCTGCGGCAGCCTATTGACTGCAGTCACCCTCAGCAACGCGTTTTTTTTTATTTATTTTTTTCACGCTCCCTTTCCACCCTGTTTTTGCACTGCACTTTTTCTATTAAACCATATACTTTTTATTACTTTTGATTGAATACAACACCAATTTCGACAAAAGAAGCATGCCCTTGCAACCACCAGTACCCAAGACGACATCTTTCAAGTTTGTTACAGTAGGTATCAGCCGATAGAGGCCACTTTTTGCTGTACAATATACAGTAATACTAATTATACAGTTTATTTCAGACCAGTTCGTTGCAATATATTTATTCATTGTGTTTGGTTTGTATTTGGTTTGTATATTCCCCTTTTTTGGTTGCCATGGGTTTGGTTGTCATGGATTACATTCATTCAACCTTTTACTATTTTTTTTTTCTCGTGATACTGTGCATTCTTCTTCAGTTTGCTGTATTGCGATTTATTCCTTCCCCCTTTTCTGCACGCAACTATTTTTCTGTTGCTGTACCATAGTGCTATGGTGTATCTTTTGATGCATTGTATTGCTGGCAGTGCTACTCTATTGTGGAGTAGCCTTGCATTCTTTTTGTTCTTCAAGTATTACTTCTTCTGTTGTAATACTGGTGGTATTCGTGTACTTGCTTCGTATGAGGTAATCACAATACCTTTTTTCTACTACTCTTTTCTTTCTTGTACTCGTCATTTTGATGATACACATTGCATGTTACCTTTTTGTATGTAACTGTGTTGCGATGTTTTTGTTCTTCATCACATTCTAGCAATGCCCTCTTGTTATATTTCCCACTTTTTATGGTTCTTTGAGCCATAACCCTCCTTTTTCGTTGTGTGGATAAGCCTATCGTTGAAGCACAACTAAATTTGATTCAGAGGCTGGGGGTAGATAGGCTGCCCTCACTTGATTGGTATCACTTACTTGGTGCTAATTGAGAGTCTCAACTGTTTGCACTATAAGCTGGGGTGTGTAGTAAGGCATATTCTGGCATTTTAGGGGTTTTTGATGATAACGTAGCTTAATACTAGTGTATTCGGCTGTGTTTAAAATTCCGCCTAACAAAAAAACAAGGGAGAACTATGGCAAAAATTTTCGAAGTCCGCGGCACTTAAAATAGCTTTTTAAGCGATTTTATTGGCTCAAATTTGGAGACAGCTCAGAGAAATAAAGCATTCGTATTGAAACTAAAAATGTAATTGAAATGAGAAAAGCACAATTAAACATTCAAAATGCATGATACAAATGGCTTAAGGTAACTACACACGATACCACCATAAGTATCAGACATGATCAAATACATTCACTATTCTAAAAAAAAGGGTGTTTGAATAAGTCTAAGCCTGTTCATTACATCCAAAAGTACAATTTTGCATTATACTGTACAACTTTTTAAAGGTTTAGGACTTTGTCAAGGATTCTCAAGGCACCACAAGCCAAGGAGGTAACACCGCTGCTGCTGCAGTTGATCAACGTCAAGGCGACAATGGCCAGACCAACGGGGCTGCATCCTTTACGATTGTAGAGACGGCAATGTCCTCCTCTGTGGATACTACACCTGTCCAAGGTGAAGCTAACGGCGCTGCCAAAGATGAGCAGGAACTCATGCATCCTGGTCAAGCGGGGTCATCGAGTGCTGACAATTCACAATCGGTTGTTGATTGGGTTACTGACGGCTTTTCTTCAGTCAAGTCAGTGATGAATGGGGATGCCCACATGGGTGAGGAAGTGGCCGAGACAACAATGTACCTGGCAGAGGACTCGGCTGGTGAGCAGACTAATCTACCTGACAAGGGTGATCAACGTCAGTCCTCCCCAGAGGCACCCAGTGGCGCTGAGGGGCACCAACGACAGTTCAACAAGGATGGATCATCTCTCAATCCGGAATTCAGCAGTAGATCGGGAAGGGCTATTAAAAGCCCTGACCGACTCTAAATCATCATTTTATTTCGATTAATGATGAACGGCCATAAAATTTCTCATATGAACATAGGTTCTATCAATTGTAGAACCTTACCCAAACAACACACCTGTTGTATGCAAAGCCTACGTTCACCAGCATGTGCCTGAAGACTACATGCACATCTGGCCCCACACACACAAACACGTGGACACACAGCGTGTGCCTGGACAAGTTACATTCACTTTCGCTCTAGCCACTCGACAACATGTTGTTTGTTTACATGCTGATCATCGTCTGTGCACTGGTAACACCCAAATCAACATGCTCCAAACTCTTTACTGTCAAGATCCACTCAATGCGTATACATCACGTTCATCACTTCATGTGTGTGCTCTACATCAGATATTCCACACCCGAACATATTAATCTCGCGTTCCACACATATATTCATCTTCAGTGTAGTAGTCATATCCAGGGATCTACTCTATTTCAATCAAGAGATGCCCTGTAATAAAGAAGTATCTTTGCTTTCGTTTAGATACAGTTGACAACTGCTTATTCATATTGTTTCAATCAACTTTATTAACACGAATTCATCAACACCAACACCCGCACTGACGACTTCGTCAGACTTGTACGAATCTGTTTGATAGTCAAATTCGTATGTTAATATACAATAAACTAAATATTAACTGCTTTCTTGCTGCTAAGTGGTATATAATCCGTTTTATTACCGCTAGGTTATAACGGATAATACAGTTAGAAGTTGCAGTAAAAAAAAAACCATGTTAAACTATATAAACCATAAAAAACAAGCGGCGATTGCGTGCCCCCGTGGCCTAATGGATAGGGCGTGAGACTCCTAATCTTAAGATTGTGGGTTCGAATCCCACCCGGGGTATCTTCATTTTGCAAAGGAGAGATATGTGATAGAAATCAATATGATTTTTTTTTTCCTGGATTGAAGTGGATTGTTTGCTTTTTTTTTTTTTACTAGTATCGATCATTGAAGGAGCCCAAGGTCAATCTTTGTTTGAAGAGAGCAGACGTGCGAATCCACTAGTCATCGCTTGATTTTCCAGCAATTTTTATTTTATTTTATTACAGTATCATCAGGTAAGAACCAAGTTTCTCTCACTGTATAATCCAGGTTGTCAAAACTTTATTTGCAAATGCATAGTAAAATGAAGCTCAAGCATCTGTACTGCTCAATGCAGTCATGCGTTGGATAAGATCGGTCATTCTATCATCAATAACTTTGATGTTGTTGTTAATTGACTCATCATTCTCTTTCAAACTCTGATTGAGCTGTTGTCATCAATGTTAGATTCCGTTCATTCTATTAGGTACATGAACTTACCAAATCACAAGTTGTGGTCAAGCTCTTTAATTCATCTGTCATCCTTGTTTGCTCTTCTGAAATAACCTTGACTGATTGACCAAACGATGCGGCCTCTGTGTGCAATGTCTGCAATGCCTTGAGTCTCGTCAACAAGGCAGGCGTTAAATTCAATAGTGGATCTACTTTTTCAAGAGTTGCAAATAGTTTGTTGATCTACAGAAATATGTCAAGACGTTGGCCTACCTACTCTATGTCACAGAAGCCTTACCTTTGCCTCATTATCATTGCCATCCTTGTTGGCTGCTTCAGTGGCAGAAGGGGTATTTTGAGGATTGATGGTGCTGGAGAGTCCAAATCCTAAGCCGGAAGTATCCTTGCGACCAGACTTTAGTTCGTTCAATCGATCTAAATCACTGTTCAAAACCTTGACTCTTCTAGCAACCATTTCCAATTGCCTGGGTTGAGCCAAGACAAGCACTTGCTGTTCCAATTTAGAGAGCGAGTTGACAAGAGAAGTAGAGGCAAGGTTTTGTGGCTATAGCATCTTGTCAGAACACATGTCCATGATCACTCAATACGTCTTGCTTACCAGTTCATCCAAAGCTTGACCAGCATTTGATCCAACAAGTTTCTCAATCTTTGCAATACGTTCATCAATGTCTGACAGTTTGCTCTCTTTCTGCATCTTGGCTGTCTCAGGGGTATAGAAAAGTTCATAGGTGACCATATCATTCTTATCGCTCTTTTCTGATACAGCTGTGCCGCTCTCTTCCTTCTTATCAGATGCTGTAGTGGCAGGTATACTCTTGAATGCTTCCAATTGCTTGATGAGTAATTTTGCGTCCTCGATAGATTTGCCGTAGTTTGACTTTTGACTCAAATCTTCATCGCCTACTTGTTGATTCATTCTGACAAGATCTGATTGTAAATAGGCTATTTGTGAAAGGATATCAGATTGTGAAATGGTTTCTTTGGCATCTGCTGGTTCCTACACACACAACAATAATCAGACAATGCAAGCTAGGTTTAAGATATAATACTCACTTTTGCCTTTTCCATTTCATCGTTCAGTTCCTGAACTTCGTACATCAAGCGACGTAATTTTTGTAAGGGTGTTTCATCCAAAGACAAGTTCTTGGGCAGGATTTCATATTCATTTGTTTCCATGGCTGGTGGACGCTTGACATAGGTGCGATACATGGCCTTCTTTCTACGAGTCAGACGGTCCGAGAAATCTAATATTTTGTTAAAAGTGCCTCTCTCCTGTACAAAAATGTGAACTATACCAGTATCAGTGGAATCAACAATGCTTCCCTTGAACTTGTTGGCAGCATCCTTGACAGAGACACGGGATTTCACCACATTCTCATTGTCGTCTTCATCGCTTGACTATGTGATATGGGTTCAGTGAGAAACGGTAACGTGAATCTAGAGGTATACTTGTGTACCTGGTTTTCGTAAGAAACGTTAGTAACATTGTCTGTTGAATCAGGCGTCTCGTAAACGTCTGGTTGATCGTCCTACACATGTGCATATTAGTGAGTTGCTTTGATTATAAGGCAATCATCAACTTACAATATCCGGGAGAGTAGAGTACTTTGAAGACATGATTACTCCAAAAGATAAAGTATCAGAGATGAGGAACCAAATTAACGAATTACATTAGCACTTTTTATTCATTTGAATGAGTGAGGAGCTGTGACACGCACAAATGTATTACACAAAATCATGGTGGTGGTAGTACTCTTGATTTAGCTGCTTCATTTGATGGACCTTGTTTCTCAGGTATGCATTTTCCTGCTCCAATTCATGTATTTCCCTACACTTTGCATTATTAAACTTGATTCGTGACAGACATATCGCAGACGCGCGCTTTGTAGTATTTTAATTGCTTCAATTCATGCTTCGCTTGATCAATCACCTTGTCCTGTTTCGCAATTTTCGATCTTAGATGCTCGATCAAGTTTGTCATGGCATTGAAGCGAAACTATAGGCGTGAGCACATATCAATCCATGGAAAAGCAGACAATATCAACAGGGCAGCAGTGTACCTCAATAATCTTCTCAGCATTATTGAATAAATTCCTCGTCGATGTCAGAAATCCCATGCCATTTCTCGGTACCTTGAAATCTTGCATCAACATACCACGCTCCACTCTCTCTCTCTCCATCTACCGTTTACCTTGTCACCTATGCATGCAAACTTGGATCTCTTTTTGCAGATAGGACACATTTGCTCGTTTTCGTCGTAACAGCTGTCTGCACATACAAGATGGCCACATTCTGTCATGTAATCCCATTCAGTCAAAGCCCTTCCACAAAAATCACATTCAAACATCGTGTGTGTGCGTGTGTGCTGTAATTAATATTTAATCAATGATCAAAGATTGAAATAGTAGTGTGTGTGTGTGTTGTAGTGGGGGATATGCAAATTTACAAAAGGAAAAGGGGAAAGAGAGAATAAAATAAAAATCTAATTGTTGACAGAGTATTTGTAACTATAAAAAAAAGCATGAAAATTAAGTCAAATGCTATGAAGCCCTTCTCAACAAAACTTACCCGCATTTCTTACAGTTATAAAAGACTGTTTGACCTTCATCAGCAGAACGCAATTGCATGGTGTGATATTCCATTTCATGATGGCCACAAGAGGGACATTTTTCCTTGATCTAGCATCAAAGCACATGTTAGCCTATGTACGCCAATGTCACTCAACAGCACTTACAATAGCTCTGGCCTGCTTGTTTTCCTTGCTTTGTTGGACTAAATGACGCTTGGACTTCAGGGCTGACTGGAAAGAGCGCTCAGATGAAGTGGTGATGACTTCTGTGGCCTCTACACCGGCAGTTCTGAATGCACAACTACATTGATTACATAATAAAATATCGTCGTCGCCACCTGCCATATCCAAAAGGTTACCGCACTCGGGGCAGAAGGTGAGTGAACCGATGATATTAGCAGGAGATTCAGTTGCCATGTTGTGTGATGAAAAAAGTTGGAGTTGACAGTTGAAAGCAAGTGGAAATGTTCAATATCGAAAAACAGATAAAAAATATTACAGTGGCTTATTGAACATAAGGCAGTCAATCTGCATTGATGCCAGCTTTATTACATAATTTACTACTACTCTTCATCGCTGTCCTCCTCCTCTTCTGACTCCTCCTCTGCTTCGTCTAACCATTCAATGAACTTGGTAGCCTTCTCTCTTAACTTGGCTTCTGCAGGGGTTGCCTTTGACAAGTCCGTGTTGTACCATCTTCTGATTGCTTCTTCTTCCAGAATGTCGGCATTGTAGAACAGTTGTAAGGCGCCCAAGAATAATTTGCCCAAGTATTCTTGCGATGTGCAGTGCTTTTGCAAGACTTGTAAAACATGCAGTTGGTCTTCTGGCAAATGTGTCATCTTGCCAACGAGAGGCGCCCATTTGGTCAGCACAGTCTTCATGCTTGCAACAGGATTGCTGCGGTCAATATGGTCCATCACAATGGGGATCATAACCTCACGAATGTCAGTGTAGGAACCGTTGCTGGACATACGCAAACCGGTAACTTCTAATGCAGCAGTATATACAGTGTGGTTCTCGTCCAGAGAGCGCTCAATGGTTTGTGCGATTTCCTTCTTGAATTCTTCAGTCTTGCGGGCCATGCTGTTTTCAAGTGCCCATGATCCGTTCAATGATCCAATGTCTGAGTCGTCGTCGTCGGATTCTCCCACTTCGCTTGCACTGTCAGTGATATCTCCATCCTTGAGAACAAGATCTGCCATGTCGTAAGCCAAAGATCCCAGCTTCACATTTCTAATGTCCACATCGTCGTCGTCAGACTGCAGAGACCAGAAGTAGACTGTGGGGTGATCGCCTGTGAGGACTTGTTGACGCTCCTCCTCGTCGTCTTCCTCGTCGCTGCTTTCATCAAACATGCTGTTCTTGGGTTGAGGCAAAAGACTCAGTCTAGAGTATTTGGGAATGTGGGCTTCAGGGCCGAGCGTGACACCAAGCGACACAAGACATCCTTGAGCAATAGTGGTATTTTCCAGAATGTTGGCATTGTTGGCAATGATGCTCTTCTCGACTGTACAGTTATCGCCAATAGTGACATTATCCCACAGAAAAGCGCCCTCCAGAACCACATTGTCGCCAATGGTACAGTTCTTTCCAATGATGGAGTTTCCAATGCGGGTGTTTTCTCCAATGCGTGTGCCAGACCCAATCTGCACATTCTCGTCAATGATACAGGACCTCGATAATACGACATTCATGGATTTGTAGATGTTTCCTCTCACGAATTCATAATCATCGCCTGCTCTCAAGTTGGTTTCAGGCACAACGGGGAATGCCCAGCGGTTGAGAATATGGTTGCTGGTGGTGCTGTACAGTTGTTCGTTTTGGACACGGGCGACATAGGGCTCAAACACAAGGTTGGTGTAGATGGTCTTGCCCAAGATATCAGATGTCAAGATGCCGTGCACAAAGTCGCTGCGAAGACGTTGCCAGTCAAAGTTTTCTGTAAACAAGGCGGGCACTTCCACAGAGCAAATGTCGAGATAGGGATCAACAAGGTCGTTACGGAATTCGATTTGAGGTCTATTTTCGAAAATCTCGGGTGAAATCTCCATGCGATGTTTGCGAGGAAGTGAAACGACAGACTCGTAGTAGACGCATTGATGTGTGTTGGGATCCAAGACGAAAACACTGTTGGAATCCTTGGCTCTACATGTCATGCGTTAGCGAAACTTGGCCTTTTTTTTTCTGCTTTGGATTAGCATACCTGGCAGTGTGAGTGCGAGAGGCTTCCTTCAAGAGCATGGTCATGATGGAGTTCTTGTCTGTCTTTTTGCGAGCACGGTGTTCTTCCAAGACCTTGTCCAGTTTGATGTTGGAGATGAGCTCACCGGTTGTCAAGATGAAGTCGGTGGTGATCAATTGACGAGCATCGAGTTCACGGAGTGCATCGCCAACAGACATACATTCGGGTGTTGCTACAATCTTTACGGAAAGTCTAGAGTTGGGTTTCATCCATTCAGATTGTCTAGTAAAATAGTAAGGAAAACCAGTGAATAAGCCTGCTTTCTAGGTGTGTGTGTGTGCGGGTACATACTCAAAATATGCTTTGATGGCATCGATATGTGTTGTACAGACAATAAACACTTCAAAGATATCTACAGTGGCCAGCAGTTCCATGGTGTATTCGATCAGTGGGATATTGCAAACTGGCATCAAACACTACTCGAGTCGTTTGTTAGTACTGGTATCGGCATGTGGTGGCATCAACATTTACTCTAGGCATCTCATGGGAGATGGGGAGGAATTGCTCCTCAAAGGAGTCGGTTAAAATGACAGCTTGAAAGGGTGCTTCCTCCTCTTCGTTGTTCTCGTGGTTGTTGGGCTTCTTTTGCTTGGGAGGCATGATGTTGGTGATTCACTGGAGAGTACAAAAAAGTGATATCGCGTTCAGTCAATCCCATGAAAAACTGTGCCTCTCATTTTTTTTCGTCCTTGTTCCCGGTGACTACGTTTACTTTTGAAAGGTTCACTTTTGTTTGATCCAATGCTTGCATGAAAGCATTATCATTGATTGAGAAGATTCAAAGAGATATGACTCTTGTAATTAAAAGGGAATTGCGAATTGAAAGGCACCAACAGCTACTTTCTACTCCATTGTTGTACACTTTTATGCACTTGATATCTGATCTAATTGTTGGAAATAATAGCTCTATAACTTGGCTGTACACCCCTACTAGCACACTAAATAGCCTACATCCGTCAATAGAAAGCATACCTCACAGGTCATCCATCATGAATAATGAGACAGATAGCAAAGAGTTTTTTTTATTCAATATTGTACAAAGGTTGTGTGATCTCAGATCAACATGGTGAGTTATTGGCGTTTCTTGTTGGGTTTATGCAAAAGCATTGCATGAGCAGACTGAGGAGCAAACTTCTTGATGGCTGCAATCAACTCGGGGAATCTCAATGGCTTGGTGACATATTCATCCTAGTAAAGTGCCATGTTAATATCTGCAAAACACACTCCCAACACACAAGATCAAATGCTTACCATGCCAGACTGCAGACATTTTTCACGATCACCAATCATTGCATGTGCTGTTAAAGCAATGATGGGTACATGTGAGTTGGTACCTGAATTGTGTTCAATTTCACGAATCTTTTGAGTTGCTTCAAAACCACCCATGATGGGCATTTGCACATCCATCAAGATCAGATCGTAAGTATTGGCTTCAAATGCCTCCACAGCGAGTTTACCATTGGATACGATCTCCACCTTGTGTCCAAACTTTTCCAAGATACGCACAGCCAGCTTTTGATTCACAATGTTGTCTTCTGCCAACAAAATTTCCAAAGGAACGGGTATAGCGGAATCGCTTGGCAGAGAAGAGTTACTCTCAAGTGCAGGCAACAATGTGTAGGCAAGGTCGGAGAGGCTTACTGGTGAATTGATGTAGCCTGTGATGCCTAAATCGATGCAGAGCTTCATGTTGAGACGATGGATTTCAGGCGCAATGAGGATGATGGGAGTGTAGCGCAAGTGGACAGCTTCACGGATCTTTTCTGCGTACGCCATGTTGTCTACCAAGACAGTGTCAAAGATGGGTGGCTGCTTGTTGTTTTGTGCTTGGAATACAGGCAGCGTGGTCATGTTTACTGCTTCAGAGATGCCAGTGACACGGAAGGGGTTCAGTCCGAGTTCCTTGAGCTTGGATTCTACTTGCATCTGGTCTCCAGTACCGTCCAAGAACAGAATGTTTCTTCCCTTGAATCGCTTCATTTTTTCAAAGGCGTCATGCTGCTCCTTGGGATATCTCTTGAAGTTGAGCGTAAAGTAGAACTGAGAACCACGACCGTACATGGATGTCACCCAGAGATCACCCCCCATCAGCTGCACCAAATGCTTGGAGATGGACAAACCGAGGCCAGTGCCACCATATTCACGACTATCACATATACTGTTAGCATACCACTCGCGTCTAGCCTACTCTTTGTTTTTACTTACGTCGTTGAGCCATCGGCCTGACAGAAGGTATCGAAAATGACATTCAATTTATCCTCTTGAATACCAATACCAGTATCCTTGACACAGAGCTCGACAATCACATCATCGCCTTGAATGCTGACTACCTTGGTTTCCAAAGCAACCTCACCTTGCGTCGTAAACTTGACAGCATTGCCAATCAGGTTGGTAATGACTTGTCTCAAACGCAGAGGATCACCAATCAGTTGATCGGGAATGGCACTGTCCACATTGTAGATAAGGTCCAGCTTCTTTTGGTTTGCCTTGACAGCCAATGTCTTGAGCACACTAAATATGGCAGATCGCAGTGAGAAGGGGATGGATTCAATGGTCATGCGGCCAGCTTCAATCTTGGAGATATCCAGAATGTCGTCAATGATGCTCAGCAGACTGTTGGCCAGACTGGACACAATCATCAAGTTTTCTCTCTGTTGACGCGTCAATTCGGTTTCCAGGGTCAAGGATGTCATACCAATGATACCGTTCATGGGCGTACGGATTTCATGACTCATGTTGGCCAGGAACTCACTCTTGGATCGATTGGCTAATTCAGCGGCTTCTCTGGCTTGTCTGTTCTTTTGAATGGCATCACGCAAAGAGTTGACCATTTGATTGATCTTGGTCTTGAGCGAATCCATTTCACCGGATGCTTCAACGGTAATCAGACGAGAGAAATCGTTCTCCGTGGCAGCAGCCGAGATTTGAGCAAAGGCACGCACTTGCGTCGTCAAGTTGGACGCCATGGTATTGACGTTGCTGGTAATGTCTCTCCACAGACCTTCAATGTCTTCCACCTGCGCTTGGACGCCCAGTTTGCCTTCTGTTCCGACCTCCTTGGCGACACGGGTAACCTCAGAGGCAAACGAGCTCAATTGATCCACCATAGTGTTGATGGTATTCTTCAATTCAGCAATTTCGCCATGGACTTCCACTTCAATCTTCTTGGATAAATCGCCTTGAGCAACAGCCTTACAGACAGCGGCAATAGAACGCAATTGATCAGTCAAGTTACTAGCCATCAGATTGACATTATCAGTCAGATCCTTCCAGGTGCCATCTACGCCAATGATGGTTGCTTGACCACCCAATTTGCCTTCGGTGCCTACTTCGCGCGCGACACGCGTCACCTCTGATGCAAACACTCTCAACTGATCCACCATGCTGTTCACGGTAATCTTGAGTTCCAGGATCTCGCCACGCGTCTCGACATGGATCTTCTTGCTCATGTCGCCACTAGCCACAGCTTTGGTGACTTCAGCAATGGAGCGTACTTGCGTCGTGAGATTAGCCGCCATGATGTTGACATTATCCGTCAGCTCATTCCAAGTACCAGCGACGCCCTTGACAACAGCTTGGCCACCTAGCTTACCCTCAGTGCCGACTTCTTTGGCTACACGCGTTACCTCAGAGGCAAATACACGAAGTTGATCGACCATGTCATTGACCGTGTTTTTGAGTTCAGATATCTCGCCGCCAGATTCCACCTCAATCTTCTTGGACAGGTCGCCGAGAGCCACTGCTTTTGTCACTTCAGCGATAGAACGCACTTGGTTGGTCAAATTAGCAGCCATTTGGTTCACATTGTCAGTCAGATCCATCCAGGTACCATCGACATTTGGCACAAGCGCTTGACCACCTAGCTTGCCATCTGTACCGACTTCTCGGGCCACACGAGACACTTCAGAAGCAAAGACATTCAATTGATCCACCATGTCGTTCACCGTGTTCTTCAGCTCGGAAATCTCGCCACCAGACTCGACTTCAATCTTCTTTGATAGGTCTCCAAGGGCAACCGCTTTGGTCACCTCAGCAATGGAACGGACTTGGGAGGTAAGATTTGCAGCCATTTGATTGACGTTATCCGTCAAATCCATCCAGGTTCCCCCTACATTGGGGACTACAGCTTGACCGCCCAGTTTACCATCTGTGCCGACCTCTTTGGCGACACGAGTGACTTCAGACGCAAACACATTGAGTTGATCCACCATACTGTTGACAATGTTCTTTAGTTCCAGGATTTCACCGCCGGATTCTACCTCGATTTTTTTTGAAAGATCACCCAGAGCAACGGCCTTAGTTACCTCCGCAATAGAGCGAACTTGTGTGGTTAGATTGGCAGCCATTTGATTCACGTTGTCCGTAAGATCCATCCAGGTACCGCCCACGTTAGGCACCACAGCTTGACCACCTAGCTTTCCTTCTGTTCCAACCTCCTTGGCGACACGGGTAACTTCAGAGGCAAATACATTGAGCTGATCCACCATGTCGTTCACCGTATTCTTCAGTTCAGAGATTTCACCGCCAGACTCTACCTCAATTTTCTTGGACAAATCACCCAGAGCAACAGCTTTAGTCACCTCAGCAATGGAACGAACTTGAGACGTAAGATTTGCAGCCATTTGGTTGACATTATCCGTCAAATCCATCCAGGTACCGCCCACATTTGGCACCACAGCCTGGCCACCTAGCTTACCATCGGTGCCTACTTCTCTGGCCACTCGCGACACCTCAGAGGCAAAGACGTTCAGTTGATCAACCATAGAATTGACAATGTTCTTGACTTCCAGGATTTCACCGCCTGATTCCACCTCAATCTTTTTGGAGAGATCGCCGAGAGCGACCGCCTTGGTGACTTCAGCGATAGAACGCACTTGAGACGTGAGATTTGCAGCCATCTGATTGACATTGTCGGTCAAATCCATCCAGGTACCATCCACGTTGGGAACCACAGCCTGACCGCCGAGTTTTCCTTCTGTACCGACTTCTCGAGCAACACGAGACACTTCAGATGCGAATACATTGAGCTGGTCTACCATGTCATTCACTGTGTTCTTGAGCTCAGAAATTTCGCCACCGGATTCCACCTCGATTTTCTTGGATAAATCACCCAGAGCGACAGCCTTGGTGACTTCAGCAATGGAACGCACTTGAGACGTAAGGTTTGCAGCCATCTGGTTGACATTGTCTGTGAGATCCATCCAGGTACCATCCACGTTAGGCACCACAGCCTGACCGCCGAGTTTTCCTTCTGTACCAACTTCTCGGGCCACACGAGACACTTCAGAAGCAAAGACGTTCAATTGATCCACCATGTCGTTGACAGTATTTTTCAGTTCAGAGATCTCACCACCAGACTCGACTTCAATCTTCTTTGACAGGTCACCAAGGGCAACAGCTTTAGTCACCTCGGCGATAGATCGCACCTGAGAGGTAAGATTGGCAGCCATTTGATTGACGTTGTCTGTGAGATCCATCCAGGTACCATCCACGTTAGGCACCACAGCTTGGCCGCCGAGCTTTCCTTCAGTTCCAACCTCTTTTGCGACACGGCTAACTTCAGATGCAAACACATTGAGCTGATCCACCATGCTGTTGACAATGTTCTTGAGCTCCAGGATTTCACCACCTGATTCAACTTCAATCTTCTTGGAGAGATCGCCCAGGGCAACTGCTTTGGTAACTTCAGCGATAGAACGGACTTGATCTGTCAAATTGGCAGCCATGATATTCACGTTGTCAGTCAAGCTTTCCCAGGTACCAGCTACGCCTTGCACTACAGCCTGACCACCTAGTTTGCCTTCGGTTCCTACTTCTTTGGCGACACGGGTAACTTCAGAAGCAAACACACGCAGCTGATCCACCATGTCATTGACAATGTTCTTGAGCTCTAGAATCTCACCGCCAGACTCGACTTCAATCTTCTTGGAAAGGTCGCCCAAGGCAACAGCTTTAGTAACTTCAGCGATAGATCTGACTTGGTTTGTCAAGTTGGCAGCCATGATGTTGACACTTCGCGTCAGCTCAAACCAGGTACCAGCGACATCTTGAACAACGGCTTGTCCGCCCAGTTTACCCTCTGTGCCTACTTCTTTGGAGACACGGGTCACTTCAGAGGCAAAAATTCGCAACTGGTCCACCATATCATTGACAATGTTCTTCAGATCCAAGATTTCACCTCGGGTCTCGACGTCAATCTTCTTTGACAGGTCACCCAGCGCTACTGCCTCGGTCACTTCGGCAATGGAACGCACTTGTGTGGTTAAATTGGCAGCCATCATATTGACATTGTCTGTGAGATCTTTCCATGTTCCAGCGACGCCTTGCACCACAGCCTGACCGCCCAGCTTGCCTTCTGTACCCACTTCCTTGGACACACGCGTTACCTCCGAGGCAAAGATACGCAGCTGATCAACCATGTTATTGACCGTATCCTTGAGTTCCAGAATCTCTCCACCGGATTCGACTTCAATCTTCTTGCTCATATCACCATGAGCAACGGCCTTGGTCACTTCGGCAATGGATCTGACCTGATTGGTCAAGTTGGCAGCCATGTGGTTGACGTTTTCAGTCAAGTCCTTCCAGGTACCACCCACATTAGGCACCACAGCTTGCCCGCCGAGTTTTCCATCCGTGCCTACCTCGCGAGCCACACGGGACACCTCAGATGCAAAGACATTCAACTGATCTACCATGCTGTTGACAATGTTCTTGACCTCTAGAATCTCGCCGCCAGATTCGACCTCGATTTTCTTGGACAAATCACCCAGGGCAACCGCCTTGGTTACCTCCGCAATCGAACGCACTTGATTAGTGAGATTGGCAGCCATGATATTGACATTGTCTGTGAGTTCATGCCATGTACCAGCCACGCCTTGAACCACGGCTTGACCACCTAGCTTGCCTTCGGTGCCTACTTCTTTTGACACGCGAGTAACTTCAGAGGCAAACACTCGTAACTGATCCACCATGTCGTTTACTGTGTTTTTGAGCTCGGAGATTTCACCACCGGATTCCACGGCAATCTTTTTGGAGAGATCGCCTAGCGCAACGGCCTTGGTCACTTCGGCAATAGAACGGACTTGGTTTGTGAGATTTGCAGCCATTTGGTTAACATTGTCGGTCAAATCCATCCAGGTACCGTCGACATTGGGCACCAAAGCTTGGCCGCCCAATTTGCCTTCCGTGCCTACCTCTTTGGCAACACGCGTGACCTCGGACGCAAAGACATTGAGCTGGTCCACCATGCTATTGACCGTGTTCTTGAGGTCAAGGATTTCGCCTCGTGTTTCCACATCAATCTTCTTGGAGAGATCACCTTTTGCAACAGCCTTTGTAACAAGAGCAATGGAGCGGACTTGCGTTGTCAGATTGGCAGCCATGGTGTTGACATTGTCCGTGAGGTCTTTCCAGGTGCCACTGACTTTGGGGACATTAGCTTCACCGCCCAACTTGCCGTCAGTGCCCACTTCACGAGCGACACGGGTGACCTCAGAAGCAAACACACGCAGCTGGTCCACCATGTCATTGACAATGTTCTTGAGCTCTGAAATTTCACCGCCTGATTCGACTTCAATCTTTTTCGAAAGATCTCCATTCGCCACCGCCTTGGTTACGACAGCGATAGAACGCACTTGGGTTGTCAGGTTGGACGCCATGGTGTTGACATTATCGGTGAGCACTCGCCATGTGCCGTCTACGCTGGGTACGCGAGCTTGTCCGCCCAGCTTGCCTTCCGTGCCGACTTCCTTGGCCACACGCGTTACTTCTGTCGAAAAGACACGAAGCTGATCCACCATGTTGTTGACGGTATTCTTTAGATCGAGAATTTCACCTCGTGTCTCCACATCGATCTTCTTGGAGAGATCGCCTTTGGCAACAGCTGTTGTTACCTCTGCAATAGATCGAACTTGTGTTGTGAGATTAGCAGCCATGGTATTGACATTGTCGGTCAGATCTTTCCAGGCACCACCGACATCTTTGACGACAGCTTGTCCGCCTAGTTTGCCCTCCACGCCAACTTCCAGCGAGACTCTCCTCACTTCAGCCGAGAAATTTGTCAGTTGATCCACCTACATGTGAAAGCATGCATCAGTTATCAAAATTTCACCCAACGTTTTGTCAACATTGTCCCACTTACCATTCGGTTCATGGTATTCTTCAATTCCAACACCTCGCCTTGAGCATTGGCCTTTACTTTTTTGGTTAGATCACCTTCGGCTACGGCTTTTGCAACAGCAGCAATGTCTCGCACTTGACTTGTGATCTTGAGCGCCATCATGTTGACATTGTCTGTCAAATCCTTCCATGTGCCTCCGACGTCCTTGACAATGGCTTGGCCGCCTAATTTGCCTTCAGTGCCAACTTCCAACGACACACGGGTCACTTCGACTGCAAATGTAGACAGCTATAAATACAAAATTAGGGTTTAGTTGGCAATTTAGATTTGTAAATTGGCCATATTTAGTTATTACCTGATCTACCATGGTATTGATTGTGTTCTTCAAATCCAGCATTTCACCCTTGACTTCGACCTTGACCTTCTTTGACAAATCGCCTCTAGCAACAGCCTTGGATACATGGGCAATGTCTCTGACTTGATTGGTGAGATTTGTGGCCATGGTGTTTACGTTGTCTGTCAATTCCTTCCAGATACCATCCACACCAGCTACTTTAGCCTGTGCCCCGAGTTTTCCTTCTGTGCCGACTTCATGCGCTACTCTGGTCACTTCGGAAGCAAACAAATTCAAGTGATTGACCATGGTGTTGAAGGTGTTTTTCAAAATCAAGGTCTCGCCGTATACAGGTACTGTCATTGCCTTGCTGAGATCACCGCGAGCGATAGCTGTGGATACATCGGCAATGTCTCGTACTTGCTCCAAGTGGTTTCTGGTCATGCTGTTCAAATTCAAGATAAAGTCGCGCCAAACACCTTCCATATTGTCATCACATTCTGCCTGAACACCCAATTTGCCGTCGACAGCTGTCTCGTGGGCCACTTTGAGCACATTGTTGGTAATTCGTTGTAGTTGGTCTGCCATTGAATTCACGGCAGTTTTGAGAGCATTGTGAGAGGAGTGCGTACATGTGATGCGTTGGTCTAATACACCGTTATGAACGGCTTTAGCAACTTGAACTGCTTGGTCTACGCAGTTTTGGCAAGTATCGGTATCAATATGAACAATATTATCTGCATAAAAAGAGACGTTAGCATCCAATTGGGGGGTATGGCCGTATGCCGCATGTTACCTGTGGTGGGAGACAGTTGCAGTTTTTCCAACATGGGCGATTGTCGAAACGAAGAAATACAATCCTCAGGAGTCCCACTACTTTTATTTACAACAGATTCGTTTTCTTCTTGCTCTTGTTCCTGGTCGTTTTTACTTTGCTGCTGCTGCTGCTGCTGCTGTTGAGTTAATAGATGATGCTGCTGCTTGATGGCTATTTGGTATCGTTTGTTCTCTGTCTCCAGCTTCAGCTGTCTCTGCGCAATGTTCTTTAGGGCTTTATGCAGCGCTATTGATATGTCGGCATCGTCGTCGTCGTTGCCATCTTGATCGCTGTGTATCGATGGCTGTGCCGGTGGTGTTTGTGAAATGCAGAAGTCCAGATCACCTTTGTCCAGACGCAGGACCATGTCTTTGATTTGCTCCATGATGTTTGTCATTTTACTATTATTACTACTATTACTGATATTACTGGTATTATCGCTGCTGTGTGGAGGTGATGATGAAAGACACAATTTCTTATTTTTCGTAAAATCGCCAGTTGAGGAACGTTTCATAACCTTGCAAAGTTATAGAAGAAGATGTAAAGAGGCTCAATGGGGATGCTGTGTTTCTGCTCTCTTTCTATCTTGCAGTGGGTGTGATTCGAGTAGAAGGAGGAAAGGAAAAGGAAAAAGGGCAGAGAAAAAAGCCAGCAGGAAGAAATATCAAGGAAATACAACATGTGTGTGACCATCCGTCGGCACATCCCAAACAAATCAATAGGCAATTTGCGGTTACACGTTCTGGTGATTGGCCTCATTCATTATCTTTTCCATATTTGACATGCTGCTTTCCGTTGGATTTGAGCTTCTCCAAGGCGAATTGCTTCATTTCTCATTACGGACTCCATTTGAATGCTCTTTATATATATCCCCTTGAAGGCAATCTTATTGGGCTTTCTCTAGTCATACTTCTGTGAGAACGTAGCACAGCCCTTCTTGTTCAAGCAGTGCGTTGCACAGGATGCAATTCTCCAGCAAGGTTGATCATTTCAAGGAACAACTCACTAGCATGGCGCTGGAAGCTCAACAACATCCATGGATCCCAAAAGCCCCTCCTGTCAGCGCCTCTTGATACTCAATGACCTGGAATCCAGCCCATGCCACCAGCAGAATCATATCCAATGTTGCAACTCTACTTTGGGTTCCGAATGTCAGAACGATCTTTAAGCTTCTATGAAAAGTAAACAAATTCGAAAGTTCTCGGCCCCATCCACCCCCAAGATGTCATTCTTACGATTTTGGAAAAAAGCAATAGTTTTCTGGGTGATTGTCTGATTTGCCCCATTTTACTCTATTATACAACAAACAGTGCAAATGGCGAAACAGAAAAAAAAAAGTCGATAAGCATGTTGAAACCACTCATCATTTGTTTGTAATCTGCCACGCTGTGTATGCCGTCGGATTCAGGGGAGGGGGGCAATCACATGGAATTTCAGAGGATGGTAATTTGAGTTTTTTTGTAGATCAATTTGAGACATTCCAAAACTCTAAAAGCTAGTTTATTGTCGCCAACATTGGAGTCGCTTGTATTCTTTCCCTTCCAAACGCAATTGATGTTCCCATTCACCACCGCCTTTTAATCACAGTCGAGTGCGTGTAAATGATTTATTAATACTTTTTGCTCTTGTCACTCCAAGGATATGGTAAAGTGGTTGAGGTGACACAGCCAGGATGTCCAAATGGAGAAGGAAAACTACTGAATATGGCTGTATTTTTGCACTCTTTAGACCTTTGGCGGGGAGACCGTCGACAATTGAAGGGAGGGAGTACATTAATATCTTCAAGAATTTGTTCACGATTGAATTCAATGGCATTGCAATCGAAGGGAAAGCAATCCACTATGATCTTTTCGATTGATTGGTTGGCACTACAGACGTAATTAGTACTCGTCAAAAGTTACGTTTATTAAAAATAATACCCACCTGACAAATTCGAAGATGTTGGTGTGGTTTGTACATAAACCATTGCAATCTATCATCACAACCAAACATATTTTTTGTTTAGATGTGATAAATTAATCATGTCTATAAAAAAGATAATGAAATCAATACTTTCGCTCAGCTTCACATAAAGATATACACATATAATACCTTGGGTGTTTCCTTCCACGTTCTTGAGATTTGCCAGTGTTTGAACGTTGTCTTTCAAGTCCCTTGACTCAATAGGGCTGCTGGCATCGGATGAGTAGGAAACGTAGCACTTGTCGACTTTGCATCGAAAAAAAATGTTATTGACCATCTTTTGAATCAGATCTCACAACCAGATTTGATTCAAAAGATGGTGGACAACATCTATAGTCGATGCAAAGTCGACAAGTGCTACGTTTCCTACTCATCCGATGCAGTACAGTTACATACAAAGAGGTAACATGCAATGTGTATCATCAAAATGACGAGTACAAGAAAGAAAAGAGTAGCGAGAAAAGTATCGTGGCTGCCTCATAAAATAAACCGTCTAATATGATTTATCAGAAAATAAATTATTTAAAATTAATCAGGCAAAGAATATCGTTTATTACATTAGAAATGAGAGGGTTTATATACTATTCGAACTGAGGGATTTGATGTGAGGATAAGGTATTAGATAGGTTGATCTGGGTGATAGAATGATAGATTGAAGCTATTATCTAGCCTGAACATGCCAAAGTTTATGATCTGATGTGATCTGTGCTTGAGCTGAACGTTTTACTAGTAATTTGAGATCCGGTTTGGAAGTGATACATCAGTCTAATTAGTATTGCTGTATATTGTATCGTTAAAGATAGTTTTTATCGGCTGATACCTATTGTAAAAAACTTCAAAGGTGTCGTCTCGGGTACTGGCGGTTGCAAAGGCACGCTTCTTCGGGCAAAAGTGGTGTTGTATTCAATTGATATTAATAAAAAGTATATGGTTTCATAGTGCAAAAAAAGGGGTTACTGAGGGTGACTGCAGCCACTAAGCTGCAGCAGTTCACGCGGAATATGAATGATGTGTGCAGTGTATATTTTGCACTGTGCTGGCGGTACCTAAATAATTTTTCGCAGAAATTTGTTTTGATTCCATTTCAACATGATTTGACATTTTGTAAACGTCTTTGTTGTTAAAATTAGCTATAGAAAGTGTGCTCAGCGTATACTACTTTCTAATAAACTTAAGGGGAGAATTTAAAGGCGCATTCAATGGTGTCCATTTTAAAATACTTTTAAAATGAAAAGATAAAGAAATTTGCGAAATAACAAAAAGCAGCTTTTCCAGGAAAATTCGAGATTTAGCATATGGAACCTTCAAAATAGCAGTTGCACAGGTTACCCTACATCTATGCGGTTATTTTGACTTAATATATATCATAGTAAAAAGCGTCGTTTTTGCCTCCAAAATTGCGATCGTTTGATTTTTAACAAAAACCATGAGGGGTACCTCATGAAAAATCGTAAATTTTCGACGATTTGGATCGGTCCGAAAAAAATAAAGATAAAGGTTTAGGATGTAAATGGTAATCGATAGCAATCATTTGGCACTATTTCCAGTATCTAGAACGGCTTAGAAGACAAGATATTGAGGGTTGATTTCGGACGATTTGGCTGGGAAAAGTACCTTTAGTGCCATGTAGATCTACAAAAACTAATGCTACAAATTTGATCCAGACTTCAAACAATTGATACTTTTTGGGACTACACGATGATGACCATCAGACAAAGAAACGATGGAAATTTTGTGTATGTTTTACTTTAAAAACGATTAGAAATACCAAAAGCACCGCTTATCGTGTTTCAATGCAGCTTCTACTAATGACCTATGCCTATAGAAAGTAGTGCAGTCTGCTAAGTATTTCAATTCTTTGTGATTTATCAAAAATAAATTATTTTAAAAAAGGTAGAAAATTAATCAGGTAAAGAATATCGTTTATTACATTGGAAATGAGAGGGTTTATATACTATTCGAATTGAGGGATTTGATGTGAGGATAAGGTATTAGATAGGTTGATCTGGGTGATGATAGAATGGTAGATTGAAGCTATTATCCTGAACATACCATAACTGGGATCGTAACTGAATCCAGTTTTATGTCAAAGTTTATGATCTGATGTGATCTGTTTTTGAGCTGAATGTTTTACTAGTAATTTGAGATCCGGTTTGGAAGTGATACATCAGAACATATCCAATTAAAGTAAAATCTCTTTTCTGATTCTGTAGGTGTTGTTGGTAATGAGCAAGTCTAGAGGTAATGTTTTTGGCTACTGCTTCTACAACATAAAATAAAATGTAAGTAAATGCTCACAGAAAAAAAAATAGATTTCAGTTACCATGAAATTCAGGCTTTAAAACATAGATGTTTCTTACACGCACAGAGACTCCGGATTTTCTTTTTCGGGCAAAAGGTACTTGAGTGTAGTTTGCTTTGCTTTTGGTCCACTGCGTAAATTGCGTTTCGGTTTTAAATTTGTCGGTATATGCATTCACGATCTTGAATATATCTTCAACACCCATAGATTTTAATTCATAGTTTTCGTTGGGGTATTGCTATTTGCATCAGCAAACATTATTATTTGCACCATCCTAGAAATAAAATCATCAGTTTTCTATACTTGAGGCCATGAGTATGTAAAAATTCTTTAATAGATACCTTTAGGATAGTGTTTTTTTTTTGTCACAATAACATTTTGGGAGAAGAGAAAGAAAAAAATATGCCTTGCAGACCAAACTTTTATAATGTGGAGATGTTGATAAATCGACAACTCCTGACGTAAGATCACACTCATTTCTTATATAATGTACTGATAAATTGAGCTACACTATCTTTCTGATGTAGAAGAAATTGCCCTGTATTCATTAAATAACGCTTTAGTTTAAATAATCTCGACAATTTAAAATATAGGCCATTTAAAATGGTGCAGATAGTAATAATCTTCGATGGTGCAAATAGTAATACCCTTTTCGTTGTTGTCCAAGTTGAGATGAGAAAAAACTGCATTGACAAATTGTGAAAGTTGTGAATCGCTTGCTAAATTATAGATATTAGAAATGCTATCATTAAGTTTTTTATTTACTTACTTAATGATATATTATTCTCGGTTTCAATGGTTTTTGGAGCTTGATCATCCATTAATTCTTGAAGAACTGACGACGAGACTCGAAGTCTGCTATCCTGTTGGGCAGGCTTTGTATGTGATGTGCTTGTATCATAATCTTGTGTTGAAGACACCAGGTCTAAACTTTTGTCGTTAGTTCCAGTAGTGGGAGAGAACGAGTACCACCCTGCTTGTTGATATAAAGAGCGATATTGTTACGTTGCTGGGTCATCATTGAACAAACATGAAGAAGAAGGCGATGGATATCACGCAGCATGGTGCTGTAGCGTTCCAAGTTGGGATTACCGTTCTCGTGAGTGAACATTTCATGGATGAGGATGTCCAATGGTCGAAAAGCGGCTGATAAGAGGTACTGAAGCTGCTTGATGGCAGTATTCTCGTACTTTTGACCACGATTCATCATACGCTCCGCCGTGGGAATGATAGCAGGAGCACGATAGTCAAGATGGGCCATAGGAGGATATGCCTCAATGATAGCCTTGCGTTCAGAGTCAGGCAAAGCCTTAGCATGGTGGGTGGGAGTAGTATTCAATTCCATGAGATCCATTAGAGCATCAGAAGGAGATCAGTCGTAATGAGGGCAAGTTCCAAATGAGTGGAGTGGTGGAATGGCAGCGTTTTCACCTTGCTGCATTGGAGTGGTCATAGCAGTGTCATCCGCTGACTGCATTGGAGTGGGACTAGAAGCCGTTTGAAACTGGGCTTGTAAAGGGGCAAGTTGTTGTTGGAGAGCTAAGACTTGTTCTTCGAGTGCAGACATGTTGCAAATGTGAATAGTAGTAAGCTGGTAATGGTCGAGCGAAAAAGAAGATTAATGATATAGAGAAAATTTGATTGTCTTTATATATTCTTTGAATTCGCTCAAAATAAAGCTTCGAAAAGATTCTAGCATAATAACATTTCCTATTTTGTTCTGACGGTCTCAAGAAATTCTTACGAGAAATTTCTTTCGACCTAGAATTGTTAAGGCTGGCAAAAGTGTAGTACCGTTTTTGTTTGGGGTGTCAACAGTGTACCTCGTTTTTGTTTAGGCTGACAAATGATGTGAACCTCGTCTTATTTTAAGCGTGCAAAAAGATTATGATTTACATTACATATGTTTCAATCTTGCACATTGAAACATCATCATTTCGCCTGTATATAAGCTACCACTTTGACAAGTACTGAACGGTAATCAAAATATCTGTCATTGCTCCCATCAATTATTTATCGCACTAAATAAACATACTTAATCCTAATACTGCTTGTTCCAATATTATCTACTTATTATTATACAGTAAGTATTATCGCTCAAGGGTTAAAGACCTGCAAATACTGTGCGCAAACTAATCCCACCGATGATGAGTAAGATTACGCTTAATGCTTATTTATTAATGCATTTCGCAACTAATATGCTTATATTTACTATCATTAAAAAGCGTTGGGTCTCACGGTTAGAACGATACTAAGCATGTAAAGTTTGAAACATATCCCACCAAGATATAGAGCATCAAAGAGACAATAGTCGATTTTAGAAGTAAACCGTTTTGGTGGAATGTTTACGTTCTCCTTTGTGGAATGTCGGAAAGATATCGAAATCGTCTGAAATTTGGCATCAAGAATGTTGAAAACTCTTAATTACCGAAACAAAGTTGAAAAGTATAAAAAGTGAATCTTTTCTTCATTCTCTTCTCATTTTCTCTTCATTACTTTTTCACCCCTATAAACTTCATTATGGTTCCCCCTATCCCTAAGGAGCGCGAGCTTTTAATCATCAACCTTTTGCAACATAATGCTAGTCATTCGGAGATTATGTCTAGACTTCCTGGTGTTGGTTCCTCAACTATTACCTGCATACGAAAGCAAATGTCAATCCCCATCAACGCACGTCCTGCCGGAAGACAGCCATTGGTCAGTGAGCCAACCAAACGATATATTGCAAGATTGTTACGTACTGGTGAATTAGAGGGTCCTCAAACTGTGCAACGTTATTTGGGGTCGATTGGAATCGAAATGACCTTACAAGGCATCCGCAAAATGATCAAAGGCTTAGGCTTCAAAGCTAAAAGGAAGGTAAAAACTAATATCGTTAGCAATAAAAATCGGGCTATTCGACTCAAGTGGGCGAAACAACACAAGCATCTTACTATTGACCAGTGGAGGCAATGGGTCTTTTCTGACGAAACAAGAGTCAATATGTGGGGGTCAGACGGCAACTCTTACTTTTGGTCGGATGGGAGTGAAACTTTAAGGCCTCACGAAATCCAGCCTCAGGTACAAGGGGCTGGTGGTAGCGTTATGTTTTGGGGCTGCATAACTGCGGAGGGTCCTGGATATGGTGCCACCATTACCGAAGGAACCATCAACTCGAAAGAATATATCGATATTCTGCAAACATCTCTGGTGGACACTCTTGATTACTATGGCATGGATCGTAAAACAATTCGCTTTCAGCAGGACAACGCTACCCCGCACACTGCAAATCCCACCAAAAGATGGTTCACCAGGAACGGCTTCCCCACAGAAAAAATCATGGATTGGCCAGCTCAGAGTCCTGACTTAAACCCAATTGAGCACCTATGGTATCAGATCAAACGTAAGCTGTACGCCTATCCTTTGCACCCCTTAAGCACTGTCGAATTGGAGGAGAGAATTGAGTTTGAATGGTACGAAATTAACAAGAAACAGTGTCTTCGATATATAGATAGCATGCCGAGACGAATTGCTAAGGTTATCAAGGCAAAAGGGGGTCCTATTCGCGGATAACTGGTTTTTGCACTTAACCACAAATTTTAAACTTGACTTTGAAAGCTTATTTCTAAATAACCCTCATATTAATAATAAAACTTTTTTCTATCATTTTAAAGCTCTTTTTTCATGCTATTGAATGACGTAAATTTCAAGCCAATAGCATTGTTATTTATTGAGAAATCATTGATTTTGTTGATTTTTATCCATCATCGGTGGGATTAGTTTGCGCACAGTAGTAACACCACCAACGGGCTAACTCTTAGTACATCCGCCTTCAGCACTACAAGAACATTGTACTCTTTACAAGTCTGGATCAAATCTGCAGCATTAGTTATTGTAGATCTACATGGTACTATAAAAATACTTTTCCCAGCCAAATTGCCCGTATTCAACCCTCAATATCTTGTCTTCTAAGCACTTCTAGATGCTCGGAATAGTGCCAAATGATTGCTATCGATCACCATTTACATCCTGAGTCTTTATTCTTATTTTTTTTGGATCGATCCAAATCGTCAAAAATTTACGTTTTTTCATGAGGTACCCCTCATGGTTTTTGTAAAAAATCAAACGATTGCACTTTTGGAGGCGAAAACGACACTTTTTACTATGATATACGAGCCTTCCCCACTTCGGGTGGTTTCTTGACCTACGCTGCGCTTCGGTAGAAACCAACCTACGTGCAGGCGGCTCGCGCTGCCGCGGGCCTTTTGGGGGGTTTATCAAAAGATGCTGTGTTGAGATGCTGCAAATCATGATTAGAAAATTGGATGCCCACACCTTACAATCACTCTGGCGTGAGCTTTACCCCACTTCGGGTGGTTTCTTGACCTACGCTGCGCTTCGGTAGAAACTAACCTACGTGGGGTGGGGGGGGGGGCTAATCAACAGTTGCTGTGTTGTGGTGTTGCAAATCATGATTGGGATGCCTACACCTTACAATCACTATGGCGCACGAGCCTTCCCCACTTCGGGTGGTTTCTTGACCTACGCTGCGCTTCGGTAGAAACCAACCTACGTGCAGGCGGCTCGCGCTTCCGCGGGCCTTTTGGGGGGTTTATCAAAAGATGCTGTGTAGAGATGTTGCAAATCATGATTAGAAAGTCGGATGCCCACACCTTACAATCACTCTGGCGTGAGCTTTACCCCACTTCGGATGGTTTCTTGACCTACGCTGCGCTTCGGTAGAAACCAACCTACGTGGGGTGGGGGGTTTATCAACAATTGCTGTATTGTGGTCTTGCAAATCATGATTATGATGCCTACACCTTACAATCACTATGGCGCATATGGAGCGCATCCATCTCCGTCGCTGCTCAAAAATGTTCGGTTCGGATGGGGGTTGCTCATAGCTGATCAGAGGTCGCTAAAAGCAATAGTTCAGGACTTTTATTATGGTATGATATAAGATCAAATTGACCGCACAAATGTAGGGTAACCTGTGCAACTGTTATTTTGAACGTTGTATATGCTAAATCTCGACTTTTCTTGGAAAAACTGCTTTTTATATTTTCTCAAAATTCTTTATCTTTTCATTCTAAAAGTACTTTAAAATAGACACGATTGAATGCGCCTTTAAATTCTCCCCTTAAGTTTATTAGAAAGTAGTATACGCTGAGCACACTTTCTATAGCTAATTTTAACAAAAATGTTTACAAATGTCAAATTATATCGATTTTGATTCAAAAAAATCATCACAAAAAAATCATTTGGGTACAGTCACCACAGTGCAAAATGTTCAGTGTACACGTCACTCAAATTCTGTGTGCTCAGCTTATTGGCTGCAGTCACCCTCAGCAACGCGTCTTTTTTTTTTCACGCTCCCTTTCCACCCTGTTTTTGCACTGCACTTTTTCTATTAAACCATATACTTTTTATTACTTTTGATTGAATACAACACCACTTTTGACAAAAGAAGCATACTTTTGCAACCACCAGTACCCAAGACGACATCTTTGAAATTTGTTACAGTAAGTATCAGCCGATAGGGGCCACTTTTCGCGGTACAATATACAGTAATACTAATTATACAGTTTATTTCAGACCAGTTCGTTGCAATAAACTTATTCATTGTGTTTGGTCAAAAGAAGCATACCTTTGCAACCACCAGTACTCAAGACGACATCTTTCAAGTTTGTTACAGTAAGTATCAGCCGATAGGGGCCACTTTTCGCGGTACAATATACAGTAATACTAAATATACAGTTTATTTCAGACCTGTTCGTTGCAATATATTTATTCATTGTGTTTGGTTTGTATTTGGTTTGTATATTCCCCTTTTTTGGTTGCCATGGGTTTGGTTGTCATGGATTACATTCATTCAACCTTTTACTATTTTTTTTTCTCGTGATACTGTGCATTCTTCTTCAGTTTGCTGTATTGCGATTTATTCTTTCCCCCTTTTCTACACGCAACTATTTTTCTGTTGCTGTACCATAGTGCTATGGTGTATCTTTTGATGCATTGTATTGCTGGCAGTGCTACTCTATTGTGGAGTAGCCTTGCATTCTTTTTGTTCTTCAAGTATTATTTCTTCTGTTGTAGTACTGGTGGTATTCGTGTACTTGCTTCGTATGAGGTAATCACAATACCTTTTTCTACTACTCTTTTCTTTCTTGTACTCGTCATTTTGATGATATACATTGCATGTTACCTTTTTGTATGTAACTGTGTTGCGATGTTTCTGTTCTTCATCACATTCTAGTGATGCCCTCTTGTTACATTTCCCACTTTTTATGGCTTTTTGAGCCATAACCCTCTTTTTTCGTTGTGTGGATAAGCCTATCGTTGAAGCACAACTAGATCTGATTCAGAGACTGGGAGTAGATAGGCTACCTTCACTTGATTTGTATCACTTACTTGGTGCTAATTGAGAGTCTCAAGCGTTTGTATTATAAGCTGGGGTGTGTAGTAAGGCATATTCTGGCATTTTAGGGGTTTTTGATGATAACGTAGCTTAATACTAGTGTATTCGGCTGTGTTTAAAATTACGCCTAACAAAAAAACAAGGGAGAACTATGGCAAAATTTTCCAAAGTCCGCGGCGTTTAAAATAGCTTTTTAAGCGATTTTGTTGGCTTAAATTTGGAGACGGCTCAGAGAAATAAAGCATTCGTATTGAAACTAAAAATGTAATTGAAATGAGAAAAGCAAGATTAAACATTCAAAATTGATGGTACAAATGGCTTAAGGCAACTATACACGATACAGCCATGAGTATCAGACATGATCAAATACATTCACTATACTAGAAAAAAGAGTTTTCAGATAAATCCTACATCAATTATAAAAAAATGTTTACACTAATAGAAAGCTGTTGTATGAGGAGAAGTGCATATAAGTATCCAGAAGGTGATGGGGTTTGTAGACAAGGAATTAAGGGTTGAATTTGGACCATTTGTTTTGAAAAATTATTTTTTGTGTCCTGTAGATCTACGGCAATTGATGCTACAAATTTGATAATTGAGACTTCAAACAATAGGCAATTTTGGATTACATACTGAATATAATTAGACAGAAAGTGCTGTTAAAATCATAAAAACAAACCCAATTGTAATATATTGATGCAGCTTCCAATGATCTATCTATTGACAGTAGTGCCATCTGCTGTGCATCTCAGTTCCTAGTAGTTTGAATGTAAAGCTGAAGCAATACTACTTTCGTTCAGTATAAGGATGTTTTTATTATTTAATACATGAATCTCGAAGTTGAAATCAATAAAAATGATTATCGTACTGATAAGCTGCCAGAATTGCTTGTGGATATTTGGATCCACAGTACTAATGCTATCTGGAATGATAAATATAGCACCATATCGCATTAGATGTTCAGCACCTGCACCGATCAACTTCTAGTGATGCTTATTGTGTATAGCAAAGGAGTAGCTATTGTTTGAAATCTCGCTTATATTTGTAGAATCAGTGTTCATGAAGGCACGAGAACCCAACGAAAAGAAATGGTAATTGCAAACTTATAAACGTCAAGCCAGTTTTGTCTTCGAGTGCAGTCTTTTTTTCTTTGCTTGAGCTTTTCTCACTTAGATATTTGATCTTCGTCGACACGGGTCAGGATATCGAGTGAGATGTTAACCAGCACCACTGCCGTGGTAAAGGTAGTAGTTTCTTTGAAGACAGCACGAAAATGATGTCGCCCGATGTTTTCCAAAATGCTAAACACGGTGACTGACGCTAGGATACCACAATGTTGGCTGCAGCGAATGTGGTAGAAGTTGAGGGCCCTGACTACCATAACGATATCAGGGATTGTCATAGCTGTCCAAAGGAACTAGTGGTCTGTTAAATGAAGGCTTTGACAGAATAGTAAATCAAGAAATGTTCGTTAGGATTTAGGGAGGCTAAACAAATGGAGGAGCAGAGATCAGAGGGGCGGAGAGCGCTGTAGATGCGGTGTACTCTGTACAAAATGGCATTGCAAGCTGTATTATTCTCTGTCGCTGTGGAGTCGTTTGATTTGCCTCGTTGCTTAGCAGATGTCTCTATCATCTCTGACATCCTTTCTGTCTTCATGTTCATAAAGGTAGTATCGTTATTGGCAGTCGTAAGACTGAGATCTTACCTTTAATTTCATTAAAATGAAGTAAGTGGTGTCTCGCCTTTATGAAAATACACAATGCAAGGCATGTGAATACTGGCAAACATCAGAGATCCTGTAGCATACGCCATAAATACCCTTGACTCATTTGTGCATCCGTCAAGAGAACCATGCCTTTTCACCATATCGTATATTGCTAAAAAAAAATCCGTATATTAGTTTACTGTTCCTGGTTAGTCATCGCAATTACCTTTTATCCCACTTCAGATTGGACCCTCTTCTACCTGTGAATTTCTTGCTTTTATTTCCCCCCTTTTTTTTCATTCATACAATATTCATTTTCTACTTGCACAATAAATATGACAAAAGCATTTGAATCCATTAAGATTGGCCGTCATCAGCTTCAACATCGTATTGTGTTGGCTCCTTTGACCAGGTATTTTAAACATTAGCCTGATCCTTGCAGGACTTTCTATTAACAAATTATGGCTTCATTTTGCTATGATAAACAACAGATTCAGAGCTACCTTGGAACAAGCTGTGCCAACCGACTTATTAGTTGATTACTACTCACAAAGAGCCAGCCCTGGAGGTTTACTGATTACCGAGGCAACATTTATTGATAGATTGGCTGGTGGCTACCGTCAGGCACCTGGTATTTACAACAAAGAGCAAATTGAAGGCTGGCGCAAAGTGACAGAGGCTGTTCATGCTAAAGGTGCTGTCATCTTTTTGCAATTATGGCATTTGGGAAGAGCTGGATCCTCCAATTTGAACCCTAACAAGGAGCAAATCGTGTCTGCATCTGCCGTTCCTATTCCCGGTACAAAGCCCAATGGAAAGCCTTATGAGACGCCTCGCCCTCTCGAAACCTCTGAAGTAAAAGAGCTGGTCAAGACATACCGTCAAGCCGCAATCAATGCTATCGAAGCTGGCTTTGATGGCATTGAAATCCATAATGCCAATGGCTATTTGCTGGATCAATTTGTCAATTCCAGCACAAACAAGCGCACGGATGAATATGGTGGATCTACCGAGAACCGTGGTCGTCTCACTCTTGAGATTGTAGATGCTATTGTGGATGCTATTGGCGCTGAACGTACAGCTATTCGCTTCTCTCCTAATGGCTCAGTACAAGGCATGAACGACGAGGACCCCGTCAAGACTTGGGGCTACTTGACAACTCAACTGCAAAACAACCATCCTGATCTGGCCTACCTCCATTTTATCGAAGCTCGCTCTGATTTCAGCGTGGATGGCAAGGTGAACACCATTGACACACTTGAGCCTTATCGTCGCTTGTGGAAGGGTCCCTTCATTACTGCTGGTGGGTTCTCTACTGCCATCAAGCATTCTATTGATCTCGCTGAAAAGACTGGCAATTTGATTGCTTTTGGCCGTGCTTTTATTGCAAATCCTGATCTCCCAGAGAGAATTAGAAACGAGTATGATCTCAACAAGTACAATAGAAAGACTTTTTATACACATGATGCAATTGGATACACTGATTATCCTTTCCATGGTGAAAAGAGCAGTAGACTTTAATGCGGTAGTTATTTGAATAAAGATTGATTCAGAAGCACATCACATCATCTCTCGTCATATATGATGATTTTGCAGCAGAAAAGACAGCTTGCAGCCTTAAAATCTAATCGAAACAGATATAAAGTATATATAATACATTTGAACAAATGCTCATCATTTATTATTATAAACACAAGCAATTTTTTAAAAAAAGACTTTCAATAGCAATTGAAATCATTTAGAGTGTGGATTGGAGAAAGGAAATAAATAGGTGTTGATTTTGAGTGAAGAAAAAAAGCAGAAAGACGAAGAGCATTTAAGCCTTGGAGCTAAGAGCCAAGATGGTCTCCTCAATACGAGAACCATACTCAGCATCAGCACGCTTGAAGTGAGCGATTTGGCGTTCACGAATGTGCTTCTTGGCGTTCTTCAAGTGACCAGCAATGTTGTTAACCAAGTCAGTCTTTTCCTCAGCGGGCATGAGACGATACAAATCACCAGCTTGGACGAAATCGTCGTCAGTCAAACCATAAGTGAAGCGACCAGTGGCACCGCTGACCTCCTCAGCAGTGAAGGTGGTAGCAGCAACGTTGGTTTGGTAGGGACCGCCGAAAGAGTTGGGTTCGTAGTTGGGGGTGGAACCTCCGTTGCCCAAGACGGCCATGGCACCATCACGTTGGTGGTTGGCAACACGAGAGTGAGGTTGGTTGATGGGGATTTGAGCATAGTTGGCACCAAGACGATGGCGGTGGGTATCAGGGTAAGAGAAGAGACGGCCTTGCAACATGCGGTCGGGGGAGACATCAATACCGGGAACAGTGTGAGAAGGAGAGAAGGCGGCTTGCTCGGTCTCGGCAAAGTAGTTCTCGGGGTTGCGGTTCAATGTCATCTTACCGACAGGCTGGAGAGGGTAATCCTAGTAGACGCATAACGTTAGCATGTGATGAGAAAAAAAACAGTTCACCCCATCATATCTCCCTCTTTCTCGCTCTCCCCCATTCATCAAGATTTGCATTGATAGTTTACCTTGTGAGACCAGACCTTGGTGACATCGAAGGGGTTGAAACGATACTTCTTGGCATCCTCAGGATCCATGACTTGGACGTAGACAGACCAAGAGGGATACTCACCGTGCTCAATGGCGTTGAAGAGGTCGCGGGTGGCATAATCAGGGTCGGAACCAGCGAGTTGACCAGCTTGATCGGCCTTCAAGTTTCTGATACCTTGATCAGTCTTGAAGTGCCACTTGACATACTTGAAGCTACCATCTTCAGCAACCAACTTGAGAGTGTGAGAAGAGTAACCGTTGAGGTAACGGTAACCGTCAGGGGTACCACGGTTGGAGAAGAGGATGGAGACTTGGTGGATGGATTCAGGGACAAGAGACAAGAAATCCCAGAAGGCATCGGGATCACCACAGTTGGTCTGAGGGTTTCTCTTTTGGGTGTGGATGAAGTCTATAATTTATCAACGGAGAACCAAATGTCAGAGCTATATTTCCAAATGTCTATAATTTGGCCCACTACTACTTACCAGGGAACTTTGCGGGATCACGGATGAAGAAGACAGGAGTGTTGTTACCAACCATATCCCAGTTACCTACAATCACATTGCAACGTTAGACCAATCGGAATACACTAGACTGTATGAAGCCTACCTTCTTCGGTGTAGAACTTGACAGCGAAACCACGAGGATCACGAGCAGTATCAGCACTACCCTTCTCACCGCCGACAGTGGAGAAACGGGTAAAGACAGGAGTCTTCTTGCCAATGTGGCTCAAGAACTTGGCCTTGGAGAGGTGGGTAACATCGTGAGTGACCTCTACACAATACAGACACATTAGCCATCGACAGTCCAATGCTCATCCAGATCCAATCATACCAAAGACACCGTGAGCACCAGCACCCTTGGCGTGGACAACACGTTCAGGAATACGTTCTCTGTCAAAATGAGCTTAAATAGAAATGTCAGCATACACTATCCAAATCTAGCGAGTCTTGTAGGACAAGAGCTGCTTCATCAATGACATACCAAGCTTATCGATCAAGTGGAAATCTTGAATGAGGCTGCGCATGAATGAAGAGGGGTGAGTGATGTGGGATGCTTACGAGCTTTGCAAGAGACTTACACAGGACCCCATTGACCAGCAGTTTGAGAGGTTTGGTTGTTCTCGACGGGGTTACCGTTGGATGTAGTCAAAGTGTTCTTGGACATGTTGATTTAAGAGAAGGGGGTCGAAAAAAAGGTGGCAAAGAAGTGTTTGTAAAGAAGAGAAAAAAAAAAGAAAAAAGAGAGAAAACAACACAACCAGAAAGGGGAAAATCTATAAATTTATAGTCGCCATGCCAGGCCTAACCTTAATGCCTTTTTTTGGTGAGAATAATGGGGGAGAAGCAACATCACGCGGGCTTATTAAAAAGGTTTGTCATGGCAGCCAATCAGTGCGCAATTATACTCCAATGTAGCATTGGGTAAAATATACTTGATGGCCAACATCGCCAATCAGAACTGCAAACCACGGGCTTAATCAGCACAAGTCACCTGTACAACACATCAAGTTTGGTATTTATTCTTTGCTAATGCTGAATTCTTCTTGCACTAGTTTACCCCGGATTTTGTGAGCTCTTAAAATTTGCCATGTATGCATGAACACTGGGTCCTGACAAGGCCAGTGAGGACGACATGTTGCATGAACATTGTCTTCAGCAGGAGATGCTGCATTGAACAGTGGCTTGAGCTCAGGGCCGTTGGATATACCGGTTCGTTGGAGATGACTTTTTAGTGTATTTATGCTTATGCCATAACTAGTGTCGTGCGAATATTTGAAAATGCAAACACCCCAGATCAAATCGGTTGCCTCTGGTCCAGATATTCATTGACAGAGGCGTACAGTGTGATCTTTAAGAGCAATGTTGCTGCTTGTGCTACTACACTTTCCAATTTCTTGTATATAAAAATAAGGGTGTATATTTCTCTCAATCAGAGGAATTCATATATTTCCATGTGGCCTGTCGTATTTTTTTTTTCTTGGGCCAAATGCTTGCATGATGGATACTAGCACTAGTGCGCTTTTCGATGCTATCCACATCTGAATACACTTCAAGACAATGCATACAAACTATACGGTGCCATGTATATGGAGATTTGACCTCGGTTTGCAGCGACTCTGATTACTGAAACCGTACCTGAATTTGTAATTTCGTCTCAAAATGGCGAAAACAAGATATTGGAGTCTTTTCTTGTACAGAACAACAATTCTACCCTTTTTCTACCAACCATCTACTAGATAGATATGTATTCATGTAGCTTTCATGATAAAATAATTGCTTTACATAGCATTTCAAAGACAAAATTGTAGATCGCTCACAGTCGCTAGAAAGCATCTCATGTCGAAATTCAACTTTTAACCTATTTCCTTGATGGAGACGTTGTTGAACCAGTAGAATAAGCTTTTCAGTACAGTATTAGGCATTCTAAGAATACAGTTTCATCATTCATATGAGTGGGATCAGCTTCGCTTCTGCTTTTTTTCTCGGGTAGAATGCATAAACCAACCTCAAACCAGCCACACATGAAACTTTGACCTCTAGTCACAACGACCTGTGCCAGCAGAGCAGCAAATTCAAGGCTTCTCCTTTACCTTATATTTCAAACCATGAGTTTGACACCACCTCAGAATCGAGGCATGACAGTCTTGAACAGAGATGCATTCAAAAAGACATTTACAACATTGGCTATTCGAGCGCCCAATCAGCTAGTTAAGCCATTGATGACACAATTAGAGGAGTAAAGCATCCTGTTGATGTGGATATGTTGGATTTTCGATTTTAATCAAAAGAAACCTACTACACTAGTGAATTATTAAATCAACCGCGCATCCGCAGTGTGGTCTCGGATGGTACACGAACCGATACAAAGCTAATTTTATTAAGATTGGATATCAAAGGTACATTTTACATGCAGTCAGCAGACATCTCTGCTTGTTAATGATCGTTATCATCCATGTTTAGATGTCAAGGAGTCATTCACAGGCAGCAAGTTTGATCTCATCAAGCAACTCGATATCGTTGAGCATGATTTCGCAGTGGATTACGATTATTGGACGACTGAGCAAATCTTGTATTCTGTCATGCCTGAAGGCGACGCTGAAACTCCTTCTTCATTCACAACCACTGGCCACATTGGTAATTCTTTGCAGATCGAGTTTTTTTTAATCCGAGCAGAATCAAACTAATGCACACATATAGCTCATGTCAATCTCAAAGAGGAGAACATGCCCTTCAAGGGGCTGATTGCTCAAGTCATTTTGGATGTAATACGATCAGACTATCAATGTGGATGCTCTTATACTTATTCCAATACGCATGTACTAGAAAAACAAAAAGATCAAGAGCGTCGTCAACAAGACAAACCAGATTGACAACACCTATAGAAACTTTCAAATGGAAGTGTTGGCTGGAGACACCAACATGATGACAGAGCTGGTAAGAAATCAAGCTAAAATGTACATAAATTAACATTGACATGTGTCGGAGGGGATGCGTAGAAAGAGAATGATTGCAAATTCCGGTTTGATTTCTCCAAAGTGTATTGGAATTCGAGATTACAAGCAGAGCATCGTAGGCTGGTGAGCCTTTTTAAAAAGGGAGACTACATATGTAAGTCACTTGAAATAGAAGAGAGGGATGGATCACCCATGATTTGCATTGATGTGTAGGTGATGTGATGGCAGGTGTAGGACCCTTTTCTATTCCTGCAGCTAAAAAGGGCACTGTTGTGTATGCAAATGATCTCAATCCCGCCTCGTATGAATCGCTATGCGACAACATCAAGCTCAACAAGGTGCGCTTCATCAACACGCGCGTGTAGAAATAACAACACCACTCATCTGTTCTGTAGATTACTAGCCAGCACATCAAGACATACAACATGGATGGACGCGCTTTTATAAAGCAAGCAGTACACGATCTGTCTATGGAAACAAAGGATGATCGCACATTTGATCATTTTATTATGAATTTACCTGCAACCGCGATTGAGTTTCTAGGTAAAAAGACACTGTTTACCAAGCACATTGCATACGGATGCTCACAAATGTACACTATACTCCTACTAGACGCTTTCAAGGGCATTTACAATGGCAGAAACATCAGTTCGGATAGACTCCCGATGATCCATGTCCATTGTTTCACAAGAAGCTCGGATCCTCATCAAGACATTGAGCAGGTAAGGATTTCTTCTCTCCTTAAAATTGAACGTGTCCTTAAATATTGACCTATTTCTAATGAAGCACGTATGTCAAATCATGGGAGGTCCGATCGATAAAGCGTCCTGCCATCTGCATTGGGTACGCACTGTTGCTCCCAAGAAGGACATGTATTGTATATCGTTCCGTCTGAGTCCCGACATTGCCTTCTTGTAAGTAAGCCTCCTCCTTTCTCCGGATAATATCGCGCGAAAATAGTAAAAAAAAGGGAAGCAGACACCATAGCATCCTATTAGCCAATATGAGACCCTATTGTAAACAAGATGATTCATGATATACTATTAGTTGTGTGGCGCAAATGCAGGGAAACGAACATCGTGGTGTTTGACCCGATTCAACCCAGACTTGGATCATTCGCACGAGACTAAATGTTATTTCAAGGTGGCAATGGCACTGTACAATTGTGATCCTTCTTCTTTTTCGCTTCGATTTTGCTCCTTTTTTTTTTTCTTCCTTTACCTCTCTCGTCCGCTGGCTGGCTGGCTCGCCCTTCTTCTTATATATACATATAGCTAAATTTTGCCCCTATAGCGAATTTCTCCTTAAAATTTGACCTACCATCAGCATCATCATCAGCATCATTTTCCCTTAAAAATCAACCAAAGAAAGACGTAGATCACTGTATTTTAACCTTTTCCCTTTCCTTTCTACTACCCTTTCTTACTTTTTCTCGCTCTTGAACTATGAATCAAAATACAAAAAACATGGTTGATGGAGATAAAACCAGACGCAAAAGACTCAAGGTTGTCAGTGCATGTGGAGAATGCCGCCGGAAAAAGACCAAATGTAACGGGGAAAAGCCTTGCGCAGGCTGTTTAAAAGCTCATGTGGAATGCAAATATGTAAACTCGCAAAAGACATCCGCATCTGCTATCGCTGCTGCCAATGCCACTGCCACTGCTGCTGCGGCTGCGGCTGCTACTACGGCACTCGGTGCTCCTGTGCTTGCCACTGCCACCACCACCACTACCAAAACTGCCAAATCACAAAAGATGATCCATCCTCCCGCTATTGAGACTTCACATGAACACACCATGTTGAACAATGCATCATTATTGACATCAGCAGCATCCACAGCGCCCTCTTCGTCCACATCCACATCTTCTACGTTTCATAGCCACACAACGGCCAGCTCCTCCTCCATCGAGTCAATTGAAGAGCGCCTAGGCACCATTGAAAACATCTTGCGGGCACTACTCGGTTCCGGTAAAAACAAACATTTGTTACAAGGTTTCCACCCTCAGCTGCAACAACAACAACAACAACAAAGATCGGAATCCAGCCTCTACATGGACCCGAAGCCTCCTCATTACTACGGCCATGCTCCACACTATCATTCCGATATGTCGTCCTCGTCCAACACATCCACATCGTCTTCTTCATGCGGGGATATGTATTCCTCTCCTCATTTAGTGCATGCTCCTCATGTCCAAAATAGGCCTCTACCACGGGAAAAGAGGCAACGGCATGAAGAGGAAGAGGAAGGTATGACAGAAAACAAAAGATTAAATGTTCGGGACGATGTCGGTCATGGGGATCGTCAGCGTCAGCATCAGCACCATCCCTATTCGAAATTGCAACTAGCTCCAATCAAGATTATAAATCACACACCCGGAACTACAACGACCAGTATCCGTAACCTGCTGAACGAACAAACAGACGAGGAGGACCAGCATCAAAAGAAGAAGCCTCGGTGGTATCCAACATCTGCTTCGTCTTCTACTACTACCACACCCACACCCACTCCACACTCTGCATTTTACAGAATGTCATCATCGCCTCGCAATGAAATGATCAACAGTAATAATTCTGCAACAACGGCTGCAGCTGGCAATTTTACTTGATCTTGTTCATTTTACATATACACATACACACACACACTCTCTATACCACTAATCCCCGTTTTGCCCTGTTGCCATGGCAACAGAAATTGTAGTATTATTTAATCAAAGTCTATCATTTTATCATTTTATTATTATTATTACTATTTTCTTTACTATTATACGTTACTATTAAAAATGCTATTAATTTCAAAAAAAAAGGAGAGTATCATTTACGAGAAGGAGGAGGAAAGGGGGGTATCGTTATATACAAAATATATATACAAGATGATGGCTTACAGCCCCACCATGCCAAACACACACAGTGCTCCGACATAGGGCACCAACACAGTTTTTGCCACAAAATAAAAGAGCATGCCAAAAGCAATGGAGATGGGTAAAGCAGGCAATGCCTTCTTGTAGATGGCCAGCAGAAAGATGGTGGCTGTTAGACCTGTCAAAACGGCAATAGTGCAACAGACGGTAGTGATCCAGTCATACATGGCTATCGTATAAAAGATTGCATCAGTATCACGGTATCAATAAGTGCGTGAGATGTGATGTTTACCCGCTCTTGCAATCAAAACACTGTAAAACACAAAATCACCTAATCCGAGTTTGAGGCCACTTCTTTCGGCTAAGAATAAAGAAATGGATGAGCCATGTATCCATATGCTAAAATTGGGTTGTTTTACCATCTTCTTCATCATTCTCGGGTTCTGGTGCCTTTCTTGAAGTCTCTTCCTGTCGTGGTGGTGGGCTGCTGCTTGGCTGATCCGTGCTCTCTTCCGGCAAATTTAAAGTTGTTTGTGTTGCAAATGGATTACTGCTACTACTATTGTTACTATCGATGGTAACATGACTATCATCAGGTAATCGCATAAATCCGTCATGACTCTTTCTAAAATTGTGCTGTATAAAAGATGATGGTGAATGGTGCTGTATTGATAATCTGTTGTTGTTGTTGCTACTGGATGATGACACTGTTCCATGCGCGGTAGTAGATTCTGCAGCAGTAACAGTACCCAACATACTGTTGGAGAGCCGGAAATGATCATTCGAGGCCATCATGAACCATACCGCATTCACTGAATATAGCAATGCCGGCACTTCTCTTTGCTGATTTCTCGAACTTTCGATCAATAAGCGAAGTGGCCCAAACGGACACAATACCGCAATAAGATCTAATTCTCAAATGTCAACATATGCTGCACATAGCTACCTCCCCTTCTTTGTGATTATTTACCCCAAACAGCCAAGAGTCCCAGCAGAATCCATGTAGTCCATTGTTCCAATCCAGTCAATGAAAATGCCATCAGCGAGCTCATGATGGTGAGGTATGATTGCTGCAGCCACAAGGGTCCTTTCCAGAATATCGACACTAATCCCACTACTGCAAAATTCCACAGTGCAAATACCAAGGTGATGTAATCCAACGCAATCGAAAACACTTGAATCAGATTCCTGCCATTTTTGTGGATGAGTATACACACATACAACAAACACTGCCAATACCCAACTTACAGTAGCAGGAGATAGGTCATGAATCCCAATAACAGCAATACAATCACCATGAAAAATCCAATCAGCACTTTGATCCAACCCTTTTTGAACAAGAATACAATCAATATGGTCACGCCAATGATCTGCCCTATGATGATGGCTGCATTGGTGAATGAGCTGGCAATCGATGGGCCGCTACTCGTGGATCCATCTGAGCTGGAGGAGGAGGATGTGGAAGGTGCCAAATTGACATAGTTGGGTCGAGTAGGACTAAATTTCAATTAGTCTGGCTGTCAAATCCACACGAGCATAATGCCTGTCCCCCCTCTTTACCTGTAATCACTTGATCCTGAATACGACACTTTGACCCAAAATATGCTGAGAATGATACAGGCAACTACGGGCTTGATGATGCGATAAATCTGTAGGGTATAAAATCGAAGCTCGTCAGCGGCATCCTCTTCCTTGTCCAGCTTTTCCTGATCTTGATTTGGTGAGAGATCATTCATGGGTATATCGCCTATCATTCAAGCTGTCAGTCAAACCATGCTCCCCAGTGTCCTTTTCCCCCCTCCAGCACATCTCACGTTACTTGATCCATTGACAGGTGTATCATCCGTCTCAGCAGAAGCAGCAGCAGCGAGTGCTTCCGCATGCCTCTGTCTATTTCGTCTTGCTGCTTTGCACACTCGATAGTGGTTTTCCTTCCAGTGATCTGTTTGACAGTCGATGGAGCAATATCTCGGCCCATCCTGTCCGCAAGAGGAACACATGAATGTCGCTGGTTTCTGACAATGGGAGCACTTGTTTGCCGTTATCTCATCTGTCGTCATGGCTGTGTTGGTATCAATCTACAAACAGGAAACAAAAAAGAGCAATGTGTGTGATGGACAGATACAGACGCACAGTGAAAGAAAGAAAGAAAGAAAGCGAGGGGGGTATATGTGTGTATTCGGAGGTATTTAATAAATCAAGGAAAGAAAGGGCCAGGGTTCAAGGTATGTGTGTATGCTTCTTTGCTTGTCCCCTTTTTTGATGTATATGAAAGAAAAGAGGAAAAAAGAAAACTGGTTGATCATTTGGGATTTTAATTGATGTATGTATCCAGTTACACAAAGACTAATTGCACGTTGTGTGTGTGTGTGTGTGTGTGTGTGTGTGTGCCCTGAAAAGCTTGAGCTTGGCAAAAAAGATCAAGTATAAGTATGAGTCTAAGTTTTCTCTCTGCTTGAGCCGCAGGAGAAATGGCATATTTTATTACGAATAGTAGTTATTATGATACAAATAGATAAATAGAGTGAATAATGTATGTATAGAGATAGGGATTACTTCTTGATGGCAAAGAACTTTCTCTTGATGAGCTTGTAGAACTCTGCTAGAATGATATATACAATAACAGAGGCGCCAACCATGCCCCATTCCCAGGTGATTGGCAGATGCTTAAAGACTTCGGTATTGACACTATAAAAATGGAGAGAATGTGAGTATAATGTGCTACAGTCAACGGATAAACAGACTACTTACACAGGCACGTAGAGGACGATAAACATGATGCCAAAGCCAAACAACCAAGACCAGTACATGTAGTAGTTTTGATCGCCGGTCAAGTGCTTCCAGGTCCAAGTAGGGTTGACCAAATCACGGCAAGTATGGGCATGAAGCAAGAGCAGCACTGTCATGGTGACAAACAGGGCGCCACGAGCACGGTAGACATCGACACAGGTATCACGGAATTCATTGGCGTTGAAAGAGTGGTTGCAGTTGGTGCCCAGGCTGCCTTCACCGTAGCCGTAGATGACGATAGCGTAGTTGGCCATACAGATCAAGCCCATCATGACACCGTAGTACAGAATATCAATAATGTTGCGGTTGCAAAAGAGAGACTCCTTGCTCGTTCTGGGTCTAACAAGCATTTGCTGAGGATGTACCTTTTCGAGACCCAAGGCCATGGCAGGAGGCGCACTGGTAACCAAGTTGTTGAACAGAATCTGGATGGGAGACAGTGGGAACACAATGTTGTTGCCTTCTCTAAAGACCAGACAGAGGAGCAGAGGAGTTAATTCAGCGACGTTGACCGAGACCATGTGCACCACAAACTTGGAGATGTTGGCAAAGACACGACGGCCCTCTTGAATGGCAGCCACGATCGTAGCAAAGTTGTCGTCCACCAGGATAATGTCAGAGGCTTGCTTGGCAACATCAGAGCCACCTTGGCCCATGGCAATACCGATATCAGATTCCTTGAGAGAGGGACTGTCGTTGACACCATCACCTGTCATGGCACTGATGCGCTTGCGACGGTGAAGAGCTTCAATCATCTTGACCTTGGTATCCGGGCTACAGCGAGCAATAACGAGGGGAAGCGTAGGCAGCTGGTCGATGGCCTCTTCAGAGAGCTTGTCAAAGTCTTGGGCAGACATGACGAGGTCACTGACATCACCCTCAGCAGGAATGATGCTCACTTCACGAGCAATGGCAGTAGCAGTGGCAATGTGGTCACCGGTCAGACAATGGACTGTAATACCGGCCTTGTGGCACTTTTCAACGGCACCCTTGGATTCAGCACGGGGAGGATCGTAGATACCGCAGATACCCAAGAAGACCATGTCCTTTTCAATCTCTTCACGCTCAAATGTAGAAAAGTTGACTTCGCCCGTCATGGTCTTTCTGGGGATACGCTTGGCAGCAAGAGAGAGAACACGGAGACCACCCTTGGCCAGGGCCTCGACGTTGGGCAAAACCAGATCTTGAAGCTCCTGTTGGCTAATTTCCTTGATTTCGTCTTGATCCGACAATTGAATGCTGGAGCAGCACTCGAGCACGCGTTCAGTAGCACCCTTCATAAAGCCAATCAAATCACCGTTACGTTCTTCAGTGAGGACACTCATGCGCTTGATGGAGGAGTCAAAGGGATATTCAGAGAGAAGCTTCCAGCCGCCGTCCGTGGTGTCATTGGCATCAGTGAGAAGAGGCTTGCCCATTTCCATTTTGTGAGCAAACACTTGCAGAGCAATTTCAGTAGGATCGCCAATGCCGTAGTGCTCTTGAGTTTCGTGGTCTTGACGCACTTCACTCATATTACACAGAGCAGCAGATTGGACCAAACGACGCAGGCCGTAGTTCATGTTCTTCTTGTCGACAACAACACCGTCGTGGTCCTCAGAGGTCACTTGTCCTTCAATGTTAAAGCCAAGACCAGACACCTTGTAGAAGCCGGTATCGGGGCGCCAGAAACGAGTCAAGACCATCTTGGATTGAGTCAGAGTACCAGTCTTATCAGAGCAAATGTTGGTAACAGAACCCAAGTTTTCCAAGGCAACCAAACGACGCACAAGAGCATTGCTTCTGGCCATGGCATTGACACCGAAAGCCTGAGTCAAGGTCACAACAGCAATCAGACCTTCAGGAATCACAGCAATAGCAGTAGAGATAGCATAGAGAACCACTTGGTCGTCAATTTGGAACTTGGCAACGGCAAAAACAATAATGAGAGAGATGATGGCCACCACCAAGAGGACAATAGCCATGCGGTCCAAGGACTTTTGAAGAGGAGTACGAGCATTATCGCCACTGTCAAGCAAGCGCTTGGCGATTTTACCAATTTCAGTTTGCATACCAATGGATGTCACCATAGCTTTACCGCGACCCTTACTGAGAGTCGTGCTAGAATAGGTCATGTTGACACGGTCACCAAGAGGCACTTCAGCAGTATCAAGCACATCGTTACTATAGATACAGGTTAGTCATCTGCTAAATGATGCGCATCATGGCAAACACACTTACATCTTGTTGACAGGCAATGATTCACCAGTAAGCAAAGCTTCGTCAACGTCCATGTTGAACGATTCAATCACACGGCAGTCAGCGCCTACAACATCGCCATTCTTGAGGATGATGATATCACCGGGAACGAGCTCCTTGGTAGCAACTGTCTTTTGTTGGCCATCACGGATAACCTGAGCAGTGGGAGAAGCCATCTGACGAAGCGAATCCATAGTCTTTTCAGCCTTGTATTCTTGAGCAAAACCAATACCGGCATTCAGGAGCATAATGAAAGCAATGACACCGCCTTCGACCCAATCCTTGAATGCAAAAGAAACAGCCATAGCAATAACCAGAATGAGTACCAGCACATTGAAGAATTGCTTCATCATCAATTTGACAGGGTTGACACCGCCATCACCTTCCATTTCGTTGTAGCCAAACTCTTCGTGCTTTTCAGCAATGGCAGATTCAGACAGACCATCTTGCAGATCAGACTTCATCAGCTGGGCAACCGTTTCAATCTTCATGGTGTGATAGGGAGGACCTTCTACAGACGGCATGTTGACAGTAGAGTTGCGTCGAATCAGATTCTTCTTTCTCATCAGCACCTTTTGTAACAGAGATCGCTTCTCACTGCCAGCATCGCTACCAGCCAGTGTTGTCTCTCGGCTCAATGACTTTTCATTGTGATTAACTTGATATTTCTTGCTTCCGTCTTGAGCATCATCAAATGTGATATTTTCCTTCTTTGGTTGTTGGTTGTTATCCATATAAAATGTAAAATATAAAGAAGATAGAGATCACAGTATATACAGAGAGAAAAAAGAAAGAAAGATATCAGATCTCATTGTCTTGTTATATATACGTTTTTTCTTGAAACTGAGCATGGAACAATCAGAAACTGATGAAATTGTATACAACTTGCGCGAAATACGATCTATGATAATGCGACCCATTAGGTCAAATCTTGATCTTTAATTGGCTTATATCAAGGTTGCAGCGCACAACAAACAGAAAACAACAATTTTCTACCCAAATGCTCGGCCATTGCCTCCAAATGCATGCGACATCTACATCAACAGCTTGCTCAATCTACTCTGCACGCATCCACGCTGTTTAATATCGAAATCAACAAGGCCATTCTCGCGCAATGAGGCACAATCCATCACCATCTGTAATTCAATTGCATCAAGGTTCTGTTTCGTATAGAAACGTCAGAAAACAAAGAAGCAACTATAAATCTTGCGTCAATAGTGCGATTGGCTGTACTGTTTCAACTTCAGTCGGATTTGTACCAAATTTAGTCATTTTCTAGCATTTGGCTGGCTCTTGGAAACCACATGCTGCAAGTTTGCCTCTTTACAAATTTCTGTAATACCTTTACGAAAACGCATCGTATCTACACACGCATGCCATCTGTATTGACATACATCATACATCATACATTAAAGAAAATGGCTAGAGTTTGTATCCGAGCCTATGACATGAGAAGATGATCTTCTCTATGTTCTTTCAACTAGACGAAAAAAAAGCTTATTAAATGGTTTGAAGATCAGTAACACAGTTCACTTTACACCTTCCAGAAGAGTTTTAATTATGGAAAAACGGCCCACCAACCCCATATCACAGAGCTTGGGCGAAATTAGCTCAAAATTATATATAAGGATACGAATATGACACAAAAAGTTTTCGATAAACGATCCGTGTGTTCAACATTTTTATAACGTAGTATCTAGATTCAGGTACATTGATGGTGAGCTCACTCCTCTCCCATGTCATTTTAAGGCTCCAAAAAAAACAGAACACTCAATGCATGATTGCAGAATTCTCACTACCACTGTGTATTCAGGATATCTTGATTGTTTACGTTGTCCGTAATATTAGCTACAGATTGCGTGTCTGGAGAATCAAAAGGAGCTTATAAAGCGAAATCAAACAGGGTGCAATGAGGTCAGCTACCTAAGATCTCAGATTATACACTAAATCGATTTGCATTTGCATATATATATCAAATACGTTTACAATGACGTACAAATACGTAAATTAAGCTACTGTACACCTTGACTCCAACATGTCTGTGATGAGTATATTACACAATAGACCGGCTCAAAGATCTTGGGAGATACGACCAATGGACAGGCTGCCATTTCATTCTTGATATTAACATTGATAGATTTACATTGATAGATTTGAGACTCTTTCATTCGCGCATGAGAGTGGTCGTTGTCCACCCACCCCTTCATATTAGATATTTCAGCTTTTTTTTTTTTTTCTTTCTTTCTTTCTCTCTCTCTGAATCACAATCATGATTACAAATCTTCCTGAGGAGTTGATAAGCAAAATCATTGACTGCAACGATTCCATCGCGGATGTCGCTACATGCTGTTTGGTTTGCAAGTGCTGGCATCGTCTCGCAGAGCCATTGATGTTTGGTAAACAAATCACCATTAGATCTGAAGCAGATGCTCTTTCACTCTATGGCCATTTGTGTAGAAATCCGCGTCATGGAAATCTTGTCAAGCGTGTACATTTCCAAGATAGTGACATTAGCTGTGCCCTTCAAGAAGGTTTACTGAGCTTTATATTTAAACCAAACATGGAGGAGATGACAGGAGTGCTGCAATTTGAATATGCCTTCTTTCACAACATGTGTAGGATTGCAAACACGTCAGCAACCAAGTTTGATAAATTGCGAGTCTTGCCTCATCCTTTGTACCATTCCAATACCTACGATGACACCTTGATTGCATTCAAAGACACGCTACGTGATGTGGTGTTGGTGCTTGGTTCAGACCATACGCAAGCAGGCAGAGGCATCATCAATTACATGATGGATTTCAAATCTCTGGTTCACCTCACTCTGAAAGGAAGTCTTGGGACCTTGTTTCTCATGGAAGACATCTTACAGCACTGCACAACATTGAAAGAATTGTCACTCCAACTTCACCTCACAGACAACATACACGAAAAGGCCTTTGTAGAGAACTGGGCAGCTCCTATTGTAAGGACTGTCAGCAGCGTCGAAAAAGTAACCTTCAAAGAAGAATGTCGATCAGATCAGCTGGAATATATTCGGATCAAATATCCTCAAATCAAGACATTGATCATTGACATGGATTCAAAACCACTGATTGTCAGCCGAAACAATATTAAGCGCATAATAAAAGCAATGATCGAGGTGCCTACTTACAACATCAAGCTGTTGATCAAAGAGGAAAACCTAGCAGAGACAGCTGGACATCTTTTAAAAGAAGGCTGCCAATTTAACATCAAACAAGCTGGTCTCGACCGATTCAGGATTGAATTGGAAAGCTCTCCTCCTCCTCCTCCTCTTTGAAGATTGCAGCGCATCATAATATCAAATTCAATACATATCCACATTACTTGCTTGAAATAAAAAGACAGTATTATATTCAAATAAACTACTAGCGCATCAGAAAGAAAGACTCGATGAGGTGAAGGTTTATCTTACTTGAGAGATAATCCCCCGCGGAATCCCTTTAGTAAATATGGAGGAACTTGGAAGAGGCAGTGCCACGTGTACAACACGCGCTGATAATTCAATAGTTTGGGATTTTGGGCAGCATGAATGATAGCTAGCATCTCCAAACCACATAACTATTTCTCATATACTGTATTATTAGAAGAGAGACCTGATGGCATGTCAAGATGCCTGGCTCACTTAGATATATCAATAAGGATGTGTTTAAGTTTGTTCGGGCAGAGAGTCGAGACTTTCCTCACTGCCTATTTCTGCTGTTAGGGACATTCTTTTCGAACAACTACAAAATAAACCTTGCACTCACATCTTCGTTGTTGTACTCTAGTTCTTTTGCTGTTTTCAAAAGGTGAATAATAAGTTTATTCAAAGATACTTCTCTAATATTAGTAACGAAAATGTTTGTCCCCATAGACAGTATTATAGTAGGTATAATAGTCATCAGGGCCGGATAACAAGACAAATATAATCTATCTTTTCACTATAGCAATACGAACCCTCTACTATACGATTGGCAATTGACTTCTCCAAAGTACATTCCATTAACATAACATGGAATCTATTGTTGAATGACCTGATTACGAATCTGCAAACCATTTTTTAGTAGGTAGCATATAACCTGAGAAACAAGAGATTTGAGATATTTTTGGAATTTTAGGCTGTGGTACTAGTAAAAGTCTTTTAATTTGATAGAAATACCCCAAGTTTATATAGCTTAATCGAAAGGGGCACACTTTTTTGACTAGGACGTACTTTGTCTAGGGTCGTAATAGATGATCTGCACGAGTAATGATCAAGAAAGGTGCACATGCGTGATTTTCGAAGGGCTCTACACTCGAATTTCACTAAGTGAATGCAAGTAGCGTAGAGCTTAACTATTGTTTGGCATTCAATTCTCTATCGAATGGTATAGATGGCATATAAAAGTTTTGACCTTTGTCACAAACCCTCTGCTTGAGGGACACGAAATTTCATATTTTGAGTAGATTTATGGAGGGAATGCATATGTGGTACCCAAAACTGTTGGATCATGATGCACGCAGGTCTGCTTTAGTGGTTGGTTAGCAGGTTTTTGTTAGGTGGTAAGTTAGCAGTTGGTTAGTAAGTTAGAAATTTTGTTAGTTCATTTAAAGTAGGGTTGAGGTACTTAACAGATCCGGAAAACCCGGTTTTGCCGAAAGCACTTTTCAAAGAAGTTTATGGAGAGAACATTGGTTTGAAAATGGAAATCGTTATTACAAAAAACTGCCCTAGTAGAATAGCGATCGATTGATGTATATGTTTTCAGCAACGGTCTTGTATTTATTGAAAAAATGGGTAAAGCCTAATCGCCTATTCCGAAAATTTTCATGGGGGAAAAAATGATGTGAAGATCACATATTTGGCTATAAAAGCTTATTTCGTGCCTTTAGAGATTCAAAATTTCCACGGGTGGTTGGGGGATTTGTTGTCTGTGGGCGCCAGCTAGTTTGATTCCGCAAAAGAGGTGTTTTATTTTAAACTATCATGCATGTCTACCACCAAGATTGGCTTGTACCTTGTCATTTGCCGCCCTAAAAAGGCAATCCATCTTTCTACACACGACATTATTTTTGAGTGAAATCACTGGGCGGACGTTTCGAATCTGCAACATTGGCAGATACTTTGCTACAATTCTAGCCTTTATACAATGAATTTCAATCCATCAGATACACTGTCATCACCATCGGTTTCCGTGAAGAATACAAGAAAAGCCTCGAAAGATATGTCAATATTGTCAACGACACCACAATGCACGTCTTCTTTAACAACCAATACGCTTTGCACCGAAAGCTCAAATTATCTGCCAAGTTCAACTGTAATCGTGCTGACAAGAGCTTGATGAGAAATCTTCAAGAACGATTCTCAGACGCAACATACATCATGGCCAATTGATCGTGGTGTAGGTTTCCGTCGCCTCTTGAGAAAGCATGGTTTCGTCTGTCCTGCATTGTGCTCTTTTTTTCTCTTGCTTGTTCTTGAGATCTAAATTGTCCTTTGCAGGTAACATCTTTTGTAAATAAATCGTCTGTTCTTGAGATCTAAAATGTTTTTTGCAGTTGCAAAATTACGTAAACAGATCAAGCTCTTTAATTCAATCAGTTACCAACCAACAACCCCAATTTCAGTCATCCCAGTTACCAAGTAACGTCAATATTACCTCGCATTTTTATCCTCGGAACAATAGCCTCGCTGGGTTTACCGCTATGCGTCCAAAGGATACACTTGGGGTAAGCAAAATGTGAATTTGATGTATAAATCAAGTAACTGATTTCTGGCTTACAGTGTAACCAAAGGGAGAATGATATGCCGATCTTGTCCAAGCAAAGATATCATTGACATTGCTTTGAGTAACTCATCTTGAACATGAGCTCTTGATAGGAACAATTGAAAGAGACCATTGATGCAACAAAACTAGCTTAAATAAGATTATTTTTTTGTTTCAAGGAGAAATCCACAACTCCAGGGAGACTTGCTGACCTAATTACTGCGATTGTTGGATGTTTGTGGGGCTATCTCAAGATAATAGCTATCGAATGATAAGAATCATTTCATTCAAGATATCTTTTAGGAGAGGATAATCGATTTATCCATTGAATTTCTTATCATAAACTTGTTGCAACATTGTCCTTATACTGTAGTCATCGAATATAAGGTTGCTGGATAGCATGTATTACTACATTTTATTTGGCATTGCTGTTGTACCAAATAGGAACAACAATTTGGGTGGGAAAAAACCAAGGTACGAGATGATTAATAAGTATCTTTTGCTGGTAAATCTCACTAGGCAATCTGAATCTTTTCTCATCGATGAGAATCCACTACCGAATGCCCATTGTTTGGCTAGTTAGTCACTTGCAATGCGTAACTGGAGCAATACCACTGCATGAGCCACATAAGAGGATTAGAAATTGGCCGCCTCGGAGTTCACTACCATGAGAGTTGTTGAAAGATATGCCCTCAATGTGACTTGAAGGAGCATATATGGGGTCAATATGCCGAGGTATGGTGTATAGAGACCTAATCAATTATAAATAAGATTTGAGCTATCTTTTATACTTTTGTTTTTTTCGTCTTTCACACCATCAAACACTTACTATGCCACCTTCTTTGGCTACAGAAAATTCACCGCTTATAGCTCAAGCAAACAAGCAAATCAACTACAATGGAGACATTGCGATAGAAGATGATGAGACTGGAACCATCTCTGTTGTGAGCACCTCTCCCAAAGTTGATCAGCATGACGATTTGTTAAAAAAGAGATTGAACGGATCGCCATTGATGGTTGTATTAGTTGGGTAGGTAAAATTTCGGCTGTGTAGTAGCTACATCTAACTCGCAATGGCAACATAGCCTTTGGATTGGCGTGGGTTTAGCATCGCTGGATGCCTCCATTGTCGCTACCATCTATCCTCAAATCGGCACTGAGTTCAAAAGGTAAGATCATCATCTATAATTCATTGTAAACAAACAATACAGGTTCGATGCTAAAATGCAAACATGGCAGATCAAACGAAATTGTCTGGATCGCAACAGCGTATTTGCTCAGTTACACTGCACTTCAACCCTTATGTAGGTATTCTACCGGGATAGTATTATATGGACACAATCTCATAAGCTGTGTTTGACCGTATAGATGGCCGTATTTCGGATGCATTTGGCAGAAAGAATGCATTGTTATTTGCGACTATTGTGTTCTTTGTTGGATCAGCTTTATGTGGTGCCTCCACAAACCTGTGGGCCTTGGTTGCCTCCAGAGCTATTGCAGGTGTTGGTGGTGGTGGTATGAATACAATGTCAGCTGTCATTTGTAGTGATCTGGTATCTCTGCGTGAAAGAGGCAAGTACCAAGGATATGCTAATATAGCTTATGGTGTAAGTGAAGGCACTTGGAAAAGAACTGAATGTAAGCTAACTTGAGCTTGTAGTTGGGTTCTGTCATTGGCGCCCCCTTGGGTGGTCTGATCACTGACAATATTGGCTGGCGTTATTGCTTCTACATCAATTTACCGCTCTTGCTCATCTCATTGTATGTTGCCATCTATTTGCTCACCAACTACAACTTGCAGGAACAATCTGATGAGTCAACTGTCATGGAGAGATTCAAGAAGATTGATTATTTAGGCGCAATGAGCGTTGTATCCACAGTTGTTTGCTTCTTGTTGGCCACATCCATGGGTGGCAACTCTCGTCCCTGGAGCGATCCTTTGGTTTATGGACTCTTGATCTCATCTGCCGTGTTTGGCCTCGTCTTTTGCTACATTGAGGCCAAGGTTGCATTGAACCCATTGATGCCATGGCATATTATTTCAGCCCGCACTCCACTTGCCTCCTCCATGGTGAATTTCTTTGGTGTCATGGGTTCTTTTGCCATGACCTACACTACTCCTCTCTTCTTCCAAGGCGTTTTAGGCTACTCGTCCTCTCAAGCTGGTTTGTTCTTCTTGCCAAAAGTATTTGCCATGTCTTGTGGCTCTCTTGCCTCTGGTTTCTGGATGGCCAGAACAGGCGAATATCGTAAATTCATCACAGTGTCTACCTTGATTGCACTCACTTCTATGATCTGTACCAGCTTCTGGACCCGTGATACCTCTTTTGCCTTCATTATCGTTTGCCTCTTGCTAGATGGTTTCTCATCTGGCGCTATAATTACAAGTGCTCTTGTGGCAATGCTTTCATGCGTTGGAAGTAGTGGTAAGTTATTCATAGGCGTCATTTTGAGAAGCTGCTCACATCGTTTTTGAATTAGATATGGCAACTATCACTTCAATCTCTTACTTGTTCCGTTCTGCTGGTGGTGTGATTGGTATCTCTGCTACATCTGCCATCTTCCAAGGTGTTGTCAAACAAATTTTGACTGAACGCATCACTGGCCCTGATGCTGAGGAGGTAATTGCTACACATTTGCATTTACATCAAGGTACTGACTAACGTTGCTACAGATTATCGACATTGCTCGCAAGTCAATGACACAAGTGCGTGCACTTCTTCCTCCTCAATATCTTTCTATTGTCTTGGACACTTACGAAATTGCAGTTCGTTACTCCTTCTATCTCTGTGTTGGTATCTCCGTGTTCTGCGTTCTTTCTAGTTTGTTCATTCAGCAATTCCAATTACACACAAAGGTTAAATAAGCTATCTAAATCTATTAACCCTGCTAGAGAAAGGGAAAAGAGAGAAGGTTGATCCTCGTTGTACTTTTATACCTATTTAAATCCTATCGCAATGTATTGCTGCTCAATATAAACATCTTTCCAATCATGCTTAATGCTGACCGATATGCAAATAAGAAGTGATAGTTATGGTTGAAAGGCACCACAGATAATTTTATTAGCAATATCTTTTTCTAATTCTATTGGGCATTTATAGATTTATTCTTAGTTCTTTAACTGATCTTTTATGTCAAAAGGATATTGTAAATTATCAGTCCATAGCATAGTGACAAAAAAGACATTTGTTAGTAAGCATAGTAGCTAGTACTAGTATTCATGGGATTTAGCACTTCATTTGCTGAAACAAGGTTGAGACAAGTATCATAAATCTAGGAGGCTATTGCACACACACACACACGTATCAAAGTTTGAGAACATTACAAACTTTATTAGAATAGATTGTTAATTAGAAAGCAATAGTAAGGAAGGGAGAGTGGTATTTGGTCGTGTAGATGAAGCTTTTTTTTTTACAAGGATGGCAAGACCTCGCTCTTGCGCTTTTCGTATTCATCGAAACGAAGCACAGCGTATTCCATATAATTAAAATCGATATCAGAGACCATAGCTTGAATCATGGCCCATAGACCCCAATAGTAATGTGATGCGAGGGAGAAACCGTCCACTTCCTTGAAGAGCTGTTCTTTTTCGGCTTCTGTTGGCTTGACTACAAACAACAACTCGAGTTTAATACAGGCCGTACAAGCATAATGCTATTCAGCTACTTTGAACCTACCTCCGTTGTTGTTCTCTGTAAGATACCATTCATACCACTTCATTTGAAATTCCTTGGTGGGATATCTCCAGTATTCACATTCAAAACCGGCAAATTCGTTGAAATGGTTTCCAATGTCAAATCCTCTGAAAGCGTAACATCCATACTCGTAATCAATAAAGTTTGCTTCACCTACCAACCACCCAATATCAATAAATGAGCTACCCAGTTGCATGCTTCCTCCTTTTACCTTTTTCATGGTCATAAATGATGTTTCCGTATAGCAAATCATTGTGAGAAAAGACAATAGGAGACTCGAGTTTCTCTAATTCTTGGATCAAATGTTCCAACTAGCACCAAACGATCAGATTTCCATCCTGTTACCTCGCCAAATCATGTCTTACCTCTGTTCTGATCTTTTTCATATCAAATCGAGTTTCAAAAATAGATTGAATGTTGGGGTTTTCATACTTTTCAGGCACTAAAAGAAAAATAAAGGTCAACAAAACCATCCTGTGACGAAATAGACATTTTTTCCATAATATTCCTACCTTGATCTAGCCACTTGAACATTGTCGACCAGAGTCTTTGCTCCTTTGTGTTGGATTTGATGATATTTTGCTGAGGTAACTGAACCTGATGCCATTTGCCGAGCTTCTTTGCAATCCATTCGGCCGTCTTTTCCTGACCCAATTCCTCGACTGTAGAGACATTGCCCTTGATGAATCCATACACTAAACCATTTCTGAATCTAGCATAGAGCGGTGGGCACATATTTTGAGCAGATAAGGTAATTATATTCTATCATAATGTGTTACACAAAAGGGGTATTTTTAACCATGTATTAGTGGTAGGTTACTTACAACAACTTCTTGTTTACGGTCGATGATGAGTTCGGATCCTTTGCCGTAAGCACGCACAAGCACTGAGAAGTCGGTTGGCTGGTATGTTACTCTGACCACTAGTGTATGTTGTGAGTAAGGGATGCTAGAAAAAGTTAAACCGAAAAAACTTACATTGATTTGTGATGCCGTCTTTACATTGGACAAATTTAATGTCTTCGTATCGCCAGTTTGGAAAGACACAGGATACAACCTTGAAGGCACCATCAAATAAGGCGCCGTTAGATACTTCAATGTCGAAGTAGGGAGTGGATTCGATCAGACGGTTCAAGGATTCTTCAATGGATAGACTGCTGTCATCATGAGATGGTCTGTTGGAGGTGTTTGGCGGCATGTTGATTCACTTGTATAAATGAGATGGGGTATAGTAACAAAGAAGAAGGAAAAAGTTAAAAAGAAGTAAAAAAAAAGCTTTTTTTCCAGGTCAAATAAAATGAATTGAAGAAAAAGGGGAGAGACAGACCCAATCAAGAGGATACCCTGGGTGTGATCAAGTCACATGCTACAACGAGAGAGCACTTGTCTACCACTCAAAAGGCATCGATTTGCTTGTTCGATAAGAGAAACACCACAAAAAGGAATGTTACATTTCCATATCATGCTGGGTTTAGCCTGAAAAGAAGATTTTAGATGGGATAGGCCATCAGACATTTGCCTGAAATGATGCACGAACATTTGAAAGCACTCTAACTTTTAGTTGCATATGCAATGTCTGCTACTGGATGTCTTGTCAACTATGATTACTGCTCATGGTATAGCTTAAATTTGATATAATTATATACTACATCTTCTAGAAATAGCTGGAATCTCAAACATTTCGTTTCCATAGCAACGCATCTACAGTACACACCTTGGCAACATTTGAGCATATGAGCTAATGTCGCAAAATACCAGAAGAGGTATATTCATCTAAGCCTATTGCATGCAACTATCACATGCAAATGTTTACCGCGCTTAAGGTATATATGTCATCTCCCTGATTGATCCGCATTATATATACAAGGCCTGAAGTATGTGGCCCGGTATCCTGAACAGCTATACATTGCCACGGATCTATGAAACAATGTGGATTATGGGGTCTGTTCCTTTTGTGAATTAGGCAACAGCGAGTAGCGACATTCCATCAGTAGATTGTCTCGCAAGATTAATATTATGCCTTTTAGATCAGCAAGAACAAGGATGTCAGATCTCAAAAGCCAGCTTTGATAATATGAAACGAACATTCATAGCGTGAATACTACATCCTTTAAACTAATTCCAATGTTGATCATATGTTCATGCTTATCCGCAAATTGAAAATGCATTCATATGAGTGTATTTGCGGTAGATATTTACTAGCAGTTAGAATGGTTGAATGCTCCCCATCTTCCTTCTCTGCCTAATTTGCCTCCCCCCCCCGAGCAAAATGCCATCCCGAGAGATCTCCCATCCTCGATCTGTAGCAAATTTATGCGGGGAGGAGTCTGCACTGGCTGCTCCGCTCTATTTATTAGCGTCACAAGCATCATCACAAAGCACCATTTGTGCTCTTTTCTTCTCACCTCATCCAACTCACAAATGAACACATTATTAAAAGGCTGTCGCCCAGTCTATACCAAGCGATTTTATGCCAGCGCAAGAAAGATCAAATCACCCTTTGAAGTGCTCTCATTAAACGAAACAGCATCCACAGCGGAAATAAAGCAGAAATACAAGGAGCTGGCAAAGCAATTGCATCCAGATAAGAAATCGACTGGAGACCTGGCCAAATTCCAGGAATTGGTACAAGCATATGAACTGCTGGTGGATCCAAACAGAAGGTCATATTACATCAAATCAGGCTATGGATGGGGAACCAATGCCTCACAAGACAGATATCCGCCTCCTGGATACAGGCCAGCATCGTACACCAATGCGCATTGGGCAGAGCCTCCGCCTCCTCCCTCTTCATCGGGTGCCCACTCCACCTTGTATACAAACAATGCCACCTTCATGTCTCTGCTTGCAGGCGTGGTGGTGGTGATTGCCACAGCCAACTTTTTCTACTTTCAATCTTCACATGCGTCCATGCTGAGCGCAGCTGATCAGCACCATTTCAAGTCGAGTCAAGACTTGAAGCGGGCACGCACAGAGGCCAAGCTGTTTGGCAATGATCGAGGCGTCAAGCGGGTCATTGATAACAGAATGAAACAGTTTAGAAATAAAGAAGAAGAGTCTTGATTTATTATTTGCAGTTTATTTTGCCTTTAGCTTTTCATCCTCTTCCTTGATGCTTTCAATCTCGGAAATGTATCGTCTGGAGAACACCTCAATGTAGTAATTGGCACCGTTCCACACGCTCACCGCAAACATGACAATCAGAAATGTGGTGTGCAGCCAAAAGTGCTTGAACAGAAAGAAGGTAGGAATCGATGTTGCAATGTTGTACACCAGCTGCAGAAACATAAACATCTCTGACTTCCACTTGGGGCCAAACATGAATGCCATCTTTTGAATGAATCCCTTCTTGCCGTGAGTGTCGTCCAACAGCCACGAATACGACGTTAGCCTCAGTCCAGATTCCACCTTGTCCCGTCTTCCCACCATGATGAATAGATAGTAGAGCGACTGCCAAATGCCGTACGCCAATGTCGAGTAGATCATGACATCCTTGAAGCTGGGCAGCTCCATGTTGTCCAACGCAGGGAACCGTTCGTTGCGGTAAGATGTAACAAAGGGTGTGTTGTCGCAGTAAATGTCTCGTTGCAGCTCGGGCATCCATCGAATACAGTACATGACCAAGGGAGGGAATATATGAATGAAGACCGATGTGACCTTATCCAGCGAGTGGAATACCAGCGAGTTTCGCCATGTGATGATGGCCCATGCCACAGGCCCGTTCGTCATGCAAAAGGAGGCCACAAACAGCAGCTTGGAGGCCGGATAAGCCCACAGGAACAGCATCGTCATGGCATTCACAAAGTAGCAAATGTCAAAGATAAAGTAGTGCCATCGCTTGGACCGATAGATCACATAGCGCAGTATCAGCAAGACAATGAGCTGCGAGCTGTAATACGACGGTATCAAGCTGGGGTATCGCAGGGCGAGTGCGGGTGCAACACACGCATTGCCGACGCCCACCACAAACGAGACCTTGTCCCTCAGTTGCACTGTTTTGGCGTCGCGGTTCATACGTTTATCAATCTTATGGTACTGTCTCACCAACAGCTCTTGGATGCGGGATCTCTGGTCCTCTAGTTTCTTTGTCTGCGTTTTGATGCTGTCCCTTGTTTTGTTGGTCCATTCTGATGATTTTGTGATAAACTCGCGTTGCTTGTCCTCTAATTGATTCGTTACTTGGTCTAGCGCTGCCGAGAGCATGTCGATCATATCAAAGTCGTTTTCTGATATGAAATCCGAAGTCTCCCATTCATCGAGCGAGAACATGTCTTCGTTGCCAAAGTTTTTGATGCCTGCTGCTGAAGAGGCCGCTGCTGCTGTCTCGGCTGCTGCTGCGGCTACGCTTGTATCTTGCATGTCGTGATCGTCTGGAGTATCTGGTTTTGGAGCCATGGTGGCTGTATATATAAAGTATGAAAAGGATAAAGAAGAAAGAAACAAATGGCCCCCAAAAAAAACAATGGTTTATACTATAGTAGGGAGGGGTTAAACGTTTTATGCCTATATTCGGATTTGAATAGCATTGTTTTTTGTTTACGTGGAGCCAATTAGAGGTGCGTCTTGTGCGATGTTTTGGATTTCATATGTCAGATGTGATGATTTCAAACATGACGCTTTGGGGAAACAGGAGGGAGATCATGTCGTCTGAGATAAAGGCACAGGCTGATGATCATTGCTCATATGTTTGCTTACTGTTTAGCAATATACTACTGTACCACAGATACAGAAACCAATATCAATCATAGAGCACCGTGATTCTGATGTCATGATTATGGGGATCATCATTTCATAACTCTCTAGTAATTTATTCAAATCAAGTAACCTTATAAAGATTTTCTATATACAATCTACTTACTTATCAAGCCTTGTCAGTGTATTTCTCTCAATTGCATATGTTATACAGGTATTTTTGATATTGAAAATGTCATTGATTTGAAGGATAGCAATCATTTCATGTGAAAGTATTAGCTGCTTAAAGATTTCTCTGAGCATTTCTGCTTCAAATATAATTTTGTAAGCCATCTATCTGTGTCTATGATCCAAGAAGTGCTTAAAATCATATGGCTGTAAGCAAATTCTCGACCCTATTATGATTGTAAGCTAAAGATTGAAGGCAAATGTCGTTCACTAATGCATCACGTCGGAGGTTCAAGCACACCTGAACGTTGAATGCGTTCCTGAATGTGATTCATGGCCATCTTTGCTTTGCCAATCAATACAAGAAATCGACTGATTAGTATAGTTAGCGACTACATACAGGAGGGAAAGTGCATACCTCAAAGAGGATCACCTCAAAAAAAAGCTTCTAGACAAAATGTTGGACGAATACAAGCTTGATGGCAACTTGCGCAATGGACAAAGGACGACCTGTTCTCCCATCATTACATTGAAATTTTCGCTGTAAATGCTGCCAAATGTCTCTTTTCATACAAGTTAATTCATTTCCATGATGGCAATGTGCAACTGACAATGATCCTATCAGTAATCTCCGCTTGCCAATGTGCGTTTCCCTTATCACGAATTGCATGTCGTGACTCCCACTTCATGCTGTTTGTGCGAGGAAGTTTAGATAGTCTTGGCCTTTTGATAATTCGTCTTATTTTCCCCCTTCATCATCAAGCATTTAAATTTTACCGCCCTAAAGAAGGATGGATCCAGACACAAGCAACAGCACACTTCCAATAGACGATGGCACAGACCAGCCATTAGAGGAAGAAATGTATTCTTCCTGGGCACTCTTGATTCTGATGACACTGCTTATTGGCGCATTATGGACCAGTTACTTTTTACAACTTCGAAAGATTCGAGCAGTACATGAAACGGTAATATCTATCATGGCTGGTACGCAGAGATGACATGATTGTTGGCGATGGCAATGATGATAATGTGAGGAAAATTTTCTGTAGGTATGATTGTAGGTTTAGTGATCAAATTAGCGCCCGGCACCATTATTCAAGATATGGTCAAGTTTAAGCAAGGCTTCTTCTTCAACTTGCTCTTACCGCCCATCATTCTCAACTCGGGCTACGAGCTGAAACGAGTAAGTACAGTACACCACCAGCGAGAAATGGACATGGTGGGTGAGCCCGGGGACATCTAACATGAGTTTGCATAGCGAAACTTCTTTCTCAACTTTGGTACTATTCTGACATTTGCCATGGCAGGCACATTTATTGCTGCTGTTGTTACAGGGTAAGCTATATACAAGCAGCACAAAGAAGAGGGCATGCTGTACTCATAAAGCGTTGATTATTAGCGTCTGTACCTATCTCTATGCATTCTTGAAGCCAGAAGGCATCAACATTTCGTTTCTAGACAGCATGATTTTCGGATCCATTTTATCAGCCACAGATCCTGTCACCATCTTGGCCATCTTTAATCAACTTCATGTGGATCCGCAGCTCTTTTCCATCATCTCGGGCGAGTCGCTACTTAATGACGCTGTTGCCATTGTGCTGTCAGAGTAAGAAAGTGCAGAACAACCTCCAAATCATGGTACTCAGTGCTCTTTTATGTAGCACCCTACGTAAATTTCGAGGCCAAGAGCTACATGCGGTCAACATCTTCAAGGGCATCGGCCTCTTTTTAGGCGTATTTTGGGCATCTACATTCATTGGCATCCTGTTTGGCGTCGTGGTCGCTTTGATGCTAAAGTACTCGCAACTGAGCCGCTTTTCCAGCATTGAATCATGCCTGGTGCTGTTGATGGCTTACAGCAGCTACTTTTTCTCTAATGGCACGCAAATGTCTGGCATTGTCACGCTGCTTTTCACCGGTATCACCTTGAAGCATTACGCCTATGACAACTTGTCAACCAGAAGCAAAAGAGCCACTAAATTCATGTTTCAGATACTCTCGCAGCTCTCTGAAAACTTCATCTTTATCTATCTGGGCATCAATCTATTCACTCAAGACGATCTCGACTACAAGCCGCTCTTCATCTTGGCTACATTGGTATGTTGTATTGCTAGACTGTGCCGCATAAAAAAAAAAGACTAACGCGCTGGATATAGGCATTTATTTGTGTTGCTCGCTATGCGTCAGTAGCTCCCTTGTCCATGATGATCAACGCCGTGTGTAGAGCACTGGGGAGACCCGATCAACTTCCAAGAAACCATCAAATGATGCTGTTCTGGGCTGGATTGCGAGGTGCTGTTGCGTTTGCACTAGCATCTGGTATCACAGGTGACAGTGCTCCTGCCATGCGTACAACCATTCTGGCGGTGGTCGTGCTCACCGTGTTACTGTTTGGTGGTACCACGAGCCGGATGCTTCAAGTGCTGGATGTAAAGACAGGTGTTATCGAGCCTGATGATTCTGCTAGTGAGAATGAAGAGGAAGAGTACGACGACGATGACGACGAACAAGCGACCTCACAACGCAGCAAACACGGCAAAAAGTACAGCAGACTCAACACGGATGACCCATCAGAGGATCCCGGTCAAGACGACAATCTACTAGCCACTGGACAGCAGCACCCAACAAGACGCAGAGGCAGAAACCAGGATTACAATGATATTTCGATAGGCGGATTGCTGTCAGGACCCTTGGGAGAGCCTATTCCTGAAGACAGACCACCGCACTGGTTTGTTTCGTTTGACGAAAAATGGCTAAAGCCCTTTTTGACCAAGAAACACATACAGCAAAGAAATCAGACACTGGCTGAATACTGGCGAGAAAAGAGACGAAAGATGGAGAGAGCCAACAGAAACATGCTGGACGGTATTCGTGGCATGGGCGTAGATGACGACGAATACGACAACAGTGATGCCTTGACGCTGAATTCTGTCAAAAGCAGTAATCGCTTAAACAGAACCACATCCTCGGCCTCCGCCTCGTCCTCCTCTCACGGATTTCCTCGAGCCACGCTTCATGGCGGCTCCTCCTCGTCCAAGATAGTGATTGGCTCTGGCAGAGTCTTTGGCAGGTCTCCGTCTGTCGATGAAGATGAAGATGGCATGTAGTATAGTAATTCCTTTGTATCCATACACTAAATTATATCAACATTTACCCGTTTAAACATTTGTGCTACTGATGTCATTTAGTATAGCCGTTTGTTGTTTGTTGTTGATTGTTTTTAGAAATCATGAATTTGAAGAATCTCGGGTCAAAAATGACTTGGCTCCTCTTTCTTTTTACTCTCTTTTTCTCTCTCTTGATACATACATAACAGTAAACACAATGGGCTCGCTGGTGAATAATCTACTTCAAGGCTACATGGCCAATCACAACAACAACAACAATAACAGCAATAATGGCGGCAGTCTTTTTGGCTCAGGTCCAATGGATTGGTTGACAAATGCCGCTACATTTGCTGGAGCCGATGCTCTGTTGAATCGATATGACGAGGATCATGAAAAGAACAATATTCATTTCTGGAGAAATGCCGGCTTGGCGGGTGCTCTGGCTCTAGGGTATCAATACTGGAAGAACCATCATGATCAAAATCAGCAGCCTCAGCAATTGCAACTAGATCCTGAGCAGGCACAACAGATAGTTGCCGCTCAACAGCAGGCACAGCAACAACAGCAGCAGCCTGTGCAAGCGCAACAGACACCGCTAGCTGCACCGCCTCAACAAGCTGTGAGCTATTATTACCCTCAACAGCCAGAATACATGTTGCCTCCAGGGCCGCAAATGATGATGGCACCATTTCCGCCACCGCCATTTCCTCAACAACACTACATGCCGCCTCCTCCCAGCATGATGCTGCCTCCTCCGCCTCAGATGATGATGCCATTTGGTGCGGGTGGTGGCCTCAACATGATGCAACAGCAAGACCCGTATACCATGATGTTGATGAATAGCTTCATTATGCAACAACAACAGCAGCAGCAACAGATGATGATGATGCAGCAGCAGCAGCAGAATCCACTGTTTGCTAACAACCAACACATCATGGGACCTACGCCCATGACTCCCTACTTTCCGCAGCACCAACTGCACCAGCAAATGATGCCTTATAATAATGGCAATCCTTACAGCCATCCATACATGTTTTAACGAAACTATACAACTTTTTTGCATTCGCATGTATAGACAGCAGCAGCAACATAGAGAATCCCCTTTTAAAAAAATACAACCAAAATAGGTAGTTGGCATCAATCTCAAATTAGTAACTTGTTGAAAACAATGATTGGTCGACAATAAAGAGTTAAGCATGTTTGGTAAACACACATATGAATTGTATAGACATCTGAGGCTGTTTACTACTAGTATGGGAAGATATTTAGGCGGGCTGGTATGTCTAGTTTGGGTAAATGTCAATTGGTACCTGCCTGCTGCAGTGTACAGCAGGCACTTGTTTTAGTGGTTGGAGCAACTGTATACTGTCAATAAAGAGCTGCTTGACCGACAATGTGCTCGCTAGGCTTATTCTGATCTGGTGAAATCTCATCTATACTGTAGTAGTAGGCCTCTTTAGCGTATCCTTCAAGCACTGACATTTCCAAACCACACTCTTTATGGTGCTATCCCTAGAGGAGTTTGATTGAAACGTTGTAATACCAGGTAAACAGAGAGAATCAGCTTAGACCTCTCTTTGATCAATTAAAATCCAATGAAGCACAAGTGAACATTGTGCTACCAAATATGGTGTCGAAATCCATATTAACCTTGTGTAATACCTTCTCCGCCTTATCCTCCTTTCTTTCATTTACAACAATTATACCTTCTCTAATTACCTCGCCTCTCCCTCTCCCCCTTCCACTCTTTTTCAACACAGCATGCCGTCCGCTTCGACAAAAGATGGCAGACGCCTTACAGGCTATCGAGGCGATACAGCAGACAACAACCACATTGGCCAGATTCAGCACCACTCGCTCTATGACGATGATATGGACGACTATCAGCCATACACGACGACCGACGACGACGATGTTTATGAAGAATATGACGAAGATTTAGACGATCTCCAACAGCAACAAGATGACGATCAAGATGACACTGGCTCAGAGCTGAGCATACCTGATCCCAACATTGATTTTGACATGGTGTATGCGCTCCATACGTTTGCTGCTACAGTAGAAGGCCAAGCTTCGGTCGTCCGAGGAGACGCCTTGACACTGCTGGATGACAGTAATTCGTACTGGTGGCTTGTCAAGGTGCTGAAAACGGCTGAAGTAGGATACATTCCTGCCGAGAACATCGAGGTGAGTTGAAGCACGCTTGAAAGTGTTTCTTGGGGCTTGACAAAAAAAGGGGTAATAGACACCACACGAAAGACTGGCTCGACTGAATTCGCATCGCAACATTGAAGTAAGTTGGATCCTATTGTTTCCCTGGGTGCAGCAAAGATCTCATGTTTCGAGTTGTTAGCTGACAAGAAAGGACATCCAAGATGCCTTCCCAACGCCACCTTCCAACAAGCTCAAGAAGAGAAAAAGAGTAACACTGGCCAAAGGTGTGCAATTCCAATCTCAAATCATCTATGGATCCAGCGACGACGAAGAGGACTTTGAAGCCGAGTTTGAGCAATGGGATGAAAAGATGCGTTCTGATGATTCAGAGACGGACGATCAGGACTCGGATCAAGACAGTGATGATCCCTACAACTATTACGACGATCACAACCAAAGTTACTCTGACCAGGCCGACCTGTATTCGCCCTATCAGGGACACGAATCTGCGACAGCAGCAGAGGCAGCCTCCTACCAACAACAACAGCAACAAAGACGATCTCTGATCAGCACCAAACCTATCAACAACACCAGCTACGTCCAAAATAGCAATGCTGATCCCGTCGACCAATACAACCAGATCAGCAATGACTCTGACATTCTCAATGATCCCCAGGATCACATTGCTGTCCGCAATGTCGATAGAGACACACTGAATCTGGAAGACGAGACCATCAAAATCTCGCTCACGCCTTCCATTGCCCGTGGCTACGACGACCAGCAACGCAACTCTGACAGCAGCATTCAATCCAAGCTGAAAAAGGCAGCCAAGCTGGAGAAATTGCTCGGTTCCTCTGCATCCCCCGAACCTGCTGTGCAAGAACAGCAGCGTCGCAATTCCAAAGACAACAACAGCGGCGGCAAGAAGGAAAAATCAGGTATTCGCAAATTCTTTAGCAGAAACAGCAGCAGTAGTGGTGGTAGTAGCAACAGCAAGGACAACAAAAAGAGCAAAAAATCAGCTACACAGTCTAGTTTGGAGCGACAATTGTCAGGCGGATCCAACTACGAAACAGCGTCCATCAGCTCCCAATCGACTGGCATCATGTCCTTTGATCGTGATCGTCAGGGCAGCCTGGACTCCTCCATCATGTCTGCTGCAGCAGCAGTGCAACCTACGCAACTCAAGATCCACGCTGGAAACATTACCGATTTCGGTCACGAGCCTTACAAGTATGCGCTCATCTACCCCTCCACTACTGCTCTGGAGCTGATCCATCAAGTCATCCACCGTTCCAGCGACGAAAACGAGGACGCCGTGTTGGTGGAAGAGAACACAGTGGCCTACCACGACTACTACTTGATCGTCAAGACGCTGGGCGGTGATGAGTTCACGCTGGTGCCATCCGACAAGCCGCTGGAGATCTTCCACTCGCTGACAGCTCATCTGAGCACACCGATGCCGTCACTGAAAAAGGCCAGACGTATCTCGCAGTTGATGGGCAGCGACAATACACATATCGGAGGCCCCACCAAGGAAACAATGCATCAGCAGCCAGATCAAGTGCAGTTCTTTTTGTTTTCCAAGACGAAGCGTATTGAAGATGGCGAGATTCAAATCAAGGTCTCTCTATTTCCTTCTCGAGCACCACAGCAGCAGCAACATTACAATGCAGATCAACCTAAAAGAGTGGATAAGCTTGTCAAGATCCCATCGAGCATTCTGATCAAGGACGCTGTGACATTGTTGCTGGAGAAATTCCACATTCTGAACGGCATTGTAGCTGGCTCCACGACCAATGATATTGAATCGCTGCGCTTGGACGGCGATGACGAGCTGGTCAAGTATCAGCTGTACATCAACCGAGACGGCCAGCAGCATTTACTCGACACCACAGATAAGCTGCTGGATACATTTGGCGTCGATCAAGTGCCACCCATCCACTACCGGCGCAACAGCAATCCCGACAGAAGCTCCATTACAGTCAACATTACCCCTCCTGAAAAGACCGAGACCTATTTTATCCTCAAGTGCATGGATGATGCCAAACAAGAATACCAGCCTCATCAAGAGCAGCCCCACCAAGAGCAGCAGCAGCAGCATAAAAAGCCTCACCGTATGATGATGCGTCAAGATACACCTATGCCTCGTCAAGAGACAACACCCACCGATGGCTTCAGTCAGCAACCACTGCCACAATATCAACCACAAATCGTGCTCGACACGCGCGATGTCATGAGCAGCCCTGAAGAAGCCATGTTTGAAAGCAAGCCTGTTCTTTCATCGTCGCCCGACTCCCACCAAGACGTGTTGTCCCAACTAGACGAGGCAATCGATACCCTTACACCCACCACGCCTCCCCCTCTTCTTCATCATCAGCAGCCGCAACCCCAACTCCAGTCATCTCCACTGCAAAAGCAACGTCCTCGCCCGGAATCCACAGAATCCATGCTGTTCTGCAATGATTTTGGCATGAACGATCTGATGGTCATTATCCGCGGTGCAGCTCAACTCGAGAAACCAGCACAACCTGCTCGACAATCATCCTACCAAATTCGAAGTGAGATTAGTGAAGTTTTCAAAGATAGTCAGACAAGACTAGATCAATTAGAAAAGGTAAGGAGGGGAAATAATGATGCACATCATGTCATGGTGATTCATAGTTTATTTTTTTTCAGGAGCTGGATCGTATCATGGCTGAAGCTGTCAAGGTGTATCCTTGAACGCTAATAATAAATTATTTCGTGTTATTCTATACATGACGATTGGAATGTTGAGGAGAAGGGGGGAGGGGTTGATTTAAAAAAAAGGGGGGGGGGGAGGCGTAAAAAAACTAGAATGAGTTTATATAGGCAGGAGAGCGATCCTATACCAGGGAAACATGTCAAGAATGAAGGGTGAACATTGTGCCTGAATTCATGTTTCAAATCCGTCAATACATACACTATTTTCAAAATTGTTTTTTTAATAATAATAATAAGAATGAGAAATGATTTAGCAACTACTACATGATATTGAGGGAGGGAGGGGAGAAAGAGATACTACTTGTATAAGATTGATAATGTATATGTGATATGATCAAAAAAAGAAGGAAATAGAGCATGATTAATTATAACAAAAAAAAACGAGAATTACAATAAGAAATGAATGAGTGTCAATGTGTAATGAATGGAATGTGGATACTGCTGTGAATATTTAGAAATCGTGTCATATAGTTGGTATATTGAAAGAAAAAAGAGCTTGGCGGTGGTGCTCCTTATCTTTTCTTGACAGATTCAAAATGTTGCTTGACGATGAGTTGAGCAACCTCCTGTGCTTGGGATGCACAAGTGACAGTGCGGTTGTTGCAGTTGGGGGCTATCCAGCGAGAATTGAACGCACGTTGTTGGTGGTAAGAGGGTGGTGCGCCGGGAGCAGACTTTGATCGACGTCTGGCCATCATGATGGAGGGTGGAACAAAGGCAGAGCTCGTGCGGTTTTTGGACTTGATGACTTCAGTCTTGAAGAACTGGCGCATTTGTTGGTCCAGATCAATGGCATCGAGAAGAATGTGCATACGGTCCTTTTGGCTGTGCTGTTGGCTGGGCAACACGGAAGGCACAGATGTTGTACGGGCATGGCTTCGAGACAGCTTAAAATGTAAAGGCTGTTGTTGCTGTTGTTGCTGTTGTTTGTAGCTTTGGCGGTGGTGCATCACCTTGTGCTCTTGCTTTTGAATGCGGTGGATGGAGGGAAGTGCAATGTTAAGAGATTGATGAGTCATTTGTTTTTATGGAGTTGTATGTAAAGAACACAAACAAGATGAGAAAAACGATTGATTTTTATACTGTTTATACAGCCCCTATTTCTTACTGTTCTCCAAGGTATTACACGCTCTTGAGCCCGCCCCCCTTTTGCCGGATGCCTCCCCCCCCCCCTTTGAGATCCCCCTCAAATTCCAATTGATTTTGATACAGACTGGATTCTTCATTCTCTTCTTGTTCCCTTACTTTTTATTTGTCCATCATCGCCCTTGGTGTGGCACAATCCCTTATTGTTACTATTGCTAATAATGATATAATCATTTTGCGCCCATGAACAAATGAAAAAACAGACGAGATCTCTATACGAGTGCATGTCAATTTATCTATAGAATAATGAACGGGCCAACTACTACTGTCTCTAGTTTGACGCCATCTCCTTATTTTATAGCCAACCACGTGGAATGCCCAGCACAATAAACAATTCTATCGACACATAACATGGGCTTCCACGTCAAATTTAAGATGGACAAGCATTTTCATAATAAGGCAAGCAGTGCAAATTGAATTCTTTATTGTTTCTTCATGATAACCATGGTGACAAAGAGTAATGCACAAAACCAGAAAATCATGTTTGCATGTATTTGTGTGGCAGACGATGTATTTTTAGGTTTTATTTGGGCCATCTGATATGCGCCAATTTTACCTACTGCTCCCAAATCACTGCCTGCTGGAATATTGAACTGTGGTCTCGATGCTTGTTTGACATTGGGCACTCGTTGTGCTATTTTACCGCTGGAAAATGCTGATGAAACCGATGCCTGCGCTTGTCGTTGTGGCACTGCGGGTCTAGGTGGCAATGCTGGCAATCCGCCGCCCATTTGAACCATGGCCTCTGGCTGCGGCTCTGCTGCTGCTGCTGGTGTTGTGGTTGCTGGTGCCGCAGCTGGCGCTTTTGATGGCTCTGCAGCAGGTGAATCGTCTTTTGTCGCTGGCTTCTTCTTTTTGCTCTTGTTTTCTGTATCAATCTGATCCATGGGAGGTAATTTTGCTATGACATGATCTGAAACTGGTACACAAAACGAAGCATCAGTAACCGCGCGCTCGACGTTGCCATTGACCAGCTATACTACTACTTTTTGACTTTTTTTTCTCCTCTTGATGCTCCTTTTTCGAATCTTCTTTTTCCGTCAAACTTGGCATGCTTTGTGTGTGTGTGTGTGTGTGTGTGTGTGTGTGTATTAATAGTTTTAATGGTGGATAAATAATAATGCATCCGTCTTTATATTGACAGAAAATAATCTCTCCGAGTTGTAATCATGGAGGCCATTTGAAATTTGTCCATTTGTATAATAAGCTTGTAGCAACGGAAACAGATGTTTGTATCATATTTGTACACTGCCGTAAATCATGGACAATGTCCTTGATCGAGATGCAAGCAATCATCTATCTATGCATGGCGTTATGGCAATCAACTTTAATTCCAAGTATATAATCATGGCATTGGCCCACGCTTAGAGCTATATTCTCCCACTTTCTGTGATGAAACTTTACCTTTCAATGTCCCTGATCAGATCATAACAAACACAGTAGATGATTACCATTTTGCTGAAACAAACAGCTGTGATTAACGACGCAAGCAATTAAGGACAGCTCCTATGTATAACTTGCGCGATTCATTTCGCTTACAGCGTATAGTGAATGCCAGCCTTTGACCCACATTAACCTGGAAGTGTTTAGCCAAGGCTAGTGATTTAATTTATAATCATAGTTTAGACAGTTTATATTAACCCTGATGTTGTAATAGCTACATGACACTTCTCCTTACATTCTTCAGTGAGCACGGCTGGCTTCTGGAAAGGGTGATCACCTCGTGGTGGTTTATAATGTTGCTCTACTAGTTAGCCTTATCCATTTAATAGCTTCTCCTTGAAAAATAACTACCGGGAGGGTTAGCATTACAATCAGTCTGTGATGGTCTGAGCAGCTATGAATGTATGTTTCTTGAAAGAAAGAGCGTATACATATTGGTAATTAAGGCCTAGATTGAAACATTTAGACCATCACATTCATAAACCAGTATCTGCACAACAATCAATCAAGAGACCGTTCATCGATTGTTCGCACGACATGGTCTAGTATGTAATATAATATTAGTATATCCGCATACCCCTAATAGACAGCAAAAGATGTCAATGCCTATAAGGCGTTCATCACTACACTATATTCTATTCAATCACACAAAGGTGACTGAATCTCAGCCTATACATCCATCAATTGTATAAAAGCACCATACAACTACACGTGAATATTGTTTCAACTTTCTGTTTGAGTTACAAGGAGCTAAAATTCACAGCCCAAGAAGGCACTACTTTCGATAAGGTAGGCGCTTAGAAGAAGCTGTAGCAAGACATGACAAATTGAGTTTCTTTCCATGATTTCTTAAGGTTTTGAAAGAGAATCATACATTTGGCCTTGCCTATTATCGATCTAATGGTGTTCAGTGTGTAGTATCAAGAAATAGCAATTGTTCAGGGCCTTACTCAAATCTGTAGCATCAGTTGACATGGATCTACAAGGCATAGAAGGTACTTTTCCCAGCCAAATCGCATGTATTCAACCCTCAATATCTTGTCTTCTAAGCCGTTCTAGATGCTATAAATGGTGCCAAATAATTGCTATCAATCACCATTTACGTCCTGAACCTTCATTTTTATTTTTTTGGATCGATCCAAATCGTCGAAAATTCACGTTTTTTCATGAGGTACCCCTCATGGTTTTTGTTAAAAATCAAACGATCGCAATTTTGAAGGCGAAAACGACACTTTTTACTATGATATATATTAAATCAAAATGAACGCACAGATGTAGAGTAACCTGTGCAACTGCTATTTTTAACGTTGTGTATGCTAAATCTCGACTTTTCTTGGAAAAACTGCTTTTTATATTTTCTAAAAATTCTTTATCTTTTCATTCTAAAGGTACATGAAAATTGACAACATTGAATGCGCCTTTGAATTCTCCCCTTAAGTTTATTAGAAAGTAGTATACGCTGAGCACACTTTCTATAGCTAATTTTAACAAAAATGTTTACAAATGTCAAATTATATCGATTTTGATTCAAAAAAATCATCACAAAAAAATTATTTGGGTACAGTCACCACAGTGCAAAATGTTCAGTGTACACGTCACTCAAATTCTGTGTGCTCAGCTTATTGGCTGCAGTCACCCTCAGCAACGCGTCTTTTTTTTTTCAGGCTCCCTTTCCACCCTGTTTTTGCACTGCACTTTTTCTATTAAACCATATACTTTTTATTACTTTTGATTAAATACAACACCACTTTCGACAAAAGAAGCATACTTTTGCAACCACCAGTACCCAAGACGACATCTTTCAAGTTTGTTACAGTAGGTATCAGCCGATAGGGGTCACTTTTCGCGGTACAATATACAGTAATACTAATTATACAGTTTATTTCAGACCAGTTCGCTGCAATATATTTATTCATTGTGTTTGGTTTGTATTTGGTTTGTATATTCCCCTTTTTTTTGGTTGCTATGGGTTTGGTTGTCATGGATTACATTCATTCACCCTTTTACTGTTTTCTTTCTCGTGATACTGTGCATTCTTCTTCAGTTTGCTGTATTGCGATTTATTCTTTCCCCCTTTTCTGCACGCAACTATTTTTCTGTTGCTGTACAATAGTGCTATGGTGTATCTTTTGATGCATTGTATTGCTGGCAGTGCTACTCTATTGTGGAGTAGCCTTGCATTCTTTTTGTTCTTCAAGTATTACTTCTTCTGTAATACCGGTTGTATTAGTGTTCGTGCTTCGTATGAGGCAACCACGATACTTTTTTCTACCTTTTTTTCTTCTTGTACTCGTCATTTTGATGATATTCATTGCATGTTACCTCTTTGTATGTAACTGTACTGCAATGTTTCTGTTCTTCATCACATTCTAGTGATGCCCTCTTGTTGCTTTCCCTTCCTTTTTATGATTCTTTGAATCATAACCCCTCTTTTTCGTTGTGTGGATAAGCCTATCGTTGAAGCACAACTAGATTTGATTCAGAGGCTAGGGGGTAGATAGGCTGCCCGCACTTGATTGGTATCACTTACTTGGTGCTAATTAAGAGTCTCAAGCGTTTGCACTATAAGCTGGGGTGTGTAGTAAGGCATATTCTGGCATTTTAGGGGATTTTGATGATGGAATTGCTAAATTACTATATTTAGTAATACTTAAAACTCCGCCTAACGTCAAAACAAGGGGAAACCCTCGCAATTTTTTTCCAGGATTTGTGGTGTATGTAGTTCTTTTAGAGCAATTTGATTGGCTCAAATTTGGAGACAGCTCAGAGAAATGAAGCATTGATATTGAAACTAAAAATGTAATTAAAATGTAAAAAGCAAGATTAAACATTCAAAATTCATGGTACAAATGGCTTGGGGTAATTACACACGACACTACCATAAGTATCAGACATGATCAAATGCATTCACTACCCTAGAAAAAAAGAGTTTTGAATAAATCTAAGCCTGTTCATCATAACACCCAAAAGTACAATTTTGCATTATTATATTAGTATCAAATCAATCAAAGTCTTCAAATGCCAATCATCTGACTTATGAGATAAGCATGTACCTATGCCAAATTTTGCGAGGAACACAATTGTATGGTCAAGCTTTAGTCATCTGAACGCGTTGCCGTTGATAAATGGACGATTTTCAAAATAAGCCAAGATCCATGAGAAAGGCAATTAAATACAAGTGTCTAGTGCTAACAGATTGATATAAGAGATGTTGGGCAACACTGTAGTTTATGTTGGTAGATTATGTCAAGGAAAAAACTGATGGACTGGAATCAAAATGCTAAAAACTGGCCGCTTTTCACTACTGACCACTCACCGTATTCACTGTTTTTGGCCGCTACAATACTACCTGGTAGTGTTTTTCATGCGGCTCTAGCTTTGTAAGTACTAGTTTTTGAAAATCTTTTTTTGTCATTGAATGATCAGCAATTTTAAATGAGGTACCCCTTATGGTTTGCATCAAACGTTGAGCGGTCGTATTTTTGACCTCAAAAATGAATAATTCTACTATGGCAGTACATGTTGATTCAAAATGCTTTACGAAGTTCAAAGCAATTCTTGAAATCACTTTTGTTGAGATCTTCATATGCAAAATATCAACAATTTGGCTAAACCCCCCCCCCCCCCGCTTTTTTTACTATTGTTCAATGGATTTGTTTAAAATATTTCTTTTACTTGGTACCATTCTATGCGTCTTTGAAAATACTCATAAAATGAATCAAGAAGCAGGCACTAATAAAAATCACATTCCACATATTCAAATTTCACGAAATAGCTGAAATGTGATGCGAAAAGACCAAGTTGAATCAATTTGGGGCAGAGAAGAAATAGCGAGGATTGCATATATTTCAGTATTTCCGGTTTTTCTGGTTGTGGCACTGACCATTGAGAAGCTGTAAACGAATGGGGATCAGGAAGTTGTCAGGGCTTTCTTCGCTTAGCCCAAATATTCCCTTTTGGTTCTTTTGGGCATATTCTTATCTGATAACGCATTTTAGCCGGCCTTAACATCAAAATATATGTAGTTGCAACTTCTAATCATGGTTTGCAACGTTTCAATACAACATTGGTTGGTGATGTACCATTCAGTATAAAGTACTGCGATACATAATCTAGGCTCATCACCTTCTTATTTACTAATAATGATCAATGCTAATTCCATCAAGTACGGCTCGACATCTTGCTTGGAGAAGATACAGCTTTTTCTTTAGCACATAAATGTAAGAGCATAGATCTTGGATCCAATCTCAATCAACCTGTTTTCATTTCATTTGAGCGCCCTGTGGTACTCCACAAACGGAGCGATGCTCAAATCATGAAAGATCTTCAAATGGCTGTCGCCCTTCTTGTGAAAGAAAACTGATGTGACTCAAAGGACTGTTTAGAGGAAAAAAAAAAAGTTTAAATAGCTAGCTCCACTATGCCTAGGGTATAGATCTTCTTCAAATCTTTAACAAATATTTGAACAATGGCCGATATTTCCACCACACTCGCAGGCGTCAAGCTTCCTAACCTTCTTTTCAATGCCTCAGGTGTTTGCTGTCAAACCGAGGCCGATTTGAAGTTGATGGTGGAAAGTGAGTCAGGATCTTTGATCACCAAGTCGGCCACTTTCGAACAACGTGATGGTAACCCATCACCTCGCTACACTCCTTTACCCGGTGGCATTGGTAGTATCAACTCTATGGGTCTTCCTAACGAAGGTTATGAATACTACTTGAACTACGCCAAAAACTATGATTACAGCAGCAAGAAGCCCTTGTTCATCTCTCTTTCAGGTCTTTCTTTGGCTGACAATGTCAAGATGTGTGAAGCCTTTGTTGCTGCTGATTTGCCCTGCGTTCTCGAGATCAACTACTCTTGTCCTAATGTTCCTGGCAAGCCTCAAATGGGTTACGATCTTGAAGCCATGGAGCACTCTTTGAGTGTATTGGCTCCCATCATCAAGAAGCCCTTCGGTATCAAGTTGCCTCCTTATTTCGATATCGCTCATTTCGATCAGGCCGCCGCTGTCTTCAACAAATTCGACAACTTGGCTTTTGTCACTTGCATCAACTCTGTTGGTAATGGTTTGGCTATTGACTTTGAGACCGAGGAAGCTTTGATTAAGCCCAAGGATGGCTTTGGTGGTTTGGGTGGTTTGATGGTGTTGAACACTGCTTTGGCTAATGTCAATGCTTTCCATCGTCGTTTGCCTGGTAAGCAAGTCATTGGTGTCGGTGGTGTTGTTAGTGGCAAGGAAGCTTTCCTTCATGTGTTGGCTGGTGCTAGTGCTGTTCAAATTGGCACTCAATTGAAGGAAGAGGGTCCTGGTGCCTTTGCTCGTATTGCCAAGGAGTTGAGCGATATTATGGTCGCTAAGGGTTACAAGACTTTGGAAGATTTCCGTGGCAAGGTCAAAACTTTGTAAATGTCTCAATAAAAACTGTACTTTATATATATTCCTCACCAAAAATTATGGATGTTTAATTTGAACTTGTTGTTACAACTAAACATGTATGTAATGGCTTTTTGGAGGTATTCAAACTATGGTGTATATTTATTATCGTATTTTAACTAAGCTGTAGTTTAGTATGATGTAGGTAGTAGTATTTTTTTTTATAAATGAAAAACATTGCTATGCTGCAGCAAACTGTTGTTATTAGTCGACGACGCTGAGGACGACGATGGAGTAGAAGATTGCTGCTTTTGCTGTTCTTCGATGGTACTACTGATACTATAATTACTGGTTTCAAACGGCAATGGCAGCAGTAAAGACGATGTGGAGTGGTTCATGAACTGCTTAGGTTTGCCATTGTAGTCTCCAAGCAGATCCGATGTATTGTTGCCAAGCTCTTTGAATGAGGTTAACATTGAGTTATTCAACGCTTGTTGTTGCTGAAAGCCATTGAATTCGTTGTGAGTTGCAGCAGGTAATTCTTCCTCCAGACCATCGTGCGGTGAACGACCTGGAACCAATTCTTGATCGAGGTTTACAGGTTGCAGTTCCTTCTTCTTGATACCAAACTCTCCCATGTCTTCATCACAAGGTTGTATAATCATGGAATGCGTGTATCTGCGACGATCTTGTTCTGGACGAAGACTCTGAATAACATCGCCCCTACTCTTTCTTGCTGGAGACAAGGGAGGAGGCACGTACTCTTCTTCTTCTTCGGGTCTGATGTCATGTTTGCCTGTGGTTGCAGTGTGCGCACTTTTTACTCTTAGGCTTTGCAATTCCAATTCTTGTTGCTGTTGTTGTTGATAGTGCCTGGAAGCAGCCTGAGCAGCAGCGATGGACGCAGCATTATTGTAACTTGCTCGAGAATCATAGTAGTCTTCTGCAGATGGTAATGCCTTTTCATCAGGCATGGCTACCTGAAAATAGTCGCTGCTTGCACTGATAGAGCCCTTTGTGGACCGAGGATACATGCTATTACTTTTTCCGTTACTGCCATGGCTGACTTGATGATGAGATACCAGAGTCGTCATAGAAGGAGCTGTAGATGCAATAGAATTGTTCTTGCGAAATGCTTCAGTAGTAGATGTTGCCTGCGATGTAGATGGGATGATGGGTAATGGGCCAAACTGGAATGCACTGTCGCAGTTGCTGCTGCTGATGGTACCTGATTTCGTCAATGGATGGCACGACTTGTACATGTAGTCGCTTGATGCTTGAGAGTTGCCGTATACGAGCGTAGGTGCATGTCCGTAGGTGTTTGTACTGCTGATGCCACTGTTATTGTTGATTTTGTTGCTATCCTCAGTATATACTTCATCAGTTGCTGGCGTTGTCTCTACTGAATGGTTGTGCTTGGGATGGAAAATCAAAATCATACAAAGCCATGTGATAACAGCGCACATGTTGACTACAAAATAAATGTCAAAAAAAGAAAGCCAGTGTATTTGAAATGTCAAGAACATACTGTTGCAAATAAAGAAATCCGCCCAAAACTTGTGAATATTCAGATACTTTGGTGCGGTGAGACCATCACAGCTTAGAATGGTCAAGAGAGTGCCATGACCACACAAGACAGTGGATAGAACAATGTTGATTTCTTGAAAATAGAGGACTTTTTGTGTAATGGATCTACCATTGGGGGTATCACGGGAATTACGGAGTAGCTTCTTGAAGCGGAAGTGAGAGACAACACCTAGACACGCTACAATGAAAAGCTCTGCACCATATTGTCAGTGGTCTGTCATTTCATACTGACAAAAATCGTCCTACCAATGCCATACACCATCTCTGGAATAATTTCCTTGATGGTGGGATCATAAATGCTTCTTGAAAAGTTGTACTGCAGGAGAGGGAAAATGATGAAGCTCGAAAATGTCCTGTCATTAAGGCATGAGTGCTTATTTCCTGTGTTGAATGGCCTTGCTAACTTACCAGCATATATAAAACATGAATTCTTTACTGCTCATAAAGTTTCTTTTCGCAACAGAGTTGGCAAGGTAGTTCCAAAAGCACTGTAGTAGAACCAAAGTACCAGTCTGTAGCGAGAAGCCTATGACCAAGCTGTATTCTGTGGGTATCACTAACGCTTTGTCTGCTTTTGTCCACATTTGTTCAGGTTTTGTAAATATGTTGCCCAGCACATTTGCAAACCCCTCTTCATATTTGATCTTTACGGATGTTATATCTAATCAATAGTTTAGTTACTGAATGTAATGTGAGCTATATGAAGGCATGCACAAACCATAAAATAGCTGAAACGGTATCATAAACAGAATCAGCATGGTTACTATACTTTTCAGCTCTCCTTGCCGAAATCTCTTTGGATGCAGACAGCTGAATCTGTCCAATGTCCACACTCTATAAGTGTACCAAATGTACAGGTATGCGAATGACACCATTCTTTCTATAAACACTTGCATTAACACATTGGCCCATAAACTGGTCTTTGTCCATCATACGTAAAAAACTGAAATCACTTAAATGTGTCATTTGTAATCTTCGCTAGAGTTTGAAAATATAAGAAAGTGAGAAGCAAAAAGCAAAGAGATACTTCAAGACTAATGTTTTGCATCTTATTTTACTGTTTGTTTAAAGGAGAAAGTTGTTATATTAATTTTACCAAGCTGAGCAAAGGAAAAACTGGGCTCAAAGGAGACAAATAAACATCAAAGTATAGCATCAAAAGACAACAATGAATAAGGGAGACAACACGAATGTCTTAGGGGTATACAACTGGTAGTACCTATCAACAAGGAGGAGAATAGATGTGTCAATATACATCTGCTTGGAGGCATTACTTATACCAGCTGTGTGGAAAGATATGGCATGCCATTGAAGGACATACTAGACAGTGAGTAGCCTCAATGATTAACGCTCATGTACATGATCTCCCCCTTATGTCGAGTTGCAGCTACTACTGAATGCATTTACACACTCGACTCTCCTATCCTATTACAGCTAGTTGCCCTCTGGGTAAACTTATTCGAGTCTCTGTATGCGAGATTTAGTGTTTAATCAATAATACAGCAGATTGGAGATCATGTAAAACTGGGAGACGGCATTTGATCATGCTGTGCGTTAGATATAAAGATTCAAGGGCGCATTTGTCTCACAAATAAACCATTCTAGATCCTAGAAAGAAGACAAACAACTCGAGATACTCAAAAGCTCATTCCACTATGTAACTTGACGAGAAACGAGCCATACGTCGTAACCATGGTTACCTACCATTCAATAGGTATCATGTCCGGTTTTCTCATCATACACTTTATAACAATGCACGTTTGTTTTCGAGGGAGAGATACTTTATTGTATCTCTTGCCAGCAAACGTATAAACATGGCGACAAATGATGTTATCTGAGGAGTAATTCTCTCAGGGGCAACCCGTACAAAGGGGTGAAGGTATATCCATTCAGCACATTTGATTCGGTAAATCAAAATGAAATGTGAGAAATCGCATTATTCATGTGGAAACAACCAAATCCAAACCGTGTATTGGATTGACTTCTGATGTAACTTAGTGCAAATGACACATACAGTGTTTTAAATAAAGAGCATATGTAACCAAATACTCGAAATTTGCAGCAAGAATTCAGTTTGATCAAACCCTCAACGCTTGACATCTAGAGGCGGATTTCGAACTGGTCAATCAGCATTATGCAACATTTTTTTCCAGGCTCATGTGATTTTAACATGCACAGATTTGGATTATAAACATTTCTCTTTCTTGCTTTCAGGGCGGTCGATTCTTCTCATCATCTATTCAACATGTCTCAATCAACTTCTTCTGTTAGAAAAGGGTAATATAAGAATAGGGAACATTCGGAAAGGGGGGGCTCTATAAAACATCATTCGTTTCATAGGAGGGTGTAAAGCCATCATCATAAACTGACAATCTTGTTTTATACAGACACGAACTCGACACAAAATCACTCGAAAGCTATCTTCAAAAGGTCATTCCGGGTTTCACCACTCCTTTACATGTCAGTCAATTCAATCACGGTCAATCCAATCCCACTTATTTGTTGAGAGATGGAAAGTAAGTGCTTGTCAAATCATGTAGGAAAGAAAATATTAAAATGTACAATATAGTCAACAACAATATGTATTGAGAAAGAAGCCTCCAGGTGCTCTGATCTCCAAGACAGCTCATGCAGTAGAACGTGAGTATCGTATCATTCGTGCTCTAGGAGAAAACTCCAACGTACCTGTGCCCAAAGTGTACACCTTGTGTGAAGATGTCAATGTCATTGGTACGCCCTTTTATGTCATGGAGTTTCTCAAAGGAAGAATCTTTACGGATGTCAGAATGTTGGATATACCTTTTGAGGAGCGTAGAGCATGGTAAGCGCTTGTTGATGTGAGGATCAGAAAAAAAAGAGATGGCATGATTAACTTGTCAACATGAAAAGCTGGTTTTCGGCAGTTGCTACATTGGGAAAGTTACACTCTGTTGACTTTAAGGCTATTGGATTAGAGGGATATGGCAAAGATGCTGGTTTCTATGCACGCCAAATGAAGTCCCTTGGCAAAGTATCTAGTGCTCAAGGAGCAGTTGTAAATGAGGAAACAGGAAACGCAGTAGGCCCCATCCCGCGTTTGGATGAGATGTTTGCTTGGTTCAAACGCAATGAAGTAAAGGATCAAGCAACTATCATTCATGGCGATTTCAAGATTGATAACATGGTACGATATCAATGCTGGAAGCTTTGTGAGGTAATCAATTAACATTGCACAATAGATTTTCCATCCTACTGAGCCTCGAGTTATTGGCGTACTTGATTGGGAGTTGTCGACTATTGGTCATCCTTTGTCAGATTTGTCTAATTTGCTTCAGCCTTTTTACATACCTCAAGATGCTGGATTAATGGGGTTGAAGGGCCTTGATCCGTTACCAGTTCCCAGTGCTGAAGAGCTGATGCAATGTTACTGTTCTCAGTTAAAGGGTATTACATATCCCATCGATAAATGGATGTTTGCCGTAGCATTCTCCTTCTTCAGAGTAAGTGTGTTTGTGTTGAGCTATATCGAAAAGAGAAACTAACTATCTACAGCTGGCCGTTATTACTCAGGGCATTGCAGCTCGAGTTGCTCGCAAACAAGCATCGTCTGCACAAGCTAAAATTGTGGCCCAAAAGTTTAAGCCTGTTTCATATCTAGCCTTAGAGATTGTTGATAAAGGCGAATTAGGACGACAACAAACCAATAGTAAACTGTAAATGTGGTATTTATACTCGTTTAGTACTGATTAAAAAAAAAAACATACGCACGGATGCAAGGACTCAATTTTGAAACGCCATGTTGTGCGTGGATTGTTTCAATCTTACAGTAAAAGGAGCTGTTTTATCTATTTGTTCGAGATGTAAACAAACAGTGATTCAAAATTCGGATTATGCTGTTCTGTGTGTGCGTGTGTGTGTGTACGTGCGTGTGGATTAAACTGCATTTATCCCCTTGATTTGCTTATAAAAATGAGCTTATTTTTCATTATCCACTTGCTTTTGTTCTTTTCTTTTCTTTGCAATCACACCTTCTCAAAAGAATGGACATAGCTGAACTCATTCATATTGACCACACATGTCAGAAGCAAAAGAGACATCCATGCAAATGGGCAGGATGTCCGAAAGCATTTAGTATGTTGTGAAGTCAGGTCCTAATTGAGATGGCCAATGTCATACTCACCGTAATTGCGCTCTGTAGGTAGACCATCCGATGCTGCTAGACATTATCGAATCCATACAAATGATAGGTACGCTCCCATCATTGTCTGTATATATGCAACCCGCATCTAAAATCACCATATAGACCTTTTCAATGCACAGAGCCTTATTGTGGCAAACGTTTTATACAGGTAACATTGCAGAGACATCCAATGTATCACAACAGCATCAAACCTGTTTTGTTATTAATAAACTAAGCCTTCATTTTCTAATATATAAAACTTGTATTAGAGATCGGCTCTTACGGTTCATTTAAGAACTCATTCCGGAGAGAGACCACACATTTGTGAAGAACCCACATGCCAGAAGAGTTTCAGTGATAGCAGCTCGCTAGCAAGGCATAGGTAATTAGGCACATTGCCACATGAACATGTATGTAGGTACTGACAACATCCGTACTTTTGGTTTACATACAGACGTATACACACAGGAAACCGCCCCTATAAATGTCACGAGTGCCAGCGAAGGTGAGTTGCAGTTATTAGTGGTATATGCTATTAAGGTTTTCTGAAATGCTGAAATTTGCGCTACCAGTTACACCAAAAAGGCACTGTTGGTGCGCCATTTACGTATGTATCATGAAGGTCAATCATTACCAGCAAAAACAACAACACTATCCGCATCGAAACAAGCCCACGTCATGGTCCATGATCTACCCTCCCCTCCAAACAGCCAATACGGCGATGTCTCGCCTTACCACTTTACCCTCTAAATACTATACAAATAATTCTATACATTGCCATTTTAATAATAATAAATTTAAGCTTTTTGCTGTTGCTCCTTGTCTTCAAAGTACTTTTTCAACACATCCAAAGCCTTTCCACGATGAGAAATGGTGTTCTTGATGTCTTTATCTAATTGTGCATAACTACATTGATAATTTTTGGTTACTTTTTTTTTCCCCTTTCCATATATGTTTATATTGCTCGACTTACGTCTCTTCAAAGCCATCAGGTTGGAAAATGGCATCCCAACCAAAGGTACCAGGGCCACGTGCTGCCACAATCTTGCCCTGTATCAAAATGTTAGCCACCTTGGCATTTGAAAATTAAATAAAGTATACGCTTACGTTGGTTCTACCCTCAAAGATGATAGGCTCATGTCCAGGACCTTCACAGTAACCAAATGTGCAGAGTGCATAAGCTGATCTATCATCAAATCCATCCAACATCTTGTTGATGCCAGCATGACCGATAGAATCCTGGAACCATTTACTAGAGCAAACAATGAATACAAACGTGCATGCGGCAGAGTAAGGTTCTGTGCGTAATCTTACATGTAAGGGCCGGGAAGTCCGTTCAAGGCATTGAAACATAAAGCTGTGTCTTCTGTAATACAAGGGCCATTAAGCTAACGACATATTCTAGAGTTAGTTTTTTTTTGTGGTGGTGAAATCATCTACATGGTGGTATTACAATTTCAGCAGCAAGCTTGGATTTTTGCTTTGCAATCTCCTCAGTTTGACCTTGAAGCTCAGGCACTATTCATGGCAAGGCATGTTAGAACGTTATATAGACACTGAAAATGCTGCGGCTTTCTTACAATCAATTTTGTGGGATTCCACATCAATGACACCCTTCAAGATGGCTTGTACTTCACTGAGCTTGTTCTTGTTGCCGGTGACAAACACTACATGTTGCTTATATAAGTATGTTGTATCATGATCCAAAACGCTTTGCTTTCTTACCAAGCTTGGGTAATTCCTTGGTAGCACTCATACTAAATTGATGAAGAAAACGTTCTAGTAAAAGAATTTAGAGTTGTTTTTTTGATAGATGGAGAGAAAGAGGTGACTCCCGTTTCTCGTGTCACTTCATGCTCAACAGACATCTCCATACGCCAGTTCTGACTCATTGCCTTGACTTGCCTAGGTTTGCACCTTCTTTCAGCCTAGTCCATGCTACAATTTACGCTTTTTGATCATCCAATATCATATAGAAGACCATTACAAGTGCTTCATAAATTGTAGATCTGACTTTCCTGCAATGCTTCACGTCTGCATCAATGAGGAAAACTCATATATGGATCGACAGGACGCTTCCATTGTCTTTCATTACTCAAATGTCTACAAACCACAGCGAAAAATCGGTACATTTGAGCTGTAATTTCTTGCGTTGTAAGCCGTTTTCGACCGTCAAAATTGCACCAAACAATTGTTATCATCCAGCACCTACTTTCTGACACCTTTGCTCAACTTTTTTGGGATCATCAAAATCCATGAGGTACCCCTCATGATTTTTGTCGAAAATCAAACGATCGCGTTTTTGAAGATAAAAACGAACACTTTTGCTATAACGCATATCAGTTCGAATTGCTCCTTTCGATCAAATGCAACCCTGGAAACCTTATTCGTGATACCTTTATATGTGAAATCTCGACATTTGTGCCAAAAACCTCATTTCACATTTTGAAGATTTACTCACTAATGCCATTTAAGACATCCAGCTTTCTTGGCACCATTGAATCCGCCTTGAAAATTACTTCTAGAAAACTTAAGGCTGCGTTGAGCGATCATCACATTTTATATAGGCGCACTGAGCAAATATTTTTTTTTTTTTTATAGGGCAAAATATTGCATTTATTGCACTGAGCAAATAGTTCAATGGAGTTGCCAAACAACAGAATCTGGCCCAATCTTGAGCAGACTTTTTGGTCTGAGCTTGAATGATTTTTGGCGGCAGGGAACTGGAATGCCATGCATGTTGTGAAGACATTCGATGCTGTTGGAAGCTATTTAGAGGGAGATTGCGAGTCGAAGAATGCTATAGCATGGTTTGTCTACATCTCAATATACTTCAATTGAAAGCATTAAAGTTTTTTATAAGAATAAAACGAATTTTATGAACAATCGCCCGTGTCCAATGCAACCACATCTGTTTACAATGGTTCAATGTCTTGAGGATGTGCTTTGCTTATTAATGATATCACTGTAGATAAGCCCAATCTGATGCTTCATTGTCTCAACCTGCATTTCCTTTTCTAGATGCTATGGTTTGAAAAAAGGTTAGTAAAATAATCTGATACTCTAGATTGAATGCTTTTACTTGCCTGTGTATTTATCTCATCCAACAATTTTGACAGCGGCTCAAAGTAAATCTCTTTCATGGTATCTACAGTATCCCATAGTGCAGTCTATACGTGTTGTCAGATTAGACGTTAATTTCATATGTACTTTTTTTTTACCAGTTTTTCCTTATCGTTGATATAAAGTGTTCGGTAAAATACCAGGGCTTGCATAATATAGCTATAGTCGTCCCAGAATTCAGACTGCTTGATCTCCCAAGTGTCTTTGTATTTCAAGATGATGGGCACAAATTCTGTCAGAAGAATAGGGCTTGCAAAGGCTGAAGTAAGCTACATTTGGTACGGGTTTAGCATGGCCTATCTCTCTCTCTCCACAAGATGCCCAGCACATGTATGGTACCTTTTTTTCTTTCAACACTTTGCAAACATGATCTTTCAAGAGTCCAATCGCAGCTACGTTCATGCTTGGATATGGACATCTTTGTAACAGTTCCTCAAACAAGAATAGCTGGACTTGTTCGTCACTGAGACTGATAAACTTTTCTATCAGCTTGTATGTTACAAATCGGATAGTCGAGTCAGGGCAAGCAGATGCTACAGTAGTAAGTAGCTTGAAGCCAATAATTGAGTATGCTCGTGTCGTAGCTTTTTTTTTCTGTCTCTAATCATTTACCTGTATAATGTTGGATACAGGGATGGCAGGTAAGGCTGCACAAGGGCCGGGTATCCGTTTGTCCAGCATATCCATGGATACCTTGACATGGTCGTCGATACCTTGAGACATGAACAACAAAACAAAAATGCCTTTATCTGCCATGCAGATTTGTTCTTGACATCTAATGTGGAGTGAGAACTGATCAGTAAGTCTGAGGAGAAAGAGGAAGAATATGGCACTATCAACCAACTTACTTGAGGCACAGGTTCATGACAATACCAAAGTACTGCTTTGTCAAATTATAAGGAACTATATCGTCTTGATAGAGTCCCATGGACGGTTTGGATGTGATTGTTGGGTAGATGAGCTTGTCGTATAAGGATAGACTGAGTAAAAGGGCAACGCCATCAAAGCTCAGAGGATAGGCTCTATGGTTGATCACCTGTAAATCAATTTCTTTGGATCTTTCCTCTACCATCAGCATAGTGAGTAGGTTGCCCCCCTTTTTTTAAACTTGTAACTTGCGCATTTACCTTGGGAATAGTTTGGATCTGTGTGATTATAAAGCGACATTTGCAACTGATGCATGTTGCGAAATGAAAGGCCGTACTTTAATGACAATGCCTACATGTAGCGTGCGCATAGATCAGAGTATGATCCCTCGAATAGCATGTATACATATAACATTACCATGGTACGATGTACGATATCATACATTGGCTTGTAAGCACTGTCCATTGATTTGACAGATGCATGGGCGCCTCCTCTGTGGATGTTGATTCTTGAGGCGTACACGGGGTTCAGCATTTTAAAGTAGGTGTCTGCTAACTGTAAATCCAAATTGGCTACCACTTTTTCGAGGACCACATTTGTAAGAAAATAAGCCAAATAGCGTCTTTTGGTGTCGCCATCTTCTTTTCCAATGTCGGTCGAGTTGAACTATATCAAGTTGCATTAGGCACTGTTGCATGAAAAACGTCACACTTGCAGACACCCTTACAGGAAACGTGAACGGATCTTTTGCTACTGTTTGAGAGTGAATAAAATGAACAAGATCAAGACAACTGTTGCTATACAGGATACAGCAAGTATCCCAAGCAGAGGAGGATTCCAGGGATGAGTCTTGTTGGATCAAGTTGCGGGCCATCACGTCAATGTGGGTGACAAAGAAATTGGCAAGCAAAGTGAGATACAGCATCCAATCTCTCGCTCGAGTCATCCTTTCAAGACTTTTGCCAAACATTTCCAAAAGAACAGCGGAAAAACGAGCATTTTGAAGCGACACGACCGGATCATCCTCAATCGAGTCTACACAAACGAGCTCATTCATCATGTTGTAGGCCACTTCATCGTGATCAGCATATTCGCAGAGATACTGCAGGCAAACATAGGCAGACGCTTGCAAGTCTTGATTCTCGGCATTGATCAATGGCAGTAAATCATGCATGATGGAATAGGCTGAGTCTCCTAAAAAACTCTAATCTAAAGTTTAGACATCTTGCAAGATGACACACGCAATCAGTGTCGCGCGCTTACTGCATCCTTGGTAAATTTAAGCGAATCAATCATATGGTGGATGGATTCCAACAGCACGTCCTCATTGGACGCATCTTTTTTCTGCAACAATGCCTCTAATGAAGATGAACTGGAATATGTATTTCTGGCAGGTCGCTCCTTGATGAACATTGCAGGGTGTTAGAGTGGCTCTATTGCGAATCTATACACGAAAGCTTACTCGAATGGAATCCAGCGATTTGCTAAACAGATATTGCTCGCAAGATGAAAAGACGGTTGCTCTCATGTACGTATATATAGATATATAGGCTGCGAAAGAAGGGCTTTATTGATATTTTTTCGTTTCAAGAGGGATATATGATATAGTAATTTGAGATCAAAAGATGGCTCCCATCAGTCACATAATCTACAAGATGTATAGCTATAGACAAAGGTATTTACATATTAAACATATCCCATAAATCACATATATTACAAGCGGCAATGATTGTATCATCTGTGCCAGGCTCCAGAGAGTACGATATTAGCCCTTGGCAGTAGCCAGAGTGGTGTCGACTCGCATTCAGGATGGTACTCAAGCACGATTCGGTTGCGTAAAATCCACATGGAGGACATGCCAACACAGGTACGCCGTTTACCTGAGAAGGGACCAATGCAGCCTTCTGGCAATTGACACACGCCACCGTTTGATACAGCTCTTCCAATGCCTGGTCCAATCCTTGGCTCTCTTGTTGTAAGTACATCTCTGCCTCGTCGTCCAGCATGCTCTGTTCTATCAGACTATCCACGTCGTCTATGCCCTCGTTTCGCATGGCTTCTTCGTTCACTCTTTTGAATTCGGCCCATTCTTGCTCTAGTACTTTTGCCATCAACTTGAGAGAGAGACATCAGCATGATAAATAAAAGTTGAGCATCCTCCATGTCTTTACCTGATTCTCTCGTAATTTACTAATCTGCTCCTGCCGAGCCATCTTCATCCGATCGTTGCATTGCTCTTTGAATTTGTCACGCCATCGACGCTTGTTGTCGGATGTGTCTTTCAACGATCTTCTGGCAGATTTCATTTCTTCATTCAAAAATGGAGAGTGAAGAAGCAAACGTTGCTCCATTGAAAAACTTGCGACAGACTCAAGTCCCCGACGCGTTTCACATATCACATGCGGGATGGGTTCTTTTTTTCTGGTCGTTTCTCGCGCCTTCACATCATCGTTTCGACACCACACAAGCATGCAGCCACCAACAACTCCCAAATCAAAAGTGATGCAGTTTATGGAATTGAGAGAGCAGTTAAAGCAACTTGAGCAGACTACGCTCAAGCTAAATGATAACATGGACACCACTATCAAACAAGTGCCATCTATTTGTAAATTAACGACTTTGCAGGAGGCAATGTAAGTGTGTGCCAATCTCACCTGGAAACAGCCACTGATCCATCTGTAGGTTTCTGTCTGCTGGAAGAGTGCTGAATCCTCCTCCTTCTGAAAATACACCAAGGCAATAATCTACGCAGCCATGCTCATCATGTACTCGCCCCCCTCCACCCCAATCGATACCTCATTGCAATACAAACGTAAACATTGTAAAGTTGCAAAAGTCAATAAAATTGTCCAACTGTGTATATACTCGAAAAAGAGAAAGAAAGGCTCATTTGTTGGCGTAATGAACATATTTATTTGGCATTAAGCTGAGCAAGGAGTGAATCCAATTCCTGCGCTACAATGTGATTTGTACATTTGGCTCTTACTTCCCTATTATTCATCATGACACTATAAGTATGCGCCCTATGCTCACACTCACACACATACCTGAGTCCTTCAACATCCTTGTTCAAATAAGCCTGTTCACCAGCTTCTTTAAAGGCGCCAATCTTGACAAACAACATGGGTCTCACAGGAGGATCACATTTAAGAATGTATTTCGATGCTTCTTGGTATTGTCGAGCCTTGATACACTCCTCGACAAAAGGTTCATAACCGATGGGCGATTTTTTACTCTTGGCCAGTTTCTCTAAATTTTCCCAATCTCTGACTTCGACCAAGGCTCGCAGCTTGACCCACCAAAATCTAAACCATGGCACTCATGAGTACACAAAAAAAAAGTTCCTCGTGATAACCGCATCTGTATATCGATACAAACCTCTTGTCAGGAATCTTGAAATCTGTCTTGATCTTGGACGCCTTGTTATGTTGACCCAATGTTGTGCACTTATAAATGGTCTCGCTGGTAGAAAGACCTGTAAAGGATTGTTGGGTCTCTTTTTCAAGTGTCAATTGGAATTGCAGTAATTTCACAGCTTCGTCTGTTGCCTTGGCTTCAAACGCTTGTTCACGGTGTTCGCTGTAAATCTTTCCAGCAATTTTCAGTTTCTTGATGCGTTCTGCAATGTCCAATTCGGCAAATCCCTCTGACAAAACCACATTGGCACTGTCAATGCGTCTATCGTCTTGATAGTAGAAATCTTTTAACAGCTCCGTGTCTTGTTCCTTGCAATACACTTCCAGTAAATTGCATGCTACGGGCTTGTTGTTGATCATGCGGAAAAATTCACCCAAAGGCAGCTTGCGTTTCAAGTGGAATATGACCAGGTACACCAAATCGGTGTCTCCACTCTCAATGGCTTTGATCAGCGCTGTCTCATCTTCCTGCATGGAGATCAACAGGGGCACTTGATCGGCTGCGCGAGGCTCGTAATCCAGCAGTTTGGTGGCTAAGCGTGTTTGGCCTGCATCGTGTGCTGTCTTTGCAATCTCGGCATAGGACAATCCAGGCTTTTTGGCGAGCTTATCCACAATGGTTCTGCAAATGGCTTCTTCGTCTTCTGTGCTGGATTTGATCTTTTCGCACGCCCAATGAATCAGAATCTTGTCTGTGCGTAATTTCAGGTATTCAGCTATACGGATGGCGAGTAAATGGTTGTTGCGGTTCATCAGGCGGTCAATCAAGACATCGGGACTGAGACGCTTGTATCTAAGCTTGATGCGTCAACAATGCAAAAAATTCCATGTATGTATTCATCACGCCAATAACACTACTCACTGTGCATAGGTCAACGGAATGCCGATATCATAGTATCTCACCGCATTCAGCACGCGAATCGTCTGTGACATGTCGACAAATTCGTTTGCATTGTAATTGTCCAGAAAGCACTTTCCAAATGAAGCTGCCTTTAGCAATGCGCGTTGGTAATAGTGACTAAACTCGAAGCCTGCTGCCTCGATACAGCTGTCCACAGCATCAATCAATTCAGCCTTGATGCTTCGAATGTTCTCGTCTGCTTTGGGGCTCTTGCGCTGTTGCACATATCCAACAAGGTCAATGTCGATCCACTCACACACACACTACCCCCAAGGACATACCTCGTAATGATCCAAGGCATCAAACAGCATGGCAGGTGGATCCGTAGAACCAATCTTGAAGATCTTTTCAGTGGACGCAGGCACCTTTTGCAGCAATTCGCATTTATCGTTACTGATGATACGCACACCATCGATTTCAGATGCCAAATAGATGGGATCCTCATACGTATACTTGATCCAATCACCAAAGGGACCCACCATCAAGACAATTTTGTCCCAATACAACACGACAGAGTCTGTGCCGCACCACACCAGCTGCTGAGGCGCAATCTTGGATTTGGTCGAGTATTCAGACAGGTTCTTTTGAAAGTCGGTCGACACCACCCATAATTTGCCGTCGGACGTAAACAGGGCCAGGAACTTGCCGTTGGGCGACACTACCATCTTGGTGAAGGGGCCTTGATTCAGGTGCTGGTCTGTCACTTCCTTGCTGTCGACGACCAAGATGGTGGATCCCGTTGCAATCAGCACTTCCACATGTCGACTCAGCGTGAATTGAGGAGGCACGACTGTCCAGCTGTGCAAAGGCTCGTCTAGCTTGAGTTCGGCCATCATCTTGGGCTGTGGTTCCTCAAAATTGGTCAAGCTGATCAGCTGGTATTTTCCAGTCATCGCTACCAAACCGCCTCCCCAAATCTGACAGTCGATAATACCATCGTTCTTGGCATCCTAGACATACACACACACAGGTGAGTATGTTGGCTGATCCAGCCAAAACATGGTGTCACTTACTTTGCCCAGCGAAAACTGCGTGTACTGTCCGTGAAGTGTATACAGTCTCACGGAACCGTCATCTGTCACCACGACAAGCTGCTCTTGATCCGTCCATCCCAATGCTACAATGCGTCCCTTATCCCACTATATACGGGTCAGTGGTTGTATTGTGTGTGTCCTGCCTTGTCCCATGTACCTGAATTTGCTCAATCAATTTACCAGCGCTCGTATACATGTAGATGGTGGGTTTGATGGGTTGTTGTTTCTGGAGTAGCAAGACCTTCTTGTCGTCTCTTATCATGGCTACAGAACAAACACGTTAATGGACGATTGCAAAATGCATAAATCAGTGCCTTTTCTTCTTTCTTTACCAAGAGGACCACCATATTGGGCGCCTGAAATCATAAACTTGGAGAGATCTGTCTGATTCCATGATAAAGAGTATATTTCTTGCTTTCTGTCACACGCATATACGAGTTGATACACACACACACACATACACTAGAAACAATCCCATTTTTTTCTTACCTGTAGAAGCGATCCTGGATGGCAAAAGCAAGGTGAAAGCTTAAGTATCTCATGTGACATCTCGTCAAAGCGTAGCTACTTACATGCAGTTCTGTCCAGTCCGAAGTAGGGTTTGGCGCCATTGTATAGAGGGTACTAGACGAAATATATAAAAAAGAAAGAAAGATGAAAAGGGGGCGAGTTCTCTATTCGAATGTTACAGAGTGCTTTATATAAAGCATCTGGGCCATTTAATGTCCGCTATTGATGCACTGTAATCCACATGAATATGTCAACATTGGCAGCAGATTGCAGCTTCTGCTCGGGTTGTCCAGCGCAAATGATGGTAAAAAATCAACTCGATAGATCATCAAGATACACACCGCAAAGTATCGGTTTGCTGCTAGCATGTCATGCAGATTCTTTTACTAGATGAAATGCATAGTAGTAGGTTCATCCTCTCTCGCTTTACATGATGCTGTATCTGTGACGATTGAAAAAAATTAAACAAAAAGGTAGCAAGGTTTTTTTCGCGTTTCTCTCTTTCCTTTCCACACCTCACTATCCATTCATTATGACTACAGTAGAACCTGAAAAGCAGCTCAAAGCTATCAACGATGCCTCAGTTACATTGGAGAGCAAGGCGGTCGTCGATAGAAAATTCCCTGATCTTTACAAAACATTTACAGGTATAGCAACATGCAAAACCACCTCGACCTTCGGTTTACAACTCGCCTACTCACCCTTTCTTTTGAGCACAGAGCATGCCAAGTATAACGGAAACGCTTCCAGAGACTATAAAAACGTCATTGTCAAGAAATCCATCCCAATAAGCACCCCCATCATGTCAGAAATGCAGCAATGTAGGGTTGTTTGCAACACAAAATACGACTCACAGTAAACTGATTGCATTTCTCTAGTTGATCCAAAGAGCCCCTGTGGATTCCTCCCTCACATTAACAGAGCTTATTTTGTCATCAAAAACCGTCTTTGTCTACTGGATTACATCAACAGGTAATACACGATGCAGATCTACAAAAGCAACACACACACACACGAGAAGAGACACGCATCTGACGCATCTGGTAGAGACATTGCACATTTAGAAGAGGAACACGACATTGTAGGCGTAGGCGTTGTGGCACCCAAGCCTGGCGTCTTTGTCAGCAGCGTCAAGCAACTGCTGGTCATTGCCACCACCACCGTGATCAAAATCCTAGGCATTGCTGATGGACCCGACGGTCTCAAGTTTGTAAACTCGACAATGGCGACACTAGCCGGTGGTGTCTACATGCATCAAATTGTCGGTACGAGTCAGGGCCGCATTTTCATGCTGGGCAGTGATGATAACGTATGGGAATTGAACTACAAGGTAAGGTGTTGTCCCCATCGTGGACCGTCCGGGCGTACGTAAACCAGGTACTAAACCACACTGTGCAGGAAAAGGAGAGCTGGTTCTCTGGCAAATGCTCCAAGAAACTGCAGACCTCTGGCAGCAGCTTGCTGCATATTTTGTTTGGCAAACCCAGCGATCGCATTGTGCAGCTTGCCGTGAATGAGAGCGGCACCATCTTATACCAACTGACCCAGCAGTCCAGCATCTACGTCGTGTATTTGGGAACAGACGGCTTCACCTACAAAACGGCTTGCAAAAAGCACGACTGCATTGCCGACGCAAAGATATCACAGCCCTCCTCCAACTACTTTACACCCGAGACACGCATCGTTTCTATCCACACCACGACAAAAACAGAGTCGCTTTTCTATCACCTGGTTGCCATCACCTCCAATGGATCTCGCATCTACTACAGCAACCAAAAGAGCGCTCAACAGATGAACTACGACGCAGAGCCTACGGCACTGATCACGATGCATGTCAGAGCACCTGCCAACAGTGTGGAGCCCAAGGACACAGTGGGCCATTCTCTCTACCGAAACGGCCTCACCCTGTTTGTCAAAAATCCAGATGCCAGCCCCACGCAATCACAGATCGTCGCTTATTCACCCAGCTTGGCCAACCTGGGTAACCTCATTTTAGCCAATGCCTTTGCTCAATTGATAGAAGACAGCATGACGCTTGACGTACACGGCAAAGTGCTCTCCGTTGTCGAAGCACCAAACGGATATGACGATATCAACGAGTTCAAATACGCATACCACACACCTGCTCGCCACTTTTTAGTGCTGACAACATCGGGTGTCACTGTCTTGGCCAAGCAAAGACCTGTTGACATGTTGCACAACCTGTTGCAAAAGACAGGCCTTGACACACGCCACCGCTTGAGGGAGATTGAGCCCTTCTTTAACCAATTCGGCTATCTCAACGGATGCTCGCTCTGCCTCAACCTAATCTGCTCTGCCAATGTAGTGCCCGCCACGGACTCTGTGTACAGCAACAGTATTGTCACCAAAATTGTGTCGGACGCTGCTCTGGTCGCGCTCAGAAAGTTTGGCCAAGTGACATCGCCATTAGCGGATGTCAACCGTCGCTCCTACTCGAGCCTTCACGATGGCTTGGCCCTCTTCATCTATCGCAGCGTGCAGGACATTTGGGACAGGCACTTGGCCAAGGAGACCGCTACATCCACCGACGTCGTTTGTCTAGACAACATTGCCACCCAACAACTCAAGAGCGTTCTAAACATCATGACAAGCGTCAAAAAGGCGATTGACCAACACCCAGAATTATTCTCCTTCACTTTTGAGTCACCCGAGACGACATCCTACCAGAATCTGCTGATCCTGATCGACCACATCAGCGACGTTATTTTAAAAAAATTGTCTATTGATTACGCCGCATACATAAACAGTAAAGTTCTTAGTGAACAGGCGAGTGCAAAGTAGATAGGTAATGTGGATAAAATACAAGGATAAAATATAAAACAGGCTACTATACACCGAATCTAAAGAAACTATATAAGAATATAAAGTACTACAGGAGGGAGTGGCATTGATCTTGTACGAACATTGTTGCGGTTGCTGGCCAATATCGCTGTGTGATTAATGGGTTGTTGTTATAGATAAAGCGCATATGTGTAAGCCATAGTTGTAAAAGTGTGATGATGAGGATTCGGGATGGGTTGCCAGCTGTCTGGATTGATTATATTTACTACCACCAGCTGGCATGGCTCATGTTCTGCTAGTTGAATAAAAACAGTCTCTTTATCAAGTATTGTACCTTGAACATTACATGTAAGAGGAGGATAGAACATGTCAATATCCAGGCATGACAGGCCAGCGAACGGGCCAGAAAGAACGGTTGTTTTTAAGAAGATTATTGACTGAGCCAAACCCCCCCAAGGGATCAGGCAGATAAACGGCTGGCGTGAAAGGAGCGCTACAGCACATACTAACACACACAACTCGAGGAAACAACATTTCAATAGTAAATCTGAGCCATCCCACACGACAAAATATAATAAAAGTAGTTTTTTTATTCCTTTTATTATGATGCTTTTTAAAATGTAAATCTCGAGAATTAAGCTAGTAGAGAAACAGCACATTAGCCACCGTACGTCTCTAGCAAACCACATGCATATACACACTTACCAGCTTATTTCTTCTTGGAGACACCAACGGTACGTCCACGACGACCAGTGGTCTTGGTGTGTTGACCACGAACACGGACACCCCAGTAGTGACGGAGACCACGGTGGTTACGGATCTTCTTCAAACGCTCAAGATCATCACGGTACTTGGTATCAAGGACGTTAGAGATAACTTGAGAAGACTTGCCATCAACAATATCCTTTTGTCTGTTAAGGAACCAAGTGGGGATCTTGTATTGAGCAGGGTTTTGGAGGATGGTGACAATACGCTCCAACTCTTCAGAAGAAAGCTCACCAGCTCTCTTGGTGAGATCGATATCGGCCTTCTTACAGGCAATGTTGGCGAAACGACGACCAACACCCTTGACAGAGGTCAAAGCAATTTGGATCTTGACACGACCGTCAACGTTGGTGTTGAGAAGACGGATAATGTGCTGGAAATGATTTCTCTCGGGAACTACAAGAGACTAGAGCAAAGAAACGGGTTAGATTTGACATTGACATTCAACAGAGAACGAGGGAGCAAAGATGGATAGTGTAGATATTGACTAGGATGGCAGGCAAAGGCATACATTCTACTCGAGGTGCACATGTTGCTTGTCTCTTTGGAGCTGTCGTCATGTTGTGCTGCCTCATTCTCTCTGTTTGACACTTGCAAATCCAATTGAGCGCAATTTTTTCCCCTCCATCATCCCTCCATGACCATCCATCCATCGATCCATCCAAAGCCATCTAAAAAAAACAGGTTGCATCTCTCATCCCGTCATCTAGCTCATGTCTTTTGTATCCATCTTTGTCTCTCGTTCAAGCATATGTGTCGCATACCATGATGGCAAAAAAGGGAAGATCTCAACTATTGCACCTTGGTGGGGCCAATATCACTGATGGAATTCTTTACAACTCCGTTGGACCCTTCTCGGGCAGGCAAGGCAGTGTGAAGCTGAACTGCTTCCGGCAAGTCAATCATTATCAGGACCACCCAATCAAAAGGCTCTGGTCTTGGATCCATGACATGGAATGTAGAAAACAAGTAGATCTTGTGTGCCGACATAAAACGAGACATTGAAAACGATAAGACCTGGCTGAAAATGCATGGATCATAGCTTAGATGATATTAATAAGTTTATTGCCCTTACATATCCCAAATCAAAAAATGTATAGTAGTAGTAGTACTAGCTAGTGCGCTGTACCGTATAGTACTTATACTGCTGCTTATATTGGGTTATATGTTGTTGAGATGTATATAAGCTAATATGCGTACATATCATAAAAGTATAGAAAAACATGTGTACATATGTAAAAAATACAGGCATTGTATGTATGAAGTTTACAAGTATAAGCAAATATGTACAAAATACAGAAATACACAAGTTTTATATGTTCAAGCTATGAAAATATAAGCAGTATTAGAAGCATGAATGCATGAGCTAGGCATTCAATGCCACTAGTTTACGAGTATATCAGTAAATCTAAGCAAAAACCTTCTTGAATCTCGCCCTTTTCGATGGATTAAGAGTTCGATACGACACTATTCTGCTAAATAAACAATTACAGGCCATCAGATCAGAAATCGTTAAGCGCATTGTTGAGTGTGCAGCCTTCAAATGTGTTTACCACTGCGAAATTAACGATTTAAATAGCTTGCATCTCGACGACAAAGCATAATCTCGGCCTCAAAACAAGTGCGATCGTGTTCTACGACCTGACATTAGCTTATGGATCGCTTTCCAACGATTTTTTGGGGAAAGTTTTGATCATCGATTTTTGAGCATTTTGCCCTTGCTCCTGTAAGGAAAAATTTGATGATTTCAAAGAATGCAAGTTTTCACCTCAAAAATGAGGTTTTCTACTATGGTGTTCCTAAGCTCAAACCAACCGTATGAATGCAAAGCATCGTGTGGAACTGTCTTTTGGTCAGTTTACTATGAGTTTTGTAAACATTTTCTCAAAAAACGTGTTTTGCGTTTTTTGGAAATCCAGCCAGGCAGACTAAAGCTATCGCTTTGAAATTGGTACCATCAGATTCCTTGTTCAATTCTACATGTATAAGGGTTAAGAAATACCTATTGCTTATATAGTAACATTTAGAGTAATTGGCCCTGAAAGGTTTTGAAATGTCGAAATTCACGATCCAGACGACCAGTGGCAGCTCTGTAATTCAAGCCCAGCCCAGCTGTGTTTTGCGCTAGCAATTACCTTTCATGCAGTAAAAGATGCTGTAGACGACGAGATTTGAGTATATGTGTTTATGATTATTGTCTATTTCGTTAGTCTAATGCTCGTCTATTTCGCTCAATCTCAACGGGATTGATTTATTGAACGTAAAACTTATGAGACATAGTAGCTTTTTGTACAACTATTATAATATGAAATTTCTAAAAGAATGTTGACTTGATCTTCTTCATTAAACTTCATTTTTTACATAGATCTGTAAGCGAAGATCAAAATTGAAAGATGGTAGTATTCTGAATGAAAACATGATGATAACTGTGATTTTATTATTTCATAAAATCCAAGCGTTGAAAGCGACCTGCGCTTCTTATTTAATCTTCCCTGGGCAAAGGACCTGAAAATTTGCCATGCATTTCGTTGTAAATATGCTTGTATTCATGTCCACCAAAGCTAATCAATCATAAAAATACACATTTAGATGGATGCTTCTTCCCAATGTGTTTTTCAATATTACCTTTCAATCAAGAATTCAGTCAACAAGTAGTATACATTCTTATTGGCATTGTGGTGTCTGATAGCGTGGTTACTGTCAGGATAAATCTGTACGCGGTAGTTGTGAATGTCCTCTAATGTCAATTTGTCGACAAGAACAGCTGTATGTTGGAAATGAACATTGTCATCGCCTGTACCGTGAGCCAACAGATACTTTGCGTTTCTAAATCCAGTCATATTGTTGACAGCACTGTTCTCATATCCAACGGGATTCAGTTTAGGGGTCATCATGTAACGTTCAGTATAAACAGAGTCTAAATCACACACAAAAGCATGTTGGTATCTTTTCAAGTCGATAGACGCCATGTTTTTTATATTTACCATAGAATCTCCAATCAGTGACTGGAGCAACAGCCATGCCAGTAGAAAAGACGCCATCGTTGGCTTCAATCACTTTGGTTGTCATGTAGCCGCCATAAGACTAGTAGTAAATAGATGAGTCAATACCCAGCTTGCTGTATAGCCCATCATGTTTTTTTTTTCTAGTACGAACCCATCCCCAGATAGCCATTCTGTATTCATCCACATAGTCCAACTTGGCCCAGTGTCTATATCAAACAACCATGAGTATACACAATCAGTCATTAAACGAGAGCACTGACTATTGTGGCTGTGTATATACCTTCCAGCATTGACTTGATCAATGGTCTCGAGTTCACCCAATCTTCCTCTCACGCCAACGCGGTATTTTCTTCCCTTGAAACCAGTACCTCTTCCATCAACCTAGAAAGAAAAAAGCCACGTTCTTTATGAGTGGGGTGTGTCTTTTATATACAAAGCAAAAACTTACTGTTACAACGATAAAGCCCAACTGACTAGCTACAAATGTCTGCCAACTCAAGTCAAATTGATACGACACCAATTGAGAGCCTGGACCACCATACACATGGAACAAGACGGGGTACTTTTTATGCACGTTGAAATCTGCAGGCACAACTTCCATGGCTGTCATTTCTAAATAAAGCGGTATGTGAGTGTGAGTGTTGTATATAATAAACACACGGGACTTACCAATGCCACCGCTGGACACTGTTCTAATATGTGTCTTTGGCAAGTCATAGTCTTGCAACAACATTCTCAATTCAAGATTGTCTTGCAACACAGATCTGAATGAAGCATCATCGACTTTCTTGACCACAGTGTTGGGGATGCCAGGGCCTTCATAGTCTAAAATGTAATAACCTGATTTGGGAGAAAAGGAGGCAGAGTAGTAGGCATGCTCCTCGGGGTCAGAGGGACATGTCAGACAGGATTTGGTGGATGCAGGCTTTTCATTGTCTAGCGAGATTTTGTATAAATGACGCTCGTAGGGTGATCTCTCGGTAGAAACGAAATGGCTGTATGTAGGACGCAAAAAAAAATCAGTTACCTAAAACACACACACAGACAACTTGTCTTGCTTACATGAGTTGACGCTTGGCATCTACCTCCACAGTTCCTGTAATGACTTCCCATTCACCCGAGGTCAACCAAGACACACTGCTGCTGCCCTTGTGATTGACAGTGACAATGGCTAAATGAGCAAATCCATCCTCGTTATCCAAAATGTCCAAATAGCGCAAATCTGTTCTGGTGCTATTGTTCTTGGGAGGCAAATAGACCATGGATTGTGCCACATCGATCCAACCGCCATCTGTGGGCTTGTATTCACGCACCAGCTTGACCGTGCTGTTTTCAAGATGGAAACTATTGATATCAACAAGGTTGGTATATTGGTGGTCTTGAATACGGTTTGTTTGCTTGAACAGCAGCTGGGTATGTGAATCCGTCGCCCAGACAACATCAATGATGAGTCTGTCGTCCTCGGCAAAGTCCTTTGTGCTGCTTGTTTCCATAATGTTGGCATAGCTGTCCTTGGCAGAGGTGGTTGATGCTGTAATCACACGGTCTGCAGAGAGAGAATAGACATGCAACGAGACAAGTGGGTTGGGGGCGCCTGCTTTGGGATAGCGAATCTTGTTTTCCTTGGGATAAGAACCGTTGCGGACACCAGTGTACATTTGCAGATGGTATTCAGGGACATTGGTCTCATCCAGCTTCAAGAAGGCGACATGCGATGAATCAGGAGCCCACCAGAGAGCAAAGTTGGATTCCAACACTTCCTCCTCATACACCCAGTCTGGGATGCCGTTGAACACGGTCTGTGATCCATCAAATGTCACTCGCTTGTGCTTGATCAAGTCGGTAATGTAAATGTCGTTGTCCATGACATAGGCCTAAATTATGCAAAGAAAGTTATAGCATAAAGACATGGGATCATATGGTCCTTTTTTCTATTACCAACTGATGACCTGTGGGACTCCATGCAGCATATGAAATCTTGTTGGATGTGGTGAGGGGAGTGATCTTCTTGCTGGAAACACGGTAAATGTAGGCATAGTACAAGGATGAATGTCTCCACACACTCGACACATTGGTCTTGAGCAGCAAATACTGGGCATCGTGTGATAAGTCGAACGAATCGACATTCAGCTCCATGTCGTTAAATGTCTAATGATATGTGTTACAAACGAGCATCTACACACGGATACTACACTATACACACATACCAAGTCTCTGGCCTTGACAAACACTTGGCTTTGTCTATCTTGGATGGATTCTAAAAGGATGTCGTTGGATACAGGGTCTCTGTAAGTGTAGATGCCGTCTCTGGGGTCTATCTTTTGGTATCAATAGTCCACTCTCTTTAAATGTTTGGCTTTGCTATGCTTGTATTACCATTCTCGACCCAGACTAGGTTTGTATATTGAGGTGTGAATGAGCTGTTGAAAATGTCTTCAAATTGGAATCGCTTCTTGTCCTGGCTCAAATTGGCCTCTGTGCCTTTGTGATCTGCGCTTTCCTCTCCTGCTGATACTACAAAATGTCATGTCAAATGTGTGTGTGTGTATGCTTCTCTTTCTGTCGCTCGAGAGACTTACAGCCATTAAACAATTGCGCAATGGATACAGTCCATAGTATCCAAGCCAACAGCAAGATGGACACAAATCCAACGCAAATCCAGTTGAGACCCTGTGTGTGTCCAAAGGCATGAGCTCAAGTCAATGGCATGGTTTAAACAAGAGCGTACCTTTTTCTGGTAGCTGTAATCAGACTGGATCAGCTCCTTTTCCTCAAACGAATAATTGTACAAATCGTCCTCTTCAGAGTCGCTGGAAGACCCTAATCTTGGTTGCTCCTCTTGCATCAAGAGTCTTTGTGAAGCACCACCCGTGGCAGTTTCCTCATCCATATCGACGAAGTATTCTCGTCGAGAAGCCATTATAAGCTGACACAAAAAAAAATAAGGGAAAAAAGGAAGAAAGGGAAGAAATAGCCTTTTTCAATTTTGATGATTGCTTAAATAAGCAAAACTGTTTTGCCTTGTATCACACAATATATACAGAAGATCTCGCTGTATTATAAATAGATTTAATGGCCATGGAGAGAGAGGGGAACCCAATCAGCTGGATATAAGGATTGCTCCAAAAGCAGAGGCGTACATACGCTAGCAAGAAATATAGAGTGTAGGCAGCATGTCGCATGAAATACTACCTTGGATTGAGTTACAGCAGACATTACATTGTGATATGAGCTTCTCAACAACATCTCCCACCCTGAAATAGGCATAGATTGCCAATTCAACCCAAATCAAGAGATTCAATGAAACGACAACAAATTTGACTCCCTATAGACATTCTATACAAGTAGTGGGCGAGAGAAGCACGAGGAGGAGGAGGAGGAGGAGGACCTGCCTGCCAAGCAACAGACTGTTTCTATTAGCAGTGTTGTGGGCACAACTCCGAATTTACCCATTTATATCACTACATAAAGGGCTGTTTTATCTCTCACTCACTCACTCTTTCTTTTGTAAATATGCCGCTAGACGATGACGATGATAGAATGCAAATGTTGGCATCCGAAGACGACCAGTTGACTAGGTAAGAAGCTCTCCAATGAGACAGTGCGCAACAGCAATTCAACTGATATATGTATATACACAACAGCAACTTGCTACCTTCTTCGAGAACGCAGCATAGCTTGACAAAGTCGGAAATTGTGCAGGGTATGGCGAATCGATTCATGTATTCCAAGTTTTATATCGGCCTCTACTTGGCGTTGGCGATACTGAGTTTTGTTACTATTGTCATGGTAGAGTAGCTAAAGCGAGAGAGAAAATGTATGATATTAATGTAATTTGTTTATTCGCTTGTTAGTCTGTAAAGGAAACATGGTAAGACAAAATGATTGAATCAATACTATGTACACTGTCTCATCCCTAGCCTATAGTCCGTCCGTCTTATTCATCGTGTTTGAAGCCATCATCAATTTTGCCATGATCATTGAAGTGACAACTCGTTTGCTGGCATTGGGAAGGGTAAGTAGCTAGCACTGGCAGCAAAACAAGAATGACAGCATTAAACAGCCCTGGATAGAGGTACTGGAAATCAGTGTGGAATATTGTGGACATTGTGCTTGTTGTGTTGTGTGCAGTGACATTGATTGTCCTGACAACAGGCTGCTCGGTGGGCGAGCGAAGTGAAGCTATATTCGATACTATACTGCTTGTGATCCGTAATGGTTTCCAGCTAGTTCGACTCTTTATGATGCTTCGAAAGTAAGTGTGTGTGTGTATATGCTTTGATGGGACAGCCCTGATTCACACTGTTTACCTAGGAACCAATACTCTTTGCACGCACGATCCACACGCATTGATTTCGACGACATACCTGACGTTGAGCGTGAGCCGTCTTTAGAATTCACAGCTTTGGATCGAGACAGAGGATTAGATGAAAGTTTTCTGGATGACGAGGATTCTGACATGGAACAAGGTCGACTGTAATAATGTGTACATATACATAGCATGCCCCCCCTCCTCTACTCGTTTACAATCCATCCCCCCCCCCACTTTTATATACATACATTTTACTTAATTATACGAATCCAGTTTTCTTAAACAACACAGCCAAATGAAACAGGGTTTATTCAAATGCTATATTTCATGCAAAAATGACGGATTTTAGAGAGCAGCAGCAAAGACTTCATGGAAGTTCTTGTCAGCAACAGCCTTTTCAAAAGACTTGCGAAGAGCCTCCAATTGTTCGGCAGTCTTGTTCTTGGCGAGGATATCATCCAACTTGAACAATTGAGCGTCAATCTCGGCAGGGGTGGCAGGAGCAGCATCAGCGGCTAAAGCATAGTTGTTGTCCTTGACAAGAGCCTTGATGGTCTTCTTCTCCTTCTTGATGACACGCTTAGCCAACTCCTTGGCCTTCTTGGAGTCAGCGGCAGCAGCCTTAGCATCTTCTTCGGCCTTTTGGGCAGCGAGCTTCTCTTCCTCGGCCTTCTTAGCAGCAGCTTCAGCGGCAGCCTTGTCAGCAGCAGCCTTAGCGTCCTTCTTGGCGTTTCTCTTCTTCTTGTCCTCGGCCTTGAAGATGGCAATACGAGGATCCACGCTCAAACAAGTATCCACGAGGGTACGGAGACGGGCATTGTCTTCCTTCTTGAGTTGAGCACGTTGGGCACGGTTCTTCTTTTCTTGGTAACGCTTGTCGTCACGGTTGTCAGAGCCCTCAGCACCCTCTTTGTCGAGCCATTCAAAGGTTCTCCAGGAATCCATGTTGTAAAAGAAGTCGTAAAAGGCCTCCACCTCTTCCTTGGGAGAGTTGGCATCACCGAGAGAGGGCACGGGCTGCTTGGTGGAGAAACGGCCCTCACGCTCAAAGACAGGACGCCATAATTCGTAGAAATCGCCCTTGGACTTGGCGGTGGGAGCATCTTCCTCCAACCAGGCCATGCCGAAATCAACGGAATCGTATTGACGACGGGTGACAGGGTTCATCAAGGTATCGTAAGCCTTGGCGATACACTTGAAGAAGGCATCGTCGTTCTTGTCAGCCTTCTTGTCGGGATGGTGCAAGAGAACCATGCGACGATGGGCCTTCTTGATTTGGTCTTCGGTGGCGTTGTAACGAAGCTTGGTCAAACCAAGGACGGCATAGTTGTCTTGAGACTTCCATTGAGTGGGGTCTTGGTTGACAGTGGTGATATCAACATCCTCGTACTCGAATTCAACAGTCTCCTCCTCAACGACTTGGTTGGCCTTTTCTTGGGCTTGGTGCATCTCGTCTTCAGAGAAAGTACGGTTGTGGGTCTTTCTGCGGGCATGGGCGAGGAAGTGGCGACCAACAGGTTCAATGAGGCGGTCAGTAGGGGCTGTAGTAAAAGGGAATTAGTGAGTTGCAGGCAGCTTGAATCTCTCTGGATACTTTACCACTCAAGGAGCCGTGGACAACAGAGGCTTGATCAGCCTTGTAGGAAGCAGGAGGGGGAGGGAGCAAAAAGTCAAGAGTCAAAGACATGTTGTATGATGGTTGAAAGAAAGAAACCTAGAATGAGTAACAAAATTTTCATATACATTTCTCTCTGTTGCTCTTTACACAAGCCACCACTGGCACGATCGTCTTGGGGAGGTATTGACAACCCGAATTCCGCATTTCGCTCCCTTTTTTGATTGTTCTCCATATCATCATGACACGAAGTTATGCAAAAGCATGCACCAGCGTCAAGATAAGCAGGCAATCCCAAGAATCCCTTATCAAGCAAGGCATGTGTTGCGTTTAGGTGTGCATTGATGTGATGGTGTGTACTCATTTATTCCCATTTAGAGATCCTTGACGAGCTGTGCGATGGCACCTCCACCCTCAGCGAACTCTCCAGCAACTCAGAAAGTGAAGATAAAGACGTGCTCTCAGAAGCAACCCTAGAACTCGAACTGACTCGCTCGTTTCCACTCGACTTTGACGCCAAGTTTATACGCATTGACAAGCAGCCGGTCATGGACAAAATGCTAGATCACAGTCGAGAGATTTCATTCAAGGGAAGCTACAAAAGACTGGATATCATGTGTACCTGTGTTGTGCCTTCACTCAACGACAGCTTCTTTGAGGAAATGAACCGCTATCAATGGAAAATGTCAGACAACCTGTTGCCATGCCGAAGCATGGCCACCCACATTCACCATTTCAAGTCAAAAAGCAGTGCAGCATTTAGCGAGATTATTGGCGATACATTGGATCAAACGGTGTGGTTTTTCATCAAGCCGTACTATGAAAGGGGCACATTGGCCAACTACAGACTAAGCAAGCGACGTCAAGGTAAGCAACACTCTATACAGACAGACGAGTCCAGCTGGCTTACGCATGCTTATGGATAGGCGCACGCATTGATCCACTATACATCCTTCAGATTGCCGTCTCCCTGTTCTCAGCACTCAAAGACGCACACGAATTGGGTATTGGATTAGTCAACATTTCCTTGGAAAACCTGTGGCTAGGTTTGGATAACACCGTCTACTTTGATCACTTTAAATCATGCATGTATCTGCAACGACACAATGAGCAACTACCATGGATTGACTTTGATCTACTGAATTGTCCAGGTAAAATGATGCTCCTATTCGCCTAATGCGCGCAGCATGACTTTAACCACGTTTTGCCTAATAGAAAAAGAAAAGAAGAGAACCAAAGAGCAAGGCTACAACGCAGAGACAGACGTGTTTCAAGCATCGTTGGCCTTACTCAGCCTGATGCAAACATGCCAAAGCAAATTAACGACATTAGTGGCCATGGATGAGCATCAAGTGGTCATTTTGCGTGATCAAGTCGACCCACTGTACAATACCATCCTGCCAGCCATCGAGCCAGGACTCGCATTCAACGGCCAAGAGCGACCCACGGCATCTGCGATGCTGCAATGCTTTGAATCCATGCGGTGCAGAGCATTGGCTTGATGATAATGAAGTGTGTGTGTGTGTACTGCTGCTATTCAAATGTGACTCTATAGATGACCTTGGATACCTCAAGGGCAGGGATCTCTTGCTTCCTCTTTTTTTTTTTTTTTCTTGCAAACTTTACTAATAAACGATGATACCTCTTACAATAAGATCAAGGATACTGGCCAACAAGGGTAAAATGCGGATAAGAGAGAGAGAGTGTGTGTGTGTACACCCATTGGATCCAATGACTGACATTTTCTAATCAACAGCACTATGGCACAAATTACCAAAACCGCCGCAGACATTCATGCTGTCAAAATTATACACCACTGACAGCAGCAATAAAGATGAATCGACACCGGAAGACCTACAGCCACATTTTGAGGAAAACAAAGCCAAGGAGCAGGAGGATTTGGATCTTTGGGAGTTGGAGTCTTCCAAAGACAGATCGGCGACATCTCGAGTTGCTCCACGACATGCCCATCAGAGTAAGCATGTGCGTGATTTTGCAGATATGCTCGACAGTATGATAAAGGACCGTATCAAAAAGCCCGACTCCCGCCCCAAGAAGGACACAGAGCATTTGTCGTCAGCGTCAGGAACAGCCATGGCACAAAGTATAGTGGGTTTGGTGAAGAATCAGGCAGTCATCCACAAGCAACGGAAGCCATTACCAAAAAGTGCTGCTGGCTCCATATACAGCGGTATAGCTCAGCCATCCTTATTCAACAGACAGGAACCAGAGGAGCCAGAGGAAGACCCGCTACTTGAGCATCTGTCACCCATGAGCGAGGACGATTTCAACTGGGATCAGACGGTTGTCTTGAAAAACGAACGCATTGCCGCAAAACAAGAGGAAATGGAAGCAACACAAGCGATTGTAGAAGCACCCTCCACGCTGGACCTGTGGCATCACATTGAAAACGAAATCAACCGAGACACGTATCCCAAATACTATCCTGCAGTTCTGACCAAGGCCATTGAGCATGCCTCCAAGACAGACCCGTACATGGCATTGACCATCTTCGAAAAGGCAAAGCAAAAGAGCGTTGTCAGCTACATTTCTGGATGCACAGTACAAGTGTACAATGCCATGCTGCTGCTGCGCTGGGACGTGTGGCGCGATATCAATGGTATGCTGGATTTGGCAGAGGAAATGACCGTCAATGGCATCGAGTTTGATAACCAGTCGAGAAGAATCGTTCGTGCTGTGGTCCGTGAAGTCGAATCGGAGGGCGGCAGTGGCAGTGGTGGATATCTGGATCCCCAGGAGGATGCCTATGATGGCGTGTTTTGGAATGCGGATGAAAAACGAAGCTGCAACTTGTTGAAGGAATTGGCTGGCAAATGGATGATTTCAGAGTAGTTGTTGGCATAGTAGTAGTAGTAGACGCTTTAGGGTATACTTTTTTATTATTATAGATTGCTTAGAGAGAAGAAAAAAAGAATACCATCCTGTACACATAACAACTGATTAATAAAGCAATCATGACACTGTCTGCGTGCTCTTGTACAAAAGAAACCCCTTACATTGCATGCAATGCTCATAATGTATATATGTGTGTCGAGTACGCCAAAAATGGCTTGTGAATTTCATATCTACAGACAAAGTGGTACATTTCTTCTTTTTGGGGAGCTTCTGTCGTGTATTTTCGTCGAAAGTTGCAAGTCCTTGATTCAGCTCCATGGTTTGGATGCATTGAATTATGGTAGATGGGACCTGTTTCAGTAGGCAGAACGTTAGAGCACCATGTAAAGATCCCACAGCTATTGTTTTACAATTTAAGCCATAGCTTCTCTCTCTCTCCGTGATGTCTGCTCCTTTGCTGGCGAATGGTCAGTTGCCCAGCCTTCCGTAGGCGTTTTGGAGGATAATACGGCATTGTAGTAATCAGCAAAGGTACAGACTGGATAATCTTTAAACTTGGCCTATTGATTGAATGCAGCTACATACAGGCGGAAATGCGTTTAAGCATACCTTATATTCTTTGGGGTGCGAACCAAGGACTTCATGGTACATATTAGACATGGATCTAGCTATTCTTCATGTATTTGATCAAGAGATTTGTCAAATGAACGATGGCCCTGGTGGCCAAGGCTTGTTGCTTCTATTGGAATGCCTATACTTCAAGAATCTGACCAAGGAATAACGGATTGGATGAGCAATAACTCTCTTGATGAGGGTTTATTGGATAAAACTATTTGTTCCTCAAAGAATTGACTAAATAATGTGTTTGATATAAAAATAAGAGCCTTCACTCACAGTTTTCACCTTGGGAGCGTCTTTGTTTTTTTAAGCAATTGATCAAGGAACACCTGAAGCGGAAAGTCTTTGCTACTCTAAGGCATTGATTTGACATTATCCAGCGATAGAGAAACATTGCTGTTCCCCAAACATCAGCAATAGGGCAAGTAATGGTCAAGCGACTTTCATCAAACCCAGCCAAATTGACCAAATTTAACCTGCAATAACTCGTCTTCTAAGCCCTTCTAGAGGCTCGGAATAGTGCCCGATGATTGCTATCGATCACCATTTACATCCTAGACCTTCATTTTTATTTTTCTCGGATCGATCCAAATCGTCGAAAATTTACGTTTTTTCATGAGGTACCCCTCATGGTTTTTGTTAAAAATCAAACGATCGCAATTTTGAAGGCGAAAACGACACTTTTTACTATGATATATATTAAATCAAAATGACCGCACAGATGTAGGGTAACCTGTGCAACTGCTATTTTGGACGTTGTATAAGCTAAATCTCGACTTTTCTTGGAAAAACTGCTTTTTATATTTTCTCAAAATTCTTTATCTTTTCATTCTAAAAGCACTTTAAATTTGACACCATTGAATGCGCCTTCAAAGTCTCCACTTAAGTTTATTAGAAAGTAGTATGCCCTGAGCACACTTTATATAGTTAATTCTAACAAAAATGTTTACAAATCTCAAATTATATCGATTTTGATTCAAAAAAAATCATCACAAAAAAATCATTTGGGTACAGTTACCACAGTGCAAAATGTTCAGTGTACACGTCATTCAAATTATGTGTGCTCTGCGCTTCCACAGCTTATTGGCTGCAGTCACCCTTAGCAACGCGTTTTTTTTTATTTTTTTTTTTCTCCCAGTGTTTTTGCACTGCACTTTTTCTATTAAACCATATACTTTTTATTACTATCGATTGAATACAACACCACTTTTGCCGAAAGAAGCATGCCTTTGCAACCACCAGTACCCAAGACGACACCTTTTAAGTCTGTTACAGTAGGTATCAGCCGATAAGAGCCACTTTTCGCGGTATACTATACAGTAATACTAATTACACGGTTTGTTTTAGGCCAGTTCGTTACGATACATTGTTTGTGTTCGGTTTGTATTTAGTTTGTATATTCCCCTTCTTTGGTTGTCATGTATTTGGTTGCCATGAATTACATTCATTCAACCTTTTACTATTTTCTTTCTCGTGATACTGCGCATTCGTTTGTTTGCTTTATTGCGATTTATTCTTTCCCCCTTTTTTGCACGCAACTATTTTTCTGTTGCTGTACCACCGTGCTATGGTGTATCTTTTGATGCATCGTATCGCTGGCAGTACTGCTCTATTGTGAAGTAGCCTTGCATTCCTTTTGTTCTTCAAGTATTACTTTTTCTTCTGTAATACTGGTGGTATTGGTGTTCTTGCTTCGTATGAGGTAACCAGGATACATTTTTCTACTACCTTTTTTTTTCCTTGTACTCATCAGTTTGATGATACACATTGCATGTTACCTTTTTGTACGTAGTAACTGTATTGCGATGTTTTTGTTCTTCATCACATTCTAGTGATGCCCTTTTGTTACTTTTCCCACTTTTTATGGTTCTTTGAGCCATAACCCTCTTTTTTCGTTGTGTGGATAAGCCTATCGTTGAAGCACAACTAGATTTGATTCAGAGGCTGGGGGGTAGATAGGCTGCCCTCACTTGATTTGTATCACTTACTTGGTGCTAATTGAGAGTCTCAAGCGTTTGCACTATAAGCTGGCGTGTGTAGTAAGGCATATTCTGGCATTTTAGGGGATTTTGATGATGAAATTGCTAAATTACTGTATTTGGCAATGTTTAAAAGTCCGCCTAACCAAAAAACATAGGGAAACCCTCGCAATTTTTTTTTCTGGCCTGAGGTGTCTGTAGGGCAAATAAAGCGTTGTGATTGGCTCAAATTTGGAGACAGCTCAGAGAAATAAAGCATTGATATTGAAACTAAAAATGTAATTAAGAAGAGAAAAGCAAGTCTAAATATTCAAAATGCATGGTACAAATGTTTTAAGGCTACTACACACGATACCACCATAAGTATTAGACATGATCAAATGCATTTACTATCCTACAAAAAACAGTTTTGGAATAAATCTACGCCTGTTCATAACATCCAAAAGTACAATTTTGCATTGTATTGGGATGATCAAATCAATCAGAGTCTTCCTCTAGTGTTAATCATCTGGCTCATCATGAGATAAACATGTACCCATGTCAAATTTTGTGAGGAACACGATGGTGTGATTGGATTTTGAATTGGATGAGTTACCGTTGAAGGATGGACAATTTTCAAAATAATCCATTTTTGAGCACTGATCTAGACAAGATTCATGAGGAAAGTGCTTAATTACAAGTGTCTAGTGCTAACAGATTGACAGATGCGGTGTTGGGCAACACTGTACTTTAAGCTGCATACTGTATCTTTATGCTTGACACTAAATCCTGCTTGTAAGCAGGTGTTTTCAGTATGCGGGATCAGGTCATCATCCGAGATCCATTTGCAAAGGGTTGCTGTTGGAGTATTCAAATTGGCACGCACCTATGCTAAATTCTGCAAGGAACACGATGAGGTAGTTTAATTTTAGATTGGATGAGTTGCCGTTGATGCATGGATGCTTTTCGCAACAAGCCAATTTTGAGCAACGACCTTGACAAAATGCAAAAGAAAAGCCGTTAATCACGAGTTTCCAGTAGTAATAGATCGATAAAGGGATGTGTTGCATACAAGCATGCACACACGCACACAAGCATGTACCAGAAGACTACATGCACCTCGGGCTTCGCACACACACATTAATTTCAGAGACTAGCCTTGGCAATTTTCGCAGCTCAATCTCTTTTTTCTCCTCTCTCTCTCGCTCTCTCTATTCCGAACATTCTCTCTGCTTGTACAAAATGACTCCTCCCAACGCCATTCTTCATGGAGGCTATCACCACGCCTTGTCCCGTTCATGGCAAGCCGAGAGAACACTGACCAAAGACATGCTCATGTATCCCATGTTCATCACTGACAATCCCGAGGCCTTTGACACCATTGACTCGCTGCCTGGCCAATACCGTATTGGCATCAACAAATTGCACGATTTCATTGCGCCTCTTGTCAAGAAGGGGCTCAAGTCTGTCATCTTGTTTGGTGTGCCTTTGAAGGAAGGTGTCAAGGATGCCACGGGCACCCGTGCAGACGATCCTGAGGGACCTACTATCCTGGCTATACAGCTCTTGCGCAAGCACTTTCCCGATCTCTTTGTGGCATGCGATGTGTGTTTGTGTGAGTATACGTCTCATGGCCATTGTGGTGTGCTGAGAGAGGACGGTACACTGAACAATGATCTGTCCATCCAGCGTATTGCCGAGGTGGCTGTCAACTATGCCAAGGCTGGCGCTCAGTGTGTGGCCCCATCTGATATGATGGATGGCCGTATTCGTGCTATCAAGGAAGGACTGATGGCATCTGGTTATGCGCACAAGGTCATGTTGATCTCCTACTCTGCTAAATTTGCTGGTAGCTGGTACGGACCCTTCCGTGATGCCGCTAATTCCGCACCTGCATTTGGTGATCGTCGCTGTTACCAGCTTCCTGCCAATGCCCGTGGTTTGGCTCGTCGTGCCATTAAGCGTGATATGGAAGAGGGCGCTGACTGTATCATGGTCAAGCCTGGCATGCCCTACTTGGATATCGTGAGGGAAGCCTCCGAAATTGCTGCTGATTATCCCATCTCTGTATACCAAGTGTCTGGTGAATATGCCATGCTGTATCAGTCTGCCAAGGCCGGTGTCTTTGATCTCAAGTCCATTGTGCTCGAGTCCATGACAGGATTCATTCGAGCGGGTGCTACATTGATCCTGACTTATTATACTCCTGAATTATTGACATGGTTGGATCAAGACAGAGACTAAATAAAAGTGTACTGTACGGGTAAACATGTGCAAATCCGGGATAATGTATTACACGGAAAATGAGGCGGGGGCAAAGGCGTAGTAGTATAGTGGAGAAGAAGCTAAACAATAGGCCGATTGTCATTATATCATATCCATTCTTTTGCTCCCTTTGTTTTCTTTTGCTTCACTTTTTTGTTTTTCAGTCGCCATGGCAACCATCGTCAAGCAAGTAGACAAGGAAAACGACGACTCACCAGCAACATTGGACATTAACACTGAAAATGACCACTTGCAGCTGAACAATGACAGCATGACATTTCATAGACAAGATCGTCGCCAGGAACACAATCATCAGCAGCAAGGGTTTGCTCCTTTATTACAGCGTTCTAGTACGAGAGACGATACCCAGCGATTGCTGCAGGACAATGACAGTGATTCAGATGAGGAATTGGCCTTTTCGCCTATCATGACATCCAAGAAACAGAGAAAGACATGTGGTTCTATGGCAAAAAGCAATGGTAAATACTGCTGCTGCTTCCGCACTCGAAAATCGTGTTTGCTGGTATGTCTAGTGGCATGTATTGTGCCCCTGGCATCCTTTGTCATATTCTGCTCAGTGTACTTTTCTCCTGTGTCCTTGCCGCACATGCCTGCTAGTAATGACCACGTAGATGCTGTCTCTACACCCTCATCCTCCCCTCGTCTATTGACATTTAACATGTTTATGCGACCACCCGGTGTCAAGAACAATGAAAACGACTTCAAAGATGAACGCTTACATTACATAATCAATCATGTTTTGCCATTGCACGATATTATCACTATTCAAGAGGCATTTGCCTATGCCAATCGACGTATTGATCGGCTGCTGAAGGCTGCTTTTAATCAGGGCTTCTATTACCATGTGGCATCACCACGACACTATCCTTGGGATTTAGGAGGAGATGGTGGTTTGCTTATTCTATCAAGGTATCCCATCAAAAGAGCCGACCGGATTGAATTTTCCCGTGGTGTCCATGCAGATTGGTAAGAATGTAATTTAGTAGTTACACCAGAAAAGGGAAATTATCCAGAAAATTTAACCTTGTTGTATGTAGGCTCTCATTCAAGGGCGCGCTGCACGCTCTGATTCAAGTAGGCAGCAACGAGGACCAGTTGATGCACGTCTATACCACACACACACAGGCATCATATGATAATGGCGGCAAGTTGAATTTGGATGATACGCAAGTGAGATTGAGCCAGTTTGCTCGTGTCCATCAGTTCATCCAAGACACGGCTCAGGACGATACACACCCCATTTTACTGATGGGCGATTTGAATGTGGATGCGGCTGTGCATAGCGGCTCTTTGCCCAACATGCCTTCGTACGACAGTTCGCTTGCTTACACCATGATGATGGATGTACTAAGAGGCAAAGGCACCGATTTAGAACTCATTGGTGGCGAAAATAACCATGACACGTTGTCCTACACAAGCACATGGCGCCTCGACAACCTCACTGACGTGCCGTACGAAACCTTTGGATACCATCCCGTGACATTTGGCGACTACAAGAAAACATCCAACGGCACACTGGTGCCAGCAGAAACCATCCTCACCAGCCACAACCAACTGCTGACAGTGCAAAGCATTGACAGACTGCTATGGGCTGGCAACAGAGGCCAACAAAACCATACCAGCACCACCATGGCACTCTCCAATATCACAGTAGAGCACTTTTTCGTAGACGAAAAGCATGCATCATCCTATCCTTTTACTCAAATATCAGATCACTATGGTCTCAGTGCCATATTACGCACACAATAAAATAGTCTATTTATTGATTTCATCGTAATCCAACTGCCTTGTACACTTGTTCCATGGTCTCCTGGGCCACTTGGTTGGCTTTCATAGCACCCTCATCCAGCACCTTGCTCACATAGCCGGGATCTGCCTCAAGTCGAACCAGCTCGGACTGAATAGGCTGTAAGCGGGCGATAATGGACTCTGATACTCTATTCTTGAAGTCCTTTGTACTGGTAATGTCTGCGCATTCTCTGACGGCTTCTTCTATGCTAATGTCGCGCATGGCAGCATAGATGCCCAGCAAGTTGGATACACCGGGACGCTCCACTGGATCGTATGTCACACCGCGAATGCCGTCTGTGGTTGCCTTGGCAACCTTGGACTGGATCAGCTCAGGGGTATCAATCAGGTTCAGCCTAGAAAAGTCGGATGGATCTGATTTGGACATTTTGTTGGTAGGATCCCGCAATGACATGACTCGTTTGGCTGCTGGTGGCACAATAGCCTCTGGTTTGGGGAATGTGTAGCCAAAGGTTTTGTTGAACAGGGCCGCAATGTCTCTTGCCAGCTCGAGATGCTGGATCTGATCCTCACCCACAGGCACATGGGTTCCCTTGTACAGCAAGATATCAGCAGCCATCAGCACAGGGTAGTCAAATAGCCCCATTTTCAAGCCCGATGTCAAGGTCTCGTCTGTCAATGATTGCGCATGAGATCCACCCACTTTCTCCATCTTGCTCTTCCACTGCGTCATGCGTCCAAGCCATCCAACAGGTGTGATGCAGTTGAAGATCCAGGCCAATTCCGCATGAGATCCTACTCGACTTTGTTCAAACAGGACGGAGCGCTGAGGGTCAATGCCACACGCCAGCAAGGTAGCTGCTACATCCAGCTTGGCTTGTCGCAGTTCGGCTGGTTTCTGCGGCATGGTGATGGCATGCAGATCGACAATGCTGTAATAGTTGACTGGGATCTGGCCCGTCACTGCATCTGGTTCTTGCAATCGAGTCCAGTTGGCCAGAGCACCGAGGTAATTGCCCAAATGAGGTGTGCCCGTGGGCTGAATGCCTGAGAAGACACGGCGAGCCTTCTTGACGGATTGTGTTGATGCTGTGCGCTATATGGGTTGTTTAAGGATCATTCTGAGCTTGTCACTGTATGCCACATTACCTTGATTAAAGTGTTCATACTGTAAAAAGAAAAGGTACTGGATACAAGTTTGACATGGCGATCAGCCTTATACGGGGGGTGAGAGTGGAGAATTGCAGCCAATAGTCATCATTTATTTTCCATTATCACGTCTAACTGGAAGTTTTGTTTATATGGCTTTGGACAGCCCACAAAATATTTAGCGATACAACCATAGCAATATGTACTCTCTAATAATCAAATAGAGCGTGAAAGCACGCTTTACTCTGTTCTGTCAAATGCTCAAAATAGTGTTCAACCTATGCCACTCTAGAACAAAGCATGCTAGAGCCAAGTGTTTTGGAATGCAGTGTTTCGCAACATTCCCTCTATCAATCTGTCACTACTAGACACTCGTAATTAACAGTTTTCTTTATGGATCTTGTCAAGATTAGTGCTCGAAATTGGATGATTTTCGAAAATCATTCATCCATCAACAGCAACTCGCAAATCCAAAACTCAAACAAATCATCGCAGAATTTCGCTTCAGGATCTTTGTCATTTATTTGTCTTCTGGTGGTGTAATCTGCTGCTGCCGCCTGTCAATTTCATCATATCGATTTACACAGACCAGCAACAACACAACTCTGGTATTTAGGAGCCTTCTATATACATCTAGGTATAATATTCTCATGTTTTATTGATTTCCCATTCATAAACTTCAATAGTTTGATCCAAAAGCCCCAGCACCAGTTCGTCTTGCCCATCAGCATTGATATCGCCCAAGGTAATTGCATGTGGCCAATCTGATGTACGAATACGACATATTTGCTAGCATCATCATGAAGTGAATACGCAATCATTAGAAGCAGATCAAATTTTACCTCTCCATTCTGATAGATCAGCACCTCGTTTGAATGACCAGTACAAATAACCATATCGGTTTCATTTTCATCTAATGCAGAGGGTCGAAATCGAACAATCTTTTCCAAGCAAAATCCAACTTTGAACCACTGGAAGATCTATCCCATCAAATCAGAATGAGCATTCGGCAGCATCATCTACTATCCGGATAGAAGTTACCTCGAAATCTATCATGATGTACACATTTCCATCTTTGCCAGCCATCAGCACTTGTTGATGATTTAGTTTGTGTGATTCAGTGCTTTTCTTGTTATGATCGTTGACCTTGAATCGTCTCAAGTCTTTTGAATTCAAAAAGTTTCCTGCACACATCTATGTACAACTTAGTAAGAAGAACCACAAATGCATCGACTACCTACCGAATGAATTACGCTTGGCGAACGAATTGATAATGTCCTCTCTCCGTTCTGTATGAAATGCACTAATGGCCAGCCATCACATACTAAGAGACATGCCATGTCCAATCCAAATCTATCTTTCAGTATAGTTGAGAGTGTACATCGAATTGAAGGTGATTTGCGCCCTGTCTATAATTTGCATAAGATCAGCAGAAATTTTTTCCAAGCATCGTCTAGTATTTACCACACCCAAAGTTGCTAGTTTAGCGGATTCTTCTGCAATGTTGATTTTCCATAATGCATCATGTTGCTGAAAGCTAGTCAAGGATCCATTGATATCGCCTGCAATAATCTCACATCCACCTGCCAAGTCGCTATGTATATTTAGATCTGTGATTGCAGATCCCAAATCTCGCTTGCTAAGAATCTGTTGTCGAGAGAATAGAGTAACTATGCCATCGCAATCTCCCACAGCAAGATCCAGTGCGCCAAATCCAGTCAAGTCATGCAGCAAAATGGACTGAATAGATCCTCCTTTTGTTTCTAATAAGCCTTCTACAGGCTAGTGTGTATTTATTAGTTACTGTAATGCAAGCTGCTTGGTTGCAGAAATAGGCCCACCTTTGTTTGATTTAGAATGAGAACGCGTCCTGCGGTCGTGCCGATGAGAATGTCGTTTTCTTCACTGAGTTCTTCAAGAAATGGCTTCCCCACAGCTAGGCAGTTGATTGAATCGGATAGCTTATTCGACCATAGCTTTTGAAACTTGAGTATAGACTTATTTTCAAATGAGTTCATATATGTAACATATGAAGCACCAGGACAAGACGGCCAGCAATGTGACACATTTCAAGCTTTTTTTTTTTGTGAAGTTTGCATTAAACTGCCGATAGCATGTTGCTATATCTGTATATGTCAACTCCAATTCCATGACCATGCATAAGTTGTAATGTATCTCTTCACGGCTTGAATAGTTTTTGTATACGACTCCACTGGTCCACTCCACTGCCATGAACTTTTATATGGGTCTTGTTTGTAATTTAGTATCCTCAGGTGCCAAAGAGCTTACTGGTAGTGCAATCAATGCCAGTCTACCTGCATTGTACATGATATGTGGTATCAAGCAATGTGCGCTTCAAATAAGGGCATCATTGCCAAATTTCGAACATTTCTGCACTTGTAATAGCATGAAAATGCAACAATTGCTATGATATCTCTTAAGGTCACTGTAAATTACTTCTCATAGACAATGATACCAGTTATCTCGCCTCTACCCATACTCTGCATCAATGCCTAAGCAAATATAATCCATCATAATGTAAATCCAGGTACCAGAAGCAGGTGACCAGCTTTCGCATCCATCAAACACACAATTATAGGGTGGCTTAAACATTGACATAAATGTAGAGAACATTGACAATCCTATATTTTTTTTCTCTTGAATACCTTTTTATTTTATAAGCTTGATTCAATATGGTTAGGTGAGTCTGTTTTCTCTCAAGTATCATGATGGGTTCACTAAACTTTATTAGTTTTCAATGTGATGGTTGTGGTGATGTTGTCAAGAAGCCCAAGTTGAATCAACATGGCAACCGTTGTTATGCAACTTTCACCTGTATCGATTGCTCCACTACTTTCCAAGGAACATCCTATCAATCACACAACTCTTGTATGACCGAGGCAGAGAAATTTCAAAAGCACATCTATCAAAACAAGGTGAGATTATAATGTCTGTAATTCAGGAACACCTTGGCTGATCCGTCCCCTCTGTTAGAATGCCCCTGCCGCTGCCGCACCTGTCAAAGGCAAGGCAGAGCCTAAAAAGGCTGCTACCACCGCCACTGCCACCAAACCTATGTCTATTGTAGATCAGTTGAATGAAAAGAAGAGAAAGGCCGAATCTAGCAAAGAGGAAGAGGAAAAGCCTAAATCTAAAAAGTCAAAGGGCAGCAGTAGCTTGTCAGCATGGAGCGCTGACGAGCTGGATAAGGACGAATCAAAGAACTTGGAAAACGCATTGAAGCACGTTTTGAAGGGAGGCGTAAGTAGCTGTGTTTGTTTGTATATGCCAGAAAGTCTAATGCAAAGCACACGCTTCTCGTAGAAATCATTGGCATTGAAGGATGTTCGTAAAAAGACAATTGAATTGATCGAAAAGCACCCTAAATACAAGAAATCCGGCAAATCTGATTTGAAGAAGAGCTTCGACAAAAAGTTCAGTTTGACTTTGAAAGAGGATAGCATTACCTTTGCATAGATACAATAAACTAGACCTCGGGAATATTTCCCTTCACCAATTGTATGTATTTGTTAACATGTTAATTTGTCGCTGGGCGATTTTAATAATTCACCTATCGTCATCTGGACCGATTGAATTATAGTTGACAGCTCATGATACAATCAAAAAAGGCTCGCATTTTGATATCAAGATCGACTACAGTTAGAGCTGCCCTGTATGACATTTATGGCGTCAACTTTAGCATCAAATTTACTCATCGTTAGAGCTGAGCTGTCTACCAGAATGGAAACGATTCTATGAACACTGATACATTTAGGTATAGATCTGCAGTCAGCGCTAAATAGGCTGAAAGATCGTATCATGTAGTAGATTGAAGCTTGCATAAGGAATTGTTACCAATAAGGATCTGCAGGCACTCGTCATGCAATCAGAGAGTAAATCGCCCAAATAGTACCTATCCGACACAGTAGAATACTTTGAACATCACAGAAATGCATGTTATTTGGCTTATCTGATCGAATTTAATCAACATTATGAGTGAGCCATCATTCATCCATGCTTTTAGATCAAATTTGATCCAAAACGAGCATAATAAACGATGTGCAGGATCATTATATTTCCGTTTATGTGTTTAATCAGTGCTCACCACTGCCGTCAATCGCAACTCTTTTCTAGGTGTTTGATTTTATTATTCTTGGTGTTATTTTCATAGCATACAGTACACTTCCTTCCTTTAGTATATTGCAACGCATTCATTTTAAGCTTTTGAAGCTTACCTTAAAAGTCCATAATTGCAGATTCCAGTCATTTAAACACTCTTTAATTGTCTAATACTGCTCATCAGCACGGTAAATCATAGAGATAGTTCTATCTTTTGACAAACTAATCCATTTGTTTGCTTAATAATTCATAGTAAATGGTCCATTGGTGCAAGTAATGGATATTTTTCTCTCTCTTTCAATGCCAAATGTACCTTGTGCATATGAGTTGGCATACTTCGCAATCAACGAAATCAGTCTGGTCTTTGCTTGACTCATACATCCAACTAAACTAAACGTCTATTTGGCTCATTTTCTATGATATCGCTTTATTTTCACTGCAAATTCGATTCTAGACGAGGGAAATCTCCATGATCGAGACGCAAATTGTTTGTTGTCTTGAAATATTTTTTTTTCCTCGTTTCACCTATTGTTTAGTTTGATGAAGGATGGATCACAACCAGAATATATTCCTTTTTCATCTTTTTGCATCATATATTCACCTTTGATAGTATAACTCTTTATTCTAAAAAAGAACATCCAAGACACACAAAAAGTTTAAGATGCCAAATATTGATTTGGCTTTCAAGCCTGTCAGTGATCAAGCAGGACGCATGGTGGAAAGTTCATGGAAGCGTATTCTAGCGATTGCACAGAACCATGTACAAGAGTTTGAAGAGCACGAAGACGATATGGATGGATTTCAACGAAGCTCTAATGATACCAGAAGATCGAGATCCACTGCAAACTCCAGCGTAGTGAATCACCAAATACACTCGTCAGATCAAAGTCAGACAGATTTTTACGATCGAGAAAGGCATATGGTGCATGCATTAGATACCTTATTTACACTAGCATATGAAGGTATGGTCAGCGGCAACGTTTTATAAGGCCACTTGCTCATGTGCGATGTGTTTTAGGCCCAGGCTACCTCGCATTTATCGCCACCATCACCTGCAATTTAGACCCTGACAGTCCAGTAGCAATGGCATTCCTCAGCCATATCATTGATCGAGCAGCCTTACCCTCCAGAGATACCATGGCTTCCGTTTCACCGGTCATTATTTCCAAGCTGAACAAGAAGCCTGGCCGTATTCAGCGCATGATTTCACTGATATCGGGGCGATACAAGATCGAAAGATCAGCCAGCAAACGAGAAGCACTTCGCAACCAGATATTTCACAACACCACGAATCCGCCTACCACATCCACCATCATGGCGACCGTTCAAAACGCAGAGCAGACAAAGCTTCGACTGAATGCAGCTATTCTCTGGTCTTTGCTAGCCGAGAAATTTGCGGGAGAAATGTGCCTCTCTCTTTGGCATCAAGATGTAGGCGACATGTTGATGAAATCGATATCTGATCCACAGGAAGACTTGATGGTTCGCATATTTTCATTACTGGCTCTTGAAAAATTTGCACTGACAGGCACTGTCAAAGACATCATTCTTGCGCACGACTTTAATATTCGACATGTGCTGCTGTCAGTGGTCAGAGAATGCGAAATTGCCAATGAGCGCATTTTTGCTTTAGCAATGGCAGAAGACGAATCAAGACTGATCTCCTCGCAGCCATTGACATCGCTGGCACTCTCCTCTCTTACCAGTATGTCCTCTACTGGCATCGCATCCAAGATGACAACAACAAACACAGCTTCAGGAGATCAAGTGCCGGCATTTTCTAATCTCAATAGTTTTGACTCAAGATTTATTCCTCCAAAAGGCCCATTGCGTGAAGAGTGGGCAAAGTACGTGCAGCTGGGCTTATGCGCAAGATGGGCATTAGATCATGTCTTTATCGATGGCAAAAAGGCAAGCTTCTTCATAATCAATTGGCAACATTGGCATACGACTAACTTTGCTTTGTTTAGATTACCTGTCCGTGGGATTTAACCAACCTAAAGGTGATCATGAACCCATTCGACTCCACTCCACACCTCAAAATTGGAGGCAATGGATTGGAGGTAAGCAGCGATATGCCTTGTTGCGCTGAATAGATTACTAAACTATTTGGCATAGCTGCGAAATGATAGACCCCATTTTGAATCCGTCAGAGCTACTGCATGTGTGAAGAGAGAGAAATGGTACTACGAGACACTGTTGCTAAGCAACGGCATTATGCAAATTGGTTGGGCCACAAGCAGATGCCGGTTCTCTCCAGAAGAAGGCTATGGCGTGGGCGATGATTGTGTAAGCTCAACACGGAATGAAAAAGCTAGCCATTTACTGATATCATGATTTAGAATGGATTTGCATTTGATACCTATAGAACAGCTGTCTGGGCAGATGGCTCGGCTGTTTATCCCCAAAGCAAAGTCAAGATTCGATGTCAAGCCGGTGATGTGATAGGAAGCTTTCTCGATCTCGACAATGGGTTCTGTTCATATTATATCAACGGATGCGATCTTGGCCTTACAGTAGAGTTTGAACATCCCAACAGAAAGAAGCACCATCGACAACATACTTCACAGCATCAGCATCAACAGCAACAGACCCGAAAGAGTTCAGAAACCTCGTCTCGATCTTCCAACCTCAGTGAATCCACTGCCACCACATCCACACTCCACAGCCTCAGTAATTCCTCACCAAAAACCACGATTTCCTCATCGTCGCCCACACTGACAACATCGACCTCCTCGCCACGTCTTATAGAGCCATCTTCAAAACGTGGTGGCAAAAAGCCAGCCAAGGGATTAGGCCTCTACCCAGCCATCAGCTTAACCACACATCAGCAAGCGCTCGTCAACTTTGGCGAGAAAGCATGGATGTATCCTCCTCCTACAACGGCTAGATTCAGAGGCATCAATGAAGCTGGCGCGCTGGACGGCGACTTTGAGAAGCGAGTGCTGCGTTGGGTCAAGAAGCGAGGCGTTACATCACATGGTAAATCATACCAACCCATGAACAAACCACCGCTTCGACCTCGTGTGGGAGCAGACGAAGTATTACAACAAGCATCACCCGACTCTGACAGTACGACTGAAGTAGAAGAAGAGGAGGAGGAGGAAGAAGACTATGATTGGGATGGACCTCTATGTACGATTTGCTTTTCTGAGCCGAAAAACACGATACTGATGCCATGTAAACACGATGGCATTGGAGGTCGTTGTGCCAAAGTACTGACGTTATGGTAAGTTGCTGCAGGCGATGTGTGTGAATGTGTCTTTTAACGCAACGACTCTAGCCCCTTGTGCCGTACAGAAATTCATGACAGAATACCAACCACCACTATTACAAAAACCACATTTACTACTACAACCACCACCACCACGATTGTGGAAGAGCAAGTGGTGCCTACTCCCATCTAATAAACATCATGTTATTTATGAAAGCAATTTATTTCTACTTTAAATGTGAACAAGGGATAAGTGGAATTTTGTATACGAATATGTGAGTGGGTGAGTGAGTGAGTGAGCTAAGACAAGACAAAAATAAGCATCTTTTTTTTTTTAGGTGATAAATACAAGGACAAAATCAATCATTTGAAGGTGAGAAAGAGAGATGATGATGATACAAAACAAAGCAAAAAAAAAAAAGAGAGAAACCTATTGATTCCAGTATTGTTGTTGACGAGTAGGTTGTTGCGATTGTTGTTGAGGAGGCATTTGTTGTTGGAATTGATGGTGTTGTTGAGGATATTGGCCATAAGAAAACATTTGAGGTTGACCGAAGTAGTTGGCACCAGCAGCATAAGGTTGTTGTTGAGGCTGCTGAGGCTGTTGTGTTTGAGGCACTTGCTGAGGTGCTTGTTGCTGTTGCTGAGGCGTAGTAGCAGTAGCATTGGCAGTGCTTCTAATCTCGCTCTTTTGGTTTTGACCTTGAGATGATTGCTGTTGAGGCTGTTGTTGTTGGCCGTTCAGACCACCCAAGAATCCTTGCAACTGAGGCTGAGCTGTGTTGCCGTACATGCTCTTTTGGTAATCATTCAAACCCATACCCAATTGCTGTAAATCATCGTATTGATGGTTGTAGAGCTGAGATTGCTGACCGTAAGGGGAGGCAGCGCTTCCATAGGGAGATGCACTAGCACCAGTAGCAGCAGAGGTGGCAGAGGGCTTACCAGGCTGTTGCTGTTGCTGTTGGTACATGTTGGGGTACATGCTCTTGTTCATGAAAGGCTGGCCATAAGCAGACTGTTGGTAAGCATTGAATTGGTTGGGCATGTAGTAGTATTGGTAGTAAGGGAGGTTGGTAGGATACATTTGTTGTTGAGGCATGCTTTGGTTTTGAGCAGATTGACCGTGAAGACCAGCATCTTGGCTGTACTTGTCGCGACTTTGGTAGGCGCTGGCAGAGGTGACAGAGGGTGAGTGGCTGAAAGCAGTGGGATCGTAGTAGCCCTATAAATACTTTGTGGTTAACACACACACGCACGTACTGTCAAATAAACCATTCGTGTACACATTACCATGGCAGCAGCTCTTTGTGCTTCAGTGCCATAAATTCCATAGTCAGGCAAACTACCCATAGGGTTCATACCGAAACCAGAGACGCCAGTAGGAGGTTGGTTAGGCAAGTATGAGCTGTAGGCAGAAGTGAGATGATCCATGCCAAATTGCTGTTGTTGCTGTTGAGGCACTTGGTGTTGTTGAGGGATTTGAGCCTGTTGTTGCTGTTGTTGTTGAGGGATTTGAGCTTGTTGCTGTTGCTGTTGCTGTTGAGGAGCTTGTTGAGGAGCTTGTTGTTGCTGCTGGGGAGCCTGTTGAGCTTGTTGCTGTTGAGGCACAGCAGCGGCAGCAGGTTGTTGGTAAGCAGCGGGCTCTTGTTGTTGTTGTTGTTGCTTGAGGTAAGAAGCTTGGCCAAAGGCGTCATTGTTGATGGCAGCAGGTGCGGCATTGGTGGCTGTGGGAGTAGCAGCAGAGGCTGTGGGAGCAGATGAGGTGGTGGTTTCGGGAACGGAATTGGTCTGTGCAACGGGCTCTTCGACAGCAGCGACAGCAACTGTGGTTTCCTTGACCCTAAATGGACTGTTTAGCATGAAAAACGCGAAATCCTGCAACATTTGACACTTACGTTTCTTCAACAGCAGGCTCATCATCGACATTCAATGAGCCAAACTTGACATCCAGGGATGAAATGGCAGCAGATGAGTTGGTTGGTAACACAACAGGCTCTTCTTGGTTGAGGAGACGGCCGCTGATGGTGCTTGATTCAGCAGTAGTAGCAGGAGCATTGACAGCAGCGCTTTCGTCTTGCTTCTCTGAGCTTTCAGCTTCAACTTGTTCCTTGAGATCGGATGGTTCTTCTTGCTCTTCAGCATTGGTGGTGGTGGAGGTGGAGGTGGCAGTGATTGTGTTGGCGGCAGCAGGGACAGTAGCGTCGGCAACAGGAGTCGTTTCGTGAACAGGGGTAGACCATTCATCGACGGAAGGTTCATTAGGGGCATCCCAGCCGCTTGCGGATGATGTTGTAGGTGCATTCCAGGCATCTGATGTAGATGCAGAGGCTTCCCATTCGTTGGAGGTAGTATTTGAGGTATTGGTGGTTTCGTTGGATGTGGATACAGGTTCTTCGACTTTAGGCTTTGACCTAATTATGATTTTAGGGAGTAACAAATAAAAAAAAATTAATGTCTACCCTTGCAATATACACACACACATCCCTATAACAACTTACTTGAGAAGACTTGCCCACGTCTTTGGCTGATCGTCATTAGCATTGTCATCATTAGAAGAGGTAGTTGGGGCAGGGGCCCAATCATCAGAGGCAGCGGCAGCAGCGGCGGCGGCAGAGGAGGAGTCGTTATTATTGGCGTTGGAGTTGTTCCAACCATCGTCGTTCGTGTCGTCTTGTTGTTGCTTTGAGGAGGCGATGGATGCCCAAGAGCCAGAGGTTACTTCTTGATGGCTTGCCTTGGGTTGGCTGTCCCAGGATACGGGCTGGACATGATTCGTCTTTGGTGTACGTGTACGTGTATTAGATGGTGCTGCTGTACAATGAAATGAGCGGTTAATACGCAACCAGACAGCACATGTGTTTGCTTTTACCTTTTCCGGGTCGAGGAGCTCTGTCGCTGTATGTTCTCTGCTGTGTGATTTTGCTATCACGGTATGGAGTGCTGGTGCTTTGTTGCTGATGTGGAGAGACACCTGTGGTGGCAGCCTTTGCTTTCTGTGCTTCTTTCTTTGACTTTTTGGTCTTTACCTCGCCCCATTGATTAGCGTGTCCTTTTTTACAGATGTAACATGTAAGACTTGATTGTTTGCCTCCTCCTCTCTCTCACACGCACAAGCTTACCTTCACTAATTCTGTCTATGGTTAAATCCAGGTCACCGTTTGCTTCTTCCAATACAAATAAGAGGTCGTCGTCTGACCAGTCAGAGAATAGAACTTTGAGGGTGGGTAGCTTTGCGGAATATTTAGACTTGAGTTTCTTGAGGTCGTTTTGGTCAGAAGCAGAACCTTTATTCCTTGTTGTGTGTGATGAGCGTGTTTCGTGTGAAGTCATTTTTGTATTTTTGGAGATTTTAAAAAAGTTCTACACGGATGTCTCGCTTCAATTGATGCCCTTGCGTCTGTCACGGCGCCATAGTTACCTTTTTGATAGTGATTCTTTGGAATTCCTTTAACCCTTGTTCGGTTGAGATGTGAAGAGAAATAGCAAAAGAAAGGTGTAAAAAAAAAGATATTTTTCAGAAAAAAGGAAAAAGAAAGGAAAAAGGGAAAAAAACTCATAGAAATAGCCCCCCCACCAGCCAGTGGTCTGCTGCTGCTGGGACCAAATTGCAATTTATACACCAATGTACTGTAAATTGAGACATTGCCTCAGCTATTCACGTCACTTGCCATGTTGCAAATACATTTATTGGCTATTTTTTTCACAGATGGATGCTCCCGTTCACGGTGGTGTCGGCCGGATGCTTGGTCTTCTTGCTCTTCTTCTTCTTGACCAGCAAGTTTACTTGAGAGTTATTCAATGCATAATCCTGATCACCATCCTCGTCGTCGTCATAGTCCTCTTCTGCGTAAACGATTTGTTCTCCATCGAAGCCATCTTCATCCACCGCCGCTACTAAGCGGTCTGTCTCTGAATGCAACGTACCAATCTCATCCGCTCCTGACTTGTGCTCCTGTTGCCATGACAATAGCAGGACGCCAAATACGGTGACAACCACGCCGAATATGACATTCACCAGCTGCCACACTTCAAATCGATGCCACTGGTTGTAGTAGACGAGCCCATTGAACAGACACGACACATTGAATGCGCAAAATGACAGCGGAATCAGGATCATGGTGTCGCATAAGCGCAGGCCCTTATTCAGGTAGAAGAGCTGGTGAGAAGAAAAGGTGAAATCTAAGATTAAAATGTACTTTTTGTGTTACACATTCAAGCCGTCTTGTATTATGCTTTACCTGGAGTCCACCTGTCAAAATCATCATGACAAGCAAAAACCACGTCAACGGGTACTGCAACTGGTTCTCTTGTGAGGCAATGGATATGATGATGAGCTCTATGCCGCTCTTCGCAAACAGCATGCTTTGGCTGCTCACATTGCCCGATAAAATGCCATAACTAATACATCTGGTGAGTGGATGATCTCTCTCATTCAGCCCTATATACATACCTGATACCGATCCAGCGCTTCAAATCTGCCAATGGATAGCCATGTATTTTCTTGTGCTCCATTTCCTCCTTGAGTTCGATCTGAACACAACGGTATTCCAGATAGTGGGTTACAAGCATCAGCGCTGCAATGACAGTTTCGAGGATTGTAAAGTAAATGATGAAGCCTGATTTCTTGTAGAGCTGAATCAAATCACTCAGGCTATGATTTGGCTCGGGTATCACACCAAAGAATCCCACTAACAGTGCGCCTAATGCAATGAATGCGGTGCCTGATGGAAAAAAAAGTCATCAGCATAGTATACACATAAACAAACAAATGAGAGACTTTACCTAGAATGCTTTGTTTTGATAACGGGTCACCCAGCACAATGTTTGCGGCAAATGCGTTAAAGACGAGATTCATGGCACCAATGGGCGCTAGAATGACAATCGGCAGGTATCCGATAGAGAAGATGGAGCCAACGGTATTGGCAAATAGAAACGAGAGGAATGCAAATAGCCACATGGGCCTCTTGTATGCGCTGCGTCGTAGTTCACGAGGTAAAAGATCGTTCAAAAGATGTGATTTTCGCTGAAATGAGAGCGCAAATGCTTGAATGAGGTTTGTAATGACAGATACACCGAGCCCTATCCAGAATGTCGATGTGTATCCAATCTCCTCTGGGTCGTTATCGATAGGCGGTGGCGATTCTTCAATGAATGTTGTATAATTGGACATGGTATGATTGTGGTTCAAACAAAAGAGTTACGAAAAGAAAAAGAAAGAAAAAGGCCATCTTTTTGGGATTAGAGCGCTTATTATAGGTATAGCGAAAGCGAGCGAGCGAGCGAGAGATAGAGCCCTACTACATGACGATCATCACGTGTTTGCATGAGTTTCCACTTTAGAAGATGCTGCTATTTTACCCGGAAAACTTTTCCCTTTTTCCCTTTTGTTGGGTTGCATAAATAATAGACAAATGACTGAGGAACAGACTGCATTTCAGAAAGTGATTACACGCTCATACACAGACGTAGATGTTGGGAGTGATGGTATTGATACCGCTCAATTTCTGGAAGCCACCGATGGCATGATCAACATGTTTGGCAAGTGTTTGTGTTGTCGCTCAAGAGGTATTTAATTAACCATTGTGAATGTAGACTTGTTTGGAAGCAGCGCATTTAGCGTGGTTCAAAGCGACATGAGCAACAATGTCAAGAAAATCAGGGCTCGCTTTTTGGAAAGCCCATTGGAGTACAGTACCTTGGAGCTTTTAATGGCCAAAGAAGCCCACTTGAAGAGACGCTTGGCAACAGAAGCATTGCTCTGGCTAAAAAGGTATGTATGCAACATTGGATAAGGCCACCACCACCAGCTGATACACATGGCCTGACATCTATATGCATAGAGGCCTTGATTTTACAGCACAATCACTCATGCATAGTATAAACAATCCAAGCGAAGAGTTAACTGTTTCATTTTCCTTGGCTTATGACACAACGCTGAGACCTCACCATAGCTTCATTGTTCGCCCAGTTTTCAATGTATGACACGCAGTACTTTTATCAAGGACAATGCAAGTAACTAACCTATTGCTTATAGCTTGCCATGAACGCTTGTCCCTGGAGAAAAGACTTTTATGAAAACATTGGCGTGCAGAATGAAGCATCTTTAGCGTTGATGCGAGGCTGGCTAGAAGCACTTTTAAGGTTGATTGATATCCTAAACAAGGTGTTTGAACAGAATCCTGCTTATCTAAAGCACTAAATTTGGAAGGATTGAATAGACCTTTCTTTTTAAATCTTGTTTCATATTGACTGAATAAATGGCAGAGGGGGATGCTTCGTCATTTAAACAGCCTACTAGTACTATAGATGCTTTAAAGCGCTAAAAGAAATGAGGTAATGAAGCAACTTTGCTGGCGTTTAGGTTGTTGCTTTAGCTATCTAGGTCGAGAGGAATACTTTGAATATAGTAGATACTCGCTTACGCTTATATCACGCTTTACCCTCCAGGGGGTGTTTCTTTTATTTGGTTTATCGAGTATGAGAGCAGTAAATTCACAAATTTGCATGATACATCTCAACCAAGTATATAGTAAATATACTCCCTTTTGGTGAGCCAAGGGTTTGACACTACGCTGTTCTGCTAAATAAACAACTACAGATCATCAAATCAGTCATCAATAAGCGCATTATTGAGTGAGCAGCCTTCAAATGTATTTACCACTGTAAAAATGCCAATTTAAATCGCTTGTATCTTGTCCAAAAAACGCAATCTCGGCCTCAAAAAAGGTGCAATCGTGTTCTACGACCTGGCATTAGCTTATGGATCACTTTCCAGCGATTTTTTGGGAAAAGATTTGATCATCGATTTTTGAGCATTTTGGCCTTGTACTAGTACAGGAAAATTTGATGATTTCAAAGAATCGAAGTTTTCACCTCAAAAATGAGGTTTTCTACTAAGGTGTTCCTAAGCTCAAAACAACCGTATAGATGCAAAGCATTGTGTGTAACTGTCTTTTGGTCGGTTTACTATGCGTTTTGTAAACATTTTCCCAGAAAACGTGTTTTGCGTTTTTTGGAAATTAAACCAGGCAGACCAAAGCTATCGCTTTGATATTGGTACCATCAGATTCCTTGTTCAATTCTACATGTATAAGGGTTAAGAAATACCTGTTGCTTATATAGTAACATTTTGTGTAATTGCCCATAAAAGGAGTAGGGATGTCCAAAACAACGTTTCAGAAGATCGATGGAGATTTTAGAATTCAACCCCAGCATAGGCTGTGGATTGCCCTAGCTTTAGCTAATAAAAGACACTGTGCAGGTCTACAGTAATTGATATCACTTCACTCAATCGCTTCTGGTGCTATCCTACGGGCCTCGCTCTGCAGTATCGCATACATTTTTTTAAAATTATCTTGTAAATCCAAATCTTCCGCATAAAACTGCCATTTTTAATCGCTTTCCACGCGATTGCGGGTTGCCCTGAATCTGCTGTGATCCCAAAAAAGTTGAGCAAAGATGTCAGAAAGCTGTTTAGTACTGGATGAGAGCGGTTGCTTGGTGCGATTCTGATGGTCTAAAACGGTTTCTAGCACAAGAAAACACGGCCCAGATGCACATGAATATCGCTGCAATTTACGTAAAAGTGGATGCTAAGAGGTACTGCAAGTATGTTATCCGTCCAAATATGAGTTGCTATCGTTGATACAAGCTACTAAGAACATTTCAAAAGAGTCAGATCCACTGCCATTGACCTTCTTACGTAAGAGTGCACTTCTAAAAATTCTCCATTTATAGGGTATTTCTTGAGGGTTCTAGTATGTGTTTAATTGATAAAATGAGCAAAGGCGATCTTCAATACGAGTCGCCGCCGCTTATGTGAGTCATCAACAAAGCGATATAGCTAACCAGCTATTCAAAGCATATAGAAACAAGCACTTCAAAGTAATGAACGAAATCGCAGTGTGTACCTTCTAGATGATCTGCGATCATGACAAGCAGTGATTGCACTTTCCGCCACTCATATTCTTACCCATCTATCATCAAATTGTATAGCTGCTCATAGTTTTTGGATCGAAGATTCCAGCTCTACCTATTATACTGCCATGCTTATTAATGCGAGATCAATGACAACTTATTGAAGCGTAGCGAATGCAAATCAACAGAGTGCTTTGATTAGTCCAAATTTCATACAAATTCGCGGCAAGCGTACATCTGAAAAGCGTATTATAATTGCAAGTTATAGTGTTGAAACATGTCAATCTGATTCAGTTGATTGGTGCCATCACCAAAAAATCCCAAAACCCTATAAATCGGGCTTTATCAAAATATACCTCACCATTTCTTTTTCTCTTTTTCCTCTTCTTAATTTTTATCAAATAGTCAATGGGTAATACAAACTCGACAGAAGGAAATAACCTGGTTGCTTCATATCAACAACAAAAAGAACAGCAACTACCAGAACAAGGCATTACAGAGCAAGATCAACCACCACACAGAGAGAGACGAACGAGCAGTAGTAGTACAGCTTCCAACAACCCAAAGCCAGCCTCTAATTCCACATCGACATCATCCTCCACATCCTCCGTTTCAAAGAAGCCGCAGTCATTCGAGTTCTCAGTGACAGAGCCTATTCACACAGTATCAGAGCCTGAGCCAATACCATCCACTACACATCATTGGTCTCCCAAAGAACCATCTATTCAAGAGGATATCGATACAATGAAAGAGGGAGACAAAGAGCCTGAACAACCTGCTAATACACCTTCGAAAGCTGTGCCAGTGTCTAATGCTAAATCAGGCTGGGTATCTAGTACTGGGGCCGCAAGTCCTTGGTACGGATCCTTATCTTCCTCCACCTCGTCTTCACATCACCGTGCATCCATCAGTGGTCCTTATTACCGTACACGCGGCATGAGTGTCACACGTGACTCTGAAAACGATGAAGATTTGACAAACATCATTACATCTACAAGCTCAAACACGGCAGCAAACAGCATAAGCAATGCTCAGCAAACGTCGCCAACAAACAGCACACAAGCAGCATCAAATGCCCCAACAACAGCCACAGCATCAGCAGCTACAACGACAACAAATCAGGGTAGGGTTACATGAAGATTGAAACAAGATAGCAGCAGCATATGATTAATGACGACTGGATTAGGTGTACCAACGATCATTACATGGACACAGGGTGGTAACAATGTCTATATAACCGGAACATTTAATGGCTGGAAACACAAGATCAAATTGGTAAAAAGGTATATTGAGACGGGATCATCATTATCATCACCATGGAAACAGACACAATTGACAGCTTGTCTATAGTACGCATGATTTTAGTGCAGTATTGGATTTACCACCTGGCACTCACCGCCTCAAGTTTATTGTGGATGATGAATGGAAATGCTCGAATGACATGGAAACAGCAACCGATCCCGATGGAAATCTAGTCAACTACTTACAGGTGCTGGACGAAGATGACGAGGAGAACAATGACGAATTTGGAGATAACGATTTATCAACCGTCTCTTCATCGGGATCCTTATCGATGGCCGAGAACAAGAAATATTCCAATGTGATTCCACCTGAACTATTGCAGTTGGCATCGGTCATGGCCAACAACGACCAAAAAGACGACGAGGAACTACAGCAGCAAAGAAAGACCCTTTTGGAATGGGAAAAGAAGCAACCACAACCACCTGGATTGCCACCTCATCTAGAGAAAGTTTTGCTGAATTCACATACTGTGAGTGAGGAAGACAATTCAGTTTTGCACGAACCCAACCATGTTACCCTGAACCACTTGTATGCTTGTTCAATCAAGGACAATGTGATGGCATTAGCAACAACATCAAGATATCGTAAAAAGGTGAGTCAGAGGTATGCGATGCACATGTGTGCGCACACAACTAACTCCATCTTCAGTATGTCACTACCATGTATTATCGCCCTGTATTTCCCAAGAACTGAATAAACCTCCTCCAATGTATAATATGATGATGATTTCAAAAAAAGTATACAATGCTTTAATTTAAAAATACATGCCTAGATGACGACAAACTACTACATGACGTTTATGCAAACTTTTCTTGCGCCTTGTTGACCTTTTCCTTGAAAGTGGAGATAACCTCATCAGGCTTCTCGGCCTTGAAGATACCAGTGCCAGCAACAATAACATTAGCGCCAGCATCAGCAGAGGCGTCAATGGTCTCGAGAGAAAGGCCGCCGTCAACCTCAATGTCTAATTTGGGATATTTACGACGCAATGCCTCCACCTTGGGCATACATTGAGCCATGAATCTTTGACCACCGAATCCAGGTTCGACTGTCATGACCAAAATCATATCGCAGTTTTCAGCAACTTCGCCCAAAACAGATTCGATGGGAGTGTTGGGCTTGATAGCAACACCAGCTTGCATACCAGCTGCATGAATTTGCTTGATCAAAGCCAATGGTTCCTTGGTAGCTTCAATGTGGAAGGTGTACATTTGTCCACCAGCCTTGGCAATGTCATCCACCCATTGAGAAGGGTTGGAAACCATCATATGGCAATCTAGAGATGCATCATCAGCAACAAGCCCCTGCTCAAGTTGGGTATTACTTTACCAAAGTAGGCCTCGGTATGAGGACGAATGGCAGAAATGATGGGAGCACCCCAAGTAAGATTGGGAACAAAATGGCTAAATGACAGGTTAATACAATGGCTGATAAAACGAGCGACACTATAGTGCATTTACCCATCCATGACATCTATAAATAGGAAAGAGCCAAAGTGTCAGTCTCTCTAATTTTAAAAACACGAAAGCAATGTCGATTTTTACCGAGATGAAGCCATTCAGCGCCATTCTTTTCCATGCGCTTTGCCTCTGCAGCCAAGTAGGCAAAATCGCAGGAGAGCATAGAGGGAGAAACCTTAGCAACGGGCATAATGTAAGTTTTTATATGTTGTTTCAAAGAAGATGAAAGAAGAAAAGGTGTTGTGTGTTGTAGAAATGCCTCTTGTTTGGATAGCCTCGGATGGATGAAAGACACACGGTCACGAAGATTGAATTGATTGCAATGATTAGGTAATGCATCGCTCCGAAATGGCATGGCCCTCGTCTGCTTACCTCATACAAATACTACATCTAATAAGATTTGCGCATTTGTTCACCTATGCACTAAAGAGGCACACTTCCACACTGAAGATCCTTTTGTATTAGGAAATACATCGTAACAATCATTGCTCAATGTCATATCTGACATGATCCCTTATTTGGATAAATTTAATGCTTTATTTCATCAAGAAAATTTTTCAAATTAGTATAACGGAGGTATGATCTTTGCATTCTGCAATACTTGAATCAGCGAAAGTAGCGAAAAGACAGTGGCCATAAACGTCAAGTAAAACGAAACAGGCTCAAACATGAGCTTGTTTGTAAGGTCCCTCCAAAACGCGTTGAAATACTGGTAAAAATACTCGTTGGCACTCACCACAAAGTTAAAGAGGTATTCGTCATAATCTTCCACATGTACAAACGATGATGTGCAAAAGTTTTTAAAGTCGCAATACCGCATATCCGATTCAAACATCCCCTCTTTTTGAGCCATTTCAAAGTCTTGAAATGTGGGTATAAATGCAGACAGAGTGCCCAGATAAGTTGCCAGAAACACGTTGATTCTGTAGTCCACGCTGACGATGCCTCCCAGCCCTCTCATGATGGAATCCAATGGCGGCACACAAATCTTGAGCTCTTCTGTAGTGATGATAAACATGTTGTGGCTACTGCTTGCTTGATAAATCCGCATTCGCTTTCTGGATTGTATGAAATCAGAGAAGCTTCTCATCCTCTTGAGCTCGTTCTCGATTTGACTCACCCCTTTTCTTTTGGGAACAATAGAGGTTGGGATGATGGTCGTTGATGAAGCCGTTGACTCGTCTTCTTCCTTCAATGGTCTGCACTTTTTGTCGTAAAAGATGTTGTATACGAGGCACCCCTTGTGGCTCTTCAGGTAAAAGTGTGCTACAAAGTCGTGGTAAGCCGCGGTAATATCAGGATTCTTGATGGTATTGTCAATAAGAAAGAACACTGACAGATCCAGCCGACATTTCCGTAAAAACATACGCAACAGATTGAGAACATTATGCTTGAGCGTATTCTCCATATGTTGCTTCCATTGCGGCAGTTCTCGATCCAAGTAAATGATGAGGCAGTCTTCCTTGACCGAGAGTAAAGCCCTCCGGACATCAATTGTGCTCGACATGGTACCATTAGCTATTGCCAGTGATGCGTTCACCAAAGTATCTACCAGAGTCTCGTATTCCTTTGAGTCATAGGCACCGTTAAATCTTGATTGCAGCTCAATGAGCTCACTAACCTCCTCTTGAGGAAGGTTTTGAAAGCACTTTTCATCGGGCAGCAGACGAGACATCACCACTTGTTTGAGAGAGAAGGATAAAGAGAGAGAGAGAGAGAAAGAAAACAGCAGCGGTTAAGACGGACTCAATAGTTATAATTGGAGCCAAAGGTTTGACAATGGCATACGAATTTAAGTTTGAGCATAGCACAAGAAATGTCCAAATATAATCTCGATGTAGATCACCCCTCGCACCAGACAAAAACAAGGCTGGTCGTCCTCTGATTTGAAGTCTATTTGCACATAAATAATAGCTTATAAGTTGCCACTTGGCACATATATTTGCCTTTAGTAGCTCAATACATGCTTGTTTCTCGAGTAAAGAAATAGAGCATCCGGGTTCACTTTTTTTTCAAGTTTATCGCCTTGTTTTCATATTGTTTTTTTTTTAGCAAATCATCCAAGATGTGCACGCGAGGCTGTGCAATTATTGCGCCTCATTTCAATGGTAAATGATCTTCATATCACACATTGCTAGCGGGTCACGTTCTTTGTGATTACAATATCATGAGATAAGCACTACAAATAATTGGGCATTGATGAAAGAAAGGTACACCAGGCATATCACATGTAGCACATCATTTCGATTCTAATGTAGCTTGTCTATCCGCATACTGCTAAACTCTGACGATTTTAAACGGAAAACTTTATATGCCTACAAAGCTTATTATAGTAGAGCAAAGAGAGATAAAGCATTCTAGTCATTAAAGGGTGACTAATTAAAATGTGAAGTATGCATCAGTAACTTGAGGTTGGCAACTTAATATCATAAGAAGGCTGTGGCACACGAAGAAGTACTTTACACTGATAGCACAAACGGCTGGATCAACATTCTAACGCTTTCATTGGCTTAGTTCGAGATTCATTAGAACCTCTGAGTTCCTATTGGCCTAGCACCAATTCATGCAACGGCAACCTTTCCATCGCTCAAATATGTTGATTTCGAACACTCCAGCATTTATTTAGTAGGGCATGGAAACGCGCTTTACTCTGTTTTTTCAAACACTCAAAACACTGCCTAACCTGTGCCGCTCTTGAACAAAGCATGCTAGAGCCATGCCGTTTTGAATGCAGTGTTGAGCATTACCCTCGCTATTGGCCTGTCACTACTAGACAATCGTAATTAACAGCTTTCCTTATGGTCCTTGTCAAGATCAGTTCCCAAAATAAGCTCCTTACTACAAAAATCATTCAGTTCCCAATAATAGCTCATCCAAACTGAAATACAACTACATCATTGTATTTCTCGAATAGTTTGGCATAGTTAATTTTATAGATAAAATTGTTAAAATACGTTAGTACTTTGTATCAGTCTCCTGACGACACCAATTTACTATATATAGTTGCATTTTTGAATCGCATAAACGTACTATTTTTAATATCAACCACTCTTTTGCATCTATAGTAAGTGTGTATAGAGTTAAAATCTGCATCGAATGGTGGTACTCATGATAAGTACACTGCAAGGTTTATATATAGACAAGTCAGATTTTCATGTATTTCAACTGTTTTCAATAAGCAAAAGCTACCAGAAATGTATCTGTGTACCTGAGTCAGTTTGAAATGTGTAAAGCTAAGAAATAGCTGCTGTTTGAGGTATTGATCAACTTTGTAGCATTTGTTTTCATGCATCTAGGCAGCCTCAAAAACCATCCCCAGCCAAATTGGTGTGAAAAAACGATCGCTCAAAGCTAACTTTTTATTGTATAATGGATATAAAAATTTGGTTGTGCACTGGCTACAGACATACCACGCCCTAAATTTATCTTGAAGAAACAAGTTCCTAATAGATGTTTCCGTGCTTTTATTAAGAAAAAACGTGTTTTTACTTAGTAAAACGGCATCGAGAAACGATTTTGCAAAAACAGGCTCGCAGAAGCGTAAACGCGTTATCATTCCAGTCAGCAAAGACAGGATAACAAAATAAACTAAAGGAGAAGTCAGGGTGAGCAGTGGTTGCAAAGTTATAAGCATTGAACGAGTTTGGTTTTCAAGCTACCCTGTTTTTCACTTTCCTCGCTTAATTAATAAGCGACTAAGGTAACTACTGAAAGGTCACTTGTATGGCTTTGGACCGCCCACAAAATAGCTATACAACCATAGTAATATGAACTCTCTAATAATCAGACAGGGCCTGAAAACACGCTTTGTTCTGCTTTGTCAAATGTTCTAACCAGGGTTACACCTGTGCCACTGCACAACGAAGCATGCTAAAGCCAAGCGGTTTTAAATGCAGGGTTGCGCAACACCCCCTCTATCAGTCTGTTACCACTAGACACTCGTAATTAACGGCTTTTATTATGGATATCGTCGAGATCAATGCTTAAAATCGCCTTATTCTTGAAAATCATCCACCCATCAAAAGCAACTCATCCAATCTAAAATTCAACCACACCATCGTCTTTCTCGCAAGATTTGGCATAGAGACGTGCTAGTTTTAATACTTTGGCATCACTATTTCGAAACCAAATCTTGGATGATCAAAATCTCAAAATTGAATCTCGTGGGTGTTCCTGATATCAGGAAAAGAAAAATGCTGCCCCACAAAAGTAATCAAAATAAATATAGAATCCGTGGTAACTAAAGCATGTTTGGCTAGAAATTGGGGCATACAAGAAACTAGATCGCAAGGAAATCGACATGGACTACTAATTTAGAGACAGTGATAATACGCACAGGCTGCTTAGACAGCTTGATTATGGATATACGGTATATATAGAACCTCGTTCATGAAGCACTTTGTACTAACAGAAGAATTGGATGATGCCATTAGAAACACACCTCAAATCACCAGTGTCTACTTTTGCATTGGGATCAAATCACATTAATGAAGTTGGAATATGCTGAGAATAGCAACTCGTAACATCCTTGACCCGTCATATCAAATTGATCATTGGATATTGGAGATAGAGCTGCGCTCTTTCAAGTGATAGTTCATGCATTGGTGTGATACAGCAATTACAAGAGATACACCATCGAGTAGATTGCCAGAGGAGAGTTTTAATTAGATGGTTTTAAGGTTTAAGCTATCGTTTAAGTGTGGCAAATGTCCAATTTATGTAAAGCAGTTACCGCTGCAGGTTGTTGGGACGTTGCTATTGATTGTAAGTACTAGTCATCGCATGCTTGCATGTAAAATTGAGATACCATTACACATTCAACAGTAGATAATGCATATAAGTATTTGATTGTTATTGATATTAATAAACACATCAATGTGATTTTCAGATGATTTGCAACCGTACATTTTTGCTATTCCTAAATTGTAAATTGCTAATTGTGCATCTAATAGATTTTACCCAATTTTTAAAATTAAATGTTATTTTGACAAGTGATGTGCCTTTTTGTTTTTTTTTATTAACCTTCACTTGACACACAAAAGAAATATAAAAAAAAGGGGATGAGAGGGAGTGGATGATGATCAAGCGGACAGTTTATGGCCAATGGGCCCAAAAGCGTTGCGATGATTTTTAGTGTTGGTGGATGGAATGAAGGGATGATTTTCGAGCAATTCAATCTTGGACAAGGGAGGTCGAAAGCTCGAAATGATCGACCTAAATGGGTGAGAGTTGGGTATGTTTGTATTGTAATTGAAATCGACTTTGTACAGGCATAGCGGATCAGCTTGATTTTGTTTAGGAATGATGTCCAAGTCTAAGCCTGTTGAAAACGGAGAGTACCAATTCTTCTTTGCTGCTTCTTTTTCTACAGATTGATCGTCTTCATCCTCACTATGGACAGGCGTAGGCTCGAGCGAATACAAGTTCAATGATTGTTGTACAGATTTGACATTTTCGTTGGTGGATGATGTGCAAGAGAATGTTGGAGAAGGAAAAAAGTGGGTAGTAGGTGCAGGGTCAGTATGTACATTTGGTTCTTTTTTCTTTGGTTGGTTCTTCTTTGCGCTAGAGACACTTATCCAATGGCCAATTTCAGCTTCTTGCTTCTCTTCTGCTGCTGATTTATTTACAATAGTCGCTGTTGCTGGTGGGGTCAAAGGAGAAGATGCTATTTGAATGGATCGGGGCCTGTGTCTTGGTTCGTTGATTGCAGATGTTACTTTTTTTATCTTTCGTCTTTTGGATGACTTTTTCTTGAGTGGTTTTGCAGGCTCAATCAGTTGTGGTGGGTTGCTCGAGTCTTGGATATCCTTTTGCTGGGTCGTATTTCTTCTTTTCTACAAATTTAGGGTTAATTGTATTAAAATCTTTTTCTCGCTAAATAATAATCCGCCGCTTGAATTGATCTTCCACCACACAAAACGTCGCTCGCCTGCCCCACCCCACCCCAGCAAACAACAGAGTCCAATGCCAAAAAAGAATTTTTCTGTTCATTCGACAATATAGACAACGGATGCATGGAGATCCGAATCAAGGGGAGCGACAAATAAAAGGGATTCATTAGAAATCATATATTGTTATATACGAATCTCCTTTGAAATCTCCCTTCTACAGCGAAAAATAAAAGCTAAATATATTTGTAATACCTTCAATATAATATAAACTGCATATGCTATTGATAAAATGGTCCATGTCATTGGTGATTGCCGTAATCGAGAAAACAGTCGAATTCTTTTGAATTGTTTGTTCGTGTTGAGATTGCGTTGATAAGGAATTGAAATATCTGACGATGCATTTCGAATTGCGAGCAATTGTTGTTGCTGTAGTACATGAGGAATCATAGCTGTGGTTGTCGTTGTGGCAGTTTGAAACAGCCAACTATTTACATGTGAATAGATGGATATCACAAGCATGGAAATGAGTGAAATCATAATGAGCAGGACAGGAGACAGGACAACAAGCGATGTTATCTGTAACCCTCGAATTGCACGCATTGCAAGATGAAGGAAAAAGGAAAGAATAATAAACTTGGAAGAAATAAGAAAATGGCCCAGAAAAAAATATTTTTTTATTTATACCTGTATTTCGCAGAGCGCTTCTTCCACCATCCAGATGGCTTGCTCTTTCTGCTTGTACCATGAGATGGATGTTCTTGGAGAATTACACACATTCAGCTTACAGAGGTTTCATTTTGGACATAGTATTGCACTGGCATGTTTCTCAAGAAACAGGTTCCTTGAAGCTATAATACATCGGTCCTGGTTCTAGTATCAAATAATTGCTGCTGACAAAAGCTTTATGGTCCATTATGAGACAGCAACTGACCAAATTATACCAAAATGAACTGTAAACATTCAGATACGGCATGTAGAGAATGACAAAGGCAAAGAAGACAATCTTAGAAACAAAAACAAAAAAATAGATCGCCTTGCTTCATTATTTTTTGTTCTCGTCTTGATGTTATGCAGATCTCATTAAGCTAGCTTCCATCATTGATAGTACTACACAGCAAGAGGACGAGACCCCAATGAATCAACTACGGAACAGTGTCTTTTTGAATGCCTGCGCATATAAAAGAAAACACGCACTGGAGTCATGTCCTTAAATAGTCAGCAAAAGTCTCTTTATTAAAGTGTTTTATGATGATATCAAGTATCGGGCCATTGTAGCTCGCATCTTTCATTAGCTAGAATGTACTAGTGGTCTGGTAATGTGTCTGTTCCTGAATTGTTCTTGTACCCAAAAATCTTGCGATGCTTATTTATGACGGCTGAAACCTTTTTTTCATACAGATTTATGCTTATGTCTTAAACTGACAAACGAATACTATAGAATGACAGCCATGCAAGTTTAAGTGTACGGTATTATGCCAAGTGCCTCGTGTCCTTCTTGCTATTGTTGTCTAAAGTGACGCATGATGATTATCAAATCATGTCCATTTGGGTCAAACTCAGCCATTGTAAGCACAGTATACTCTTTTTTAGATAAGAGCAATATTTAACAGAAAAAAATAAATGGTTGGTGTATATACGACTCTTACGAATACTTCTTTGCCAAGCTTACGCATGGTTAGCATATGCTCTTGAAGACCATCATCAATGCGAGGAAGAGCGGAAATACAATTATTTGAAGATCAGCCATTTCCTGATCTGTCAAAATTGTTTTTGATTATCTTTCAGGGCAACCTAGTAAGAATAATGATAATCAGATGGAACACAATTCAGTACAGACTAAACCAGTGGGGCCTTTGACAAGTGTAAAAAAATTGGATTATTGCAACTGATTCTGTGTCGAAATCGACATTTATGTATTTATAGCTAAATTAGCCCTGCAGATCATTCAAGGCACGATAGTAACGGCCCATTATCTCGGTAATTTTCCTTTGATACCCATTGCTTAGCTCTTTGACCACCTCCAGAAGCAAAATCTACACATTTTACTCCTTGCTGTTTGTCTGATGACGATATCTAATATCATAATAGCAATAGATTTGATACTCCTATATTTATTAATCAACATAATACTGCGCAAGCTTGATGGCTGGGATGTTGCTGAAGGAACCAAGCGTGAGCAGCGCAATTTACGGTACGAGGCTCTAAGTAATACGGGAGCACTTGTATGATATCAACATAGACCACAAAACGATTGCAACATGACAAATAATATCTTGATGTAACTTGAAATATTACTTTTTATGGAAGAATGAATATTAGATTTATTTGTGCTTTGAGAAAAAAAAAGAAGGTTCAAAAAGCGTATGTTAATTTTTAAGGTAAAACTGAAGAGTTTCATAAATATGTTAAATGTGTGAATGGAGCTGTGTATATATGTAGAGAGAGGGGAAAGGGGATGGGGGGAATTGTATGTATAGAATGTATATTTTTGATGTATTTTGCAGTTTTTTTTTTTTCAAGCTTTTTCTTTTTTGAGTGTTGCTTTGTGTTGCGTTGTGTTTGTGTTTGTGTGAGGATGTTATATAATTTAGTGTTATATGCTACGCTTCTTTTTTCCAGGTGTGCTATCCAAAGATGGACAGTTTTACATAGCGTCGAACTCTAATAAATCTAAAAAGAAAGGAGTGTCAGCACATGGAGCATGTAATTTACACAAAGCTACTACTTTACCTGCAAGCTCTTGATCCGTTGCCATGGTGATTGGGCTGTCGATATCGTCATGACCACCACGTTGCAGCCAAGAGTTGATTTGATCTTCGGTCACATCATTGTTTATGTCAGAGAGGCAGCTTTGATACCAAGAAGGCTGTGGGAGATACATGTCCATTTCCATCGTGGAGGAGGGGGTATATAAAGGCATGATTGAAGTACATGTACTATCATGTCCAAAAAGGTGGTAATTATCATTATTGTAACCTTCATCGTACAGGGAAGAAGTGGTAGATGAGAAATCATCGGAAACAACGGAAACACGGCCAGATGCATCAGTCACTAAACGCAGTTGGATGGAGGACAAGGTACTAACACTACTACAGTCATCCTCATCATCATCACTGTGTGTGTTGTGGCCATTACTGTTTTCCACTAGCGAAGGAAGCGTCGACTTGATAAGGTTATTGTAGATGAGGACATCCTCTGGCTCCTCTGAATTTTTAAGATTGTCCATCATTTTCGACTTTGCTTTGAAGAGTCTCTCTCTAAGGCTGCGGCCGAGCAGTGCGATGTTCTTTGCCATGTCCTCGTCTTTATCTTGTTCGCTGCGAATGTGGGCGTTCACTCGTGGTAAGGGAGCAGCAGTAGCGGCAGTAGTGGCACAGGTAGATGTGGCAGCAGCAGTCGAATAGGGTCTGATTTGTCGACTCAATGCCTTAAGCTCTTGGAGATTCATCTTGTGCTTACCATTGCAAGGCTTGCCCAAGATGATCTTTTTGGACTTTGCTACCTTTCTTGGCTTTTGTGAGGATAGCGAGGGGGAGAGAGAAGCCATTGACTTCTTTTGCTGGTTGCTCTTTCTCTTCTGATATTCCTTTGGTGAGACGGTATGATTGAATAACGAAGAGCAAGCATTCGAAGAAGACAGAAGAGGGGAATGGCTGTGGATGTGCGTGGATGATCATGTTGGTAAGCATCAAGGCAGGAGAGCAATAAGTCATGACAGATGTATAGCAATTTACCTCATCATATCTTGGGTATACATGAATGAACTCATATTGAATACTTGGCTTGGCTCCATTTCCAGTGTTTTTTCAGAGATGAGATGAAGGGGTGAGATAGCAGAGGAGGAGAGGAAGAGATGATGGCTTGTTTGATTGTATTATATACGGAAAAAAAATTGGGACTTGTGAAAAAACAAGGCAATGAAAAAAAAATTTCAATACACGAAATGCTACTTGGACAAACAACAACAACAACAACCATCTGTACTATGCATTACAGTGTAGTCAAAAGGGCTGGTGGTGATACACAAAATATAACCTAACTGATCCAGGCATTGCGTTTTTTTGCCCCTCTTTTTGCCTGCTTTCTTTCGACTTATCGTCCAAATGTCCAACTTCCTTGTCTCCCTGTTGATATTGAATATAAGTCATTGTCTGAATTCCGTTACAATTGTTCTGTATGTAAAAAAAAACCAACTTTTAGAAGCGGAGACATGTCAATTGTATACGAAAAAATTAAATTATTCATAAACATTTGCCCTGCCCTGGTTTTGGAGGCTTCACATCCAGTGTGCGTTTGACATCCCGATCTCGACGTCTGCCCTGTCATTGCCTGAACCACTGCCAAGGTCCATGGCACATTGGCTTCGAGGAATGATGTCTCAGTAAAAGCGACTCTGCTTTGTGCTGTGAGGCCAAAGAGACAGCCTAAATTAAGGTTTATATTAATATAAGGGGTGCATTGCATAAGTTTGTTTGTGTGCGTATACGTTTCTCTTTCCATCTGGTTTAGTGGGTCGTTTCATATCGGGATTTCATGCAGTACAATACTAATTGGTGAGGGCATTACCAGAACATTGGTCATATGTTTTGCCTTCGATGGTCTGGTCCAAGTCGATCGCACTCTGCTTTGACGCTGGCCGATGCAGTCTGTCTACTTTGACATCTCGCCTGGTGGTAGTATGGCATCCGTGTATTGCTGTGAGATGGCGTGATCTCAGCATTTGGGCTCGGGTGAGCAACAGCAGCAGTGTTGTTGAAGGCTAATAATGTAAACATGATGTACATGGGGCAGATTTAATTTATGTATAGATGCATCCATAGAAGGCTTCCTGTGGATGCGCACTATCCAGCACTCTGCTGGTCGCATTTACGAACCCTGAATGTTTATATGCATTTATTAGAAAAGATAGAGCAAACCAGGAGCTGGCACGGTGAATTTGAGATAGGCATTGATGCCTACAGCAGCCATGAGAGCGAAACAAATAACGGTTGGACCAATCATCTCATCATAGGGACCTGCTAACCTAGCCCTAATTAACTCTCTTCTTCTGTAATACAACCCAACACCGTAAATCAATGTCGACAGAGCAACCAAGGTATACAAAACGCCACTCAATTTGCCAACTGCATCGCCCGTGTTGAACAATGCCAACGAGAATGTGGACAGCATGGCGCCAAATTTCATCCAAGAGAAATACGTGCGCTCGTTAGCGAAAAACACCTTGGGCTCAACCTTGATGGGTGTAACCACCTTCTTGGGAATCTTCACGCCTGGTGGTAATACAAATGCTTGCTCTTCTTGCTCCTGTTGATTGTCATTTCCACGATGGCCACTCAAAATGCGGCCCAGTTGATCAGGAAATTGCGTAAATCTCTGCCAAATGTTATCATTACTGTGTTGTGATGTCAAAGACGCTCCTTCTTCAGACACAAGTGATGGTGGTGTGGTCGAGCTAGTAGACGGAACACTGAGATAATTGGAGGCTTGTTGCTGATTTGATAAAAGCGATGTTTCTTCGCCAACATGCTGTTGTTGTTGTTGCGATATGGTAGGCTTCTTGGCAGAGACTGAAGGTGCTTGAGATGGCAATGTCGGTAGTAGTTTGCGATCATCATCGATTTGTGCAAGCCAATAAGGCAACAGTGGGACACGATTTTCAAACATGATGGCCATACCGTGTACAAACTTGGAGAATTGATAAGCTTCCTCCAAAAGACCACTGTCTTGCAAGTCTGTGATCCATTTGGGCTCCTCCTCGTCAGATGCTAAATCCAGCTTGATTTCAAAGGTTGCGTACGGATATCTATTCACCTCGATGTCTTTCTTGAGATTACTGAAAGGAAAGTTGATATCAGCATCAGGACGTCGCCAATCGCCTTTGGGTCTGCGTACAACAGGTTCGTTGGGAAATAGGCCAGAATCTTCACGCATAAAGCAGAGATCAGTATCCAGTGCCATTCTCACTGCCGTATCTCCGGGAATTTGGAAGGCGGTACGCTTGTAATACGTTCTCAGGACGGGCTCCATGTGCTTTTCCATAATGAACTTTTGCACCTGCTGCACCAAGTCTGCAAATGTGTCGATATCCTCTTTGGATCTACCATTCAGTTCCATCTTTTTGACGTTCTTGTGCAAGAATGTTTCGTCGCCATGTAAGAAGCCATCAACGTACTTGTCCTTGATAGTAAACTTGTCCTTTAGGTCGCCTGAATTCTCGTCTTCTAGCGTGCGTCTCTCCACAGAAATGTAGCGATTCCCCTTGGCGGAGCCATACCAGCGCAGCCGTATGATTTGAGAATGAGGAGCCGACTCTACTCGAGAACAGTAAGTGTCCATTTCAGCATTGTCCAAATACAGTGTCGAGATGGGAGGATCAATGTCTTCTTGGCTATTGTTGTCGCTGCTGCTGCGATACACTAACACAGGCAAATGTCTCAGTACAGATGTCTTTAGTTCCAGCAAATCGTCCGTGTGCACAAAAAACCGCTTGATCACCGTACGACGGGTGTCCAATCCAAACTCTGGCTCCTTGATCAAACTTGCAGAGAGAGGCTGCTGAAATGACATGGATCTACCGCCTCCTCCATTGCGCACTTGACTAAACAGGGACGACAGCTTGATCAGCAAAGCGTTGATGTCCTCTTCCTTCTTCCAAAATGGACACTGATTCAAGCGCACCATAAACATGGGTCTAAGGATGTAATTTGTATGACGATCGTGCTTCTTGACAATTTTGAGAAACCCAGTGTAGTTGAATCGAGTAAACTTTTCGAGTCGATTCACATCGTCAGCAATGCTATTGATCTTTTCTTGCAAAGACGAGAGTTCAGTTGTGCTACTATGGTCTTGACTTTCTGGGACTAATTGGTCCGAGATTGATGTTGTACAAGAGTCGATTTCATTTCGGATGCGGTTCATTTGTGCCTTGTGGAAAGCATTGACCTTTTTTGCGCGCGCGCCAATTTGATGAGCTATACTCCAAGCATCATTTGGATATATTATTTTCCTTACCTTTTCCAAGTTACTATCCAACAGCTCGACGAATTCAGTTTCATCTCTCTCAGTGAACGCTCCATCAGTCTCGGCTTTTCTCAACTTTTGTTTTAGCAGATCGTAATCGAGGTAGTACGAATGCCATTCTGGAGATATGGCTTCTTGAAAATGAGCTCCAAATTTCATGTCTTCACCAAAAAGAAGAGTTGTTGACAAAAAAGAAAGATAAACACATCAACTGAGATGGCGGAAGCTTATTTCCCGAAAAAGATTTGCATTTTATCAAACATGATTTTTGCCTAATGATAGCAGCTGCACGTGCGGTGTGAGTCGATGCAATTTCGGATCACGTAGCTACAGACACTTCTCATGATTTGCAATTGAGAAATGTTGAATTTTCTTTTAGGAAGGTGTCAAATATTTGGTCATTGAGTAGCTTCAATTTAGGAATTGAGCACAAACCGGTTGTGCAAATAGTCTTTCAAGCCAGGAACAGGTAAGATTTGACCAACAGCGATGATTTATGGCTTCGATCATTGACTGATCCCATTGCCGGCCTCCAAAATTATTACACCGCATGCTAAATCAGCTCAAGCCTGCATATCCATCATAAAAATGCAAAATACTGATTCGTATCTTCATTGCCAAAGATCCTCAGCTAGTTCTGCATAACTATATATACTGAAATGCCTTTTTTTTTGGACTGCAAATTTAGGACAACCCGCAACTGCGTGGAATGTGGTGGGCGGAGAGGATTGGTACTATGGAGCGATTAGAAACGGCGATTTGATACTGAACAGATTGTATTTACAAGAAAGATGAATGAAACAAGTATATAATATACCAGAGCTCATAGGACAACATCAAAAGTGATTGAGCCAAGTGGTATCAATTACTGTAGACTTGTACAGTGTCTTTTATTAGCTAAAGCTTAGGGCAAACCACAGCCTGGACTGGGTTTAAATTGCATAATCTCCATGGACCTTCTGGAACATTGTTTTGGACATCCCAACTCCTTTTATGGGCAATTACACAAAATGTTACTATATAAGCGACAGGTATTTCCTAACATTTATACATGTAGAATTGAACAAGGAATCTGATGGTACCAATTTCAAAGCGATAGCTTCAGTCTGCCTGGTATAATTTCCAAAAAACGCAAAACACGTTTTTTGGGAAAATGTTTACAAAACGCATAGTAAACCGACCAAAAGACAGTTACACACAATGCTTTGCATCTATACGGTTGTTTTGAGCTTAGGAACACCTTAAGAAAACCTCATTTTTGAGGTGAAAACTTCGATTCTTTGAAATCATCAAATTTTCCTGTACTAGTACAAGGCCAAAATGCTCAAAAATCGATGATCAAATCTTTTCCCAAAAAATCGCTGGAAAGTAATCCATAACGTAATGTCAGGTCGTAGAACACGATTGCACCAGTTCCGAGGCCGAGATTGCGTTTTTTGGGCAAGATACAAGCGATTTAAATTGCCATTTTTACAGTGGTAAATACATTTGATGGCTGCATACTCAATAATGCGCTTATTGATGACTGATTTGATGAACTGTGGTTGTTTATTTAGCAGAACAGCGTAGTATCAAACCCTTGGCTCATCAAAAGGGGGTAGATTTACTACGCAGATAAGACATATTATGCAAATTTATGAATCTACTCTCATATTGCGTAAACTAAATAAAGAAAATACCCTCATATGGCGAAGCGTATTGTGAGCGAAAGTAATCATCTGTCGGTATATCAGGTCAAAGTGTTCCTTTTGAACCGACACTCCTGCATCCTGAGATCATTTTTTGTTAGACCTTGGTATGCAAAATTTCGACATTTTCTCCAAACATTACTATAACAGCATTGAGATATGCTAACATAAAGCAAAGCTTTAGCTAGTAAAAGCATATCCAAGCATATTTTTTCCTTCAAAAACGTGATACAAGCGCTGCAATCCATGTATACTGCTTTACTACATTGGAAATCAGGGGTAAATCTCCTTATTGGGCCAGATCGATGTCAATCACAGACACATCCGTTGAAAGGCTAATATGTATATCATTAGTAACCCAGCTTTTCTATTTAGAAAAGCTTCTGGACATCTTGACGTGAAACTCATGGAGAGACTTGCAGATCCCGAATGTTCCTGTCATAATGCACAAATCATAAGAAACAGCACATCAAATGTTGGAGATTTGATACATTTGACTCAGCGTAATTAACTCTAATCCAAACAGCCAAATGATCTCTCATTAGAGTCAAGCCTAAATCTTTGATTAGCTCATTTCACAGGCAAGGATCCCTCCAATTTAGCTTCTCGATCATCCACTGAAATGGGTCGTAATGTCAAATGAAACTCCCATGAGCGGCGATGCCAAGATATATGATAGTGATTACCCATTCATTTACTACAAGGGCTATGGGATTTCCTCCGGGAAAATAATAGATGATGGCTAGTATTTATATTTATTGTATCAGATGAACATAAACAAGTTTTCAAACATAAAACCTATTATCTTTGTTGACTCATCAATCTCTCCAAACAACCGAATGCCCTATAGCAATGACACTTGTCCACAAAGTATACTATTACTTCCAATATGTCATAAATACCAATTTTTGGTTAAAATCAATCAGATCTGCACGGTAGTAGAAAACTGATAAGCCAATCAATCCCGGTGAATTAGGGTGAACAATGCTGCTATTGAATAAATGTCTCCATGTGTGACTTATGGACATTCCCGTCCTACCATTGTATGGCCCGTTATTGCAGGAAATGTGGCCCACGTTTTGACCAGAAGTAAATTGATTTGATTATAGTGGACTTTTACCCGTACACACAGAAAAATCATCATCTAGTTTTTTTTTATCAAGGCAAAAGAGTACTTTAATAAATGACATTAGGTCTGTTATATTTAAATAAATTTCTCCTACTCAGCCCTTTTCGTTTCCCAACTATTACATGTCTTTCTCTTGCCTTGCTCTTTTCGATTTATAAACTATGGATCTATCAACATTTCAATTGGTCGATGCAATTAATGATATGGACATGTTGAGAAACCTGTCTGATCAGGAACAGTATAATAAACCTCAGCAATCACAACAGCAGCAATCTCAACCCCAACCACAACAACAACAACAAGCCTACCAGCAATTACATGGTGATATTGATCTGCTGTTTGAATCAGACCATCATGGATCGAGCAATCAATTTATGAACCAGCAACATCAAGAGGTATATACTAATAATAACAAAGATAAAAGTATGTATTATTAAATGTGTGTGTAAATAAAAGGCATCCATGTTGACTCCTCTTATTTCGCCAGCTATGACTCCTTCGTTCAACTACCAGCATCATCATCAAAAATTCAACAATGCAAATGATATGGATTTCTCTCCATTATCGTCTCCTGCAATTATGCCTCAAATGGATCAGACCAGGTACCATCAAAAGCCCGTCTACCAAGAGCAACAACAACAACAGCAGCAACAGCAGCAACAGCAGCAGCGGCAGCAGCAGCATCAATACACAACCAATAGACAAGATGGCTTTGAGAACCTGTCTGCTAATCAGATATGCGAACAGTATGAACAGCTCGAGCAGGCAAAGCTTCTGATCACACAGAAACTATCTGAATTACAAAAGTCGCAACGACAACATTATACGGGATCATCGCCATCATCGTCATCATCTTCCTCCGGTGTATATAGCAAGCATGGTAAAGATTATTTGAATAGCGTTTTATGACATTGATTCACTAACGACAGAAATAGCCCTGATTCATTCTACTGCCATGTTGGATAATAACAATGGGCAAATGTCTACGCCAAATTCCCCTTCACAATCCCCTCACATGGAGCCTGCAACTCCTGCGTCTCTGATGAATATGAAGCTTTCCAATGCTCAACCTTCAAAGCTGCAATTTTCGTCTTCTACTAGCAGCCACATCAGTAGGGCAACAAGCAATCAAGCTCTCAACTTTTATTCCACCAGTAACAATAACAGTACGCCTACCAGTTTTGCCTCTTCGTCTACCTCTTCCAGTAGCAACAGCAATCATATATTTCAGTCGCCCATATTAACTTCGACGCCCAACAATCATGACAGTATCATGTCTCCCATGATTACCCCTCCATCATCCAAGAACTCTTCAAAATCAAAGGTACCACCGCCCTCGCCTTTGGCGCTGAATCCTCGCCAATCCGCTCGCAATACACCAAAGGAGAAATCGTTACGGCCCTCCAGTAAAAAGCAGCGACGAGAATCATCCTCTACAGATCAATCAAAGCCAAGCAGCACCGTCCACGCATCTCCTAGAGCCTTGAAGCCGCTTTTGATTAGTCCTACGCTAAACCCTGGTCTCAAGCCTCTTCCAAGCGCTTTACTTCCGTCATCTTCTGCCTCACACAACAATCGGGTGAGTTCTGTAGAGGATGCCGAGCGTATTTTGGCAACACGATCCAACTACCAAAACCTAATGGAGGGAAAGGGTGCTGCTCTTGGTATTGCATTCTCAACACAAATCAAAAGTGGGTTGGAAGTGAGACGTACGGCCCATAAGGCTGCTGAACAGAAGCGACGCGACTCTTTAAAGGAATGGTTTGATAGATTGCGTCGCGAAGTAGAAGACGGCTATGTGAAACGCCAAAAGACGCTCATGTCTCGTGTTATGAAGGCGCAAGAATTGGAAAAGAACACGAGCAACAAACAACAGCAACCAAGAGGCGAAGACGACGACATGACGGAAGCTGCTGCCGAAGAAGAGTCGACTGATTTGAAGCCACTATCAAAAGTGCTCTTGCTGCAATATGCGTACGAATACATAGCATCCTTGAAAAACTCATTGCAAGAGAGAGATGCTACGATTGAGAAGCTGAAACAAGGTTGCAGCGATAACGACGATAGCGAGAAAACCGCCGGTTCAAAGAGAAAACTAGGCCCAGATGAAGATGCTGCCTCGACGTCGAATAGCACCACCACAGATGATAGTATAGTAATGGATGGAGAGATCTAGTCATGTCGTACATTGCACTTTCAACCTATGAACCTTATCTATATGTACAAACATTTACTCGCCTGAAATATGCCTCCAGCCACTGTTAATAATATGACCTCTTCCCATTCCTTCAAAATATTCATGCTGTTAATACAAACTTCATCCATTTATTCAATAAACTTTTTAACTTATGCTCGATACTCGTAAAGCTATACATTTACTTCAAGTTTATTAGTTAGTAATAGCAATTTAGAAGCTACATCCCTTGCATTCTTCGCAATCATCGTGGATAGAGTCCAGATCATCCTTGCACCGTTTGTAGAGATCTGTAACCTTGCCATCGAGCTTCTTGAAGTATTCACAGTCCTCTGTATTCTCAACACCTTTACAATACAGGGCAAATTGAGCATCCAGATCCGCCAGTTGTTGAGCAGGGCATTCTTGAGAGTAGGTAGCAAAAGCTTTCTTGATGGGCTCGCATCCGCAGACACACATATCGTTCAAGAGAGGTGCGACGACTCCATCACAGGCGCAGCTAGTAACGGCCGAGACTTGGACTGATAATGTGCTAATGATGGCGCAAATTGCGAGGAATCCAGTAGTAAAAGTCTTCATTTTGTATGTAAATGATTATGATGAAACGACTCTTTCTTCCAACTTGGAGCCGCTATTTATATGAAATTAGCCTTCGTCGGATGAATGGATGTTTAGAGTTCATTAAAGGGGAAAATGAGGAGGGATATCGAGAAGAGAAAGAGCAAGAAGCAAGAAGGGAGGCAGAAGCTAGGGGAAGAATGCACAATGATACTAGCGTATCAAGTAAAATTGTCCCTGAATATTTCTGTATGTTGCAACGAACATGTCAAACGCACGATGCCACACAAAGAGAGCAATTGCCGTGTGCGACATGAACTCTAATCTACTGTGGCGACTTGTTACTCATTAGGGCTAACTGTGTAAGTATGTATACATAAATCCAGCTGGTTGCAACTATCCTCATGCATTGAAATTGTATCGCATTTTGATCTCACCTTACTAGCAGTGTGTGATAATTACACTTTTACTTCAAAGTATACAAACAAAGCTAGCTTTTACGTGAACCATGATGACCAAGGAGACCATTGAACACAGGGGCCTTCTAGTATTTCTCGAGAAAAAGAAAATCTCATATTGTCAGGATTAAAGTAATATCCAATTATTAAGGAGGATGAGGGCATGCATTGGTCAAAATTGCTGGTCTTCCTGTAAAGATGGGCGATGTAAGTATCCCCTTTGAATGTAAAAGGTGCGGTAGCACAGGAGCAAAGCAAACGAACTTGGTTGCAATGTACATCTAGGTCATCGCAATGACATTTCGTTAATTCGTAATGTAGGATTTACACGAGATTGATTTATTTGATATACATGTGATGAGTGATGAAAAATGAGATATTCTAGAAATGGGATTACTTGGGTAATCTAGCAGCATAGTTGTTTTCCTTGAGCCATTTTTTGGAGTCTGCTACACATCTCTTTCTGACAAAGCGAGATGCAATTAGAGTACCAGTTGTCATTGAAACCATGACACTGATCAAGATGATGTTACCATACAAGATGATATGATCAATGTCTAGGGAGCTCTTGATCATGATCACCTTGGCCAAAAATTCACCCAAAAGCACGAAGCCCCAAATGGCGTCCAAGATGTAGCAGTATCGACGATAAACCGGGACATTTTGCCACAAAAATTCCATCTTTTCCATGGATTGATGCTCGCCTTGCTTATCTACCCATTCGACAGGTGGTTGCTCAGCCATCATTTGTTGCGAGAACAAAAAGATCATGGGTCGAAGTGTAAACCATCTTGTTTTGAGAGGGATCAGTGTAACAAAGAACATGAGACTGATGACAGCAGTAACAGTGGAATCACGCAATAAGGTCAATCGTACATCGCCTGTAAAAGTGTGTCAATGCAACTGCAACTCGCTGATCCAAGACGTATATGCGTAACTTACCACTGATGACGGAAAGAACAGCAGATAGAATAAACGAAAATACAAACACACAGCCCAGGATATCAATATGTCTCTTCTTCCAAAATACATAAAAGACACGCAGTAGCGGTGGGATACCAGACAGGATCAAGGCAATTAAGACACTGAGCCAGATCTTTAATATGTAATACACAGCCAACGGTAGGCCCACATCGAAAAAGAGCATGATGAACATTGGTCTTGCATAGCTAAGAAACACCTTGAATCGCTCCATCATAGTTGGTTTGACCTCCTTTTCCTCTTCATCGTCTTCTCTGTTGCTGTATTCAATTTGCTGTGCTTCCCCTTCTGTCGAGTAGGACGACGTTGCTGAAGAGTAATTACTAGGCTTGATTTTTGCAGATGTCGGTGGAATGATTGGCTCCGAAGAACTGCGATGATCATGTTCCGTATCAATTGATTCAAGATAGACGCTGGTATAGTCTTGTTGGTTTGTTTTCATTTTTGATTGTTTGATTTGATGCGTTGGGATACTGAGAAAAAGATTAGAAAACCTCGAACAATGGCAGATCAGAGACGTTTTATATGATTTTTGACATGCACTGCTCCATTTAACCATTTCGGTCAATTTTGTCCAAATTGGGACTTTTTTTGCCGAAGATCCATATCAACAAGCATTGATTTGATGCTTAGCACCGAGATTGGAAGGATTTTGTGGCTGGTTTGCTTAGCGCATGTAGCAAACAAGGCAAATGATAGTAACCTTTTTTATTGTTTTCTGCATAAAGATGCCATTCACTCATTGCTACATTTAACCTTTCTAGTACTTTTTGACTCATGATGAACCGCCAGATCGTTGCATCTGTATGTACCTAATAAACAGCAGCACATCAATAAAGCAATAACGCGTTCTTTCTGTCCAATTGTTAAGAAAGGGTTCTATCATAGATCAAGTTCTGTATGCGCATTACGCACGTATTGAGATTAGCTTTATCAATAGTAGCTAAAGCTGCATGCAACCTGATGCCGTCGTGTAACAAACTAACATGTTTATTTCTGGAAAAAATGTGGCCAAGCACTGAGTAAATGACTATGAGGGTAAGCTAAATAGACAGCCCAAGCAAGCCCTTTCTTGGCGTGCCTAGAATAGAACACATCTCACTGTTTGTTTGTTTTCCAGGAGAAATCATATGAACACACCCTTTTCAACATCAATAGTCAAAACTCAAAGTAACTGGATTCTTTTGATGTTCGCTCGCCTTTGAGGGCCATTGGCGTTTTAAATGTACATGAGCATCCCAAGTCAAAAAATGTAAATTCAAATTGTACATTTATATACAGCACGTATGCTGCAGCATTGAGAGTATGAATCCATAATCTAGGCGCCAAATGTCGCTAAATTACGAGTATACTAGTAAATCTATGCAAAAGTCTTTTTGAAATCTCGCCCTTTTGGCGGATTAAGTGTTTGATGCTACACTGTTCTGCTAAATAAACAACCACAGACCATCAAATCAGTCATTAATAAGCGCATTATTGAGTGAGCAGCCATCAAATGTATTTACCACTGTAAAAATGGCAATTTAAATCGCTTGTATCTTGCCCAAAAATCACAATCTCGGCCTCAAAAAAGGTGCAATCGTGTTCTACGACCTGGCATTACGTTATGGATTACTTTCCAGCGATTTTTGGGAAAAGATTTGATCATCGATTTTTGAGCATTTTGGCCTTGTACTAGTACAGGAAAATTTGATGATTTCAAAGAATCGAAGTTTTCACCTCAAAAATGAGGTTTTCTACTAAGGTGTTCCTAAGCTCAAAACAACCGTATAGATGCAAAGCATTGTGTGTAACTGTCTTTTGGTCGGTTTACTATGCGTTTTGTAAACATTTTCCCAAAAAACGTGTTTTGCGTTTTTTGGAAATTAAACCAGGCAGACCAAAGCTATCGCTTTGATATTGGTACCATCAGATTCCTTGTTCAATTCTACATGTATAAGGGTTAAGAAATACCTGTTGCTTATATAGTAACATTTCGTGTAATTGCCCATAAAAGGAGTTGGGATGTCCAAAACAATGTTCCAGAAGGTCCATGGAGATTATGCAATTTAAACCCAGTCCAGGCTGTGGTTTGCCCAAGCTATTCTTCGTACATAGCAGCTATGAAATCAATGATTTAGAATAAACAGATGCAGCACGCCATAGATAAATTGTGAAATTTTATCCCTATCAGTATAGACAAGACTTTCTACTATTTATAAATTAATGATTAACCATCATCGTATTTCTTGACGGTATCTTATCACATCCATGCGGGTGCTTTTTGGCATCCGAGGCACTGTCATTCAACATCCCATTGCACCCAGTAACAACGCCGGCATAATAATGAGCTCACACCATGTGGTGGCAAATTGACTTGTATGCATGCGTATGCTTGAATGTACAGTTTTTTTTAGACAAGTTTTTATTAATCTAATTAAAATGGATCAGGAGACATGAAATTAAGGTTTTATTTTGGCAGGAGAAGCGTGTCTTTCAATTAGCGGATCTATTACATTACTACCACCACCACTGCTACTAATACTTTGGATGGATGCGGTCTAGAAGGTGTACCATATGGATGTGAGACTTGATTGGTATGTGTATGTCTTTTCTCTATAATATAAACGCATTCGACTGAGAATCTCCTACTATCCATTATACCGATTTTCTATCTATAGTTGTAATATGGACTATCAGCTGATGTGATGTTAGTTTTGTATATGTGGATCAGATGTTTCGAGAAACGTTGTATGATGGAATTTTATGCGATAGATGCTCTACTTTTTGTTTGTATCAAAAAAAGTACACACACTACCCAATTTTGGGCGCAAATCTGGTCGTGATTCCAATACAGGAGTATACTTTCCCAAGACTTGATCTGACAAAATACACACGCATCTAGGACTTATATATATCAACAAGTGTTTTATAACAAATGATACAAGGCTACTGATTTCTTCATTCTCGAGAGGCAAGGTATGATCATGGTAATTGCTACTCCAAAGACTCACAATGTGGCTATAAAGAGCTAGTATACATAGTAGATGGATTGATATTGGCGCTTGTAAGCCTGTATCTTTTACCAAATCTCTCTTATATCACAAAATCGAGCGCTAGTTGACACACTGGAAGAGATTTGTTTTTGAGATGGATTGCACCATTATTCATGCCCGAGTATATAGAGCTAAATTTTCCTGGAATAGGTGTATGCGTACAGTATTGTACACTATTTTGCGAGATGAGAAGACTGGAAACTGGAGAAAAGACGCACTCTCCAAGCCTTTTCTGTCCAAGCTGATGTATGATTTGTAAAGTTCGCTCCTTTATACGCTATGATTTCACAACTCTGCTTCATACGCTTTACATTCAAGAAATCAATCCCATTGAATTTGAGTGAGATCGACAAACGAAATCGACAATTATGCCAAGCACATGCGTGTGCTCAAATCTCGACGTCTACAGTGTCTTTTAGTTTATCCACTATATTGCCTATAGTAGCAGCTCATATCGCGCCTTTTTACTCATAATCATATCGTGTTGGTCATTTATACTGAATGTATGTGCACATACACACGCGGCCAAATACCCAAGATTCATGTGTGTGTACAAAATTGGAGCAGCAGCGGCAGCAGCGGGAACTATATTTCACACACACAACATTGCAATTAAAAGGTTGGGCTTTTTTGTCCATTTGCCTCTCTCTTTTCCTTCTCTTTCAGTTTTGTATCATAAAAAAAAAACCTCCCCTCTTCCCTTACCTCTCCCCTTGTGTATATTCCTTCTTCTCTACCTCTCTTCCACACACTCAAAAATGAACATTGTATCCAACCTTTAAACAATCAACATCTATTATTGTAACACATCTTCATCATCAGCATTCAAGCAAGCCCCATAACTATATATCCCCTTTTTTCCCTCAATTTGATTATATCTCCTTACCACAATCCAATAGCAGAATACATACGCACAAAGAAACATCTGGCGCCCCCCTTCTTCGCTCCATCGCACACACACACACAGCCTCATCGATCACCTTCATCTCCCATCTTCTTATCTCCCGGCTAAACTCTTCTCTTTTTTAAAAAATGACCTCACAACAACATCAACAGCAAGATATCTGGAATCAAGTATCCGAAAGCATGATCGACAAGTTAATCGACAACAAGTACCAGCTGGTAGAAGAACTGGGCCGTGGCTCTTATGGATGTTTATTCTTGGGTCAATCATTGGAAACAAACGAATACGTCGCTGTAAAAATCCTGTGCAAAAAGGGCCTCGATCCATCACAACTGGCACTGCAACAATTGGAAATCGATATACAACAAAGCCTTCACCATGCCCATTTACTCGGTCTCGATCAGGTGATTCAGGAACCTGATTTCGTTTATATGGTGATGGAGTTGTGTGATCAAGGCGATTTGTTCGAATACGTAGTACAGAATCCGTATGATGTGAATTGTCATGTTATTTTCTTGCAAATCCTGGAAGCCATTGAATACATGCATCAAAACAACCTCTATCATCGCGACATCAAGCTGGAGAACATTCTTTTACAAAAGCAAGACGATATCAAGGTGGCAGATTTCGGTTTGGCCACAAAGGAGCGCTACTCATTCGACTTTGGGTGTGGTTCAACTACGTATCTGGGTCCAGAGCACTTTCTCTCTGAAGATGAATCTGACATGGAAGACACACCTTACGACGCCGCAGCTTCTGATATCTGGTCCTTGGGCATCTTGCTGCTGGCCTTGCTGTTTGGCAGAAATCCATGGCAAGAGGCAACCGACTTGGATGCGGCATTCACTGAATACAAAGAGGATCCCATGTCGTTGAGACGCTTATTTCCTGATCTTAGTCTTGAATGCATGCAATTCTTGCACAGGGTGCTCGCCATTGATCCAGCCAAGAGAGTTTCCATTAGTGAGATGAAGACCATGTTTTGCGAATTGACTGATTTGTTGACCATCGATCCACAAGAATCCGATTACGAGACAGAGTCAGAAGAAGATGAGATCATGACATCGCCTGTAGATATTCACACTGTACAACACAAGACCAATAAGGCAAGCTATGACTCTGCTATATTCAGTCAAGAAGATGGTGGCGGCAGCTGGTCAGACATGGTCGAACAAGATCTCTTGTGTGGCATTGAAGATGACTTTGAACATATTACCTTTGATTCAACCGAAGACGACGAGCAAGAATTGTTCATTCATGATCAAGAAAAGGAATCTTGGTGGTTGTAAATGTGGCAATTTTTTTTATTTTTCTTTTTACATGAATAAATCACTTGAATTTGCCTTGTAATGGACCAAAGGGTGTGTCTATTTGATCTGTTGGATTGTTTGACATGTTCTCTCTCCTATTTTCGTTAATAACAAGGTCATTTTATCTTTCCAGGAATTAACAATGTGTGTTTCACAAAGCATGATGATTTAGGGCATTCAATCGCCGTGAATTTTACCATACACTTTATTTTCTCGCTTTCCATTTATCATAACTCAATGAACAACAAAGAAAACTATTGATGTTATGTTCTTGATGATCTGCGAGAATTTGCTACTGACGTTGCCATGACAACCTGTACCTTACTGCAATGTCGTAGAAAAGACATTGGGGTTCAACATGTCGAAAAGCATGGCTTACCTAGCTACTATTCTCTTGAATAAAATCTCGATGATCCATCAGGACAGTGCGCCTACCTCTTTATTGTGATTTGGTACAACAGCAGCAGTGCTCGTAGTATATTTGAAGTACACGCACATGTTATGTCTCTCAAACATAATGTGATGCCCATTACGTGCTGTGGCACAAGGCGGTTCCTTAATACATTCAAGCTGATATCCCACTCCCCAATGGGTTGCAGAGTTCCCCTCTTTTATAGAAAGCCCACACACACACACACAGCCTCTCTCTCTCTTTTTTTTTAATACTCATTCCTTGAGGCTTTCCTATCTATATCATGGGAAACAGCTATAGCACACAAGAATTAAAACAAAAGATACAGCAAGATTTAAAGATAGATGTAGCATTTCCATTTTTCCCACTGGATAGAAAAGCAGGTTCAAGCGCGTGTTGTGTGGTAAGTAACACCTATTTTTTTCTTGGTTTATGCAAGCACATTCAGCAGCCCATGTTCACCATGTTGTAGGTAGATACAGAATGGATTGAAAAGATTAACAGCAGCACCGATACAGATGAGCCCCTTGTACTCAAGAACCCTGGATATGCTCGCAATGTAGCAACAGATGGATCGCTACAGAAACAATCACCTACAGTCAATATCTATGCGTCAGTGCTATGTAAAGAAAGAGCCAGCAGCTTATCAGTCTACAAGCCAACATCCACAGTCGACAAGCAAGACACACAACAACAACAGCAGCAAGAAGCAGAAGAACGGTGGCCATTGATCAATTACATACAATCGCTTTTGGAAGGAAAGGGAGCAGATCAGAAAATCGAAATGCTCCATGATGTGTTTAGTGATTACAAGCAAGATCAAGAACAAGGTGATTTTGTAAGGAAGATACAGACCATGCTGTGGCCCAATTGCAAGCGGTTCATCAAGGTGGCATCCAAGAGTAGCACGAGACAAGACGATAGCGAGGATGATGATTATATTGTGCTGCAGCCAGAGAGCCAAGTACTCGAGCAAGCACCTGATACCGCCAACTCCAATTTACCCAACGTATTTGCATTGATCGAGACAGACACAGCCTACTACTTTTTAGTCTCTTATCGTGGAGCAACATTGCAGGATTTGATCACCTACAATCCAGGTGTGCTCAGTTCAAATCTAAAGAAATCGTTCATTATATACCAACTGCTTCGAGTGATTGCTAGTTTGCACAGTCGAGGTATCATGCATGGCGGTATCAAGGCATCCAACATTCTGGTAGACGAGAATCTGTGGGTGCAGTTGGCTGGTATAGAGTTTGAACCGAATCCGATTGATTTTGGTAAGCAGAGGATTATAGAGGGAGCGAACCGTGCAACTCAATCCATAGGTCATCTAGATTTACAGCAATGGCTTTACCAGCAAGAGCTAGGCAAAATGTCTCGCGAGATACCAGAAGAGCCGCTGGTGATTCGCTGGGTCAAGGGCACCATTTCCAACTACAGCTATTTGATGGCCCTGAACCATTTAGCAGGCAGACGGGAAGGTGACCCCAATTTCTACCCCATCTTGCCCTGGATCACAGATTTCTCGGGCGACTCGATTGCAGACGGCTGGCGCAATTTTAAGCAGACCAAATTTCGTATCAATAAAGGCGATGAACAGCTAGACTTCACCTTTGACGGGCCTGTACCGCATCACATTACAGACATCCTGTCCGATATCACGTACTATGTCTATCAAGCGAGAAAGACGCCGATCCCTGTGCTCTGTCAGTTTGTCAGGTCCAAGTACGAGCCCAATGAATACCCCTCGTCCATGCAGCGACTGTACCAGTGGACACCCGATGAATGCATACCCGAATTCTACACGGACCCCACCATCTTCAAGTCGATCCATCCAGACATGCCAGACATCCAGATACCCGCATGGGCTGATTCGCCCGAGGATTTCATACGCAAACATGCCGAGGCCCTGGAGAGCGAGTATGTGTCGCGCAACTTGCACCACTGGATTGACCTGACATTTGGTAACGATTTGACGGGAAAGGGTGCGATTGAGGCCAAGAACGTAGCACTACCATTGCTTGCGGGGCAAAACAGCTTCATGAAGCATGGTATTATCCAGCTCTTCAAGGACAAGCATCCTCAACGCGGGTGCAATTGGAACAAGGCCATGGTGAAATCGCCTCATATGATGCCTGCTAAAGGTACCGAACCCCACGGCGAGACAGCAGACGTGCCCGTGACAACAGCAACAGCCACCATCTCAACGAAATCGCATCGAAGCAACAGTGTCAGAACACGACAGACCATCCTCTCCAACAGTACCGACAGTGCAGCAACGACTGGATTACTCTCTCACATGGCCAATGCATCGCCTACGGGGACAACAGCTACAGCAGCAGCAGCAGCCTCCATCAGCACCACCAACAGAGACCGCACGCCTTCCATTCATTCCACCGCCTCCTCCATTGACACCAGCCGCAGCCTGCCCTCGTCCCTCTCGGCAGCGGAACCCTTCATTTCCGTGCTTCGAACAGAGCCTATTCGCATGCCATTGGATATCGACGAACTGCATTTTATTGACGACCTGGACCACTACGAGGATATGGTGGCGTTTGCAGCCAAATACAGCGCCACCAACTGTTGCGAGCTTGTGCTGAACCCTATATACCCCAACCCTCCGCATCGCTTTAGCATTGATCCCCTGGACAGCGCACGGAGCGCCAAAAACAAGCTGCCGACAGCCTTTGCGGTTGGCACTTCGCACGACATGAACTGCTTGGGCCATGTGATTCAAAGCATCTATACAGCGGGCAATGCCAAGGTGGTGGATTCCGACGGAGAACCCTCGCAAGCACCGGCCAGCGGCTATTTTGAAGTAGGCAATGGCGATGTCTCTTACGATATTGCGCCTACTGGCAAGATTGACGTGCCGCCTGCTGTTACGGGTGTGATTTCTGCCTTGACAACTGATGACTGGCAAGAGAGGCCCACTGCCAAAGCCATCTTGTGCGCCTCGTTTCCTGTCATGACCGTGCGCAGCAGCAGTTGTTCGTTCCCGTTCCCTGACACGGTGCCTGAAATGTATGACTATTTGGCTGCGTTTCATCAGGCAGAGTGGTCCCGAAGATTGTATCTGGCGGACAAATGGATTGATCGCATTTGTGATTTAGAGGACGAGGTAAGGTTGAGGATGGGTGTATCACTGTGTGGATTCTGACTGGCTTGAGTAGGCCTTTTTGCTGTTGCTTCCCAGCTTCTCTCAGCTGTTTACGCATGTTGAAACGCGCATTGGATCCATCAGCTTGTTTCCAAAACTGGCTCAGAGACTTGGACCTGAAAGGGCAAGGCGTCATTTGCTAAAGCGCATCATCTCCATGTTTGAATCATTGCGGCCCAATATACCCAAAGTGCTTTTTGGAGACAGGATCATTTATGAGTTTGTCAAGCGACTGGGGATCTCCATCTTTTTACAGCAACTGTTGCCGTGTTATCTGGAGGCATTGGCTATCCATGATCCGGCTTGCAGTAACAAGCCAAGTTCGGTGGCAGTGCCACCAGCAGCAGCTACAGTAGCAACTCAAATCACATCAGACACAACCGCCACCGCAACCGAGAAATCCAAACCCACATCTGATCTTGCTGGCGACGCAATGATACACATCTGTACCTTGCTGGGTCCCATTCTCACATCCAAGCACATTGTGCGCCAGTTGGTCAAGATCATCCTCAGGGACAACCACATACGCCGCTCATTGATCCGTACAACGGTGCGCATCATTGGAGGTTTTGGGTCTACATTTACAGCTGTACAATACGCCTATCTAATTAGTTTGATTGACAATTACCGCAAGACAGTATCCAGCAAGAACACACAAAGTATATGCTCTATCCTGGCCTTGCTGCAGGACCTGGTGCCTTACATGTCGAACGAAGCTTTGGTGACAGAACTCAAGTCGGGATACATCTCCACCTTGTACCAGCTACTGGAACCTATCCATACAGCCGATGATGTCAAGTCCATCAAACCAGAGCAGCTCAAGTTGAGATTGACCTTGAGCATCAAGACCATTGATTATCTCTTGATGGCAAGTCAAAAGTTGATACTGCAGGAATGGGAATCCACAGTAAGTTGGCCTTTCAGTACTAGAAGCACTTTGTATTCACCATGACATAGATTGTATCGACCCTGCAAAAATACTTTTCTGGATTCACTGTCAATGCAGAGGACGGCGACGACATTCTGGCCAAGAGCAAACAGCCATCCAGCTCACTTGCAGCACAAAAGAGCTATCAAATGATGTATGCTTACTACAAGTTTAGTCTGATTGTGTCTATTGAGAAATTGCGACGTGTGATACCCACAAGGTAAGCTGGCTCTAGCTGAACACTGTTGTATGGCACTGACAATGCAAATGTAGCGATGCTATCGAGACCATGATGCTCAACCATTTCTCGTTCCACCAAAGTCCATTGCTGCTGCAAGAGCCCACCGCATCCGCATCCACATCACGTATTGAATCCTTGCCCACCAAGAAAAAGTCGCCCTTGAGTATTTCCTCCACGAAATCAGATACCACATCTCAGCAGCCACAGCAGCAGCAGCAACAGACGAGCAGCAGCAGTAAATTCATGTCTTGGATGGTACCCATCAAAAAGTCATCGCAGACTGACAGTGACGCTTCTTCCATATCCTCTGCATCAAAGCTCATCGTAGACGATTTATCCATAGGAGCTGGAAAGCACAGCATGCAGAATATCGATATTACGCGTTTGCATAGTTACGCTACCAAGGACATTCAGATGTTTGGCTTGACACATGCTCATTGTGCGGACAGTAAGCTTGATACGACACTGACCAAGACAGCGACAACAACAACAACAGCAGCAGCAGCAACAGCAATAATGTCTACTACCAGCAGCGTATCTTCCACCACTACATCTGCCACATCTACGCTCATCCATGCAGAGAACCCTAAACCCAAGTTGAGTGACATGACCTTTATCAAACTTGCAGCAGACAAAGAGAGCAAAACCAAGGTGCCGACCAGCGTTTTGCCCTGGAAAACCAAATGGAAGCCATCGCCTGAAGACAAAAAGTAAGGTATAGCCTCTCGACATCAAGAATTTCGCATCTCACTGCTATATAGGAACTGGAATCGATTCCTCTCTACAAACTCTGAGGAAATGTCAAAATCCATGCAATTCTCGTTCAACGATCTCAAGCTGCGAGGATTTGCAGGCCACAGTGCTGCTATTCGCACCTTTGCAGTCAACGAGCCTGCCAAGCTCTTTGCCTCTGGATCCAAAGACAAGACGGTCAAGATTTGGTCGTTGAACGTGCATCAAGGGATTGAGCATTGGGAGACCAACCCGTATTCAGAGAGTCTGGTCACTTACACTGGTCATAAACGAGTTACCATCAATGATGTACATTTCATGACAACAGGTGGTTTGAATGATATTGTGGCTAGTTGTGATGGTCATGTACATGTAAGTTTGCTAATGATTTATATATACGGTTGTAGTGTAGCTAATGTATTCCACTCCCTCCCCTCTGTAGTTGTGGGATCTAGAGACAGGCGTAGGTTTGCATCAGTTTACCAGTGGAAGATCTTCTGTTGTGTCTGTCAAGCCAATATTTCAATCAAGACATCTCGTGGGTGGCACGATTGAAGGCAACATATCGTTCTTTGATGCCCATAATTACATCCCATTGCATACGTGGAAATCAAGTTCCATGATGAACGGTGTGATCCGCGTGATAGCTGTGAATCCTGCAGAGACGCTGGTAGCTGTGGGCTTTTCTACAGGCGCCATTTCATTGATTGAATCCAGAACGGGCACACTGGTTGCCAGCTGGAAGGGAGGTGATACAGAGATCACTTCAGTAAGTAGCTCAGAAAAAGAAAAAAAGAGTGGCCTGGTATTGATTCAATCTATGATATAGATGAAGTTTTACACGGACGATTTACTGCTCTCTTGTGCACCAGCAGACCACTTGATTTGTTGTTGGAACGTCAACCGCTTAGGGCTTGTCAAGACCATTTCTGCCTCTCAAGATGTTACTTCATTGGATATATTCAAGGATGAGATACTGACCATCAATAGCAACAATTCAGTATCCTTTATACCTATCAATGATGATGTAAGTTTGGCGCATTTGGCCGTGTTCATGGCACCATTCTAACCTACGTTGACATCCACAGTTTCAAGCGTATTCCTCCAAATTCAAGCCTTCCATCATGAAATCGGCTGTCAGTGCATTCAATATTATACCAACGGATCAGCTGTTATTGTTTGGTTGTGCAGAAGGAGAAATATTCTTGTATGCCTAGCATATTGAGTCGCCATCTGTCGAAACTAGAATAAAATTTGATCCTTAGACGCCTTTGCGTGCTAGATTTGCCTCAAACAGTACATTTGAACGGTTTATAATCCAAAGAACGACATGATTGCATTGGAAATAAATTGCTGAAGGAGCACAGACACGAGATAGCGCGCCACAGAGTGCAGAGAGACTAATATCATTAAATGCGAGTAGATGTATAGACTCTTTATGCATCGAAATTGATAATGATGGCTTAAACCCTATAGATTTTTATTTCAATTCTCTGATAAACCATCGAGAGTCTTCAACAAACAACCTGTCGTGATTATATATTTTTCTAAGCTTGCATCACTGAAAGTATCATAGCCCAGCTTGAACATGTAAGTACATCATAATGACAATACCTAATTGAAGTTTGCGCTTGCACATTTGCGACATTAGAAGATTATGTAAATATATTTCGGCAAATAAAGCTGTTTATGTAGTAAATAGTGTATAATAAAGAGTATTGCTATTTGAACAATCGAAACTTACTTGACATGTAAAGAACACTTTTGACTTATTGGACTACTAATGAGTGAAGCCATTTGCTTGAAGTTACAATCTTTCGATATCTTCAAGGTGTTTTATCTTTTTTTTGCAGCTTTGTAATCTTGCTTGCCAACTTTTCCATCTTACGCTGCTTTCGTTTCAATGCGCTGGTGAATTTGAGTTTGAGTTTATGAACATCAACTTGAAGTTCATCGTCATCATCATTATCAGAAACACTGGTCCTAGTGGCATCAGTGGCGGCAGTGGCATCAGTGGCGTCTTGTTCGTTGGATGGTCGACAACGACACAGCAATCTTGTTGAGCCAATGATCCTGGGCTGGACTTGGAACGCTGTCTAGAAACAAAGTCAATTATTTGTATACACAACATTTGATTTGTGATGATACACCACACTTACATACGAGACAGGGCGACCATTGGTGAAGAGGCTGGGATTGATGCTTGCTCCCTCCAGTCTTGTGCAAATGAGGTTTTGCTGCACATTAGAGGGTTTCAACAGATCTGAACGTTTGAACTTCCGTTTTTTGAACGTTCTCATAATCAACTTTTGAGTTGATTTTTGAACGTTATTTTATCAATCAGATCACAAAAAATTAATCAACTTTTGAGCTGATTATGAGAACGTCCAAAAAACGGAAATTCAAACGTTCAGATTTGTTGAAACCCCCTATTGTAGACATGAAAAAATGTTGCAGCATCCACCTCGGTTCCAAAGTGAACCAATGCAAAGCTAGTACGGTATATTAGGTTCAGATTTGCAAAATAGACATCATGTCAACTAGTACCTGTTGTCTTCTCGTTTTATGACGTGTAGTGGCTTGACGATGGCACACTCTTGCAAATACTCGAGTAAAGTATGGGCGGCGACATCTTGTAAGCAGTTTCCTGCCAACTGCACATGACATTTTCTGTTTGTACAAGTAGAGCACGACCTAATGTAAGCTACCCAGACGTTAGAGCCATTTGTCATATTGGATACTGAAAAGATTATTGAATTGAGGTGTTATACTATACCTATCCGTGTTTCTTTGTTCAAGAAAGTTAGAGAAAGAAAGGCGTCTAAATCATAAATCAGTGATTTTATCTGATTAAATAGTAGACTCTAAGCAGGTAGCTCGTTCTTCAGGCGGTCCGCACGTGAAAATTTGCCCCGGACTTGGCAGTCCCTAAGGAAATATTGTATTAAACCTGTTTTTTTTCCTTCTTTCCTTCTTCCTTTCTTTCTAATCTTGTCATCTCCTCTTTTGAGTGGCATTTTGGTTAGACATCTATTTGATCCTTTGGGTCTAATTTTGTCATCTCCTCTTTTGAGTGACATTTCGGTTAGACATCTATTTGATCCTTTGGGTCTAATTTTGTCATCTCCTCTTTTGAGTGGCATTTTGGTTAGACATTTATTTGATCCTTTCTGTCTAATCATGTCATCTCCTCTTTTGAGTGGCATTTTGGTTAGACATCTATTTGATCCTTTGGATCTGTTCTTCACCCTTCTTTTGGGTCTCATTGTTTTTTTTTCCGGGTTTACGTTTTGTAGACATTAGGTTATTTGGACCTTTGGTTCTTTTCCATCACCCCCCTTTTGGGTGAATTTTTGGATATGGCTTGCTAGCTACCTCCTCGTGGTCCTATCCGTATACCACTACGTCTTTGTATGTGGGCTAAATGCTGGCAGTTGATTATGTTTAAATTGTGCTACTTTCTAAATAAAACTCTTGTTCCTTGTTAATCTAAAATTCTCATCATTTATGGAGTAATCAAAAAGCTGGTGCCATTGAAGGATTGCTGCACCTTGAATGATACATCATGTTGTGATGCCCCTTTTTGGTGCTATATACGGTATATCATGCCTATGGCCAAACAGACAGCCTTTCTCTTTTTTGTTCTCTTTTTCTTCTTCATCTTCTTCGTCTTTTTTTGCCTTGCTCTTCTACTTTTCGAAGAGGCATGCAACATTCAATCTAGCAGGTCAGCCAACTATAGCCGTCTTTGTCAATATCAGATGAATCGAATGACAATATGAAGGTATAGTCTTTTGAGTTTTTTTTTTTGCCACAAAAACAGAGATAAAGAAATACTAATATGGGCCTTTTAGAGCTGTATCTGTATTGCCACGCTATGTATTGTGAAGAGAATAGCCTCCACCAGACCACCAACGTCCAGAACACACACTTACCACTCAACTAGAAGCCACTCAAACGCGCTACTGTTCACGGATAGTCGCAATCTGACGACAACGTAGGATGCAAGAAGGTGAGGTGTGCTTCGCAAATAACGTGTGTTTAATTTTGCATTACTAATAACTATTATACTCCAAAAAGTAGGCCACTCAGTTTACCAGGCGACATCACCATAGCTCGCATGCAAATTACAGTATTATTACAACATACATATGTGCAACTCAACCATCATGTCTTGTATTATGCAGAAAAAAAAAGCACAAAGAGGATCCATAAAAATCACCCTAGGTCGACACATTACTTGTCATGGCTCAGATTCTGCTTTATCTACAGAACGTGAAATCAAATTGTGGAGTTCCAGATTTCAAAAATACGCGTACTCGCCAGCAGTGGATCGATGAAAACTAGATGAGATTTCATGCTTGCTTAAATAGAGTTCGATTTATTATTATTTTCGGTGTTCGTGGTTTGTGTGATAGTGTGTCCAGGAGGAGAGATGTTGAGAGAAAAAGGTGCTTGTGGGGGGAATATATTTCGTATAGAAGAAAGTTGTGAAAAAAAAATTGGGTGTATGTGGGGAATCCATCTATGTGTTTAGTTGTGTAAATGTTGTATAGTTGACGCGATCGACTTATTTTTGTGTCTTGATATTGGAAAGTTCACTCTCGTTTTTGTCGCTTACGCCCAATAAGGAATCACCGCCCATCAATTTGGCCTTCTTACGGTTCTCGTTCAATTGCACATTACTAACAAAGAATCAATACATCGCCTCCCAATATCTAGTAGAGTCCAAATAGTTACCTGTACCAAGCACCGCCAGCCAATGTCAATATGATACCCAATCCGTTTGTTGCTGTAATACTCAGATCGAAAATAATTACTGCCAACACAATAGAGAGCACTTGCTTCACATTGCCTACGCGCACACACACAGATGTTAGTGCCCTCATTACGTCCCGGCTACCAAATCGCCCATCAACTTACCTGCAACTGTCATGGTCAAGGCAGATGTCTTCTTGTTGGCAGTGAAACTCACGACATTCAAAAAGAAAGCAATAACACCATTCAACAATAGAGCAAAAAAAGCGGTTGTTGTAAGATTTGTCTGGAAATACTCTTGCACGAGTTCCATTTCACCTGTGGCGTATGAATACAGCATGGTTTGGATAAAAGCCAAAGGGGACATGCGCAACAACAAATCCAATGGGTGAAGCTTGAGACGTCCCACTTGAACACGGTTGGTAACCACGGTTTTGATGGCTGCCAGCACTGTACCCAACACTGTTAAAATAAAACCCATGGCAGTATAATTGTAATCCCCAAAAGTAGCAAATGCGACACCAGCAATTACCTATTGATAACGTTGAAAGGGGAGTCTCGTCAGCGTTTTTTCCGGTTCATCCTCGCTATCACAGCCACACACACACACACACACTCTCTCTCTCTTCCTCTGCCTCCTTAACACTCTACTTACAGGTATAAGTGATGTGTAGACCATGCCGGAATACGTCTTCTTCAGGAAGAGAACGTTCAACATGACTGTAAACACGGGTGTCATTGCTCTAACCACTTGATGAAACTATTGTTTTACGTTAGTTACATGATACATCTCGACTCGTGTATTTTCTGTTATGAGCAAACTTACAGGCACAGTTACTAGATTGCTACAAAAGCAGAATAAATGAATGAGAAACCTCTCCACAAGCAAAGCACCATGTAAATTTACTTACAGAGAAACATTGCTAATAGCAATATTAATCGTATACAGCACTGAGAACATCAGCATGACCATATTCTCTCGTTCACCCAGTTTAGCAGGCTTGAAGATGCCCGCTTTCCAGAAAATATAAGAACCAATGGTACCGCAAAGGGTGTGGATTGCTGTTAGAGCCCAAGGAAAGGGAAATTGGAACATGGCCATGATGACCTTGTTGTAGAGCGTGAGGCCAAGATTCAGGAAAAAGTACATGGCCAACCAAACCATGGAAGAATCCATACATTGTTGCACTGTTGTCGCCATCTTTTCGTTCGAGATGTGTTAGGTGCTGCTACTTTTTGAAATGGATACTAAAAGAAACAAGAAAAAGAGAGAGGAAGAAAGAAAGAAAAACGAGATTCCCAAAAGAAGAGCTAATAAAAACTGTGTTTCAATAGAATGTCATTGGTCGAGACGAGGGAACTTATTATTAGTAGCCAACTGGAGGATCGACATCTATCAGGCTAATTTTATATCACACACACACAATTAAGGCCGCTTTCTGTTTTCTTACTTTTAGCAATTCTTTGGGATAGCCCAAATTAGGTATTGATTTAGATCACACTTTGACACTTTCTCGGTGCAAGAGGAAGAAGGAAGGAGCTGTCATCAAATAGAGCTGCTTGAAATCGGGATCATCATGCATTGATGTGTGTTTGCCCGACAAAGGGATCGCTGTTGTAAGCGAGCGGTCAGGGTAAAGGTGTCGTAAATTACGATGGCATCTATTTTTGGCTTTGGTTGCCAGGCAAATCAAATCAGGTGCCTGGATGTTAGCTTCATCTATAGTGTCATCACATTTAGGTTGCCAAAACCGACAATATTTACTTGCTAGTAGTCAACACAATATCGCAATCATTCGAGTGGATTGAAACAAGCTTCATTATAAAGATGTTTGTAAGCCAATCTTGCCAATAAGTGTTGGACAGAAATTTAATCTGACTGATAAATGTGTACAGAAAAAGCAATGTGGCGCCGCATTTCTAATGACAGAATCTAGATGTTGATCAATATGGGACAGCACAACACAGCAGATAGACTCCTTGAATCCACATCAATCATCTCCAATGAATGAAAATCAATCTAAAGAGACCTGTGCGACAGGACGATTCCCGCTGAAAAAGAAGATATTTTCCATTCAAGGCTAATTTACAGAGATTTTTGAAGGGGAGAGGATGCACTATAGGGAATATCCAAAGCTGGGACCTAAAAGATATATATCACTTGGCTGTAACACCTCAACTAAACCCTTTCTAATTACATTGCACATCACTGTATTTTCCTTTTTCTGTCTTTCTTTTCTTACAACACCACCTACTGTCGTCAAGCACGAAACACCCCATAGGATACCATCTTGTGATCCCAGCTTTACATATACCATCAACACAAACAGACACCAAGCGACACCATGGCAGCAGGAACAGAGGGATTTTATGCCGTCATTATTGTCTGTCTCGTTGCGTTTCTTTCATTATCAGCATGTCTCGGCCTTCGTATTCTAAGACGTATAAAATCAAAAGGTGGTCAAGAGCCACTATCCGCACTAGCACACAATGATTGGCAGCCACTACGATCTGTTGCTGTGGATAGAGCCGTGGATGATCAAACATTGCAAGCTGTATACAGTAACTATAGTCTGCCCAAAAAACGTCTCTAGAAAATTTTTTTAGCTGATTGTTCTCTATTTAACAGAATGGCAAGCCAAATACCCTCCCAATACAACGCACTATATAGATGTAGCAAAGCAGCCTGAAGTGATTGATAAAGGGGTTTTAGCTTGGAGATTCATTGAAACACCTACCACCGTTGATTCCGAAGAAGAAAGTAATGCAGCCATCATGGACGATCCCTCGTGTATCGTATTTTGTCAGGGCCAAGGCAGCATCATGACCAATCTGCCTGTGCCCATGCAGGAATTCAGCTACTGGGAAGTCAAAGTGCTGCAGCTGAACGATCAAGACACACTGGCGATTGGATTTGCCACCAAACCCTACCCTCGGTGGAGAATACCAGGATGGCACAGACACTCGATTGCGTATCACTCCAATTCAGGAACCGTGTTTGCCAGCGATCCATCCTTGGGCAGACCTTACGGCCCTGCCATCAAAGAAGGTGATGTGATTGGCGTAGGCTACCTGTACCAAAGTGGCACTGTATTCTTTACTCGCAATGGACAGAATCTTGGAAAAGCATCCATCGGCTTCAAGTATCCCGTGCATCCCGTTATTGGGTCCATTGGCCCTTGCAATGTCTCTGTCAACTTTGGCCACGAAGATTTCTTGTTTGGCGCAGCAAACCAAAGAGAGGCAGCATTTGCACCGAGACGCTCATCAGCACCTCCACCTGCTTATGGCGGACATACAGACGACGTGCTGTTTGATAACGAGCATTCCACCACCCAGCATTTGAACTACATAGACCGTCCTACATTGAACCCTCCACCTCCATCGTACTCGTAGTACCATAGCGTATGATGTACTCAGAGTTTTTATTTATTAGAGAGGTCAATAAACGATTTAGCCATAGACAGTGTTGATTGATACCACTCTGTTATGTTTGCTGAGCCATTCTCTTCGCGTGGTATCTGGAGGCTGCTAATATCAGACCACTGTTGGCGAAGATTGTCTAGTTTAAGGTCGTGTTCTATTTCGATTTGAAGTGCTTGTGGAATGCGATACAAGTGGTAGATCATTTGGTCGACGGCGAGTTGAAACAACGAGTTTAGCTTTAACAAAACGACAAAGATGTCGTGTGCATTGCTCTGGTTCACTGTGTGTACAAGGTCTATAATCCAGGCGAGTTCTGCTGTGTTGCTGGTGGAGATGCCTTGTCTCCAATCGGCGGGTGGCTCAAATTGACGCACAATGCCAGACTCTGTAGGCGTGAGATGCCATTCAAAGTTACGCACGCGTTCCAGTAACCGCTGGCCACCTTTGCAGTGATGCAAGAAGGGATACAGGCACGATCTTGCCAGCGTCACTCCCTGCACCAACGTAGACACTTGTTGCATAAATTCGAGAGATGGTGGTGGTGCGAATGGGACGTAAGCCATCAGTCTTCCAAAAAATCGCATACGGCCCTGCTGGTCATAACTGCAGTGCAATTTGATGAAAAACATGAGCAATGTGCTGTTGAGTAAACCACAATAGTACTCTGGATCCTGCCAGGGATAATCGGGTTTGATGGTAAAGTAGATGCATTGGTTTGTCACTGCCATCTCCTGCCTGTCAATAAAGAAGCGTGGCCGTGGTTGAGATCGCGTGAAATAGCCACAATTGATGGGATGTATGATCTTGACGGGCACGAGACCGCACTTGTTGTGCTGGCAGTTGGCAATGTCTTCCTCCTTCTTGTCCGCTTGTAGCGCCACACGCGCTTCACGCAGATAGAGATACAAAGCAGACCAAGGGCCCTTGTTCTCGAAATCCTCCTTTAGCTTGTCTGCGTCTTCTTTGTTGACCAGAATCATCGAGTAAAATGGCACATCCACACCATAGTACGGCAGGTAGGCTTCAGCGGCAGATGTTTCCTTTTTGCCCAGCCGTAAAGGGTCTCGGTGCTTCCAAAATTCGCCTTCTTTGCCACCTCCTGTCGCTGACGAGATGGTTTTGCCGTTCCAGTAAAAGCAAGGCTTCAGCCATCGATCACAGATCTCCTTGCCAAATGTCTCTTTTGCCCATGCTGTACGTACAACGAGTGAATACACGGGGTTTGTGTTGGGCCCTCGATTCCATATCAACGGTGCCGTTGCATTTACTTTTTGTGCTGCTGGATCGACATCGCAGATACGTCCTAAATGTTGTGTGATGCTTTCCAGTTGGTCTAAAAAGGACACAGAGGGTAATAAGAATGAGAATGAAGAATGCTTTGTCTTGAGTTGTCTGTTTTGCTCTGTCAGTGGTGTATGCTTGTATTTGAGTGGGTTGTCTGTATATAGTTGCGGTTGATTGGGTCTAAAGTTATGATAGATGTCGAGTAGATGCATTAAGGCCATGTTTTTGCCGACATGGCGAATGTATAAGGTATGATTGGAGTTGGGTAGCGAGCTTGTGCGTTTGCATAGACGGAAAATGAGCGAGTCGGTCTGCACGCGGGGCCACACTTTGAAGGGCTCGAATTCGTAAATGTCGAGTAGTTTGCAATGATCCCAGATCCATGTTCTGCTTTGAGGTCAGTATCACTGATTGATTGAGTGGTGAATGTATACTACCTCAACTGCTCTGCAAATTCAAGCACCATCCATTGGCTGGGCGTAATCAGGCACACTTGGCCGTTGGTATCATCACACCGCTGTAAGGCAATCCACATGAAATACAAGTATGCCTGCGATAGCTTGGCACCGCCTAATCTCGACTCGTCGTAAATAGCTGGATCGGGTTGAGTGATGAAGCCTGTCTTCCGTATCATGTAGGGTGGATTCGTTACGATAAAATCAAACTTTAATTTGGAAGCGTCACGTAATTGATCCAGCCAATGCTTCTCAAACTGATCTACGTTTTCGGTATTCCAAAAGGGGTTGGATTCCACATTAAGCTTTAAGGTGTCATTGCAAAACAACTTTAGACGGTGAATGGATTGTGGCGGGAGCTGCACACCCAGTTGACACAGGCGTTGATACAAGGGATACAAGTGTACCATCATGTTCATCTTGCAGAGTTGGTAGGCGAAGGGGTCGATTTCAATGCCAAAAATATGATCAGGAATATCTTGGAGCAGCAGTTGTGTCAGTCGCTGAGGATCGTTCCATACGGTGAATCGACATGCCTTGATGAATCGCGTCAGGAACTCGCACAGAAAAGAGCCGATGCCTAGACAGGGATCGAATACGCGGCACATGCGAGTGGGTTGCTGCAGTAATTGAATCAAATGCGATACACTGGCACATCGATCCCACATGAAGCGCAGCACAGAGCGAGGTGTGTAATATTGTCCGTGATCCTTCTGATGCTTGGCCGCTGACATTTCCAGAAAATACTGCGTGTAGAATCTCGAAAAGATGGCATCGATGTTTGCCATGGCGCGATCTTTTGTTGATGTTGATAATTGTTTATGCAGATCACTCACGATTGACATGTGGTGTGCTGCATAAAACCATAGAAAAGGCTGTGTCTCTTGATTCAGCAACGAGTCGTGGTCGTTGAACAGTTGCATGAAATGGTCGAAATCGGGTTGTTGGATCAGCACTCGGATAAAGCATAAATACACCGTCATGAAGGCTGTCATTAGGCAGTAGATCTCTGTGGATCTTGCGTCTTGTGCGCCCACTACATCCATTCTACGAAGCAAAAAGGTGACAGCAGCAGAGGGTGTATACGACTCTATTATGGGTAGAGGGTTGAGCCTATTTTTTCGAGTTCATGGGCTTTTTTTGCAGCATACCTTTCTCTACCATGATAGCCTTCTGGACCACCAGCAATTGATTTCCTAGGACAGTGACAATGCCATTGATGTCTTCTTCGCTGATGGTTTCCTCATCGTCATTGGGTCGAGATCGCTTGTGTGTGTCCAGGTCAAGTGTGTTTGTCATTCTGTTCGACACACTGCCAGAATGGTTGTATTTGTTGCTGTAGATGAGAGAAGGAAAGAAAAGAGAAAATTAGAATTTTGACATTATTTTTTCTGTTTTTTTCCCTGAGCGAGCCCACCAAAGCGTTTTGTAAACTAGTCACTTTTATTGTTCTTTTTGAAACGGAAACATGGATTGTATCACTCGACATTGTACCTTACATGAACGAGGATAAACAAATAACTGGATCCAAGGAGAATTTATTAGCACGGCGATGGCAGCTTGTTGCAGTCTTGGTTGACGCATAAGCATGATGTTATACTATACATACTTGCAACAGCGCCCCGGAGTTTTGTCATGATGCCATCCATGGATTAGGCTCTTGATCTGTTGATATCCTTAGTGATCTGGTAGCTAAACGGATCAAATACTGCAACCATTGCTATTATAACGCCTGAGGTAGTTTTTTTTTAGTTTTTCTGCTAAAGAATCTCTTACTACCATCCATGATCTGACTCTAGTACGATGCATCATGTCTGTCTCAACGAAAAAAATCATATACGGGCAAATGGTATAGCATTTTACCCTGTTACCACTCAAAACAGTGCAAAACACAGCGAAATGTGCAAGTCTTTGAGCCCTAATTTCTCGTATTAGAAGCTTTTTTTAGGTCGCCAAATTAGCACCATACAACTGCTCTCAACGAGCGGCACCTTTCTGACACCTTTGCTCAACTTTTTTGGGGTCTCGAAAATTTGACGAAAAATCATGAGGTACCCCTCATGCTTTTCATCGAATTTCAAACGATCGCGTTTTTGAGCATAAAAATGAAGACTTTTACTATAGTACATATTAAATCAAAATGTTCCTCTTGATCCAGAGCAGCTTTCCAAATCATTTTTGTGAGACCTTGCTATGTAAAATCTCGACATTTTTGCTAAAAACCGCATTTCGTATTCTGCCAATTTACTCAATTTTTCGCCTCTCAACATATCTTTTAATTAGCATGGTTGAATGCGCCTTGAAACGTGCTCCTAGAATGTATTAGGATACATGGGATGATTATCACATTTTACATAATAGTTTAGGCAAAATAAATGTTCGAAACTGATTCTAGACGAAAAAAAACCCATTTCCAGAAAAAATCTCAACTTGAGTTTCAATATTTTTCGCGGGCGAAATCAATGCTCTGCCTCTTTTTGGTGGCAATTGATGCTTTTAACAGCTCATGACAAGAGAATTATCAATTGGAACGTACGTAAGCTTGACTCAAATAAATTTTTTATATATCAGGCTAATGAGTTGATGAGCCATTTGTAGTAGATCTGTTTCATGTCCCCCCCACCTATTATTCTTCTTTGAGGAGAGAAGCTGATTTGATTTCCAGTAGTAGCTAACAGATCCTCTGACTCCAGTTTCGTTCGTATTTATGATAGAACACATTGTAGACACCAAGCATCAGAATAATCAGTTATTAGTCATCAAACATCAGACATCAGACATAAGTGTGATTGCATTGCTGGTAAGTTTATCCCTGCTGGCTCGACAGTGCGACATTTCCTCAAACGATGAGGGTCAGTGATATCTGCTCCTATGGGAATATAGTTGCTCTGGTTTGGTACTTACATTAGTAATGCATATTGATTAGTGGTTGCCTTGCATTCTTCCACGTTAATTCCAAAGATGCCCTTAATGACAGCCCTCGCTTTCATTGTCATTTGGATGCTCATTTGATTGTTTTCTGTGCAGTTATAGAATGATTGTAAATGACATAGCCTTTAAGTTACTGAAGGCTTTCTTCGATTCCTTGATGATATATATCATTGAAAGGGCCGCATAGGAATATCAGTCAGCCTATGCTCATTAAGAATCATTGATATAACAATCGTTCTTGTGTTTCATTTATCAGAGAAAACGGATCAAAGAATGGCGCAATCAAACACCGATTCCTTTCATGCATTTGCTTATAAGTAGTTCTTTCATTATTTTCGTCTTTGGTTCCTTTCTTTTTCACGTCGTGTAGTCTTTTCTCACATTTTGATGCTTTTCTTACAATAGTTGAAACTCGTAGACAGAAACGAAGAAGACAACAACAACAGGAGCAGGAGCAGGAGCAGCAAGATGTCCAAATGGCTGAAGCAGTAGAGATCAAAGCAGAAGATACTGACCTCATCCACGTTGAGAGACTGGATAAAGATGAGTATATCCCCAACGAACGCGACGACGACTTTGAGGGTGAAGACGACGAAGACATACTTGAAATCAATGGTGATGCTTTGAATCCTGACGTTGTTGGCATTGAAGAAGATGAGCTCCCACAAGCAGCAAACCAGCTTCCTTTGGGTTTTATTCGCAATCCTGGCACACTTTCTTTCTACTTTTTCCTTGGTATTTACACTGGCGATGGTTTCCATAACCAAGCAAATACCATTATTGGCATTGGGCTCAAGGCCACCTTCTTCGCTTATATGTACCAACTCCTTACTTTTTATGGAGTACCACAGCCACGTTTGAAGTAAGAGCATAGACAACATTTTTTTTATGCAGCACACTAATGTAATATATCAGCTTTACCCAACAAACAGGGACGGGATCCGGTGCTTTCAACATTGTATGGCCGTAGCTTAGACCCAACAAACAGGATATCCTAGCGTTCGCTATGGAGCTGGTACCTTGGGTGGTGTCCGCTGGGGTTACGCGGATGCTGCTTCTGCTAGAACTCTCTTCAGATACGGGCTTCCTTCAAGCAATATACTCAATTCTCAACCTGACTTGATGGCTCGCTTGTTGCCTTTGGAAAATACACTGGATTCACTACTAGTATTTCTACTTGGATACGTGTGCGCTGATGGTACCATTCGACGCAAGTGGGGTGGAACCCCCAATAACATCTTGGCTATGTATTCTGGTCTTTCTCTCTATTCTCGCGATAATTACCTCCTTAAATGGTTTCATAACCAACTTGCTCAATATGGCATTACTTCAACCCTTGGAGAAGCCGAAGTTAAAGGCCACCACTTTAACATCCTCTATTACTTGACAAACGATTTGAATGACCAGCATCTCCTCCGGGCCTTTAGAGGGCTGAGAGACTCGGGCGTTCCCTTGGACGGCAAGATGCAATTGTTGGAGCATATGCTTCTTAACAGCAAACAGGCAAATAATCGTTTATTGGCTCCTCACCATATCAAGTTTCATGACTACCTTGGTGCTTGCTATACTGCTGAAGCTCCCGATCGTACTGCATGTGTCATTGGACAGTAAGTATCGTATTAAATATCTTACTATCTGAATGAAATGTATTCATCTTTTGTGTAATCCAGGGATTTGTTTGATCTTAATCTTTTTGACTTGAATACTCTCTGTGAGTTTGTTGGCTTCCCTAGACAAGATAGCACTTACAATTTCAACCTGGAAGCCTTTGTACGATTTGTGAGAAACATCGCCAGCGGCCCTTTGCAGACTCCTGGCCATAGATTGGTAGCGCGATATTTTCATATCTGTGAGCAGCGTGTGATCCCAAACGCTGAAATCATTAACAAGGAGCACGCACAGGTAAGAAATAAAGTTGCATCAATCATATCGTTACTAACTAGCTTTCATAGCCTTTTCACATTTGTAATCGCGATGGGTGTCGCAGGTGGTTCACTAGACGTTATGAGTACCTTAATCATGTGCAAGCCCAACATGATGTAAGTTAATAGATATAATATGTCAATGTACCGCTTGTAACCTTTTCAATTTACAGTTGATTCCCTTTGAATGCCCTGTGGAAGGTTGCGACAAGGAATTCTCCTTCCCGTCTGGTCTTGTGGCACACCAGAGACTTGAGCACGGCTCAGAGGTAAGTTGAGTGCCTCTCTCTCAACGTCGTGCTTACTAATCTGTTGGCATCCACTAGCCTGCTGTTTACTGCCGTCACTGTCAGAAGCCTTTTGAGAACCAGGAGAGACTTGATCGTCATTTGAACAAATCCCACAACCCCGTAAGTAGGAAATGGCTTCACGATGATAATGGTCTCATAAATTGCTCACTATTCTTAAATAAGGCGAATACATTTGCGTGCCAAGAGCCTAATTGCGGTTATCGATTCAGTAGGTTAGACACTCTGGCTTATCACATGAACGCAAACCATAGTCCACAATTAGAGGTAAAAAAAAAAAAATCGTTGACTTTGACAACACTAACAATTTTTGACAGCGTAAACGTTGCCCTGTTGAAGGTTGCTTTTTCATTTATACAATGAGAACGTTGCTCCTGCATCACTTTAGAAATTTCCATAAAATGGAGCCAGTAAGTTTTCACATTATATGGCCACTGCCACTTGCTGATATATGCCTTCCTACGATAGAGTATTGCTTGTCCCCAATGTAGAAAACGTTTTCATTTACAAGAACAACTTGATGAACACCTCGATGCAGCACACAATCAGGTGAGTTGTTGGCGCATTTCATGACTACTGTAACTTATTCGAATACACAATGTAGGCCAACCCTTTCGAATGCTCCTGGCAACATTGTGGGATAAGATGCCCCTCGTTTAATGCTGTACGCCTTCATGAAAAAGCACATGGAGTCGAGGTATCACTATTGAGTACACCCACCAAGTTATCTGCCTACTAACATTTACACATAGCTGACATGTGACCAATGCCATGATACAAACTTATGGTCGCCAAGCCAGATGGCCTGGCACTTGCAGCGTTCCCACAACCCCGTAAGTAATACTTCCGGTCGAACTTCGCATGATTACTGACTCTTATTTACAAACAGCAAAACCGATTCGTGTGCAGGTGCACCAAACGATTCGCAGACAATAGGGGTCTCAACAGACACCAAAATCTCACTGGCCATGCTTAAAAGCTTTTTTTTTTAATTTATTAAGATCTCTCTCATACTCACGCACTAGAAAGGCTCCAAGTTGTGCCCTGAACGCTCCTTCTATATCTTCATCCCTCCTACATATGCTCTCAATGAATTAACTGATTTGAGGACTCTCGAATATATGCATAATCACCGCCATCATGATCCCCGTACTACAACGCTAAACGAAACATATAAACCGCCTGCGCAACCCCACTCTGTCTTTCCCTTTTGCACAGTATTAACTACCCAACAACAGCTCTGGTAAAGCAACCAATACATAGGATAGTTGCAATATATTACAATGAATAAAGCTGGTCCATAAATACACATAGAAAACCAGTCTAAACTTTTATATCCACTCGAACCCCTCGAATTACAAAAACTGGCTTCGACGTTTCTAAAATCTTCAATGCCAGTGAATTGCTGGAATAACTTAAGAGGACAAGCGATGAAGAGACCGTTGAACGTACCCTTACGGAACAAAACACAACGCCTCATAGCAGTGATCATACCACCTTGGTTTTGCAATACGACATTGACAATCAAAGAGAACATCCCCAATAGAGTCAAAGTCATACAGGGCCCAGTTTCTTGACGAGACCAGCAATACCAGACTGGATTTGATGCTCATCAGTGAAATCACCCATTTCGTTACGAGTTGAATTGGATTAAGCTGCTTGTTGCGATGCTCATTTACAACTATTTTGTCTTTTGTAAATATGAATGAAATATATTCAAGGAATAGAATAGGAGCACGTAGTATAAATTGCCCTTAACGTGGCCTCACGGGCACAGTATTTTTTTGATGGCAATTGATGCTTTTAACAGCTCATGGGAAGAGAATTATCAATACAACCGTACTTGAAATTGGCCTGAATTCTTTCATATATAAAATCTTTATATTTTGTGATATTTATTACGACAAATGCAGATACTTTTAGTAACAACTCGAGTACAAGAACTGCTACTATGATAGAGCCTCCAATGCTTTGAAAGTAGGGTTTCATCATCCAATATCTTGATCTGTTGTAGCCTGTTGTCCCTTCAGACCTGAGGCATATTCATATATTACAGCCGTAGTCCAACTACTACCAACAAAATTAGCGTAAGACTCATAATTTTTATTGATTCAAAAGCATTATATTGATATTGATACAGATTGTTATTAAATATGACATGTAGAAAATAGAAGGGGATATAGGTATGTGATGGAAAATTGAGAGTAAAGAAAATTATACAAGATGAAAGAATAGATTACTCCTTGTAAATACCAGCTTCTTCATCACGCTTAATTTGCTCCTTATCAACGACATAGGTATCCTTGTAAGCTAGAAGTCTGCCAGAGTTGAAGAGCTCGTCCATCTCCTCCAAAGATCTGCCTCTTGTTTCTGGCAAAAAAACATAGACAAACAAACCCATGATGACAGCCATAGATCCAAAGAAAAAGTATGTGCCATATGTGAGATTGGTTATCATTAGAGGGGTAACTTTTGCAATAGTCGCGTTCATTGCCCAGTTGAAGGCGGTAGTGATGGACAAGGCCATTGCTCTTACACGGGTTGGATAGATCTCAGAGCACACGACCCAAACAATGGGACCATAGGAAAATTCGTAACCAATAGCAAAGACATAGATACAGACCATAGCCACGATACCCTTTGCGCCTACTTGAGCTCCTGCATCAGCAGAGATGGTCCCACCATTATCTTTTTGGATGCCCAAAATCATTCCACCAAGGACGTAAAATGCAACCATCATAATCACTGAGCCAATCATCAATGTGCGTCTACGTCCCAGCTTGGTGTCAATCATGAAGAATGAAATGAACACAAAGGCAACCTTGACGATACCGTATACACCTGTTGCAAGGATCTCTGTTTCGTTGCTTCCGAGGCCGAGAGACTTAAACACCTCTGGCGCATAATAATTGATTGCGTTGGTGCCGGTCCATTGCTGGAAGATCTGAAGCATGATACCGATGAACAATCGATGCAAGTTGCTGCGTTGGAACAATTCGGTCCACTTTCCTGACTTGGACTCTCTCTCAAATGCGGCAGCAGCACTGATCTCTTGAAGCTCTTCAATAATCTCGGGATGGTCTTCAGGCAAATCGCGAAGTCGCAGCAAGTTCTTTTTGACATCTTCATCACGGCCCTTGAGGGCAAGCCATCTCAATGATTCAGGACAGAAGGACATTCCGACAAATAAAATGGCACCTGGAGCGAGTTGAATACCAAGAGGTACGCGCCATTGAGCATCGCCAGTTGGGATATTACGTAAACAGCCATAGTCGATCCAGTACGACACCATGATACCCAGCACAATCAAGAACTGCCAAAGTGTACCTAAGCGACCTCTCAACTTACGGGGAGCAATCTCAGCAACATACATGGGCACCAACATGGAGCATGCACCAATACCAACTACATACACACAATCAATGAGTCATCTGTCAAGTATCATGTCTGCAAATTGAATACATACAGCCACCAAAGAAACGGCCAGCCATCATGGTAGGCAGGTTCTGAGCAGCAACTTGCATGACGGAGCCAGCGATAAAGATGAGTGTACTGAAAACGATAGTCCATTTACGGCCAAAAGGGTCTATGATCATTTGCATGTCAGTCAAATGAAATATATATAGGAGTCATCAGGGAGAGGAACTTACCAGCCATGAAGTTGATCAACAAGGCACCAGCACAACAACCAGCTTGTAAAACCGAAACAATGTCACCCTTCATATGAGCAACGGCATTTGGGTCGCCTTGAATGCCAAAGAAAGTGCTGAAGGTTGGCATCGCAAGTACGCCAGAAACGACGCCTAATGAATAAAGAGATCAACTGTCAAGTCGCAAAAAAGCTATCAAATGAATCGCATACCAATGTCGTAGCCGAATAGAAAGCCACCGATACACGAGACGGTAGTAGCAATGAGCGAAAGATGCTTCATTATGTCGAATAAAAATGTATGTAAAGAGAAAAGAAGAAGATCGAATAAAGAATTGCTATTGCAAGAGAAAGAGAGAGAAAAAAGGAGAGATGAAGGCAGAGCAAAGGCATCTTTTATACTAAATCAAGTGTATGTGTGGACCCCGCATGAATTTTGGAAATAAACTTAATTTAGAGTAGCATCGTATTGATGTGTGCGTGTGTGTGTCTACATTGTACAAACAAGTGTCATATGAGTTGAGGATTTTTATTATTCAGAAATTCTCCTCAGGGTGTGTGTTCCCTGAAGCCATTATTCCGAAATGACAGTGATTATTGCCTTTGCTTGCTCTGCTGCTGCTAATGTAGATGTGTTCCTGAAACTGGCCGCAAATGAGAGAAAACGGTAGGAATTGGCCGTATATTTAGATTGACAATGCACTCTTATGCGTGCCTAAAATTAGCTATAATATATATATTTGGGCATAAAATAGATCTTTGTTCTTGCAAGGAATCACCACAATCAGATGGTGATCGTCATCATAAAAAAGAAGCATTCCATCCAGTAGCAGCAGACAGTGGGACAGAAAAGCTGCGTCCTGCTTTGCATTACAATAAATGAGGGTGGTAGGTATCACAAGCAATTATTTTTCTGTTGGTTTTCCCACCAAATGTCTTGTGAGAAAACAGAAAGCCTTTTAGTCATTGCATTCTGACAAGCTATACATAAAGCAAGTGCATAGTGTATCTATGATACGCGCGCAATTGTAATCGTGTATAATAAGTGGGTGCGCCCTTATTATAACGAGCCACAGACAGCAAAGCAGTAAACAAAAGAAAGACATGCTGTTGCTTGATCTGGCAGGCGGTGCTTCCTCGGGTTCACATGTACCATAAGGAACTGACCCTGCCTCCTCCCCACAAAACATAGCCTTATTTTTTTCATCTCAAATTGGCAATTCTATTCTTGTGTTTGGTTGCAGAATGATACTGTCGACGGCATACTATTCATCCATTCTTAAACAGAGTCATGTTATGTGTTACTGGAAGCATGCTTCAGCCTTCATGCTAGTCTATTTGTTTACTAATATCAAAAAATAGCACCCTTAGTGATAGAAATGGTAATGAATAGACTATAAACAAGGCAGGGCATTCTGCCAGCAACCATTTGGCAAATTGCAATATAAAATTCATGCAAAACCGAAATGTAGGATGAGCGATCTGGAGATCGGATCAAAAAAATGTCCTTCGGCGAAATTTAAAAAATCCTAGAAAAATACACACACAATGCTACCGAAACAGCAACATTTACCAACAATTTTTGAACTGGTGTCAAGTTTTCTTTGTTTGGTGTTTGTGTCTAGTATGGAAATTCTGCCATTTTGTCCTTGTGATTACCTAATTCATTTGAAAAAAGCTGGAATATAGTAGGGCGAATGTGAATTTTTCAAATCGCAAGAAACAAAAAAGTTTTTGCCCGGATTCCAGGAACCGGAGGAATTCAATTCTCCTTTGTCCAGCAGTGTGCTGATTTGCCCAGTTGGCTGTTTACAAATACACCATCTATTCGGGTAGACGTCAATACGACGACCATTATGTACCATGGTAATACATGAACGGACGTCTATTTTGACCAGTCATTCACTAGACCTTGGGCCGATTTGAACAGGCAGAACGAATCATCATCTTGGCCTCGATGCGAAGAATCTTTGCTCTTGCAGATTCAAAATGACCACACGTCTGTTAATCAAGTGATATTAGTTAGTATTATGCTTGAGAAGACCTCTTAGTACCTGCTACATGTCATACGCTTGCAGTGTTAGATTCATGTTGCTATAGCAACAACATTGCTTGCATGTAGCATATTCGCTTCAAGTTTTTCTTTCGATTACGATGTATAAATGTCATTGGAATTACTCAGTCTCGCTGGCCTGCCTCTCATCCAAAAATCATTCGATTTTGATACAGATATAGGTTTACATTATACACAAGATGACATTTTATTGATTTGAACTAGATTGAAAAAAGGATAGCCTATCACTACAACCACGGCATCCATGTACACTCCATCTGAGCCATCTTTTGTGGGTTGCTTGCTTGAGAAATGAGATCAATGATGTTTTGACTGACAGGATGATGTTGAGCACTTGAAGCAGTCTAATTCAAGAAAAAAATTAGCATCTTTTTACCTAGCCATGCCCCCTTTCTCAATCCCATGAGTGTTTTTTGCTTACCTTGTCATTCTCTGTTGTTTTACATGATAAAAACTGTGCCTTTGTCATGACTTGATTGACATTGGCTTGCACTCTTTCACGGAACTGTGCATCAGTCACGGATCGATGATTCGACATGTGCCATGTAATCAGTTCGTCTCTGACAAAGAGGCTCAAATATTGATCCAGTTCCAAATCCGGTTCAGTCAAGCTACGTGCGGTTGCCATCAAGCAGCTAGTAAACAGGCCTTCTACACCAACAGGCGTGATGTAGTCTTGGATAGTGGGCGTAAATCGGAAAGGTACTGTCTCGCCATTGCCAAGCAGAGGGTTGTTTTGGTTCCATCCAGGTAGCAATTCAGTCATCCAGATACTGCCTGTTTCGCGCGACATGGTGATTTTGTGAGGTGTGCGATGGCCCACGCTAAAGAGGTAGGACATGAATGTAGCCGTAGCGTATTGAGCAATGAATTGCTTTCGATGCATCCAGTAATCTGTGTAAGAGCCAAGGGTACGCAACATGTACTATGAGGGGGGGGGGGGGGGAGAATCAGTAAAAATATGTCATTTACAGCCTAGGATGCTATACATACATTGCTCAAAATGTTGGCAGGCACCATGTTCTTTGCAATCTCTTCATTGATCTCCATTCTTAAATTCAACATCTCTGTCTTCATGCCTACAACCTATATAATCGCAGTCAGTTCAACTGCCCTTTCAGACACTACCACACCCTTACATCTGTCGTCTTGTTTGCATTGTTCTTGAACTTGTCGATAAAATAGGCCAACGGATCGTCCTTGTGCATGTTGGTGCTGTCACAGTGATCCTCATACACATCGTACAAGGTACAGTAAGAAGGATCGTCTTGCACCATGCGCACATTGGGTGCCAAGGGCACAATGGCAGGTAGATGGAATCGCAAGTTTCGAGCACGACTCTCCTTTTTGCGCTCCAAGACGCCATTCAAAATTCGAAACAGTTGCATCAACCGCTCTTCACGACGGAACTGACGGGCAGCCGGGTTCTGAATGACAAAGGGATGCACACTACCATCATGGCCACGGATAGTCAAGCGACGGAAACAGTTGCCATAGCTACGCACCACCTCGACCTCTGGCAGGAATCGATCAATACGCAAAAAGTCGTTGGCATTGTCCCTGAGCAGCAAGTATTGGCCGGGAATCTCCACGTCGTCAAACTTTTGGTGCTGGAATTCCACCAGATAATGGCTGCAGGCTTCCAGCTTCTGCTTGCGAGGTCGTGCATCCAACATGGCTTCAAACTTGTCACGCCACAATCGTAGCTTGGCCACGTATTCCTCCAAATTCAGCTTGGTGGTGGCGAAATCATGCACAAACGCAGCCTTCATGTGGCCAGGATACAGACTGTCTGCAAAGCGGGCAATGTTGCCAATGGTGGCAGATGTCAGTTGCAGCGTGTCGCTGGGGTTCATCAAACGAGAGAGTAGCTGTTGCGCTCCTTCATTGTACAGGGCTACCACGAGACGGTACATGTCTTCATCGGCTTGAGGCTTAAACTTGAGTTGGATTTGATCCACCATGGTCTCCATGGAGAGTGCCAGCAAGGGGTAGCCAGTTTTGAGCATGGCCATGATCTCGTCCAAGGGATGTGCGGGTGGTCCAGTGGCAGTTGTGGGTGTGCCTGAGCCGGAAACACCATTAGCAGTGGCATTGGCAGCAGCAGCAGCAGCCATAGAAGCACCTGTCAAGATGGGAGGAGGAGGAGGCCCCTTGGTCGTGGTGGGCTCTGGCTTGACCTCTGCTAAAGCAGGCGACTCTTTCTTGTTGCTATTGTCCTCATCCGCTGGTTTCATATCTGTATCTGGATCCTCCACTTTGTTGTCTCCATTCATGTCGGGCGTCTTTTCCTTGACATCCACATCCATGGCCTCTGTCTTGCTTTCATCTTTGGTATCCTCTGTCGATGTCTCCTTTGCCTTGTCACTGGCCTCTTGCGTTTCGTCGCTGGGGGTGTCCTCGTTCTTGTTCTTGTTCTTTTCCTTGTCACCACCATCAGACACATCTGCATTGGCATTATCTGTGGTCTCCTTGTCCTTTTGAGGTGTTTCTGGCTTGCTGGTGTTGGCATCAGAAGCAGATGTGGGCGTTGAATTAGAAGCGGGAGTGGTTGTTGTAGTAGTACTAGCAGCAGTAGCATTCGCAGCAGCAGCAGCAGCAGCGTTCTTGGCAGCATTTGCAGCATTGGATCGTTTCATCATGTCTTCTTTAGCGGTACGAAGTTGGAAATGCAATGCCTACTCATCATTTTAATAAAAAAAAGTCCATATATCCATCACATCCCTAGCATATGCCACTTTCTTACCTGAGGAAACTGCTTTGCAATACGAATCAAGATAGCACGAGCATGCTTGGCTTCTCTTTGCTGCAATCCCATCAACAATTGCGGAATAAAGGTCACCCAATACCACACGGGCCATTCACCCTTGTACCCTTCAAACGCACGCGAAATGGTACCACTGGCATCGTCCAGACTCAACAACCAAAGCACACGTAAAAGGTACTTTCTAGCCTTGGCATTCTTGTAGATACCCGCTGCCTGCAAGTAACAACTGACGGCATTGTTGGCCCAGCTCAAATCGGTAGGGTTTTCCTTGAATCGGCCGTCATTGTAGCGACCCCATTCCGCCCACGCTCTGGGTAAGGATAGATCAATCTGCACCGCGTTGACAAACGCTTCATTGGCTTCGTTGCACTGGTTCAACTTGGCTAGGAACTGACCCTTCAAGGTAAAGAATTCGGCCTTTTGTTGCAGCGAAAAGTAGTTGAGGTTGGTGTTGGTAATGACATCCAGACCAGCAGCCAGTGTAGCACCGTCTTGGTAGTAACATTTCGCCTGCTCACGTAGTTTGGCAAAGGCGTCTTGGATTTCAATGTTGGGCAGCGTGTAAATTTTGGTCAGTTGGCTCAGACAAACGTCCTTGAGCTTGTGCTTGCGAGCCACATGTGCAAATTTGTTGATGATCCAGGCTGTTTCGTGGTAACCACGATAAGCATAGGCAATGCCGTTTTGCTGTCCATTGGCTTGCTGATTGGGCAGCAGGGGAATCATGCGCAGGTAGACGCGGTTGATGGCATTGAAAATGTGTCTGCGCCATGCCACGGTATCGCTCCACATGTTGATATCGTCCCAGACGTTGGGCAAACGCTCACGCCATGTCACCAAAATGCTACGCAGTTCGTTAGACCGTTGCTCCAGGTTTTGGACATTGGTGCTGACCAAACTAGCAAACACTTGACTGGCTTCGTGCAGTTCTAGGTATTGCTGGAACACTTGCAGCAGCGGCAAATGGCTTTGAGACACGATACGAGGCAGCGCGTGCCACTTTTGCAGTGACAGCTGGACACCTTCTTCGCAGATACGCGTAAACTCTTGCAGTCTATCGTCCGTCGTTTGTGATTTGATCAGTGCTAGGTACGCCTCCATGGCCTTTTGACGCGGTGTAGGTGCATTGGACAATTGAGCCACGGCATGCTCCAGGCTTTCACGATCTGCAGCCCAGTCCGACAAGCGCCATGCGCAATCCAGCCACAGCTTGACATTGCCATCATGCTTTGACAAGTCTGCCAAGATATCCCACTGTTGCAGCTTTTGCGAGCACGCAATCCAATGATCCTCCCACAGCATGTACTCGGACTCGGTGAACGGAAGCACGCCACTACGCGCCTTGATCTGTGCGTTTTCGTACATGGTCTGTGCTTGAGCCCAATTGCTGATTTGCTCGCAAGACACTGCCACGTTGGTTTCAGCATACGCACTGCGGCGACGCCATAAGCCATCAAACATGTCGTCTTCATGCAAATCCGAATACAGCTCTGACAGGGCGTCCAGTGTACGTTCACGGTTGTTGATGTCGTCCTTGGCAACAGAGTCCACCGCACGGCTCTTGAGGGCAGATTGCTGTAGTATTTCCATGGCAATGTGCCAGGCATTGTGCGTCTTGCCCAGGTACTTGACCAGATGAGGGGGCAACTTGATGTTGGCATGGGTGCGGGCGATACCTGTCAGCAGGGCTTGAATGACATTGGGCCTCAATTCGGCTTGCTTGTTGTGGTACTCTTTGGCCAGCAAGGTAATCAGCACCTTGGCCATGTCGTGTCTCTCGGTGCTGGTGAGGACAGACCAACACATGGGGAACAGATCGACCCAGAGCTTGAAGGCCGTGTCATCATCCAGGTACTGCAAATAGCGTGTGCTTGTGATGGCGCTGTGAACGTCGGATGTTTGCAGCTCTTTCAAAAAGGCCCGATGCTGCTGAACAAGCGTGTTGAGCTGCACAGGCACTTCCACGTCAGGCCTCGTGGAGGATGTAGCCGCCGCCCCAATAGACGTGATGGACTTGATCTTGAGCGTATGCGGTTTCATGACATGAGGATTGACCTTGATGGCGCCAAACAGCATATCCAACGCTTGATGAATCCAGAAGATGTTGGAAAGAGACTCCCAATTCTGCACACCCAAAATGTAATTTAAGCGTGTGTAGGTGGTGCGACTGATGCTGCGATCAAAGACACGCATAAACTGGCTGCGGATGTGAGGGTTCTGGTTGCGCGTACCCAGCAAAAAGGCCTGCTCCAGACGCACCGTCAGTTCAGAACGAGCAAATGACGGGTTACTGTAAATCTTGATGACCAGATCGAGAAAGTCTTCTGTCAAGCGCGTATCGTTGCGGCTCTCCAAGCTCATCATTTTGACCAGCAAGCCAGCCTTTTCCTTGACTGTGGGGAACGTCTCTGTCTTGTTGAGTGTCCAGTCCTTGAGCATGTCTAGAATGGCGTGCAGCAGTTGCACGTCAGGCGACTTTTCAATCAGTTGAATGAGACAGGTTAAGAACCAACGACGCTGATCACCGAGATGCGAAATTCGCTTTTTCAAGAGGTTGAGGCCCAAGATCAATAGGTTGACTTGCGAGTCATGACCTGAGGAAGAAGAAGTTGGTGCTGCAGTAGTTGTAGTCGTAGTGGATGCAATGTGCTCCTTGGTCAGCTTTTGCAGCATCTTGACAATACCCGGCACAAAGGGATCCAATTGCTCACTGCGTCCTGTACTCGCCGCCTGAAGCAACTTGAGCACGGCATAGATATTGTTCATACTGGCCATACCATCCGTGATGGTCGAGTCCACCAAAGACACAAAGGCAGCGACGTCTGGATGCTGCGGCTCTTCACGGTTATCCGCACTGGTGGTCTGATGGATGGCAGAAAAGATACACGACAAAACAGGTTGCAATGCTGTGTGCACCTTGACGTTGTCAGACTTGATGCTGGTCTCCAGCAGACGATACAGCTGGTTCATGTTGACAAGGTACCATTCGGCAGATTTGTGCTCAATGTCAATGTGGAGTATCTCCAATGCACTGCATACGCTAGACACCAACATGTCGTTCATCTCCTTGACGTTCAGCGTGCGCTCCAGATGCGTAAATTTGATGTGCACATCAGACCACATGTCAGGATGCAAAAACTTCTTGATCAGGCTCAATACACGCTGCACAAGGCGTCGCATCATGTCCGAGGGCGTGTAGACACTGCAGGCAAGACGCACAAGATAGCCAATGGTGTTTTCTTTCAGCGTGAGTGTAGGTTCGTACTCTTTGCTGGCATCAGAAGCAGCATGGGCCACAGCGACAGTAGCAGTAGTGGTAGTAGCCTTGACTTGGCCATCAGCGCCTTCTGCCCTGGTCTTCTTTTGCGGTGTATCAGGCACAGCATCAGCCAGTCGCTTACCCGAGGGAGACATGGGCACAACACAGTGTTGCTCTTGCTTTTGTAGACGCGTTTCTTCCCAACGCAGCATCAATTCCGTTAGTTCCACCGTCAACAGCTTGTTTTCGGGTGTCGCGTTCTGTAGCAAGCCAAGCTTGGGCAGGGCGTTGACAATCTGAGGCAGGAAATGTTCGCGGTAGTCGTAAAAGAGCGTGGGTTGACGCACCAACAGCTGGTAGACATTGACCATTTGAGAGATACTGTGAGTGTCTTCCACCACCACCTTGCGCGTGAGACGGATCCACGTAGGCACACGTTCATTGCCCACCAAGGGCACGCGCTTGGGCAGCACAGGTGCAATGATATCCAGGCCTTGCTTGACCAACGTACGGGCTTCAGACAAATGCGCACGCAACAGGGCAGCGTAAATTTGAATCACAATTTTGCTGGGCGTCTCAAATGCAGTGATGAAGCGCGCAATCAGAACGTAGGCGGCTTGTTTGCAGGTAGCATCTTCCAGGCGCAAGTAATGCCATCCAAACTTGATGACATCCTTGCGCATGTCTGTCATCAATTGGGGTGCATATTGGATGATCATGGCTGTCAGTTGCAATAGCTCAATACGCAACGAATCTTGTGCGTATTGGTCTTCATCGTCGCCATTGGCATCCGAGCTGAAATTGCCCCAAATCTTGCCATGCAGTTGCTCCATGACCTTGGCGTCCAACACTTGCGCACTGTGGTTGCATGTGATGCTGACCAGCAAGGCCGGATTGATGACATGGCGCAAGGTCATCATGCGAAGGTAGGGCGAGACGGTGCTGTCTGTGTATTGCTGCAAAAACTTGTCGACCAGCAGACGCTTTCGCTCGGCTGGATAGTGGAGAGCCACATCATTGAGAAAGAATTCACGCAGGTACGCTAGATCCATGACAGATTCCTGCGCAAACAGAGCAGCGACTTCAAATGTCACTTCCAGGTTGTCTGGGTTGAGACGCAGGTACGAGATGAAGATCTGAGAGAGGTACATGGACTCGTGTGTGGTTTGCAGGCCTTGCTCATCGTCCTTCTTCATGGTGTCAAAGCGACCGGGTGAACGCCACAATGCCAGCAGACTTTCCAGCAGCTCGGGTTGACTCAGCAGCCACTGAGGATCGTTCGCTACAATTTCACGCACAATCAGCACACCTTGGTAATGCATGGTTGCATTGTCAGCGACTTGGAACGTCTTTTCCATCAGCACCTTGGGCGATTGAGCCACTTGGTTGCGCAACGGCTCGGCATTCTCCGTACTGAGCACATCAATCAACAGGCGACTATGACGCGGCTGGTCCAAGCGATCGTAAAAGTATGCTATGGTCTCTGCGGGATAGCGGTTGAGATACTTTATCAAGTTGGGCCTAAAGGGACTCGAGATGGAACGACGCAAATGGCCCTCCATGTCCAACACCACCGTCACCAGATCGTCCAGAAAGATGTGGGCAGCAGCAGGCAGCAAGTGGAAGATGTTGAGGATAGCGACAATGATCTTGACTTCGTGGTTTTCGCTCAGGTTCTTGTTGGCCGCTTCTTGCAGTACTTTGGGCTCTGCCCACTGCTTTAGGTGATCCAGCAGCTTCTTGCCAATCTCCACCTTGAAATAGTTGGTCAACAGCTCCAGCAAACGTGCCAAACCCTCCAAGCCAGCCACACTCAGCGTCTTATGGTTGGACAATGTAGTCAGGATGGGACGCAAGCCTTGTTGCAGCAGCTCCTTGGGCAGCTTGTGTTGTTGAGCTAGTACTTGCTTCAGTCCACGGTGGGCTGCTTCCACCACTTCAGGCGCCTTAGAATACAGGGATTTGAAGAACACTTGAATGATACGAGCACGCGTGTGTGTTTGACGCTGATTGGAAAAGTCAGAGCAGGCCATGGCTGCAGACAGTAGCTTGATACAGACAATACGCAGGTTCATCAATGAAGTCGCATTCTTGTACTGAGAGCTTCTACTGACCAGCGCTTGATCCTCAGCATCAGCCAGTGCCAATGCTTCATGCAGCAAGCGAATCAGTTCGTCGTTAAAGTCCAAAAAGGGAGGTCGCAAGGTAAGACAGTACGTAATGGCATCAATGTGTCCAATCTGCATGGCAAAGGGGAGCGCTCTCAGAGGTTTGGCAAAGATGGGCGCTACAAGACGCTCACGCACAGGCGCCAGTAGCTCGGTCACTTCATTGCCTGTGAGATCAGCCAGCAACTGGAAGGAAGACTGGATCGTTTCACGCACAGCACTGTTGGAGTTGGACAGTTCACTCAGAAGCAGCGCAATCAAGTTTTGAAACTTTTGCTGCGCTTCTTGAGACTCATCGTCTTCAGGACGGTTGCAGACCTTGAGCACATGCGACAGGGTTTGTGTGGCTTCCACCGTGTTGACATTGGCCATCTCTGGAGACGCGTCTTTGAGCACAAACAGCAGAGAGCGGATAAAGTCGAGTTCGTGTTCACGCATCCATTTGGTGCCCATGTCCAGCTGAGAGCTAATGATGGAGATGCCCAGACACCCGCCACGCTTACTGTACCATTCTTGCTTGTAGCAGCAGGAGCCAAACTGGGACGCAAAGACACGGAAGATAGGTAGCTGCCACACAAAGTCCTTGCTGCCCAACACCTTGACAGCAGTGTCAAAGCAGAGTTGCACCGATTCTTCAGCACGCGCACGCAGTTTGGCATCCTCAGAAGAGATCACCTTGACAATAGCATCCACCAAAATCGTCGTGTTGAGGCTTTGCACCGACAATCGCTCGTCCATCATATCCGACAAAGGCTTGCTTCCTGTTTCCTTGGCTTCAATGGCTTCACCAATGTGCAACAGCATGAAATGGCGACACATGTTTTCAAACAGGGGCCAAGCATCGTCCGCAATCTCTGGCAACGTGGATGCCTTGATGATGGCGACCATGATGGTGCGAAGCGAATCCTCCTGACCCACACGCTTGGAGAGGTATTTGATATACCCATTGCCAGCTAATCGCTTGGGCTTCAAGCCAGACTCTGAAAGTGCATCGCCCACTACCGTGCTCTCATTGCCATTGTCGGCAGGCTTGCTATCGATATCCATATCTGTCGCTGGTTCTTGTTCTGCTGTTTTCTCGGTTGGCTCAGTTTGCTTGTCACCAGTAGCAGCAGCTGCTGCCGAGTTGCCTTCATCATTTGCAGAGGATGTCTGCAAGAGATACTGATTGACACGCTGATACAAGGATTCAGCTAACGTGTCCGGTCCTTCATCCAACTCGAGCATCATGACAATATTAGCCTTGAGGAATTCATACGCCTGCTTCTTGTAAAACACATCCGCATCACGCTTCTCCAAGGTATTACAAGCCACTACCAAACATTTATCCAAAGGAAGTGTATGCGGCGTACTGCTGGCATCAAACATGATCTCCACCGAAACACCGCTTTCCACACGCTTGTCGTAGTCCAGCTGAGGAGGTCTGTGGAGCATGCGTCTGTTTCTGCCGCCCAATTTGCCCAGGATGCGCATTGCAACGTGTGAGTGTTGCTGGCTGTAGGGCAAGGGACGCAGATGACTCCACAGAGCCGCCATGAGTTCCTCCATCACGGGCGCCATGATCTGATCCAGAAACTCGGGGTTCAAGTTGTCGTTGCAAAGCTCCATGGTGCGCAAGCCTTGTGTCACCAGTTCATGGTCTGCTTGCAGGGCAATCACCAAGGGTCGCATCAAATAGGGCAGATATGGCAGTAAAGTGCTCAGACGCACAGGCACAGCCAAGCACAGCTCGACAAACAGGTTCCTCATCTCGGTGCGATGGGCCAATGTCAGCAAGGAGTTGAGGTTTTCCAACAAGACTTGCAACAAGGGCGAGACTTCCTTGTAGAGCAGCTCAAAGCGTCCGCCGCCAATGCTCTTGAACAAGGCACGCAGCAGTAAAAAATAGTTTGCTGGCTCTTTGGCCTTGGCTGACAGTTTAAAGCACGAGGTCACCAGGTTGCCCAGATACGGCTGCAGGACCACTTCATTGGCATCAGGAAACAGATTCACGGCCATAAACGCCAATCGGAACAGATGCAACATGACGGCTGCATAGTGCATGTCTTGGACGCCCAAATAGTCGATGCGGTCAATCAGGAAGCGGAACAGAATGGCAGCAAAGCCTTGCGAAGAAATGTCGTTGACCAAAAAGTACTGGGCAATGTGCACCAAGGACGTGTTGATCAACATGCGGTCGAAAAAGAAGCTCATTTGCGACACAAAGATTTCTTGAAACACGGCTGGATCAAGCAGCGTAAACACGATGGCAAACATGTCCAGAATCTCTTTTTCTGCAGCCACTTGCGTGCCAATCTTGAGCGAGAGGTCATTGGCACCAATGGAACACTCGTCCACCTCTTTTTGCTGTGTGATCTCGTTGGGCAACGTACCGTCCGGGCCGTAGTTTTCGATATTGTAGTACTCAAAGCATAGGATGCCTTCCTTGAACACACGCAGAAACACATGGATGTCTTCTTCAGAGAAGCCTCGCGCAAAGGAAGAGTAGACCTGCATATTGACATCTGGTGGAGGTGTGGGATTGCAGTGTCTCAATCCAATAAAGAGGGGCTTTAGGCCGATAGCGAGATTCTTAAACAAGAAGCGGCCATCCTTGATGCTATCTTGCTGTGGGTCCATGGCAAAGGAGGCTGTGTGAATGGATCGAGCTCTGTCAAAGTCAAAGTCGTCATTGGACATTTCTTCCATGTCAGCGTCCTTGTCTGGTGTTGTCTGAGCGTCTGATTCTGTCGTGGTGTCTTTGTTGCTGGTGCACGTCTTGTTATTCTTTCGAATGTGTTGTTTCAAGCATGATTTGAACTGAATGTTCAAGGCTGCGAATTTACTGGCAAATGCGTCCAAGATGCGCATCAGCAAATCTCGGCCTTCTTTCTTGTTGGGAATCTTTATGATGCAGTCAATCAAGTTGAGCAGTAATTTGCCACACATGGTCTGTATGCTAGGCGCCAAGGTAGCGTCGTGTAGGTTGCGGGAGTAAATGTAGACTGTGCGGTACAGCTGGCTGGGTGTGAGTTCTGATCGAATATGGTGGACAAGATCTGCAAGCATGCTGTATGCCAAAGGTCTATTGTCATTGTCAGTTGCTGTGTGTACTTTTCCACAATGTGTTCAACCCAACTTACCTCAAGGTATCGTGCGATGTCACGCCAGTACCAATCAGCACCTTTTCATTGAGCAACAAGTCGATTTTTGGCACAAAAGACGCCCTGAAATCAGTAGACAAAATGTGTCTTGTAGCTACCAACAGTTCTTTTCGTGTGCCTGACGATTCGGGTGGGCATTCTCGCAGCAATCGCAATACCACGTCAGGAATTTGGTTTTGAAAGGATCGTAACAGTGTTGCATAGCTTCGTAGAATATAGGCCAAGAAGGACATGGTCTTGACTTGTGCAACGATAAAGTCATTGTAGACAGATCGGTTCCTGATCTCTGAGCTGACACCTACAAATACTTCGCCACGAGCCTGCGCGGCATTAGCAGCCTCTGCCTGTGGTTTTGCTTGAAGACTCAATGTCTAGAACAAAAAAAAAGGCAGTTCAATGAGAAATAGCCCATATTTGAAACGAGGATCCACAAATGTACCTGAAATATTAAAGGTACAAACTTCATGATGTTTTCGGTAGCAAAGCGTCGATGTGATTGAAACAGCAATACCACAATGATGGGACATTCTGTCAGCACCTTGAAACTAAACATACTCTTTGGCAGTGGTTTGGATGGTGATTCTGGCAATTCGGCTGCTGCTGGTGAATTGGGTCGTGGGGAGGTGGCTAGTAATGGGTTGGTGCCAGGCTAAATGTCATTCATGTTAGTCTCAACGTGGTCAAGGTAGATCAACAAAGCTACTTTACAGTGGCAGAGCCTATGGGTGTGCTGGGCGCATCGAACACATCCTTGACGGTTTGCTCCATGTTCCTAAAGATCTCTTGCACAATGTCAAGGAATGGCTGCACTTGATCTTCCAGGACATGTCGAAAGCTTCGATGCAAATCAATGATGATCTTGACACACACAACAGCGTTGTCTTCGTTTTCCACTCGCAGTAAATGCAACAGCATTTTACATAATTCAGGTGCGTATTCTCTCAGGGGCTCTGTCTGTGGTAATCGATAAATGATCTCCAATATAATGTTGCGCAATTTCTACATGGACAACAGCATGTCAGTACAATTGAGTGCATCTGGCCGTGGCTTTGCTTACTTGTTCAGGTACGTTGCTTTGAAAAACAGGATTTCCATTCTGTAATATATCCACAAACACTGGTATCAATGTGGCCAAGAATCGAGAGTACTCCAGTGTCTGGAACACCTCTACTTGGTCTCTCAGTTCATTTGCTATTGTTACTTTTAATGCTGGTGCTATCAATGGTAAAACAAGTCAGTACGGATGCTGTAGTTTGCTGCCTCTTGATTTTACCTAAATTTGGATCGCTTAGTCTATGCGCGTAGACTTGTAAGGTCGTCATGCTGGCTGTATTAGGGTGGAGTGAGAGTTGCTTGAATTGAAATAAGTCTTGTGGATGACAATGGGGATAATGGAGGTCAATAGAATGTATATGCGGAAATCAGTCAGAAAACCTTCGCGAAGTGTATGAAAAAGAGAATTCCCCTTCAATGTCCAAAAGTTCATTTCAAATGTTGAAATACCTGGAAATTTGGCACTCACGTGAGTAGACTGTCTTCTGAATGCATTGTTTGTCACAGAAAACCTGTCTCAATTTGAACGCTCCTTCATCAATGTCTGCTCCATTTGTATCCGCATTTCAATTATATCATGGACAAATGCCAATTATCAACTGATGAAAAGGTAACAAAATTCCTTTGGCTAGTAGACTTTCTATTTCTATCTGTCTGATAAAGCCTCAGACTGCATAGATCCGCAGATTTGACGAATGCAGCTCGCTTTGGATACTGCAACTACTCTGACTTGCTTGCCTTCTTCTAGAATTGCTCAGTAAGTAATGGGAGAATTCACTGGATAGGGCGATACCATCGACGCTAGTTTATGTGCATATAGCATTAGTTATAATGCTGCTATATTTATTATCAAGTTTGAGCTGAAGATGAGATCCTTTGTCAGTGCTGACGCTGTTGCCTTGTTTGTTCCTGCTTCTCGATCGGTCATTCCTTTGTATGCTGATGCTGCCAAACACCCTTTCGTTGTTGCTGTTGCTTCTAATTGAAGCTTAAGTGTAGGCAGAAATCTGTACTTGGCAGGTGATTCTGTATTGCAATAAGTGTTGGTTGCTATGCGCAAGGATTTTCAATTGCATCCACACGAGATTGTGGGATATTTTTATCAAGACGTAGCCCCTGATTGCTTTATCTAACCGTTTGTTAATGGCTGTTCTTGCCTTTTACATTGGGAATACAACACAATTTCTTGCTTACAATATAATCATCAGAGTCATTTTTCATCACTAAATTCACAGGCACTACTTCACATTTATCATAACCAGCCTATAAAGCAAGCTTACAAGATTCAGGACCATCTATTTCTGTGAATTACAAATGACTTGCTTCTTTACAGTCCGGAAAACAGCTATACCTTGGAACCATCGCTCGCAATCTTTTTTCTCTATTTCTTTCCCTTTTCTCTTTTTTCCCTATCTTTTTTCAATCTTTAATCAAGCTTTGATTCGAGCTTTGAAGATAGCAGGTGGGTACGCCAAATTTTTCGAGAAACACGATGAGGCAGTTGGATTTTAGATTGGATGAGTTGCTGTTGATGGAAGGATGATTTTCAAAAATAATAAGTCAATTTCGAGCACTGATCTTGAAAAGATCCATAAAAGAAGCCGTTAATTACGACAGTCTAGTAGTAACAGACAGGTAGAAGTGATGTTGTGCAATACCTTTATTTAAAACTGCTTGGCTCTAGCATGTTTTGTTCGAGAGTGGCACAGGTTGAACGTTGTTTTGGGGGTTTGACAAAATAGGGCAAAGCGTGTTTTTATGCCTTGTATGATTGTTGGAGAGACCATATTACTATGGCTGTATAGCTACTTTAAGGGGTCTCTGAGCCATATAAACAAACTTCCAGTGTCTTCTACCTTGGTTGTTCACTAATTAAATGATTCTTGCAGCAGTTTACCAGTAACAGTGGTGCGATAGATTTTACTGATTGTAACTTATAGATTTATCTATTGTATATCGTATATCGTATAAAATGACTCTTATACTGTACGTAACTATTGCTGCAATGTTTGATTTGAGGCACAAAAAACTAAAATGCACAGCTGAAGATGGCACTATTTTTAAGAGGTAGTAGTCTATTATCAGAAGCTACGATGAAGCATGATGACAAGTGGGGGTTTTATGATTTCCGAGGGTTTTTCTAGGCAAAGCATAGGTGAAATTCCCACCGTTTTCTGTCTGACGGTGATCAGTGTGTAGTATCAAGAAATAGCAATTGTTCAGGGTTTTACTCAAGTCTGTAGCATCAGTTGACATGGATCTACAAGGCATAGAAGGTACTTTTCCCAGCCAAATTGCCTAAATTCAACCCTCAATATCTCGTCTTCTAAGCCGTTTTAGATGCTCAGAATAGTGCCAAATGATTGCTATTGATTACCATTTACATCCTGGACCTTCATTTTTATTTTTTTTAGATCAATCCAAATCGTCGAAAATTCACGATTTTTCATGAGGTACCCCTCATAGTTTTTGTTAAAAATCAAACGATCGCAATTTTGAAGGCAAAAACGACACTTTTTACTATGATATATATTAAATCGAAATGACCGCACAGATGTAGGGTAACCTGTGCAACTGCTATTTTGAATGTTGTATATGCAAAATCTCGACTTTTCTTGGAAAAACTGCTTTTTATATTTTCCCAAAATTCTTTATCTTTTTATTCTAAAAGTACTTTAAAATGGACACCATTGAATGCGCCTTCAAATTCTCCCCTTAAGTATATTAGAAAGTAGTATACGCTGAGCACACTTTCTATAGCTAATACACCAAAAATGTTTACAAATGTCAAATTATATCGATTTTGATTCAAAAAAATCATCACAAAAAAATCATTTGGGTACAGTCACCACAGTGCAAAATGTTCAGTGTACACGTCATTTAAATTCTGTGTGCTCAGCTTATTGGCTGCAGTCACCCTCAGCAACGCGTTTTTTTTTTTTTTTTTTTCTCGCACTGTTTTTGCACTGCACGTTTTCTATTAAACCATATACTTTTTATTATTATTGATTGAATACAACACCACTTTTGCCAAAAGATGCATGTCTTTGCAACCACTAGTACCCAAGACGACATTTTTCAAGTTTGTTACAGTAGGTATCAGCCTATAGGAGCCACCTTTCGCGGTATAAAATACAGTAATACTAAGTACACAGTTTATTTTAGGCCAATTTGCTACAATATATTGTTGTTTGCGTTTGGTTTGTATTTGGTTTGTATATTCCCCTTCTTTGGTTGCCATGGATTACATTCATTCAACCTTTTACTGCTTTCTTTCTCGTAATACTGTGCATTCTTCTTTAGTTTGCTCTATTGCGATTTATTCTTTCACCCTTTTTTTCTGCTGCACGCAACTATTTTTCTGTTGCTGTATCATAGTGCTATGGTGTATCTTTGATGCATTGTATCGCTGGCAGTGCTATGGTGCATCTTTTGATTCATTGTATCGCTGGCAGTGCTACGGTGTATCTTATGATGCATTGTATCGCTGGCAGTACAGCTCTATTGTTGTGGAGTAGCCTTGTATTTTTTTTGTTCTTCAGGTATTACTTTTTCTGTAATACTGTGGTATTGGTGTTCTTGCTTCGTATGAGGCAAGCACGATACTTTTTTCTACAACTTTTGTTTTCTTGTACTCGTCATTTTGATGATACACATTGCATGTTACCTTTTTGTATGTAACTGTGTCGCGATGTTTCTGTTCTTCATCACATTCTAGTGATGCTCTCTTCTTACTTTCCCTTCCTCTTTATGGTTCTTTGAGCCACAACCCTCTTTTTTCGTTGTGTGGATAAGCCTATCGTTGAAGCACAACTAGATTTGATTCAGAGGCTGGGGGGTAGGTAGGCTGCCCTCACTTGATTTGTATCACTTACTTGGTGCTAATTGAGAGTCTCAAGCGTTTGCATCATAAGCTGGGGTGTGTAGTAAGGCATATTCTGGCATTTTAGGGGATTTTGATGATTGAATTGCTAAATTACTGTATTTGGCAATGATTAAAAGTCCGCCTAACCAAAAAACATAGGGAAACCCTCGCAATTTTTTTCCAGGATATGTGGTGTATGTAGTTCTTTTAGAGCAATTTGATTGGGTCAAATTTGGAGACAGCTCAGAGAAATAAAGCATTTGTATTGAAACTAAAAATGTAATTGAAATGCGAAAAGCACGATTAAACATTCAAAATGCATGGTACAAATGGCTTAAGGTAACTACACACGATACCACTATAAGTATTAGACATGATCAAATACATTTACTATCCTAGAAAAAAAAAGAAAAATGAGCTTAAGGGTAAGTTCAAGACGATCAGAAAAGATGTATTCTTGTGGAAATTCATATAAAATGTACTTACTTCAAAGATGCGGCTATAATACATGAATTCACGTTAGTCACAGATTATCAGTACTGTAGTGTATACTGTAGAACACAATCATTATGACAAGCAAAACATAAAGCATACAGATCTATGTGATCTTTGAAACACAACAACAGATTGATTTATGTCTCATTACATCAACCAAGCAGCCGTAATTACAGGGTTTTGTTACAGTTAAAAAGCGAGATAGTAGATGCCTGATAACAAAACAACAGTTTACCTATTTCAAAAGGCAATTGGTTGCAGTATCTAAACAGGGGCGATGCGTATATGTGGTTCTGATAAATTGTTTGTCGATTATTTACCAGACTCATAAAGAGCTACATATGGACAATTTTTCTACTTTTGGTGAATGATGTGGCTTTACAACAGTATTAGAAATAGCTGTTCATGGGATTCAAAGGTGCAAGCATGCATTATATTGGTATCAAGCCAATACACGTATTTGTATTTCAACAAATTGGTTTTTGAGACTACATAGCATGTACCTATCCCAAATCTTGTGAGGAAAGAGTCAAACCGTCTTCCACGCAATATTGTTGACATATGCAGCTAATAAGTGCAGGATACGCCTATTATCATACACTTGAGGGCTCAGTAGCTTCCAATGTCGCCGAGTATAAAGCTGTACACCTGGTATTATCAATGACACAAATAGCAGTACCCTTGAGTAAACAGATAGCATCGTTTGCCCTCCTGCCATTATCCCTCTCAATGAAAGCTATAAATGTAATTGAGGAGGCACTAAAAGTTCACTTGATGCCATTCTTTGATTGGTGCAACCGGATGTGTTTGCGGTTGTGCCTTGAATGGTCTATTCTTTTTTTTTTTTTCAACATTCATCGTAAAGCTGCTCAAAAAGCACACATGGTTTATGCAATCAGCAGCCAGTTCGAGATGCACAGAACATACGTTAATCTGCGTTAGTAGACCATGGGTGTCTGCACTTGCAACTGCTTGCCGAGAAACGGCCTGATCCTCGAAATTAGAAATCTACGTCTACAATGCATGTGAGGTTGTGTATATTCCCAGGTTTTCACAGAAACCATGATTGTGTGAGGGAAACCACTATCAACAGGTGAAAACTGAGCTATAAACAAGAAATGGTGTGATGGTGGCATCAAAATTTCGTCTTGTAAATGGGATCCTGTAGCACAAAAAATTGCTTCTTCTTGGTCTAAATTAAGCATCTGTTTCAAAAACAATGGCCCAAAAGGTTCGAGTATAAGCAAATGTGCTTCGTATAAAACAATAACATTTGAAATTATTTAATATCATCATTTAATACAGACGTGCATTCTAAATAATCAAATAATGGCCTATTGTGCCGATTTTCATGGATCTTAGAAAGGCATGGTACACACACAATAAGAAAAGGGGAGGGCTAAAGTTTAATTGAGCGAGAGAGCAGGGAAAAATTCTTCGCCTCTCTCTGTCTTTCTTTCTCTCTTCTTTCTCTTTGTTGCTCTTTCTTTCTTTTATTGCCATATATCCAAACCACAAGTAGACTCCACCTCATACTGAAACGCTAATCTCTCTTGATACACAGACAACATGGCAATGGTTATGACTGATAATCAACGCGAGCAGCAACAGGTTGATATCTCCACTCTGCAAATCAATCTAAAGGATGCTCAGGAACAAAACCAAGAGCCCGGAGAAGATGTGCTGATACTGCTGGAAGACGAAGACGAGTTTCATTTGGATCCAAACGAGCAGGAGGACAATCAGCAAGCAGTCTACTATCTACAAGATCATGATGAGGAAGAAGAAGAAGACGAAGACGATGAAGATGAAGAGGAGGATCAATTTAATATACCGCAAAATACAGAATTCTTACAGGAAGAGGAAGAGATTGAAGGAGATGAGGCATTCTACCTCGCCAACAGAACCTTCTACACCACATGCCACAAGATCTCGCGTCAGAACAGCCCGTCGTATAGAAAGAGGCCGCCTTACACCTTTCTCGAAAACTGGCTGATTCACAGCGTATTCAGTAAATCGCAACAGATTCTTTTGAGATTTCCCGTGATACATCCCAAGGTGATGATGACTGAAGGCGACTTTATTTATACCCCGCATCAGATGGCTACAGAAAGCACGAATGAATCTGATAATCAACAGCAGCAGCAATACTACCAGAACGATGAACACCAAGGGCAGCAGATGGACTATGAGTACGGCGATGAAGAAGAATACGACTACTATGACGATGCCTTCATTATTGGAGACGAAGGCGTAATGGTCATGAGTGCCTCGGCACCCGATGCTTCACAATTCATGGCAGAGGATGAGGATGAAGAGCAAGATGAGCTGCACGCTTCGTCGCTGGTGATGGATGAGAACATGTGGATGGGCCATAGTCGATACAACTCAAACGGATTGACCCTTCATGTGGTGAACCCCGACGACAAGCCAGAGGAGGACGATGATCCCATGTACCACAACGTAGTCAGCTCCAACAACCCATACAAATCACTTGTTCACAACAGCAATTCCTACCAAGGTCAACTCCAGATGGTGCGAGAAGAGGACGAGGAAGAAGAAGAGGAGGAGGAAGACGAGGAGGAGGAGGAAGAAGAGGACGAGGATGTATATGAAAAAGAAGGGGATGAACACAGAGTTGAAACGGCGGATCAAGATAAATACAACGCAGCGCATGACAGCCACCACAGTTACCAGCCAGCAGAAGATGCCTATGACACAGATGCACACAGCATGAACCTGTCCATGTCGCCCGAAGTACTCAACTGGTATCGCTCAGCCGATTTACGGCCTCTTGCTCTGAGTGCACCCATCGTAGTCGACGACAGCAACGCATTACTAGCGCCCTTAATTACCTGTGACAATGAGCAACAGCAGCACCATCCCCCTCATCCCCCTCATCATCATCATCAACAACACCAACACCATCATGCCCATTGTGGATGCAGTAGCAGTAGCAGCAGTACCAGCAGCGAAAACAGCTCTTGCAGCATTATCAGCAACAGTAGTCAGCGCACAGACCTTCGCACAGCACATTCCGACGAAAAGTCGATTACACAGCATTCAGCAGGCTCATACCAATCTTTGGCAGATATCATGATGGAGGAAGAAGACATGCAACATCATCAGCACACGTCATACGGCACGCTACTACCAACGCACTATCAGAACCGATCCTTGACCATCACAGATTACAACCATCCTCACCCATCACATGCAATTTCACCCCTCATGCAGGTGTCTGTATGCCTTGTTGATGCAGCCTGGGTGGCTCTTGATCTAGCGCAAGCTTATGTGGAAGAAGCGCCGGGCAACAAGGGGATTGTCGGATTCATCACATGCGTGTTTAGAATCTGGAAGGTCTTGTTTTTGGGTGCGGAAACAATGCTAGGATGGGGCAATCATCGTCCAAGTCCTCAGGCAGTTGTTTAAATGCCCTCTTCACTCCGTATATATTTATTCACACTCTTATTATCACTATCATTACCTATTACTCTGTTGCTACCTCTTAACCCTCTACGCTTTTACATACCTGATATATACATATTTTATTACATATTAAAAACTCGCAATGATTCATTACATAACAAAAGACAACGCGCTTGTCCTGAGCACTGTATGGTCGTATATATGCAAACATGGCAGTGACAGTCAGAATTGCTTATATATCTCATACAGTCGTACTCGGATATAACAATGAGATCAAAGTGCATTCTTGATCTTCCACCACTACCAAGCGCCAGGGGTCAAATGCTTATATATTTTGAAAGACAGAATCGAACCACAATCAGGTACATGCAACAGAGCGAAAAAAATCATGCCACAATTTTAAACAGTGTGGCAGTAGTAGTAGTAAACATTTCAAAATAGATTCATTTGAACCCTAAAAGTTCATGATTACACACACACACATGGAGTAGAAGGCAATTTCTAATATAAATGCGTCGAGAATAATAAAACATCTCTTCTTCTTTTCTTACAATCTCATTTACAAATTTTATATATAAAATATGGTTACCCCTGACATGTCTATACCCGCTCCTGCTTCCAAAGTCGATTTCCTTGTCGTCGGTGGTGGTCCCGTCGGTCTGCTGGCTGCCAATCTCATTGTCCAAGCTGGCCTTACTGCTCGCATTGTTGGTAAGGCGTTGATGCTATCCCTTGCTGTACGAACCATTACATTGATGAACCCCTCTCTCACACATTAGATATCGAGTATGAGCCCAATCATTGGGGACGTGGTGATTGGATTCACGGACGCACACTCGAGTTGTTGGAAAGAGCAGGCCTGGCAACTGAATTATTAAAGACAGGCGTCAAGGTCGACAAAATGTCATCCTACATGAATGGCAAATTGCAAAAGGAGATTCCATTTGTTCCTGAGGAAACAGAGTCCAAGCATGAGTAAGTGATTGTCAAGCGGAAAGCGGCTGTGATGCTGATTTGGGATATGCTAGGTATTTGCTCTGTGTTGGCCAGCACATTACTGAGTCGAGTCTGCAAAGCCAATTATCGCAATTTGATGTCCAGGTCGAGCGTCCCTCCACTGTGGTCAGCATGGATCGTGACGAGAACAAGGATGGCGAGTATCCTATCACTGCTACGGTCATGCATTTGCAGGAAGGAAGAGGCACTGAGGATGTGCAATGCAAGTACGTCTTGGGCTGTGATGGTGCTCACAGCGATATCCGTCAACAGCTTGGTATTACAAATGAGGGAGAGACCAGTGAAACTCATGCCGGTGTCCTGGATGCGCTCATCAGAACCAACTTTGCAAGCCGAAAAGAAGTCTGGTAGGGTTATTTTATGACCAAGTGACACAGCACCTTGTAGTATCCTAACGAGCTCTCTGTTTTCTACCTAGTATTGTGCAAAGTGACCATGCTAAAACGATCAGCATGTTTCCCAGAGAAAACGGTCTGACGCGTCTGTTTGTCCATTTCAATGAGAATGAACATGAGCAAAGAAAAGAGCAACACAACAGAAACAAGATTATGCTTGAGGATATCCAAAGAGAAGCCAAGAGAGCCCTGTTGCCCCATCGTATTGAGTTCTTGGGTATTCTGTATTGGTCAGTGTACGTGGTAGGACAACGCTATGCTTCTAGACTGGACTCCAAAGACCAAAGAGTCTTTCTCTGTGGCGATGCTGCTCATTCTCAGAGCCCTACGCTTGGTCAAGGCTTGAACACTGGCTTTGGTGATATCTTCAACTTGGTAAGTCTTGATAGTGTGCGGTTGCCTTTGACATGGACTCAACAGACATGCTGTCTATAGATCTGGAAGATTGTCATGGTGGAGAGGGGCCAATTGGATCGCAAATATCTCGCTACGTACCACTCAGAACGATGGCCTGTTGCGCAAACCGTGCTAGACATTGATAGAATTGCAGCCAAAGCTGCTGCTGGACATCAAGCTGCAGACTACTGCGATGTGGTAGAGAAACATAGACTCTTCACAGCGGGATACGGCATCAGTTACGAGAAGAATACCAAGGATGATGTGTCTCTGATGTGGGCTCCCGGAGGAGGAAACGAAGATGAAGCCATTGAACTCCAATCTGAATATCACATGAAGCCTGGTATGCGTGCTCCCAACTTTAAGGTATTTGGCTTTACCAGTGGTAAAAAGACGCGTCTCTTTGATGCCATTCCAAAGAATGACACGGTGCCTCAATGGCTATCGTATACCTTGTTTGTGCTGGCCCATGATCTTCGATCGACGCATGACATTGTCGCTACATTCTTGCAAGAAACGAGCAAAGCAGCTACATTACTGCCACCTACCAACGTTGTGGTCATTACGACAAGCACGGCAGATCAGGTGGCTGCTTACAAGAGCATGCTGGACAGTGACCGAGTGGTGATTGACAAACTGAACCAAGCCCAATGTCATAGAGCTTTCCATCGTAGAGCAATTGCTAACGGCAATCATCATTCACCCGACGATGAAAAGGTGCAAGTAGTACTTGTGAGACCTGATGGCTACATTGGCACTATTATTAGAAGCGATGATGCTACGGTGCTAAGCAAGAGAGTTTGCCAATACTTTTCAAACATTGTTTAAATTAGACCTTACATATCCTTGCAATAAACATTTACACATTTATACTACTTTTTACGCCTTGTAAATCAATATGTATCTATATTCTTGCAGGGGATCTTACATCTCAACAGGCAGCACCTTCATTGATGCTGTCGCCGTCTATCTTTTACCATAGCATGTCCATGATTTGCCCGGTAATGTCATTTTCATGAGTTTTCACCAAGAGTGTCAAGATTCAACAGAGCTTGCACTTGGTAGAAACGATGTTACACACTGGGTAACGCACACATGTCAAGCAATTAATGCAAACAAAACGGCACACATAGAGGGCCTTTTATTTAGATATTTGTTGTGATAGATTTATAATATGTACAGCGGATTGAAGGTGTGTCAGAGTGGCAACATCATATTAAATATGGATTAAATAGGTGTGATTCAGCAAATTACCATTCCTTGCGAGTATATTTGCCATCATACTTTTGGTTGAAAGCAGCCAACTTGACTTGCTCACCGTCCTTGACATGCTGCCATGGCTCAGCATTGGTTTTATGATTCCAGACGACATCAGGAGCACGGGCTTGATGTGTGCTCATGTAAGCAGCACCGGTAAGAGCACCACCGAGGATGACAAAGAGAGGATAGATTTCAGGCTTTGATGCAGAGCGCTTGAGGAATTGAGAGACTTGACCCATTTTGAATAAATTAGTATATAGAGAAGAGATGTAGATAAACTGATGTGAGAATGGCTCAGAACTCTTTCTGTTTATATATTCGCAAATCAATGCAAAAAGAAAAAAATCATACGATTTAGGTATCGAGGGATTTTGACATTTTGGACACGATTGGCTCCATTTTTCGTATTCATGACACTGGATGTCTCACTTGCTCATACAATAAAAAGAGAAAATGGAAACAATAGCATGGGGTCAAAACTCAGCGAAAGGTAGACAATGGAAAACGATGGATTACTTTATTCATGCAAAACCTGTACAGCGAAATACAACGGTTTCTAATGCCTTTCCTTGGTATATATCAGCCTTGCTACAAGATGATGTCCATAGATCATTCAGCTTGGTATATACAGCTAGTACAGCAAGGCCTTCTTTAATTAAGCTTTGGAAGAATAGAGGGTTCCTTTGCATCTCTTTTTCGCAACAGAGATGTTCCATGTAGAAACTAAAATGATGAAATGTAACCCGCATATATGCGTGAATTCAATTGAAAAGAGAAACTTTTCAATGATTAGCCCAGAACAGATTACTTGATAGCCAGCGAGTAGTATCCACGACGTTTCTGGGAACTGGTTCATTTGCTCACTTTTATTACGGGATGTTTTATAGCTAATTGATTTTCACCAATTTATCTGGATGTCTATTTGGAAGAGTATGCTGAAAGACATTCATTCTATGCTTGGTTAGTGCTTAATACACCTCTGTGATGCGACAATGATCATGGCAATTGCCAATTCAAGCACAATATATAAAGTGAAATGTACTGCCAATCGCATTGAATCTAATGCTATTGAAGGGATTATACGACCAATATTTATCGTTGCATATAAAATCACTCAGCATCATAGCGAAACGAATACCAAGATGTGGTGCTGACCTTCAGGCATGCCTATTATAGATGCTATTTGTTCTATCTCGCCATTTTTGGCAAGTTTCGGTCAAGGGTATTCTGAATTTGGCAGTTGACATTCAAACACACATTTAGGTGAGCTACTAATGCTACCACTGCTATACTTGATATGAGAGTATACAAGTTGATTTTTATTTTGATACAAGGATATCCGCAAAAAATGATGGCATATTATCTATCAGATGCAGAAGCAGAAGCAGATGCTGCCAAATCGCTCTTCTTGGAATCAAGTTCTTCATCCTCCTCTATCTCCTCTTCCTCCTCCGACTGCACTCTACTACTAGCACGACTACTTTCTACACTATCAGACATCAATCTATTACGGTTGCGGTATTTCCAGAGCTTGTCCACCACATCTTCAGCACCAAACACCCCACTGAAGCCGCGAATAAACTCGTGGCTCTTGTCTTCCCACAACAACATGGTATCATTGATGGCCGTCTTGATGGTCTTTCTCAAATCTTGAATCGACTTTTTGGTTTTGATCTTTCGCTCCTTGAGGAAGGAGATATTCAGCTCTTTAGCCGTTACACCTCTTTCTAAGTTTCTGCGCAAATAGGCGTCGTAATCACGGACAATGCGAGTGATGAGGTCGGATGTAGATATACCGTCTGTACGTTCTGTGGGAAAGAAGCGGCCTTGATCTTTGACAAATGCGTATACGTCGCCGGATTCTTTGCTTTGGTATGGCTCAGCGTCATGAGCCACATAGTCGATTTGGTGGCTATCAAGGAATTCTTGGTCGACAAACCAAGGTGCGTCAGGAATCACTTCATCCACCCATTTACAATGTCGAACTGCTTCGTATCTCTCTATATCTGTCATGACTGTTTTGCCTTTGCGCTTGTGAGTTTCTGCATCACTACACACTAGGATACAAGAGAGTGAATCAGCTATTTCTGCTACCAGATGTGATCATTTTTGCGTGCTGCACACATACCTCCAACCAATAAATAGACATTAGGAAATGCCTTTTTAGCCTGTTCCAGGGCTTTAGCGTGACCGAAATGAAACAAATCATAGATGCCTATTGTATCATGCCGTCGTTAAGCTTATTACTGCTGTGACATGTTTGCCTGCTGCTATATTTTACCATCGCAATAAATTCGGACAGGTCTGCCAATAGGAGGCTATGCAATATATGAACATGAGCAAAGGCAGGTCGGTAGCCATAACATCATGTATATACACACTTACAGGGTTGATCTTGAAGCCGTACTGCTCCTCAATTCCTTCGGGTAACGCAACGACGGCGTTGGCGTCAGACTCCTCTTCGCTGGTAGATGAAACAAAAGGACCCAAATGGCGCTGTCTCTTTGCCATAGGTATTAATCCATCCTTGGGCAAGCTGTGTGCATTGGAGAATGTGGGGAGAGGAGGCAGCGAGGTCTCTGTGTTGTCTTCATCTACACACGGCGCACGTTTGGTGAGTTGCTTGCTTGAGTGGGGGGCTACACGCATTTCATACCTGAAGCATCGCGAGAAGTGGGCTGATCATCGGGGCCATCAGAGATGCTTTCATCCTCCTCTATCTGTCTCTTTCTCTTTGATAGTCTGCGAGTTGAAGATGAGGCATGAGGCACAGCAAAGGAGCTCATATTGATAGAGTGTATAACGAAAGTGAAAAGAAGAAGAAAAAAAGACGAGTGAAACGCTAACGTTGGATGCAGCTCTCTATATGTGTAAACACGGTGCTGACTTTGGAACCGGGGCATCATTCATCATGAAATATCACCAAGCATATAAAATGGCATTTTATTGCGATTTGTTCTTTCTCATAGTAACAACAGACAAACTCTTTAAAATGGGGTCGTCCTGGGGCAGATTAGTCTCCAGCTGATCATGCAGCTCTTGAATGTAGTCAATGGCTGCTTGAAGGACGCTCAGTTTGTGGATGGGCTGTTGTACAGTCGTTGGAAATTGGGATTTACATGATGGGATCAGCGTCTTTAGCCTCTCGATTTTGTCGTTCATCTTTTCTCGTCTTCTCTTTTCTACAGCACTGTGCGATAGCCTTCTGTTGTTTTCTTTGGTGCTTGATTTGGAGGGGCTGGGTGTACGTGGGCTGGGTGGGGTAGATGTTGAGGATTGCAGTGGCTGTGGCTGCCAGTTCTGATATGGTGCTGGTATTGGCGGAGGAGCAATGTAGAAATGCACAATAGGTGGTGGCAGCTGGATGGGAGGCAATCCGCCGGGTCTCAGCATGTCTTCTGAAGGCGGATTTTGAGTGTGGTTGGTGGCAGTGGGAGGAGGTGTATTCATGTTTGTGTTGGAGATGAGAGATGAGCAAAAGAGAAGAAAAGAGTCGATTGATTAGAGATAAGAGGATAAATAAATAAGGGGAGGAGGAGGATACTTACTGGAGCAGACTTGTTTAGGCCTTCTTGGATCTCGCATTAGATATACATGGATCTAAGCATGACTCTATTCTACTCATTTATTGGGCCAATTTTGACATTGTGCACATGTGATGTGCCTTGGGCCAACTCTCGATCTGATTAGCGTGGACTTGACTAGTTGAATTGATTTGAAGACAATCCTTTTCCCACTTGTTGTATGACATGAAACGCCTGCCCATTTCCTTAAAATCTCTTTTTTAGGAATAATTGTTCAAGTACATAAAATGTTTGAAAGCAAGGGATCAAAGGGAGAGGCTCATTAAAAGAAGACTTGTCTGTAGTGGACTGATAGGTACTGAAGATTGAAGAACCTTACACTGCTTTGTTGATCAAACATTGCCAAGAAGATTGCCATATAGTAGTATTTAATTGCGGCTAATTGCATTGGCAACAAGAAATCCTGTTTTTTATTGACCAAGTACTCGTGTAACTCGTGGGCTGTATCTTCTCATCCAAATTGCTGAAAGTGTCACAACAAAACTCTAAAGCAATGCCTTCTTTCTGGAATATATCCATGGAAAATCATAGAAACAATGTTTGATAGATATTTGTTTTTACATTTTGACGGTACCTTGAAAAACGAAGAGCCTTTTGGAAGTAGTAAATTGTCATTTAGGCCACTTTTGATGAGCGCTTCTCTATTATTTGAGGTTACGGCCATTGAGACATTTGAAAAAACGGGATGCTAACAATTGTAAATCAGTCTTTGTCCTTCCTACCGACAACGGTGTCATGGATCAGGATTCAATTTTACTGCAATCAACGTACAGGGCACAAGAATGCAGAACAGAGGCCATTCTTTTTTGAGATCAGGAACGCAACCGTTTGACTTTCCTTCAGTGGAAAATACCGTAAAACTATAGCGATCGGCAATAGTATACTAGCAACTGTTATGCTGCTCATAAGAATAGAGGCCTGTCAAAACATAACTACCGAGATTGTCATGGTAGAGATCTTCAAAACGTAGCCATTTAGTAGGGCATTTACAACATCTACTTTCGTGTAAAATACCATGGTGGTATTAGTGGCCACAGAGCCAGAATCTGCAATTTTGAGAGGGTATCGGTCTAAGCTACACTCCGTCTGCCGCTATATGGATAAATTCTGGCAAGTACACTAAATGTATTTAAGACATGAACCTTACAGCAATATATTTTACCTCTTTACGCTTATATCCACAGCCAACGCAATGTCATCGCCACCCGCTGTATCTCTCTCGTGTTCTTGGCCCAATGGCACATCCGTCGATAACACTCAAGTTGATTCCTGGGAACTGAAAGCCTCTCGCAGAGCACTCAAAAACCTCAAGTCGTTGCTAGCTGGTCAGTCAATGCTCGATCTCATCAAGGATCAAATAGAAGAGGCAGACGCTTATTATAAAAATATCATTGAAAAGTCTAATGGTGAGTTCAAGGAATCTCGCATCGATCTCAGAGCAAAGGGGATTACATTGGTGCAATTTATGGCATGGTGGAGAGTGTGGATGGTCGAATTACAGCAGCCAGACATCAAGCAACAGGTCTTTATGGACACGATGGTCCCAGCTCACCCAGAGCACTATGCACTTCCTGCAAACAACGGCGGCATTGTCGAAACTATTGGCGAGCACATTGCGCGAGTTCATATTAAGCCATGTGCAAATCCTCCAAACTTTGTCAAAGCCTATGGTGATCCTTCGTATCAGCATCTCCCAGCCATTGGCACTCTAGAAGACGGCAGTGTTCTGCTCTACATTTTGCAAGAGATTAAAGATTTTGAAGAAGGCTGTGATTTCCGCTTACGACTCTTGTTCCCTGCTGCTGCCCCTCAAGTATTCTTTGATGAGCATGCTGAACATCTGGCTATTGAATTTAGAAGCTTCATCAAAACTGCCTTTGAATGGAATCAGAAACAGGCTACTGGACATTAGTTGTCATCTTGTTCTGCCTAATCTTTTGTAACTTCAATAAACTATAAGCCATGTACATGTTTGATGTGGCCCCTTACTGAACGCAACTCGCTGAACGTCTTTTTTACATGAGAGAAACTGCCATTGAAAGCTACGCTGACTTGAGCAGCGGCCAGTCTCCGCATAACTCAAAATTTTCAACTATATCCTAGTGGCGTACACTTTGCTTCTTTCAAATTAAAATTTATTTCATGTCAACATCACCGTACTACACCATTCTGAACCCACCATTGCCATCAAACCTCGTTCTTTCTGATGTTCGGATCAACAAGAAAATAGATATCAATCATGATAAGCAATTAAAAATGTTAAAAACCTACGTGGATCTATTTCAAGATCGCAAATCATTCTGGATTGAGGTTGCTGTACTCGACCGCCTTCATTACAAAAACTTGAATCAACAACGACCATTCCATCGATTTAAACGCTCCATGGAACTGCGACGACTATTGAAGCGATTGAAAGTTTTGCAAATTGACAAAGAGCTCGAGAGATTATACATTTCGTTCTGGGATGCTAAAAGGTATTTGTATGAACTGTCAAGGAGGATTGCATGTATTTACAGGGCCTCTTTCTAGCCTGGATAAATGTACATCAAAATGGAACTATATCCCTAGCAAAGAATCTATCCAATACACTCTCCACCGACTCATTGGAGCCGCATTACTACTAGATAAAGTAAGCGGCATATATAATGTGTGTTTGCTTTCAATAGCTAACATCTCCTTCCTCTAGATCAAAATTGCATTGATAGAAACTTACAGAGCAAATTCTACTCTGCTCAAACTGGAGCACTTTGTATCCCTTGCTATTGTCTATATGGGCATCTGTAGTAGACTGTACAAGCTATGTCACATTTGGGTGAATCAGATTGAAGAATGTTACCACATGTTATACACTTGGTCTGCTTGTTTCCCTAGTGGATTCAAGAACAAGGAGCAAAAGGCGTTTACGGCTGAGCACAACTTGGAATGCGATGCAGATACGCTCAAATCAGCCCGAACTCAATATGCTCAGAATGCATTAAAGACCAAATCATCGATACAACACAAGGTGCATTTGGAGACTTATTTAGCGAATCAATCTGTTGTTGATAAGGTAAAAAGCATACAGAAAGAGTATGGCATCAGCAATGCCAGCGATTCAGAGGACATTGGCGAGGAGATGATGGATTTCGAAGATCTAGGAGGTAAATATACACATGGTGTAAGTGGCATGTAATCTAACAGTGTTTGCAACAGAGGTGATTGAGCGATAAATTGCATTTTGCTTCTTTATTTCTAGTGATGTATAAATAAATCTAGTTGCTTTCACGGCCAAAGTTAAAGTACTATCATCAAGAGGTGTTGTTAGCAAATGAAAGTTATACGCTTATAGAATTAGTTACCTTTTCACGGAACAAAAAGTGGCCTGGTCTCTTGGGATCTTCAGTGCCCTTCTCCATGATTTCAGCCTTTTCAGCTTCAGAAACAACAGATTGCTCGACAGAGGCTGTTTCTTCCTTGTTCCAGTCTCTCACCTTTTCCATCGTGATCAAACGACGAGACCATTGGCCAAAGTTCTGCTCGCTGTTGGATATTAAGGTCATGCAAGGATGTTGGGGCACATCAGCATTTGAGTATTCGTCGACAACAGTGGGCAGCCAGTACACCAATCTTCCTCCCAACACTAAATTCTCGGCAGCAAAGTTCAATAAATCGATAAGCACCTCAGACATTTCATAAGGCTTTGTGGGTGGATAGTAATCTTCGCGCGTGTGCATTGGGATGCCATCATAAGTACGCATAGCAAGTTCTTTGCCATCATGTCTGCCCAATTTCTTGGCGCCAGCACGCACACCATATGGAGGATCAGTGACAATCGCATCCAACCATTGCTGAGATCTCCAGGGATTGTGACAGATATCGAACACGAGGGCGTCCAAAACACGGCCCTGTAAGTTGTATTGTTCAATGTTGGATTGTACTCCTGATTTGCCTTTTCCGCGAATTTGTCGTCCGTCAATATCTGAACCCAATGTGAACGAGCCAAAGTGAGCACAGGTAAACAAGAAACTACCTGTTCCCACAAATGGATCATACACAATTTTACCGGGAGCAGCTAATGCTTGGTTTGCCATCACTAATGATAATTCTGCGTCCATGGAAGTTGTGCCCAAATACTTTCTCTTCTTCAAATTGTACAGGTTGACCAAATCACGGCTGCCTGTGGCGATCAATCGTCCCATGTAGATGTGAATAGGTGCAGGTCTTTCTGTTCCATTTTCGAATCCGTAATCAGCTAAAACATGGAATTGAACCTCAGGATTCTTCATGTCAATGACGCCTTGGAAGCCAAGGTATGAGAAAGAGTTGATGATGGCAAGTTGATCCTTGTATGTGATGGTAGATCCAAATGCTGATACAACAAATTTGAATGAACATGTCATATAGTCGTTCCATCTATCGCTTGTCTTTTTCACTTGTTCGTGGACTTGCTCGTATGTCTCTCCATCTCCCCAGAGTTCGTAGATGTTTCTGATTTGATTGCGTTAGTAGGATCATCATACAAATGTGGTTGACGCTATTTACTTGATCAAGATGGCTCTTTTGATGAGCTTTTGTGCCTCTTCTGTGGAATCAAGCTCGACTTTGAAAAAAGGGTTCTGTTGGCAAACATTAGTGAAATGCTTATCGACAACTTTCTGTTACTTACATCCAATTTGTACTCTTCCTTGTTGTATTTCACATTGACTTTCTCTAATTTTGCGAGCGACAAAAATTCAGGAAGTCTAAACTCATCATGAGACTATAATCGTCGAGTCAGTAATCTGATGCAGTCAACTGATCTTGGCCTGTTTACCTGAGCAAACTGAATCAAAAAGGTTGGCATAATGTAGATATGATTTTATTCAACTGATTGAAAAATTGTTTTACTCTAATTGACAGTTGAGTTTGCTACTCTAGCGGATATCCAAGCTTTTTTCTTTTCAATAAGCCACCTTCTGTATGATGATTGCGAAACCTGCAAATGGAAAAATAGGGTTTCACCAAACATTGCAACAGGAACCTGATGCCGAAAGTGGATTGCCATGGGAACACAGACTTTTGTTGTCATGGAAACTGCCAATAATCCATGCAGATGTTTCCTTTTTGTTGCTAGTGCTTGCATTTAAATCAAGATTCATGCAAATGAAGCGCTCTATCGATTCCTTCTCTGTATATATACATGGCGCCTCTCTTTTTCTAAACCTTTACATCACGTGTATGAATCATATCTTCGGGAATACTCCTTTTCCTTCCAATGAAAGACAGCATGAATTGATCAGGCCTCTTTTTTGAGAAGGAGAAGTGGGATTAAAAAACCACCGAGTTTCTTTTTTGCGACTTTTCTCTTTCCCATCTTTCTGTTCATATTACACAAAATCAAAGTAATCTCTAAACAATGGCATCTTGGTGTAATTACTCTTTGAAAAAGAACAATCAATGAATGGCTGATTGACTCGTTATCTCTCTATAGTCTCTCAAATCACAAGCACCGTGACAAACATTGCTGGTCTTACTGAAGAAGGATCTGTAAAGACACCAGGTGACACAGCTAAAGATGGTCAATATTATAGCGAGTTGGTAGGAAAGGATTACGAATGGGCTTGTGCCTCTGGCTCAGCAACAGAAAACCAAATCTTTTACATGACAACCAAAACTGGTGGTTTTATTTTTGTTCAGCTCATTTACTCTGCCATTGGGTAAGTTCAAATGTTGGAAGCATGAAAATATCTGGCATTAATCGCAAAACATAGTCTCTGGAAACCCACTGTGTCGTTCACCTGTCGTTTCTATGACCCTACTTCAAGCACAAACAGGTTCAAGAACTTTAATCAAGCATCTGAATTTACACTTTCCGAGGATCGCCGCTCTGTAAAGACAGAATTCTTCAACATCACATTAGACCCTACCTTGTCCAAGTTCAAGATCTCTATCACTCACCCAGACTTGATTGTCGATTTGGATTATGCACGCATCGATAAGGGCTTCAAAGTAGGAGAAGGTAAAACTTATCTGGGCGGTAATGATCAATCATCTGCTGCTGGTATCGTATCACACAAGTTTTGGCCCCGTTGCTCTGCTAAAGGTACCATCATTATCGAAAAGCAATTCTATGAAGTGGATGCCCATGGCATGTTTATCCATGCTATCCAAGGTATGCAGCCTCAACTGATTGCTTCTAAATGGAACTTTGTGGATTTCCAAGCTGAGGATGCGGCACTTTCCATGATGCAATTCACGACAACAAAACAATACGGTGGCGTCGAAGTCAACCAAGGATCTATTGTTCTGCACGATAAATTGATTAGTGTTTGCATTGAAAACAATGTTGAGATGTTGGATCTCAAAAAGGATGATGAAACCGAGTATGATATCCCTCAGCGTGTCAAATTAACTTGGAAGGGAAAGACGCTCAAGGAGAAGGAAACGGATGAGGTCAAGGATGTCTCTGTGGTCATGATTGTCAACTTGAAAAACTTGATTGATAAAATTGATATTCTCTCTGAAATCCCCTGGTTCCTCAAAAAGCTCGTTCAGACATTTGTTGTGAAGCCTTACATCTATCAATGGATTGACGATGCTACAGCCGAGATTACTGTTGGTGACGAGAAGTTTGAGTGCCCTGGAAGATGCTATCAAGAACTCGTTTTTGTCTCGGCCTTTTAGCATGCCTTCGTATGAAAACCAATACTAATTAGAATCTTTACACCTCATACCTCTAATAAAAATTTATATAATATATTGTGGATTTTTCCGTTTTTTTAACGCATCATCGAACGATAATCTTTTGATAATGGCGTTCATGCGAACACTATACTATACATTACACAAAGTAACCTAATGTTTTTTCTCCTCTAAAAAAAAGCTGAACACTATCATTTTAGCCCAACGAATTAACAGATGTTAGCCCAAAAACATTTGCAGATACCTTCACAATTCACATTGACAATAAGACGATTATAAAAGTGTTTGAATTTGCCCAACTATTAGATCTGTAGGTAATAGGTCTGGTAACTTTGAGCATCTACCATCACTTATAGAACGCCGAATTGTTTCACTAAATTTGATGTTAAAGGATGGTATGTTCACTTTGAGACAGATTTCGCATTCGTTCTTTGGGTCTACAGTCTTTTTGAGCAATATTCTTGTAGTTTGAAAAGGAATCAGGCTATGCAAAGCAAAATCATTATGCAATGCGTCAAAGAGAAAGTATTATACTATGTTTGGAAAAATATGGACTTCTACTTGATTGCTCCACACGTACAACTAAAAATTGTTCTCATAAAACTTCTGGAAGTTTGGTTTGCAGAACAGTTAATATCTTGAACAATCAAAAAAAACAGAATTGACGAGGCAACCTTCTACCGTCTACATGCACTACTTTTCATAAAAGTGATAAAAATATAGCAGCAGTCCGTTTCGATCAGACGACCTCAGGGTTATGAGCCCTGCGCGCTTCCTGCTGCGCCATGCTGCTATTTGATGTTTTGATAAGCGTATTGTTTGATATGATTTGATAATTTTACTTGTGCTTACTTCTTCTTCGATTCACTACAGCCCTGAGTAGTCTTCAGTCGTATCAAGGAACCGTAATACGCCTTGACAAGAAAATAGATAATAGATGTTGCCGATATGTATGTTTGTGCGACATGGTGAGCCGTATAGTCTGGCTACAAGTGTTGTGCAGCTTAGACATTTGATGCTTTTATAGGTGATGAGGTAGATTGATAAGACATGGTTATTTATTACGTTAATCTCAAAGAAAATGTTGGTATGATATACAGTATGCTTTTTACACATCCAAAAAAATAAAGGGCATGTTTAATACGGCCATAAATCGTGAAGACTTAAAGAGATTGTTTGTTGTTGTTCATCCAGTTACTATATCAGGAGATGTATCGTGTATGAACGCATCAAGAAGCAGCTCAAACTGGAAATTTAAACCGGGAGTTGATGCAATTTCTCCATTCTTTCCCTTTCTTCTCTTTTCTTCTAAGATTTAAAAAGGTATGTAAGATGTAAATATCCTACTAAATGATTGAAAGACATTCGTATTAACTTGGCATAGTGTTACATCCTCGCAAGGTCTCTACTTGTGCAAAAGACTTTCTTTTTTCTTGCTTGTCTTCTCTTTTTCATGATGGCTTGCCTGGCATAATACTCTACATGATGTAACTGGTAAGGCGGATTCTGCTCACTTAAAAACAAATGCCTCATTATCCTGTCTTTAATGCTTTTTATAGTGAATAATCCCTGTCCATGCCATCTTTTTGTTGCTTTACACTGCTCATTTGCGTTTGATCTGCTGCTTGCCATCTGTCTCTATCCACCTCTTTCTTCTCCTTTGTCGCGTTTGTGATGGTTCTTCAATACAGATCCAAAGTTTTGACACCAAATCATTTGAAGGTAAAGTGCTCTACTGTTGATATCCTATCGTCACTGTGAAAACTAAAACCATGTGTAAACACGACTAGATGGGATCCACATGGACTAAATTTGCTACTGATGCTACTTCTGCTTTGAGTTTCTCGTGACAAAGGCACCAAAGATCAATGAATAGGTATTTCTTCTGAAGTATCTCATCTCAATCTCTTGTCTAAATCATGTTTGTTTTGTAGGAGGATACATACCCTGCCATCTTCTAAAATCGCTACCACTGCAATGTATCCTTTGATCAAGGCCCCATCTTAGCATCCACTACTGCCCTCTCCCTTGCTGGTCTCATCCTCATCATTCTATCTCTCTGTAGCATATTGCTGTAGTATATGTCGATTGTACTGCCGTATCGACGCACAAGATCCCTGGATTATCTTCAAGCTGTACATTTTGCATGCTAATTATTGCATTTCGTAAGATTCCATTGTATCATTAACCTCATTATTGTGCAAAATTCCTATAAATAAACGAAATCCACGCCATTTACATCCTATGCATCGTATAAATTTACCAATCGTATTGAAAGATCTACATCCAAGATCAAATTACAAACCAATAAACAAACTGAAAGTGAGCAAATAATGGTAGAAATGTCCAATAAGCAATGGAATGGAATGAATCATTACAAGAACAATCCAATGAATGCAAAGAATCATTCGCAATACCAGTGATCATAGATGAGGTTAAGCCAATGAAACAGAAAAGAAGGAACCATAGAACGGCCATAATATGACCATAAAATGGCAAAAATAGGGAAAGATTCTGATAACATACTGTAGTAGAATGACCATCCTAGAAGATGCAAGGACGACCCTAATGTGACAGTCTTCAGGGTCATATTAGGGCGTCTTCGGGTACTCACAGGGCTGTAGTGGTCACGTGTGCCCTTCACGTGATGTTCTGTAGTCTGTCTTGTCAATTAAATTTACGAGTAAAAAAGACTTACATTTATATTCTTCAATAAACATTAACTTCTTTGTACTACAGTATATACTATCTCTTACTACCACATTTATATATTTGTTCCTTACAGACATCCTATCTATTCATAATAACTAAAGTACCTACTAATAGCCTCTGGCTATAAGTACATAACGGTTATGACATTTGTCAGATGCTAGTATATACTAGAAATACTATATCAATCTGAGATCTAATCCTTTTTTTTTGCAGCACGCTGACGCGCCGACTGTAAGCTGCCTTGTATTAGCCTATAAGCAATATTTACTGCATTGTATCCGTTCGATATTTGCCGTACGAAGCAGAAGCTTTTTGGAGGAATAAACAGGCAATTTTGTAATTTTTGAGATTTGCTTATGACCTGAATGTTATTATTTGGCTAATATTGCCCGATTGGTTTTAATTGGGGCTTGACAATAATAAATAAGTAAGATAAAAGTATGAGTTTCTGCATCTCTCTCTTTTTCGGTAGTCGGAAATTATAGAAACATACTAAATCAGATTTGTCCATTTATATCAAGAGAGCCGCCATTGGAGAAAGCCCGAAAAAAAATGGGAATAACAAATAACTGCTATATTATCGGTAACATAGCAGTTAATTGAAACAGCGGTGATTGACTCTAAGCTCTAGACCCATTTATTATGTAAAGACACTTAAGACAAGCATAAAAGCAAAATGTAGAAGTACCACGCCCTGTTGGCAGTAGGCTATTACTGCCCGACTAATTATACTGTATATATATTGTCGAGTGTAACGTTTCTCCAAGTAAAGGCTCTGTAATAGTCTGGTGCAAAATTCTACAAGGAAGGCTATCATCGTCTAACCAAACCATGGCTTTACTGCTTTTTTTATGCTCTATACACTCATAAAAAGTCACGCTACAGGTTGTATATAGCGCTTCACATAGAAGAGGCTTCAACTGAATTTATTTGACAAGCTTGCAATTTTCATCTAGAGTGTAATCTATTAATATATGGAGTGTACTATTTTTTAATAAGAATAGACTGAATTTCACCACCTTCAGGATGGAGAGAAATTCTAGGAGTTTGAAGAAATGTTTCATGAGGCTATATAAACGTATTGAAAAATTAATCTCCCATCATTCAATTTCTCTCACCCTTAGCTCTGCTCTATGATGACAAATTTGCGTTTTTCATCTGGAGTGTAACATTTGTATGTCTGGAGTGTAACTCTCTTTATATAGAAAAGACTGAATTTCACCACCTTCAGGCTACGGAGAAATTCTAGGCTTTTGGGAAAATGCTTTCTAAGGCGATATAAACGTATTAGACAATTAATCTCCCAACATTCAATTTCTCTCACCTTTAGCTCTGCCCTATGATGACAAATTTGCGTTTTTCATGTAGAGTGTAACTTTGGATATCTGGAGTGTAACATGTCTTCATAAGAACAGAGCGACTTTCACCGCCTTCAGGCGACGGAGAAGTTCTAGGATTTTGGGGAAATGTTTTCTGAGGCTACATCAACGTATTAAAAAATTAATCTCCCATCATTCAATTTCTCTCACCCCTAGCTCTGCTCTCTGATGACAAATTTGCGTTTTTCATGTAGAGTGTAACCTTTAGATATCTGGAGTGTAACTCTCTTTAATAAGAATAGACGGCATTTCACCATCTTTAGGATGAGGAGAAATTCTAGGATTTTGGCAGAATGTTCTCTAAACTTATATAAACGAATTAAATAATTAATCTGCCCACATTCAATTTCTCGTAGCCTTGGCTTCCATCTCTGATGACAAACTTGCGTTTTTCATCTGGAGTGTAACATTTGCTAATATGGAGTGTAACACTATTTCAAAAGAATAAACTGAATTTCACCACCTTCAGGCTACGGAGAAATTCTAGGCTTTTGGGAAAATGTTTTCTGAGGCCGTATAACCGTATTAAAAAAGTAATCTCCCATCATTCAATATCTCTCACTCTTAGCTCTGCTGTCTGATTACAAATTTGCGTTTGTCATGTAGAGTGTAACTCTCAAATATATGGAGTGTAACCGCTTCATATAGAAAAGACTGAATTTGACCACCTTTAGGCTAGGGAGAAATTCTAGGATTTTGGGAAAAGGCTTTTGGAGGCCATACAAACGTATTAAAAAATTAACCTCCCATTATTCAATGTCTCTCACCCTTAGCACTGCTCTGATGACAAACTTGCGTTTTCATCTGGAGTGTAACTCTCAAATATATGGAGTGTAACCGCTTCATAAGAATAGACTGAATTTCACCACCTTCAGGCTAGGGGGGAATTTTAGGATTTTGGGGAAATGTTTTCTGAGACTATAGAAATTCATTAGACAACTAATCTCCTAAAATTTTATTTCTCTTAGCCTTAGCTCTGCCCTTCCGCAATAAATATATATTAAGAAATGTTACACTCCAGACATTAGATTGTTACACTCTACATGAAAAACGGAAATTTGTCATCAGAAGACAAAGCTGAGGGTGAGAGAAATTGAATGATGGAAGGTTAATTGTCTAACACAATTATATAGCCTTAAAAAGCATTTCCCCAAAATTGTAGAATTTCCCCCTAGTCTGAAGGTGGTAAAATTCAGTCTATTCTTATGAAGCGGTTACACTCCATATATTTGAGAGTTACACTCCAGATGAAAAACGCAAGTTTGTCATCAGAGGGCAGAGCTAAGGGTGAGAGGAATTGAATGATGAGAGATTAATTGTACAATAAATTTATACAGCCTCAGGAAACATTTTCCCAAAATCCTGAAACTTCTCTCTTTCCTAAAGGTGGTGAAATTCAGTCTTTTCTTATGAAGCAGTGTTACACTCCAGATTTTTAGATGTTACACTCTACATGAAAAACGCAAATTTGTCATCAGAGAGCAGAGCTGAGGGTGAGAGAAATTGAATGATGTGAGATTAATTTTTTAATACGTTTATATAGCCTCAGGAAACATTTCGCCAAAATCCTAGAATTTCTCCCCATCCTGAAGGTGGTGAAAGTCGGTCTTTTCTTATGAAACAGTGTTACACTCCAGATATACAAATGTTACACTCCAGATGAAAAACGCAAATTTGTCATCAGAGAGCAGAGCTAAGGGTGAGAGAAATTGAATGATGGGAGATTAATTTTTCAATACGTTTATATAGCCTTAGGAAACATTTCGTCAAAATCCTAGAATTTCTCCGTAGCCTGAAGGTGGTGAAATTCAGTTTATTTTTCTGAAATAGTGTTACACTCCAGATATTTAGATGTTACACTCTACATGAAAAACGCAAATTTGTCATCAGAGAGCAGAGCCAAGGGTGAGAGAAATTGAATGTTCGGAGATTAATCGTCTAATAAATTTATATAGCCTCCAAAAACATTTTCTTAAAATCCTAGAATTTCTCCCCATCGTGAAGGTGATGAACTTCAGTCTTTTCTTATAAAATGCGTTACACTCCAGATACTTAAAGGTTACACTCTATACGAAAAACGCAAGTTGGTCACCACAAGAGGGAGTTAAGCTTGAGAGAAATTGAATGTTGGAAAGTTTGCTGTTGCATTAGTTTGTAGAAGCGTAGGCAGCATTCTCTCATAATCCTAAAATTTCTCCACATCCTGAAGGCGGTGAAATTCAGCCTATTCTTATTAAGAGATGTTACACTCCATATACTAAAAGATTACACTCCAGATGAAAATTGCAAGCTTGTCAAATAAATTGAGTTGAAGCCTCTTCTGTGAAGCGCTATACAACCTGTAGCGTGACTTTCTATGAGTGTATACGGCATAAAAAACGCAGTTAAGCCATGGTTTGGTTGGACAATAGCCTTCCTTGAAGAATTTTGCACTAGATTATTGAAGAGCCTTCACTTGGAACATTACGCTCCACTATATATAAATGTCTGCAGGCTGACAACAGCTTTCTTGAATATCATTTGTCTGGCTTCGGTAAGTATTAAGATATTGCACAGGGTCCCACTTATAATACCCGATGGATCGCAAAACAATTTCCTACCTGAAATATTGACAATTGGCTCAAATATGGTCTCACTATTTTAAGAAATTAGGCACGATCCACTACGTGAATACCCAACAAGCCATGCATATCATTAGATTTGCCTTGAAAAGTACTCAGGGAGACATTAAAAGTACCAAGCGTCATAGCTAGACAGAAGTGGTTCAATTCCTGACATATGTCAAAAGTAGTTCAAAAATGCATCCAGTACTACACATCTGGGCTTAAAACTACCCACAGCGTAATTTTATATTAGGGATATTTTTTTTGCTCATATTAAAGCGAAAAATATAGATAAATGTGTGGGACAAAAATGAAAAGATACGCAATAATGTCATAATTGCGCCTGTGGAATAAAAAATAGGTTGCATAGGCCGGAAAAGCAGAAAAAACAATTTTTCTGGTTTTTAAATAAGTAAATGTACCACTTTTTTTGGATATACAATTGATAAATATTAATCTTTTTGAGGCGTATTTCTACCGTAAGGTACAGAAGCCCTTTATGAATCGAGGTTGACAATCGCTGTTCAAACTGTAAAATCCTCTACTCAAAGTGTGGGAATAAACGGCATTTTAAAGCTTTTGGAAGATGATTTATTTATAACGTATATATAGAGATGATATTTTTTGATAGGATTGTGGGCGGTATCTAGCTACACTACGTTGTAAAAGGGGGTACGCCAGACTTCCAGGTGAGCAGGAAAGAAACAGTTTATACCTGTTTTGGATTCGTTAAAGCTTACTCAATTATCGACAGCTGCTCTGAATTCAATACATCATCTTCGCGCCAATGAAATCAGATGCTAAAAAAGCAACTTGCATAAACTTGATTTCGCCTACTACTGCAAAGGCTGACCAGAATATTGCAAAATGTAAAAAAAAAATATTGCCCAGAAATACTGTCGAGAATTGTAGCTTCCGAATGGTATTATGCGATATGTCGATGCTTTCAACATCCAATTCCGAGATATGGATATATGACAATGTTTCACCTTTGATTGTGAAATCAATTGATAATGGATTTAATTTTTTTTAAAGCAGATGCTAAAAGGAGATATTCCTCTACATATTTTTTGTCTAACAACGGAGACTGTAGACGTTTTTGATTTAGAGATATAAGGCTTTAAAGGTGGGTAAGAGAAATATCTTAAATTTAAGCTACGTAACACTTCATGCAATGTAGCTGCTGTGAAGCCGAAATTCTTTGCTGCCTCATTGTGCAATGTAGCTGCGAAGTCTAAATTTTTTGCGGCCTCTTTACATCACAACATACAGCGAAACAAGTTCGAGAAAGATTATACTCTTTGAGTTAACAAGGTTTCTTATCAGAATGTAGCATACTAAGACAGGCATAAGACCACTTGTAGAAATACGCCCTGCTGGCAGTAAATTATTACTGCCCGACTAATTTTGAATTTCGAGCTTTGGGTTCTGGCATATCCTGACATAGAGTTTTTTATATGCACGCCAGAGCTTTGAGACTATCATGTCCCTAAAACAGTTTTTTGCCCTAACTTTGAATCTGCAAACCATTTTCTTGTAGGTAGCATATAACCTGAAAAACAAGAGATTTGAGATGTTTTTGAGATGTGAGGCTATTATGCTACTAGCAAAAGTTTTTTAATATGGCATGAATGCCTAAGCTTTATAGCCAAATCAATAGAGGTGCACGTTTTTGACTAGGAAGGGGTTTAGCCTAGGGTCGTAATAGATGATTTGAGCGAGTAATGATCAAAAAGGGTGCACATGCGTGATTTTTGAAGGGCTGTGGACACGAGTTTTACTAAGTGAATGCAAGTAGCGTAGAGCTTAACTATTGTTTGCCATTCAAATCTCTATCGGATGGTATAGGTTTTATATAGGTATTCCGAGTTTTGTCTGTAATCCTCTGCTTGAGGGACACGAAATTTCACATTTTGAGCGGATCCGTGAAGGGAATGCATATGTGGTACTCAAAACTGTTGGATCATGATAAATACAATGTGCAGCTATCGAATCGTTCTTGTCTCATGTCAATCCGATAAGTTTTCGTTGAGATATCGTCAAAAAGGGGTTCATGGAAAATCACCAGATTTGGGACCAAATCTGCCTGTACTAGCAAGGGAAAAATTTGTGTGGTATTTTCAAAACACGACAAAATTTTTGATTTCTCATGCTATAGTCATGCTAGAGCTACAAGCCAGGTACCGTTCAAAAGGTAATTTTTTGCCCTACATGACAAATGCAATCAAAGATATAGTCGATATGATAGAAACATGTTAATTCTTGAAAAACCTTCAAAACAACACCCCTGAAAATCACCTGAGTAATGGAAACCAAGACACTTGATATGGGTATCATTGAATTCTCCTTTTCATTCTGTCCAGAAAACATATAAGACTAAAGGGGTGTTTACTATCAACTATCATCCAATTTTGAGATTCATGGATTTCAGAATCGATTTTGGATCAGTTGTAAATACCAAATTTTCAAACACCGCCTAGTTATATTACAGACCTTATGAATTTTATAGGTCATTTTGGAGAATAGAGTGGTGGCAAAATGTCATATCAACTTGCAGTTTTCAAGGTATCCATGGATACCTGACATGTTAATGCACCACCTGTCGAGTTTTGAGAGCTGTAGCTTATTTTCTTCCATTCCATGTCGTTTCCCCAATTTAAGGTACGCATTTTCCCCCGCTTAAAAATGAGACTTTGCATGTCGAATACGTTAGGAACAAGGCCTTTCCGATACTTGAACTAGCCTGTAAAAAGTCAGTTTCTTGCGAATTTTTTTTGTTTACTTTAAGTTTCTTCTTCTTCTTCGTGGTCGCAATGCCGTCTCCATATATTATTTTCAAACCCGGAGTTACAAATACGTGCTATAGCTCAAGGATGGATTTTCCATCTTTGGCCCAAAGGGTTGTAAGTTCGAATCTCTGCAATCGCACTATTAATGGGGTTTTCTTTACGTGAGATGTTGAAGGTCATAGTTGTCTGGCCCAATTTTGACTACATTGCTGAATAATTATAAATGTATCGATTTTGAAACGCAAAAATTGCATTTTTTGCATTCTTGAAACCGAATTATTGCATTGCTTTTAGTACTTTTATAGGCCTAAGTGTCAGGTACACTAAACTCGTCAAGTGTATCTTTGAAATTTAGGGCAATATTTAAAATCGACCCTTTTACAAATGATGAAAATCGTTTCTACTCTGTTATAGTAGGCTCTAATATGAAGCTATTACTCTAAAGCTATATCATCTTTATTCACAATCACACTTACAGTATATCGTAAATTAAGTACATGAAGCCAATGTTTGTTGCAAGAAGATGTCCTGATTTCATGGCTGAAAGCTCTTGCGCTGAGTATCTTTTAGACGTTATAAGCTATACTCACATGCTACGCTTTTTGCAAGGCTCAACTTGCTCTTACTTAACTTGATGGAGTTGAGCTCTTCTGTTGCTCGAAGTATGTTGATAAGCCATAAACATATACTATTGATTTGCCATTCATATTGTTCTAAAGAGCACGCAGGTACCCCAACACTTTATTAGTTTTATAGACATCATATCATATCATTGAGGCCCTATAAAGGCTAGCACTACATACTTGATTACAACCATCACTGAAATTTACATTCGCAGATGAGTGCTGTTATTATTAATGACGTTTTTTGAAATCTCCTACTTGGCAGTTAACGTTACTACTTTTAAGAGTCATAGTTAAATTTCCTAAAGTTTAAGGTTGTTGTAGATCACTATATGAAACATCATCATGCCCATAAATGATCGATTCCGTTATTGTGATCCTCAACATTGGTTAGCACAGAGTAAATAAACATTCAGCATACTTTATTAAGAAATTTCGATTGCATCTGCTTGTCTTTTAGCTTCAATATGATATAAATACATGCAAATTTTCAAGTGTCAACTTGATTTGATCGTTTCTTAGCATCATCAAGTATTTTGTATTCAATGTCTAATATCGATATCAAAAATGGTGTTACCACCTCAAATGATAAATTCTTACGGTTTTTGCGCAAAAACAACCTTGCAAGAACGCAGCAAGACGATACCAGCTTACAATCCACACCCTCAGCACCGACAACAGCAGCAGCAGCTATTATTCCCGGTATTCAATTCGAATTAAAGACATACCCTCAAGCTTGGATTGCGCTACTTTTGCTTATATTGCTACGTACAGCCGTCAGTGTATTTCAATTCACTTTCAGCGTTGTCCCAGGGATCACTAGCGAATATTTTGGTGTATCACTGTCAGCTGTCAATTGGCTTGCCAATGTTCAATGCATCGTTTATGTGTTTATGAGCTTTTTCACCGGCATCATTTTCGAAAAACTTGGCGTCAAAAGATCTGTAATTTATATTTTTTAAAATGTGATATGGAGACTTTAATGTTCTAAGCGTTCTTCAATTACTTATTTCTATTGATTCTAGATCATGGCCTCGGGATTTTTATGTGCTTTAGGTTGTGCCATTCGATGTATTGCTGCAAAAACAAACCCGCCTTCATTTATTTTGACCATGGTGGGACAAGTTGTCGGAGGCACAGCAGCTCCATTGGCTCTGAACATAATGACAATGGTAAATTTACATTCAGGACGCATGATTCAGGACGCAAGAAGCTTACTTGATCTCGCTCAATAGTTTACATCGACTTGGTTCACAGACAATTTGCGCGCAACAGCTGGCATGTTTGTAGGTAAGAGAATGTGTATTCAAGTGCCGTATTGCTCTTTATCTTACATCTTTATGTAACAGCTTCAAATTATGGTGCTATTCTCGTCATGTTTGTGATTCCTACCATTACATTGGATGCCACTTACATTCCTATGGTGGTAAGAGCAGTGCATGACAGCTACAATGTGATTTTGCACTAAAATATCATTTTGACAGCTCAACTTGGTTGCGGGTTTTGCAGCAGCGATATTCCTGCCCTTGTTATTCATGCCAAATCAACCTCCAACACCGCCTACTCGGGTTCAGGAGACTGACCGCCCGTCTTTCTTTGACGGCTTGCGTATTCTCTCAAAAAACCTCAACTTTTGGATACTATTTCTCATTCAAAGCCTCAATGTAGGACTGAGCATCGCATTCTGCACACTTTATGCACAAATACTAGCACCTCATGGCTATACAAATGCTCAGGCAGGTCAATTGAATGCACTCGCCTTCTTTGCCGGTACTTTAGGATGCTGTAATGTCTTGCTCTTCAATCATAATGACATATAAACTAAATTTCCTCTCACTCCAATATACAGCCATCTCTGGACCCGTATTAGATTTGACCAAGCAACACAAATTATTTCTCAAACTGATCGCGCCTATGGTATTTGTCACAGATATTGCTTTTATTTTTATGGGTAGGAAAATCACGATGATTGTATATACTGATTTGACATGGTTCACTAAACAGCTTCTTACATAGTGCGTAAAGACTCTTATGCAGCAGTGCTGTTTGTTACAACGTTGAACCAATTCTTTTTGTCATTTTTGGTGCCAGTAGTCATTGAGCTCGGTTCAGAAAGTAAGATGGTGTACGTAGATATGACAGATTTTGGATAATAACACATGGTCATCATAGCATCATTTCCTGTGGCAGAAGCGACCACTAATTCATTACTATGGCAAGGCGCACAATTATTCGGATTCATCTTTGTCATCATCATGGACTCGACACGTAATAAGCTTGACAACACCATGACAAACGCACTTGTTTTCCAAGCCATTGTAGCAGGTGTTGTTATGCTCTTATCATTTGTCTTTCATGGAAAAATGGCTAGATCAGAAGCAAGTGCGTGGGAGCAGAAGGTCATTGAGAGATTAACGGAAACTAAAGATGATCTTATGCAACAACATCAATTACCCAAGGCACTTTCATCTGTGATGGGTGTCACTCTTTCGGATGATAACAGGTCATATGATGAATCAAACACTACAGTGCTCTTAAAAGAAAGGCATTCTATTAGCAGGCAGATTGAATAAATATATATATGTGGGAATTACTTGAATTGCGAGATGGCTTTTAGTTCAATCCTCATTGGTGATTTATATATATGTTTACCAAATGCACGAATATATATGGTTTGGATGCATCAAATGGATTCTTTTCCCTTGAACTCACCGTTTGAATAAGTACTACAAGAGAAGCAAAAAACAACATTTTAAGAGAGCCCCTGGCCCCTTTATATATATATATATATACAACTAATTCAAATGTGAAGAGATGAACATCTTTTTTAATGACTGTAGCACAAGGCATCGGAAAAGTGTAGGCAAATGTGTATGTTTATTCGGTTCCTTGATTTTGTTTACAAAGTATTTCTACAGTCTGGAAGCAACAAGGCTAATTTTAGAACCTTGTACAAGATTCATCATTCTCAAAAAACCAGATTCTCTCAAACCAGATTCTCTCAAACCAGCTGCATATTCATACAATATTACTCAAATTTGATTGTTATTACATGTTGTAAACTCTCATTCGGCATGTATCCGCGCTCATGCTCTGAACAGGGCGCGCATTTGCAGCATTTAAAGCGTTCAAAAAAAGATAAACCATCTATAATTTGGTAGCGTATCACATACAATTGGTGCTACATCTTGCAAACCTCTGTTTAAATACAATTGTTTACATCAATTCTTTATCAAGCATTTTGCAACAGCAAGAGCCGGCAATCTTCCCCGAGGCTTAGAGGTGATATTATAGTCACATCAAGTTTGGATGTATATGCCACGAAGAGAAGGTGGATGTACTCGCTCTGAATCACAGTTTCCGAATAGTAGTCTGAGAGGGATCCATTCCAGGAACCTGATAAAGTTGGTTACCGTTTACGTCCCGGTGGTGCTGATCAAACGCATCGAAGCTATCATTGATGTATTTTTTCATGTTCTGAATTTCAAGATGATGAGAATTCATTTCAAGATGCTTACAAGATGTGAAGGATTTACCGCACGACCATTGTAGCCATTAGCGTTGAGACCAGTGACCTCTCGGTATGCATGACTCCAGAAACTAGTGATAGTGATGCTTGGAAAAAGCAAATTGCTCTTTGAATCTTGTTTGACCAGTGCCAATTGATCAATTGATTGATATACTACATAATAAAGAGGTGGCAAATCAGAAACTAGGAAGAATATCAGACAGAAAGAGTTTATGTCTTGCATGATTTGAATTGCAGTGTTTATTCAATTTGATCCTCTCATCATTGTTCTGTTGCCCGTGCTGCCAATCTTTGCTGATACGGTCGAAGCATCCTACCAGTTGCCAACAAGCTAATTGCCAGCAGAACGATGTTGATCGCAAGAAATATGCAGCCGGAAGCTGAAATCAGTTACCGGAAGACAAGGTTCAGGCAATCCGAAATTTAATAAACATGTGTAACTGTGAGGAATGCTCACGACGAACAGGAATACTACATGGATTGAAAATGTAAAACTGAAAGAGAACATTTTGGCAAGAAGAGGCCAATTCGGGGCTGATTCCGTCTTTTCCGTTCTTTTTCCTTCTCTTTCTTTCTCTAAGACTCTCTTTTCTCGACGCTGTTCTTTGCTTTATCATCATATTTCAATATGCTCTCATTCAAGAAATCCTACACGGAAAATGCAGCGATGATCGACGATAAAACCTTGTCCAGAAAAGGGTAATTTCGACACATAAATAATAAACAAACGGAAAATTGAACGAGAGACTATAGATTATTTGCGAGATGCTGTAGAAAATTATCATCCATCTTTCTTACAAAGCAACCCAAACCAACGAGTAAAGGTATCTACCCCCCCCCTCTCTCTCTGATGTAAAAGTATACTCCACTGATACAAACTTGCAGCGAAAAAAGACACATCCAACAAACAAATTGAGAATAATGATGCTGGCATGATTATCCAACCTATTCACATCAAACAAGACGATTGGAAGCTATCTCTTTTAACGGAATTGAACCTACTACATCATGACGAGCACAGAGATATGAACATAGACCAGCAGCAAATGTGCATTGTGAATTCGTGTCAACCCATGGAGAGGAAGCAAGATTTGGTCAAACAGAAATTGGACATTGCAGCGGCGAGAAGAAACGAGATCAAGGAAATCAGACTAAGAGAGCAGATGGATACTGCGCTGTTTGAGACGATGCGACTGTTGAGACAGCAAGAGTTTGAAAAGGAGAACAGCAATTATCTATCAAGAAGACCCTCATTACCTATGTGCCAGTTGTAGGCCAAGGGATGCCATGTGGTGAATGTAGCTCTCCGTTGCAGATCAGCAACGACAGAAGGGTCTAGATGAAACATATATTATTATTACATGTACTATGTTTGTTAAAATATACAAAGTAAATAAGGATTCTGGTTGGAATACAAAGACACATATGCCGAACATTCTGCCTGAATAAAATCATCATGATTGAATCTATCCTATTAGCACCAGATCTAGCCTTAAATTTACTACGTTTTGCGGAGATTACTCCACATTTCAATGCAAATGAAAACAGAAAATTAAGGTATTTTGATTTCATGTCAATCATGATACAGCTATACATACACTGTATGAATTTGTGATTGGTTCACTTCGTGCGAAAAAAAGTTACCTTTTATGGTGGCATACAGAACCCTAGATTGTGATGTTTTGGTTTTGATAGAGATGGGCCAACATTTCTACGAGTATATATAAAGCAGAGATTCCTCGCGTATATCTCTCTTTCGCTTTTTCCTCTTGAAACCCTCATACTACAAAGAAAGAAAAGTTTTATGCAACGTTATTTTATTACCCGTCATTCATCCCATTTATTCTCTCCAAAAAGTCAAAGTAGCATTCGATTAGCCAACACATTCAATCAACATGCCAAGTTAACATTCCTGAAAAGACATGGCTATCATCAAAAGTCGGTTCATCCTCTTCCTTCTGCTCGTCGATTGGGATTGCCCGTCAAGACATTGACGACTGTCGCTGCCGTTGCCATGGCAACCTCCTACTACTACTTTGATCCGTCATCTAGTAGTACATCTTCGTCTGATGCATCCGACAAGAAAAAGTCCTCTGTGATGGAGGTAGCTTCTGCTCCCATTTCTGCCTTTAGTACCTCCAACTCGACTAGTACCATTGCTCAATTGCTCGATGACAACAACAGAGTAGCTATGCAAGCAAAATCTACATCTGAATTACTGTTGGCTCTGTTTGTGTACAAACTGTGCACCTATCCATGGATTGTGGATGCTGCTCCCCACATTATCAAGCTTGCAGAGACATTGCATTTGCAGGCTCCAGTCTACTGGTTTGTCAAGAACACCTTCTTTAGTCAATTCTGTGGTGGTGAAACTGCTGAAGAGTGTGTCGCCACAATGACTCGTTTGTCTCAATCGGGCATCAACTGCATTTTGGATCTTAGTGTGGAAGCTGATCTTCATGTTGATGCCAATGCCAAATCCTACACTCCCGTTTCTGGCAAATACAGTGAGCAAGAACACAAGGCTGACATTGTCCTTGGTATGATCAAGAACTGTCTCAAGACGGCCGCTCAAGGGCAGCACGAAGAATACGCAACGGGTGGCGCATTCACAGCCATCAAGGTAACAGCATTTGCACCGCCCGAACTCCTGCTTCGTTTGAATCAGGTCATGTTCTACCTGGACAAGGCTTTTGATGAATATCAAGTGGATGGCCGTATCGATAGTACTTGTTTGAAGCATGTAATCCATCATGTATGTCCTCCTCCAAGCACGCAGCAACAAAAAGACCAAAGAAGCCAAATCTTATCGCGACTAGCCGATGAACACAAAGCATTAGACTATACGGAGTATGCCAAGCTGTTTAACTTGATGGGAGCTGATCGTGATATTTGGTGGGGTGCCAGTGATGCCATGACGGAGAACCATGTTTTCTTGACTAAAGAGGACCTGGGCGCCTATGACAGAATGGTGGCTCGCTTGGATCAAGTGTGTCAACTCGCACAAAGTGTCAGAGTTGGTGTGATGGTGGACGCTGAACAGTCTTACTTTCAAGAGGCTATTGACCACGTGGCTATGAACCTTCAAGAAAAGTACAATCGTCGAGATGACCAAGATCATGCTCCTACTGTCTACAATACCTGTAAGTCGTTGCCCGCATGCTATTCCATTATGATGTATACTCATTGATCAAATCTGATTTAGATCAAATGTATACAAAGGCAGCCCAAAGCAAGTTGGAGCGGGATGTGGAGAGAGCCAATAAAGGCAACTTTGCTTTTGCTGCTAAACTAGTGCGTGGTGCTTACATGGTTTCGGAACGCAAGGTAAGAGGAGAATGACCCATAATCTGCCTCATTTTCATGTGATATTAACGAAAAAGCTTAATAGCGAGCCGAACAGTTAAACTATGAGTCGCCTATCCACAATACGATTGAGGACACACATGCATCCTACAACAACGGCGTCATCTTCTTACTAAGCAAACTGCATCAACATCAAGAGACCACAGGCCACGCATTGACTGCTACAACCGCACCGATCGTTTTTATGGTAGCGAGCCATAACCGCGAGTCTACCATCTTGACTGTGGAGGAAATGGAGCGCCAACATGTCTTGCCCCGCAGCGGCGTCGTCCATTTTGGTCAATTATTCGGCATGCAAGATCAAATCTCATACACACTAGGCAAGAATGGCTACTCCATTTACAAGTATCTGCCGTACGGCGTGATTGATGAAGTGATTCCTTACTTGCTTCGTCGCGCTCAAGAGAATGCGTCTGTATTGGGTGGTGTAAATAAAGAAAGGGCATTAATGTGGCAAGAAGTCAAAGATCGCGTATCTGCTGGCGCTGGTGCTGTTCATGTGGTGCCTCTGGAATCAGCCAGTGTCGCTGACAGTAGCCCTGAGCCCAACTCAACAGAAACAGCTTAGATCACTAGATACCATCTCTTTTATTGTTATTATCATTAAACACATTTGTATCATAATAAAAAAAAAAATGTCCATCATGATCTGAGTGCTGTTGCAACCACACCAAACTGTATCCATTTCAAGACAATGGGCCTGATGTCAGAGTCCCATAATTCTTGATCTGTCATCGGCTCTCCATTTGGATGTCTTCTTCTGTCGACCCTAAACCACTCTCTATGTGTAGATCCACATGCATCGCACTTGAACCCGGCTCGCTGATACTGACTAGCTAGCTCCAAATGAATCAGCCTCTCCACTCGATGCGACATGGGGCATTTCGTTTCTATGGCATTGCTGCTGTCGTCGTCTTTATCGTCTGTATCCACATCCCCATTGGCTGGTATGATCCATTCCCTGTCTTGCGCAGAGGTCTTCTCAGAAAACTTGGGAATCACTTCCACAACCTTGGGTATAAAGTTACAAGCACGAGTTAGCTGGTACATGCGTCTCTGCGGGTTCTCGGCACGTCCAATCTTGAAGTAAGCGTGCTCCGCCTGTGATACGCGCGGCCCTTCCTCCAAAAGAAATCCGTATATGTAGCCTGCTTTATCTCTAGCTGAAACTGGATCCTTCATCACTTGTCTAATCAATGCTTTTCTGTTTGGCGCAATATGATTTCCAATCCATACTATAGTATACAAGACATGTTAGCCAATATATATATAGCATTTGTCATGACTCTATTTACGTTGCCAACAATCGTGTATAATATCAGACTCCTTCACCATCTCTTTTGCAACATCAGTATGGTGCTCATGCAATGTCATCTTTTCTAAAGTGGGGAGTGCGTCCTCTTCGTTCTGTCGTGTTAGATCAGGGTCATGAAAAACGGGCGTGTCCTCTAATTGTTGTAGATCCATCTGTGCGGGCTGCTCTACTGTCGCTTTCTTTTTTGCATGATCAACACGCTGTTTACGTGATTTGGCCTTTTTGATAATGGCAGACGGCTCTCGTTCGATTTGTATTTCCTTGCTGTAAGCATGGTTGTGTATTCTTTCTACTAATTGCTCCAACTCCTTTGTTGTGAGGCGGGCAACAGGTTGTTTTACCATCTTTTTCCGTTTTGCATGATTGATGGGCTGTTTAGATAATGCCACCTTTTTGTTGAGTGCTGCTGGATGTTTGTCATTTTGTGGTTTCAGCCGGTGATTATAGCAGTAAACTTTGTCCTCTGCCTGTTCTATATCTATCTTTACAAGACGAGTGCACTGTTGACCGGCTTTCCGTACTTTGTGGCCAGAACAGCGCTTAAAATGTGACATTGTCGATTTGCCCTTTACTGTAATGATGTCGCCTGGTACTTTTGTCTTTAACAGAGGTTCTAGTGACGGTAATTGCTGCGTTTCAGTTGTCATGTCTTGGTGTACATCGTCCAGCGCTGCTGCTGCCATTGTTGCGATACATTGGCTGCGTTGAAATTGGATTGCTCTTGCAACACATGTCTTGTCTGGCAAAACGGCTTTCAATGCGATATTGTACCAAGTGGCTTTTGAGAATACAAGCTTATTATGCTGACAACATATCGAGCGTCGCAACATTGGTATAGCTAATAGAGGAAAAAGTTTTCATTGTCTGTGGAAAAGGCCATCCATGGCCCTTTTCATTGTCGAATGAAGGCTGTCCCTGAAAAAGTGACTACCAGAGGTCAAGCACATCAAGATGCATTACAAATGAAACAGGTTCATCATTAGGAGAAGGTGCTAATGAGTCGTATCTGAAAACCCAAGGTGTCTTTCGCAGCTTGCTCGAAAGACTGAGACGCATTTCAAATAGGATATAAACAAAAAGATAAACGTATGGAAACTCTTCAAACACAAGCACATACAACTGTTTGATGTGTGTTCAAATGTGACTATTGGAGACATCCGTTGGGTGTGAATGAAAGTGCATTTTCATGAAGGTTCAATATATTGCAACTTTACTAGAAATAAATCAATGTTGCCATCCGGTGAAGGCGTCAAGTTATTCTGGCCTTCACATCTATGCTCACCCAAAACAAAGCATGGATTTCTAATCGGCTGGTACAATACAACAGGGACCGTGTGCATTGCCTCAGTTGTATCTGGTATCGAGGTATAGTTTGCAGCGATGTTCTCAATCCAGCAAAGTCTAATTTACAAACACCCTCCAGCTGAAAGAGCTCCAGGAACTGCTGAAAGAGTTTTGTGTCTCTGGAGAGCATTCGGAATTCACCCACATTAACAAAGTGTGTAATGTGCCTCCTCAAATTGTTGGTGTCCTCGTCCATGAACTAGATGATGATTGTGATTATTCGATTGCAGATCAAGGTAAGTTGCATCTCACTCCAGATCATTCTAGCTATAGCATTAACCATCCATCAGAAGTGTGGATCAAAGTAGGTTTGGATGAAGCTTATATACCAGTATTACTTTCGCTCGCATCCAACAACAAGACATTGAATTGCGAGACAAATCAAGTCATCTTTTACGAACAGCCCAACCCCAAACGCCTTCAGTTTCTAGCTTTAAACCCATTAGAACTAGATATTTCTTCGACAGAAATGAATATACCGTCAAAACCCAATACGAAGAAGCTCTCCTTGGAGGAAACAACAGTGAAAAACATGGCAAAGATTCTGGATTTTGGACATTTACTGAATGAAGAATTGACGCCCGTGTCCGACGATCTCGACATTGTGCTTGTCCAGGTGAGCCTTTTTCATGTTGCAATACACAACTTGCCTGAAATTAAGCAGCTGCTTTAGATCAATTCATCCTACTTCCTGGAGCACGGCATCCAGCTCCTCTCCTTACACCACAAACAAAAGAACGCAGCAAGATACCCTACCTTGGATCGAGTGATACGATTCATGCACACAGCCGCCAATGATCTGGTGCGCATTATCTTTACCAGCCCCAAGGGATTCATAGGCTACCACATCAAACAAGTGGTCATGAATGTATCCTTGTGCCTCCTGTTCCTGGTACTCGTGCTGGCAGAAGTAACACTGCATTTATTGAGTGTACGGCTACCAAAATTCATCCTGAATGGTGTTGCTTTCAAAGATCTATTTGCAGCTGGACAACAAGTAGACTTGAGGTTGCAGCAGCTATTCTTTTGGCCACGACAGTATATGATGCTTAGAAAGCAAAATTGGGCAAATACAGCAAAAACAAGGGCTTATTACATTAGTTTCTATAACAGCATGTGGCTGGTAGCCAACGATATCATCATTGGACTGGCCATTGGCTCATTTTTGGTGGCGAACAACCAAGCCATGGCCAACAAATTGCATCGCATTTTACATGTAGGGATTAACTCATATCGCCTTGACTCTTAGACATCATCTTGACACGCCATCTTTAGGAATACACGGTGGAATCACTTCAATCCATGATGTTGTGGTTCCTGGAATCTCCAGCCGGCTTGAAACTGAATCATGAGCTGGGCAGCTTTCTCAGTGAACTGTTTCTTTGGCTCATTCGACTCTGGACCCTGTGCACCCAAACCATTGAACCATTCACTCCTCAAATTATCCATTTGATTGGCTTGTCTGGTGTATTTGGCGTGACAATGATCATCTCGCTGTCGTCTGATTTCCTCGCATTTATGACACTCCATGTCTACTGTTTCTATATGGTAGCTGCTCGTATCTTTAATTGGCAGTTGGTCATCTTGAGCTCACTATTCAATCTCTTTCGCGGCAAGAAAAGGAACATACTGCGAAACCGTATCGACTCTTGTGATTATGATTTGGACCAGCTGTTGTTGGGGACTAGTCTGTTCACTCTGCTAACATTTCTGTTCCCTACAATCTTAATCTATTACTTGACATTTGCATTGGTAAGTCTCTTTCAATGGTAGATTTTTTTGCTAAAACTGATACATGCTACTAGGGGCGTGTGGGTGTCATTTTTTTGCAGGCTATCATGGAAACCGTGTTGGCCTTCTTTAACCATTTTCCTTTATTTGCCATCATGTTGCGCATCAAAGATCCTCATCGCTTACCTGGTGGTCTTCAGTTTGAGATATTTCAAAATGACGAGTTTCTGCTAGAACACCATGGCATGTGGCACAGACTGAAGCAGATCTGGTCCAAGTTCAAATCTAGAAAGACGGCCAGCAACAGCAGCCATTTCTCCTCTGGTCCCTCTTCATCGTCAAAGAAATACAAGCGCAAAAAGCAGCGTTCCGTCTCTTTTGCGATTCCAGGTTCTAATGGCACAGCACCCAGCACCAACTCTCATCCTACAACGGCTACGACAAGTACTCATTCAAACAAATCGAAAAAACCTCTAGCTAAACGAGGTGCTTACCTGTGGATGCGTGTAAGTTTGCCTTGCCAGTCATGCGTGTGATTAGCTACTCATACTCTTCATCCTACTAGAATATGCCTATTCCATTAGGAGCCATCTTCTTTCAGTACATGCTGCTTTGGAAGAGACTGAGTGCCCATTACTTTTCTGCTTATGTCTTTAATTGCTTACTCTATGGTGAACCTATCAAACCTATACCAAAACTACAGGTAATCAATGGACAACTACGAATGTGTCAGACTGTACTCACATCTTTTCACTTCAAACATAGTATCCCATGCTACCAGATCAAAGGCCAAGTTTGTCTGCCTTATGGCAAACACTTAAAATCAATTTATGGGATCCAAGACCCAAGAAAGATTAGATGAACTATCTTGTAAAACATCCATGTATATATAATAAAGTGTAAAAATTGATTTACAAATGCATGGTGTATCATGTTTTGCTCCAAAATCGTTAAAATCATGCAAAATGTGCGTGTATTAGAGCCGTCAATGGAGATCTACGTGGTGAATGATGTTGTAATGTACAAAATGCAGATATATAGTAAGTTCTATATGTTCAGGCTATAAGATTATGAGCAGTACTACATAGAAGTATGAGTGCACGAACTAGGCATTAAATACCATTAGGTTATAATTATGCTAGCAAATCTATGCAAAAGTCTTCTTGAAATCTCGCCCTTTTCGATGGATTAAGAGTTCGATACGACACTATTCTGCTAAATAAACAACTACAGACCATCAGATCAGAAATTGTTAAGTGCATTGTTGAGTGAGCAGCCTTCAAATGTATTTACCACTGTAAAATTAACGATTTAAATCGCTTGTATCTTGACGACAAAGCATAATCTAGGCCTCAAAACAAGTGCGATCGTGTTCTACGACCTGACATTGAGTCATGGATTACTTTTCAGCGATTTTTTGGGAAAAGTTTTGATCATCGATTTTCGAGCATTTTGGCCTTATACTTACTTGTACAGGAGTTCTTTGCTCGACTGCAACAACCCCCTCAGGAAGACTCCAACAGCACCACAGACATCAGCCTTTCGCCATTTGTTGACTCTCTCCAATTTCGAAACCAAACTGGCTTGCATCCACCCGTCTCTACGCGCACATTTCGCAAAGCATGTACGGCAGCATATACGTCCACCATCGCCGCGTCCAACTGGTCTTTTTTCTGGTCGCTCTCACTGACACTTGTCCAGCGCAATGTCATATATCGATTCATCACTAAGACCATCCCGGCCAGACGGCTGCTCCACTACTTCAACATGACCGACACACCATCCTGCCCTATCTGTGGCACTGAAGAAAATGCTGCCCACTTGCTTTTCCTCTGCCCAGACAAGGTCTCGATCTGGAAGGCCATCATCTTTGAATTTCTGTGGCCAACCGTGGCTGTCGATGACATTATTCAAGCATGCACCACGCTCGACTTCACCAACATCCGGTATGTGTCCAAAGCTTACACAACAGCCCCCAAGGTTGTCATTGTAACGCTCGCTAACATCTGGAGGGCCCACTTTCGCCTGATTTTCCACTCGGCGCCATTCATCTGGCCCGACGTCGTCAATCAAGTCAAAGACGAGCTGCAACAAATCCACAACGAAGATGAACTCCATAAGCAATTGTAATCCAGGGTAATAACCTCCATCCGTCGTCATAGTCCCTCCTGCCTTCTATAATAGCATCTATTTTAACAACACTAAATTGCGCCCGCCTCTTGATAGTGCCCTCGGGCCCTATTTACACGGAGCAACAATAAAAACATTAAAAAAAAAAAAAAAAAAAAAAAAAACTTGTACAGGAAAATTTGATGATTTCAAAGAATGGAAGTTTTCACCTTGAAAACGAGGTTTTCTACTATGGTGTTCTTAAGCTCAAAACAACCGTATGAATGCAAGGCACCGTGTGAAACTGTCTTTTGGTCAGTTTACTATGCGTTTTGTAAACATTTCCTCAAAAAACGTGTTTTGCGTTTTTCGAGAATTGACCTACGCAGACTAAAGGAATCACTTTAAAAGTAGTACCATTGGATTCCTTTGCTTTTTCTGCATGTATAAGTCCTAAGAAATACCTGTTGCTTATATAATAACATTTCGTGTAATTGCCCCTGGAAGGGTTTGGGATGTCCAAAACAAGGTTCCAGAAGAGGTGTGTGGGCTCTGAAAATTCAACCCCAGTTCAGGTTGTGGTTTGCCTAAATAGCTGCTACCTTTCGTGTAAAGCACACTGTAAACGTCGAGATTTGAGTACCTACGCTTAGGATATACATATAGCTTGTGTATGAAAAGTATGGCCTGCCATTTTAATATGCAATTTATATTAGTCGGCCCCGAATTTATATGGCTTGTTCAGCTTATCTAGCTCATATTGGCTCACATACTACTTGTTCCATTCAGCCACAACTGTCATTTGCAGTTGATGTCTAGAAGCATGTGTGGCAATCAGTTGTTGACAATATAAAAATGTTTGTGGTGAGTATAGAAATCCTGCATCAACTAGGATTACGCCCAAATATACAAGCCCGTTTGTTTATATTCATCACCAAATCAACAACACATGATATCTTCCAGAAGGTCATAAATTGACTGCATTACTCTGGTACGCAGAGAAGAGTGGATGATTGCCTTTGCCAACCACTCTAGTATATACCCAACAAAGACATTAAAGCCATGTCGTTGGCGCTTCGTTTGACAGATTCTCTAAATGTAACAAGGTATCCATGTGGCATATACAAATACGTATGCATGCAGCTTTACACTCACAATCATTAGTTTCAAACTCTAAATCTATATTTACATGATGGGCGGCATGAAATCTACTTTATTCTTTTTTATACAGGAGCAATGTGTTAATGGGATAAGTATGTGTGTGTATGTTTGTGCTATATAGCTAATCAACAGTATGAATATAATCTATGGAAAGAGGGAGGGTGAGGGGGAAAGATGTGTGGGTATTTAACTGTCTGTTTAGTGGTTCATGGAAGCATAAGCGCACATCCAGATACGAGTCTTGTATATCTTGAACAATTCGCGAACCAATTCACGAAAGTCAATACGCTCATTAGCCTTGAAATAGAATGTCAATTTGCGTCTGTCCCTGTGTAGGTGTGAGGGAGAAAGATGGTTAACCACAATGTATACTTTCCAAGAAACGCGCACACTTACCATTGATATTCGGCATCCACTACTTCCATGTTCAGGTTCTTTTGCTTGATCTTGGCTTGACAAATAACCAGCGCCTTTTGTTCGTCTTGCTGTTTCAGCTGATGCGTAGCCAATTCAGCGGGATTGGCATGTCGAAAGATACGTTTGATACTTGTTACGCCCTTTTCCAAACAAGATGTTTGACTAATGTCGATGATTTTGCCCAAGTCATAGCCACGATCAGCTTCAACAATCACCATTTCGTTCAATTGAATGCGAATCTTATCGTCGTGTTGGACGTAAAACCAGTCTGATCTGTAATCGCCCTTGAATTGCACCAAATACACCGTCTGTCCAGGCTCCAATTGATCTATAGCGAGTCCCTTTCCTAGACACTGGACGTCGATGGCAGCTGTGGTTGGGCTGAAATACTCGTCAATCTGCTGCTGCTGTAACTGCTGTATGAGATGTTGAACTGGAGGTTGATGCTGTTGCTGGTAATGCTTCTGCTTTTGCTGAAGCGGATGCGAAAGAGGCGGCGTGATGGGTCGAACATAGTGCTGTTGTGTTACCGCAATTGAGTGGCGACGATCTTCTAATCGCATCAAAGGATTGTTGCTGTAATCAAAGGACCAAATAGACGATGTTTTATCAGCATCATTTGTCATGAAACCAGTGGAAGCCAGCGGAGATGGAAGAGGTGATTTATTGAAGTCTTGCTGCTTACCACCAAGATTGCTGCTATGAGCACGATAAAAGCAATCATCCGCAGTAGGAGAAGTGTCGTAAAATGGCGAGGGCGGCTGCATAGATGAAATGGAGCGGCTTCTCTTTTGCGGCTCCGTAGCAGCATTGCTATTCTGCCATGTTGATGTGCTCCAAAGTGCATGCCAAGCAACTCCTGAATGACTCGTCGTAGCAGGTGGGCGATGTGAAACAGGAGATGTTGTTGTTGTTTGTTCTTTCTTTGCCATTGGCGGGGAGAGAGGTGTGATTGACCACGGATAGGAATCCAGGCTGAAATCGTTCGTAGTCGTGGTCGTTGTGGTGGTCGTCGAGTTGGATGTAGTGTTTGAGGGCACAATGTTATAGAGCTCATTTTGCTGTTTCAGATAATTGTTATCAAGAAACCAATGCTCGTCGTCCTTTTCATCCTGCTGGTTTTCTGCTGCTGCTGTCGTACTGTAATATGTAGCCATAATGGTAAACGAGAACAAATGCAATCAAGTAAGATGGAGTGGAAAGAAAGAGGGGAGATTTGGCTTTGAGAAACAGGTTGAATAAATGTTGATGGTCTGACTTTTATGCAAAACCATCAACCTAATGAGGAAAAGGCCGGATATCGCACACAGAGACAGAGGCCCATTCACACACTCACGGCACACAAATCATGAATACAAGTTGATTACATGAAACGAAAAGCTGTTGTGATTCATGCCGTCGACTGGCATCCGCGTACTACACAACACATTCTTTCAACAGACATCAAATGTTGGTTTTTCTATTCATTATTATCCTATGAAGATGGCCCTTCTTCTCTCCAACCTTCTCCTCCCCTATTTTCTTGGATCAAATTGACACATATACATAGGAAAGAAACCAAAAAGCGTTTATTGTATTAAAACATTTTGAAAACGAGACATTTAAAGATCCTTCTTGAGAGTACCCATGAATTGGTGCTTCTCGGCAGGAGTTTGGAAACGACCATGACCGAACTTGGAAGAGGTATCGATGAACTTGACGTTGACCTTTTCCAAAGCAGAACGCTTGGTGTGGACAGTGAGGGACTTACGAAGAGTGATGACACGCTTCTTGGAACCGGCACAACAACCCTTGATCATGACAAAGTCGTCATTGACAACACCATAGTGAGGGAAACCACCCATAGGAGTGATGGGCTTCTCGGTCAAATCGTAGTCAGTGGTACCAGACTTGGCATCAGAACCAGTGGCGATACGGTAGATCTTCTTGTTGATCTCAGTACGACGGTGGTAACCACGTTGACCAGCACGAGCAACAGAGTACATGACTCTGCTAGGATGCCAGGCACCAATACAGGCAACCTTACGGAGACCACGATGAGTCTTACGAGGCAACTTCTTGGTACCCCAACGAGCAGTGACACCTTCGAAACCGTGACCCTTGGTGGTGGCGATGATATCAATCATCTCATCTTGTTCAAAGATGGAGCCAACGGTAACTTCCTTTTCAAAGTGCTCGCGAGCCCATTCAACCTTATCGGCGATGGAACCACCGTTCAATTGAACTTCCATAAGGTGAGCCTTGCGTTGGTGGAGCTTGGCCTTGGAGATTTGGGTGTGAGCAATGACACGGACAACGGAACAGTACTTCTTGATACGCTCGAGTTCACGAGTGACATCCTTGGCACCTTCAGCATACTTTTGAGCATACTTGGTGAAGGCCTTCTTCTTGGAACGGTACCAGTTCTTGTAGAAGCGACGCTTGGCCTCTTCAGAGAGATGTTCGGCCCAGACGGTGGTCAAAGAACGGAGACCACGAGGAGTCTCGACGTAACCAACGACACCGACAACAACCATAGCGGGAGCTTCGATGACGGTAACGGCTTCGACGATTTCCTTCTTGTGCATCTCTGTAAACAAAGATTTGACATGTCAGATCACACAGACTGTAGATCATTCTAGCAAGTACTTACTGGAACCAGGACGTTCAAGATCACGGACAATGTGGGTCATACCAGCCTTGTAACCCATGAAAGCGGTCATGTGGACGGGCTTCTTGGCATCATCCTTAGGGTAAGCCTTAACGCGACCACGGTGAGATCTAGTTCTCTTACGAGGACCGAAACCCAAATGACCGTGACGAGGAGCTAAATGTCAAAAGAAAGATTAATTCAATGGTTTCCTTTGATATAGCATGTAATAAGGCACTTACCCTCAAACTTTCTATTGACGGCAATGAAAGGAAAAGAGAGTGGTAATTAGTAAAGCTGTAAAGTATCATGGAGGCAATGTAGCAATGCCATCAGATCAAATGTCAAGCCAATATTTCTTTTTTTCTTCAAGAAAAAATAAATAAATGATCCACAAGGACGTTTGATCGACATTTGATATGATGGGATTTTGCTATCGTTGCCATGACAACCGTATTGAGATGGATAACTGTACCTGTGCGACTAGAATGTAAATGTTAGTACATGATGGATGGATGGATGGATGGCTGTATAGCATCTTACCATGGCTGTTATAGAGACAATAAAAGAGGAAGATTTGATGCCTTGCTGGATGGATGGTGAGTTTTCTTGATTTTTTTTTTGGCCAAATCTCTGTGTCCCGGACAAGATTTGTATGTCGCTACTGAGATCTCGGACAGAAATGCGAATCAATGAGATGGATGGATGTCATCGACCACACACACACTACGGAGTTGCTATTTCTCATTTGAAACGTTTCTAGTTTCCATTTCCCCCCTTCGAGAGCTTCATCTTGCAGAGCAGCGCGACTTTTCCTCTTCTTTTTCTACTCAACTTATCGTTTACAAACATTATGGTAAATGTTGTGCCATGTAGAGAGCAAATGCCACCGCCAGCACTCTCAAAAATGAACGGCAGAGTTGAGAAAATGCTAACATTTGGATACTATCTAGTCTACTTCCAACTCTCAAGGTATCAACACTCTTTTGGACGCTGAGCGTGAAGCTTCCAAGATTGTTCAAAAGGCCAAGCAATGTAAGTCTTTCTTGTGTATAGCAACAGCACCATGATTTACCAAGATGCAGATCGTGTTCAACGTTTGAAGGATGCTCGTTCTGAAGCAGCCAAGGAAATTGAGGAACTCAAGGCACAAAAGAATACTGAATATCAAGATTTTGTTGCACAGGTAAAACTTGAATGTTTCATGATACTATCAGCTCTTGTTTATTCAACCTTCTTGCTAGCACTCTGGACAATCAGATCAAAGCCTCGGTAAGGTCGACCAAGAGACTGATGCCAAGATTGAGGAGATTCGTGCTGCTGCCAGCAACAAGAAGCAAGATGCCGTTGATAAGATGATCAAGGCCATCACTAATGTTGAAACCAAACCTCATGAAAACTACCGTGTTTAAATCAGATTTATATAACAACAACGCATATTTTCTCATTATAAATTTTGTATATCCTGTGTGTCTTTATCGCCTCTGCCCTTTCTACAATAAAGAAGAGTGGTATATGATGCATTACATGATTTGGCTTTAATAGGTTAAGTCTTTAATAGTTGAAAATTGTGGAAAATGGTATATGGGTAAAAAGTAAATTGTCTCTTGATTACTATGGATAAAAAGTGAGAGAGAGAGAGAGTGAGTGAGTGAGAAAAGGGCGTTTAGTATTAGTGAAAGTGATTTCTAGTGTAGTGGTGGAAAAAAACATAAAATTGTACATTGGCGAAAAATAAGAAGAAACATACAGGTATATAGAAGAAAAAAGAACATTGGGTATGATGAAATAGTATAAAAAAAAAGATATGTGCATAGATTAAAGGAAAAAAAAAGGTATGGCAGTATACATAGGATTATAAGGGTTTTGATTAAAGATTGGAGTGATAAGGAAGGTGGAAAGGTGAGCAAAAAAAAAAAGAAAACGAGCGAGATGCATTAGTAAACTGAACGACGAACAATGTCTTCAGGACCCTTCAAGATACTAATCACAACAGCTGCAGCCAATACACTCAGGAATCGGCACCATTGCAAGCTAGAACATGTCAGATTGTAGATCAAATTGCTCGAGTATTTCATAGCGAGTTGGCACCAAGCGCTCGGTTTCAGCAACCACAAGACGTCTTTCAGCATGAAATCTGTCAATGATGGTGGAGCTTGCTTTGTATCTTGACGACGGAGCTCGTTCATCTTGGTTTCTATTTCCGATAGCGGACGGCAGCATAGATCAGGATTCTCGAGCAGCAGGTACACATCTTGTCTGAATCCACCATCGCTGCCATTTTCGCTGAGTTCATCCAGGAAACTCATGGCTTCGTCTAGTACATTGCGCTGAGAATAAAGCGTGTTTTCCCATGCCATGTCACTAAAGTCATTGTCGTCATGGCTGGATAGCCAGGCTTGCATGGGGTCTTTCTTGCTGTTCATCATGGGATATGGCTGAATTTGGTCAAAGAAGCTACCGGTGCAATGAGGAGGCGGTGTGGTAGGAGACAATGGATGCTGAAGATAGACTTCGTTGTTTTTCACCATGGAGAGGCCAGAGATGGATGAAAAAGTAGACAGATCATCCGAGATGACAGAGGCGTCGTCTTCAAATTGATGCTGGAGTTGCTCCAATTGCTGCTTGTGACGCTGGCGACGTTGACGACGTCTGGATCGAATTTCAGCTGAATTGTTGCAAGGAGCGGGCACGGTTACTGGATCCTGTTGGTTGTCATGATAGACACTTCCACAGAAACTACCAGCTCCGAAGCTTCGCTTGCCTGCCAGATCATAGAAAGGATGGTCTTCGGCGCTGGCTACTGATGATGAAGTGGCTGATCGCCAGTCAGAATTGCCGATGCTTTCAATGTGGGAGATATTGTCATCATCTTCCAAGGCGGAAAGTGACTCAAAGGGGTCTTGTTGTTGTTGTTGTTGTTGTTCCTGAATTTGCTTTTTGAAATGCTCATGTTGATCGACTCCGCCGCTCACACTGGTTGCACGACTGGTTGCAGCAGAAGAAAAAGACGATCTACCAAAAATAGAAGACATGAGAGACAGGGATGAAAGTCTAGACATTGACATGGCTGTCAGATTGGAATCCGACTTTTGCATGGCCTCAGAGGTGAGCATGGAGGCGGGCTGATCCACGACCGACTTTTGCTGCTGCTGCTCTTGTAGCTGAACAAGACCCATTCGATGCGACTCGAGTCTCTTTTCCAGAATGTCCATTTGTCGGTTCATCTTTTGTGTACCCTCAGCTGTCTTTGATTCATCAAAAATGGTGGATACAGTGTCAATTGTGGTAGTAGCATCCACACGCAGTGTCTCTAATTGAGTTTGTAATGAGACGACTTGGCGCATCACATCTTGCAGGCCTTGCTCAAGCATGCGACGTCTTAGACGAGCAGTAGCCCTTTGGATCAATTCTTGTCGCAATCGCTGTTCATCGTCATCGCTTTCGATGCACCACGATGTTCTCTTTTGCTGTTGCTGCTGTTCATCGGATTCAATGTCGGCATGATTGACATCCTGCTGCTGCATGTCTGTACTGATAAAGTGTTCTTTTGTCATTATTTCCTAAAACTAACAAAGCCTTTAGACAACTCAATTGCATCCATGTGGAAGAGCGATGGCTTGATGTCTCGATTTCTCTCTTGGATAAGAAAAAAAAGGAGAAAATCAAGGGCCATTCTTCGACACTCAATGTTTGCACGTACCGAAAGTAGAAAGAAGAAGAAGAAAAAAGCTCAAATGCGAATGTGTTGTTATTTTCCGGTTAGAAGCGAATAAGCAATGTTTGTGTTTGTGTGCCAACAGAATAATTAAATTAAATAAATAGAAGAAAGAAAAAGTAAAAAGAAAGAAAAAAAAAAAAGAGTGAAATGTTGAAGAAAGAAAGGGAAAAAAGGGAAAAAGCAGAGGGCAATACATTTTTATGAGAGTCCCCTTATAATGTCTTCAATTGGACCAAAGTCATTTGCCTAGAGCACATTGAAGCGTATATATATATAAATATATATAAATGTAATTGTGTGTAGTGTCGCTTTGCATTAACATCGGCCGTCGTTGCATTTGGCCCAAAAGGTGTCGTAAAACCAGCAAGAGAGATCACACAAATTGCCGCTCAAGATTATGTGGCCACTTTAAGATGAGTGAACAATGAGCACGTTTTTTCTTTGCAATTATATATTTAGATACCCCACGTTTTTTTGCACAAGGCATTCGAGCCTACAGCCTTGTCGATTTGCCCCAATTATATGTACATTTAGCCCCTGAATGATGGACCTTCTTCACATCCACAATACATGACATGAACCTGTATAGACATCTGTCATTTTTCCTGTATATGGATGTACATATTTTAATTAAGCCATATACATCCTATGGATCTTACCCCACTCTGCGACGACATTGGCTCCCTGAAGTTGCACTCTAGATATAGTTTCGCTGGTTTTGATCGTCATGATGAAATGTTGTAAAATGGCATTTTTATTATCACATTTGACTAAAATACCCAAAATTAATTTCACTTATGAATGCCCAAAACTTGTTCTTGATCCCCCAATTTGTTGCAGCGAGACAACAGTATGGTGTTTGGGGTTTAGGGAGACAGATGTCTGGAAGAAACTCAAGCCTTTTGTGATGCATTCCTACAAAGAAATGTTAATATAAATACCAACTCTAATCAGATCAGAAACACATTTCGTATGCTTGCTTACATGGCGTTGAGCTGGTCCCTGTATCTCTGGTTGATTGCCGTGCGCTTTAATTTCTGCGCAGCTGTCAAAAGACCCTAAAATGTTGCTTAATAAACACATCATTCGACAGAAATTGCTTGCTAGGATCAAATAAAGACTTACATTTTCAGAAGACCATTCCTCGTGGGTGAGATAAACATCATGTATGATTTCAGTTCCTTTTAGCCCGGAATCTTTTGCCTGTTTTAAGAGTGCCACAATAAATGCCTTCTTGATATTTTCGTCATGACATAATTCCTCAAATGATTTGCCTTGCGTCTCGACGTGGATCGACTTTGCCAATTCCTTGAGCGCAGGCTTTGCAGGCATTATAATCGCAACTGGGCGAGGAAAGAGCGAATCGCCATAGACACAAATGTTGCTCACGCCCAAAGCCGTCTTGTACACCGACTCTAGCTTTTCCAATGCAATGTACTCGCCGTTGCTGAGCTTTACCAAGTTTTTAATGCGATCAATCACATTCAGAGTGCCATCTTGGTTCCATTCGCCGATATCACCGGTTCGCAGCCATCCGTCTTCGGTAAATGCCTCTCTCGTCAGCGTTTCTTGCTTAAAGTAGCCCTGTGCTATGCTGGACCCACGCACGTAGATCTCGCCTTGAGGCTTCTCATTTGTCGACAGGTAGTTGGCGTCAGGCACATCGACCAGCTTGATCTCGCAGCAGGGCACTGGTCCACCCGATGCACCGATCTTGAAGTTGTCAGGCGCCATCAATGCGCACATACCAACTAGTGTGTGTGTGAGATAAGATCATCACCCACCCCCCTCCTTTTTTCGTCCCCCCATTCATTCTGTACATACCTGATTCAGTCATGCCAAAGCCGTTCAAGATGGGCGCCAAGGTCACAGACAGAAACTTTTGCGTTTCGGGAGAGATAGGAGCACCACCAGACAAGCCGAATCGAAGACGACCGCCCACCTGTTCCTTGATTTGATTAAAGACCATGGTATCCAAAAACCCACTGGGCAGATTGCGGTCCATCAGCCATGATTTGGTGGAGAAGGCGCGATTGAAAATGGCCTGTGTTGCAGGACTCATCTTGGCCACGTTACTCAGGACGCCCTTGCGAATGGACTCCCAGACGGCAGGGACGCCGGTCATGATGGTTGGTTTGAATTCCTTGATATCGCCCTTACAGTTACGCACCGATGCGTCGGTCAGGGTACGTGGCGAGCCGTAGCCCAGTGTAGCGCCCCAGAACAGACAAATGTTCTCGACCAAGAACTCGAGCACATGAGCCAAGGGTAGATAGGCCATCATGGTATCTTGTCCGTCGATAATGTAGTGTCCCACCAAGAGATCAATGCCGGCAACTATTTACATGGCAATAGGGTTCAATGTTTTGATCTCAGTGACATAATGTAGCAGTAAACCCTAAACTTACCAGCGCCTACGAGGTTTGAGTGGTTCAGGACAACGCCCTTGGGTGCCCCTGTGCTACCTGAAGTGTACATGATACAGCACAAATCATCGCGTCCGGGTTTGTTGGGCTTGGAAGGATGCTCGCGGCCTGCCGTCTTGAGCTGATCCAAGGTGATGATTCGGTCTTGGCCTACAATGCTTTGAATGGTACTGAGGTCTTCTTGCTTGGCGTCGCCTGTATAGACAATCAAGGGCTTGACGGCGCATTCTGGCAGGACGCTTGCTAGTGTCTTGAGCAATTCAGCAGTGGTATAAATAGCTTGAACTTCAGCCTCGTTCATTGAATGCAGCAATCCCTCAGATCCCAATGTTTCGTAAGCAGTAACGATGGCAATGTTTTGAGTAAAAGCACCATGAGCCACTGATAGCCATTCGACACTATAATACGGGTGTGAGTCAGTGGACATGATGATGAGCTGTTAAATAGTTACCTCGTGGGAGCAAAGATTTCAATTCTGGATTGGGCAGCAAGACCGTAATGCAACAGACCCGAGCCAATCTCATGGACCATGTCAGATAGCTCGTTGTAGGTGATGTAGTGGTAGGCAGAGAGCTGAAAGTACTTCCACGTCTTGATCTGCTTGGTTTCGACGCCATCCACCACTTTGGTGACCTCCTTGTCCTCGCTCACCATCTTCTCCAGACGACGAAAGCCCATGGCTTGCTTGTCACCACGTCTCTTGACGCTGTATTGCAGCACATCGTAAAGCGTGTGGACACCTTGAGCGGGTGTATCGACAATCTCATCTTGAGCCAGCACAGAACGGTGGACGAAACTCTCGCCCTCTGATTTGGATCCAACGGTAGTAGACACTTGTGGAGACATGTTGTTTTTTTAGTAATAGTATGGAGAAGAGAGAAAAAGGGAAAGAAAGAGGTTCAGATGCTTGGTTTTATACGCATGTGTGGTAAACTGATCCATGTTCGGAGTCGATGCTTTCTCTGCCTCTTCCCGTTTGATAAGAAGCATATGCCATTGAGTAATAATGTATTATAAAGCCAACATCATGGTTGATTTATTTCAATTTCGTTTTTTTCAAATACAGGCACAGCCAATTTTCACATGACAAATAAGAAGCGCAAATCCTCCACAGACAGCTTGTCCAACGCATTCGAGTTCTTACCCACTGTGCTTTCAACGAGTGCCGTCTTCTTCTCCTGCAGCTGAACGATACGACTCTCGATACTGTTCTCAATGATCAGTCGTGTAATCTTGATGGGTCGATGCTGGCCGAGTCTGTGAATACGATCCATTGCCTAATTTAAAAAAATCACATTGCGGGTTAGCATGCTTGCATTAGCCAATTCCGATTTTCCTGGTGCGTTATTTACTTGTACTATAAAAGAAACAGAATATTAGCATGCGTCGTATACAAAAGGTGCACACACACACAAAAACAACTTACATTCAGCAGCCTATATGGAAATATTATAGGAAAAAAGAGGGTTAGATTTTGGAAAAATCATCCAATTTGAGATATTGCTCCAACTTACAGGGTTCCACCAAGGATCACTAAATAAAGAAAACAAGGTTTAGATATACAGTGCGACGAGGACGATAGCATGATAATTACCAAATAAACACTCGACTGGCTTCGGTCAGATTAAGTGCAACACCGCCTGCTTTGAGACTAATGAGAAATACAGTGCAAGTAGGCTTTGTCATGAAGCTACACATCATCATATTAGTATACTAGCCCACTACATACATGGCCCAATACATACTGATTGATAGCAGCTGCACGCTTCTCGGGTGACATGGTACCATCCAGTCGAATACACTCAAATCCAGCTCGCGACAATCTCCAGTAGACAAGATCCAGGAAATTGACGAATTGCGAGAACACAATGCTACATGTCAAAAAGTCAATTAAAGTGCTTCTCTTTCGTTAGACCCCACTATGGTCTTTACCTCTTGATGGTCTTGTCCTCGCGACGCAGCTTGGATAGCTCTTCAACAAGTGCTTCAATCTTGGTTGAGCTTCTCCACTTGTCCATGTCAATGCGGTTTACGATACTTGATTTGGAGTAGTTGGCATTTGCACCAGGGCCGCCAGCGACTTCCAAGGCAGGTTGAGAGAGATCCACTGAAAAGTCAGCAAAGCAAGAGGGGCAACGAGGGCTCTCACCACGCTCATCATCAAAGCTGTTGCAATATTGAACGCAGCATTCGCGACAGAACACATGCTTGCACACAGCAGCAATTGCATCTTCGGGTGGGTCGTTGCACAGCATACATACGAGCTGTTGGTTGTCCGTCTTCTTCTTGGTCACCAAGTCGGGATGATCAGCACATTGACGCATCTTCATCAGCAGCTCAAAGATATTGGCATAGTTGTTCAACACGGTGCCTGCTTCGACATAGGTGGTAAAGGTACGCGCGACATCCGAGTAGAGCGAGGTATAGACATCTTCTTCTTCGTCACTGAAGAAATCGCGGCGCACAATGACAGTACGAGGAGGAAGACCCAAGTCGTCAGCACATTGGATCTTGGTGCGTCTCAACATGATTCTGTCCAACAGGAGACCCAGCTTCTTGAGAGCAAGACGACCGTCGTTGACATAGCCGTTGCTTTGGATAGGCTTCAGGACCTCGTTGTTCCACCAACAGACATGGCTCATGGGAGTGTGGTGACAGCTATCGCAGGTACGCTTGTTGGAGAAACGCCAGGCAATCTCTTTGCAAGGACACTTGGTGCAGTAGTAATAGGCAAAGGGATCTGCCTTCATGAAACGAATCAATGAATACAACTCGCCAACACGGTTTTGCAGAGGCGTGCCAGTAAGCGACCATTTGTAGTTGCCTTGTACGTTGAACACAGATCGGGCAGTGTTGGAGGATCTGTCTTTGATATTGTGCGCCTACATACATGGCATAAAAGGCATGAGTATCCCTCCTCTACTGATGTAGCAGGCGATGGGCTTACCTCGTCTAAAATAACACGATGCCACTTGACCTTGTGCAAGATGGACTTCTCCTTGAAAATGGCAGCATGGCCCACCTTCTTTACACCGTATTCCTGACGTCGGAATGCCGATTCCATGATTGAATCTACACAATAGCCATCAATACCCAATATATCGCAACCCAAACCACCCATCCCACTTACAAGTCGACAAGACGACATCAAACTTTTCAAGGTCTGATTGCTTCTTGGTGCGATTGGAGCCATGAAAGACATGAACAGAGAGTGCATTGTCCGTGTGCTTTAGGATTTCCTCTTTCCACTGCATGATGGCGACAGTGGGGGCAATAACAAGGTTGGGTTTCTTCTTTTCACTCAAAAGCAAAGCAATGGTTTGGATGGTCTTGCCCATACCCATCTCATCCGCCAAGATACCACCCTTGAACTATAGACAAATGAGCATCAATATCAACTTTCATAGCCCACCAGTCTACCAATACTTGCCGTGTCCAACTTCTCTTGCGCCAACATCCATCCGACACCATACTTTTGAAAAGGCAACAGAGGTAGTTTCAAAGCAGGAGGCTGTTCCACGGGGATCACTTTAGCAGGCTCGATCTTTTCTAGGTTTTCCCAAATATCCTCTAATTCTGGATGCTGAATCAAGACCTTGTCCTGCGTTTTCTTGTACTACAAAGCAAACACCAAAAGAAAATGAGCGTGTTGAGCGTGAATTTTCGTGTACCAATGCATGAACCCAACTTACATGAGGGTCTCTTGCCACTCTACGTCGTGGAACCACTCTGCGTCTACGGTTGTTGTTACGATTGGCTAGGGGAAGGTCATCTTCTGATTCATCATTGGAGGTGGACTCAGCTTCAGAGGAGGACGAGGAAAGATTGGCTTCATCGTCAAGCTCGTCGTCGTCGTCGTCATCGTATTCTTCTGGATCAGTGTCTCCTGAGGCAAGGTTGGGATTTCTACGGGAAGCCAGGATGTTGGAGAGTGCCAGATCCAATGCAGCTTCATCATGATCCTGTGTTTCGGTTTCGTTATCAGAGACTTGCTGAGAACCAGAATCGAACTCAGTGAGCGCAGAGGGCCATTTTGGAGAAGGAACTGCGGAATCAGCCATGACACTGCCATCCAACTCATACTCTGTATCATCCAGGCTTGCAGGCGATGTAGCATTGCTGCTGCTGCTGACAATACTGTTGCTGGTGGAAGTAGATGCTGTGTTACTGCCGCTGGATTTGCGATAACCGGTTTGTTCAATCCTGATTTTTGCAATGCGACCTCTGATGAAACTGGCATCTCGTTCAAGCTTGGGGCGAGATGGAGGCGTGGATGCGTCTTCTAATTTAGCCTTACCCTTGCCTTTGTTTCTTGATGAGCGCAGTGATCTAGCAGCAGGCATAGGAAGTGGTTTCTGAAAGTCGTCGTCATCAACTTCCTCTTCCTCCTCCTTGAGCTCTATGGATTGTGCATGAAGAGGGTTTGACAATGAAGAGGAGCTAGCGGGAGTGTCAATCTCCATCTCATCCGATGAAGGGGATTCCACTTTTGGCTTCTTGGATAGTCTTGAAGATGAACGACGAGTAGCTACCATCTTGGCGTCTGTGTGATTTGAGTGCGTTTGTTTTTTTTAAAAAAAAGAAAGAAGAGGAAAAAGAAGAAAAAAAAAAAGAAGCTGTTTTTAACAGGTAGAGCGTCAAGTTTGATTTGACGCTCCTCAATTGAGGGTCAATTTTGGTTTGATGTCTTGTGCATCATTGGCCCAAATGCTTGTGCCTTGATAACAAATGCAACTCAAGTGGTGGTGTTTGACAAACAAAAAGGTAAAATGAAAAAATGCGTAGTAAACCACTTTTTGGAGGTTGAATAAAGCATTGTCGAATCCACTATTTTAGCCAGTCAATATGGCTGGTTTGTCATAGTGGCTCAATAGCAATTACTGCTATATGACCATACTACTATCAGATCAAAATATGGAACCATACGGCTCGATCATCATAATTTACTACGCATTTAAGCCACTATCGTTTCTTTGAATAGCATGTCTCCGTGTAACTTGAAATTAGAGGCTATTACACAAATGTCATACGTCAATTGAGCGCCTTTGTTTATGAGATATTTTATCAGTCCAAAAACATAATTGCTTGTGCTCTTTACCAAGACCATTTCATAGTCTGCTATGATTCAACATGTTATTTGCATGCGTTGGCTTCAGATACATCAATTAGTTTCATCAACCCAAGCATGATTACTAGCAGAAACTTTCGATTCAAGTCCCGATCTGAGATTTCTGTTTTAGAATGAAATTTGTGAACAATTTGACATCAAATTTTCTTTTATCGAGGATCTCTCCAAAAGTGCTATACAAATTACATGTTGCACATTAATAGTTGTAAAATTAACTTTTAATTCTCTATCGAATGGTACCAAAATCTTTTTCATGTTTCACCAAAAATGTTTCCTAAATTGGCAATAAATGAAAACGCTATTTTAGCCGAAAAGTCAAATTTCGTACTAATGAACACCAAATATTTTGCTCCCATATGCAAGATCGAACTCGTAGGTCTCTATTTTACTTATACATCTCATAGTAAAAAATGCCGTTTTCATGTTCAAAATCGCGATCGTTTGATTTTCGACAAAAAGCATGAGGTACCCCTCATGAAAAATGAGTGGATTTTGGTCAATGATTTTCGACCCAAAAAAAATTAAGCAAATGCTATAGCAAGTAAGTACAAGTCGAGAGCAATCGTTTGGTACCACTCTGGTGGTCCAAAAAAGCCAACAAAAGCAGATATAGCCTACTCTAGACCATCAAATTTCGCTGTGTTTTGGTCTATTACTCGCTCTAGAGTGCTGAAATCGATGCGGTGTGTAGTTTGAGCTTGCTGCATTCATTGATCTGCATGGCATGCGTCTCACAAAGCTGGAGGTATCTTTTGTTGTTTGACTTTAAAGCAGAATTGCACGTTTCAAAGCACTGCGTGGATTTCGTTAATAAGCCTAACGCTAAAATTCAAATGAACGATTCTGCTGTTTACATGCAGTTTCTTTGAAAGCAGATACACATCACATGCCCCTATGTCACTAAATGCTACTATAAGCTAAACATAGCGTACGGGTACATTTAAAACGAAGAATCAAAGGCAGGAATTCGATACATTAGCAACAAATAGTCGAATATACTACCTTGCCTTATTGAATTATCTAGAGGAATGTACAAGACTGAGGCTCTTCAAGATTCTATATTCATCATTTTAATGTAGTTATCAAAAATCTCTACCCAAAAAAGTGCACGCAGGGCTACTATGATTGATAGAGTACCCAACCATTCAACATTTGAACGTCAAAACTCTGTTTGATGGCCTGTGCCTGAAGCGCATTTTGTACTGAGCCTACACCGTACAATACATTGTTTATGCATCCAATCGACAATCGACGGCCCAATACAAACTGAATTAGAGTATATACAGCTGATGCTACTATGATCTTTGCTTTCAGATCCATTGGCTAGATCATATTATGCTCATTTAAGCATTTCAAAATGCGCTTAATGAACCCGGGGATGGCAACTCTATTGTGTTTAGCGACATATACGCAACGAGTAAAACCAAATCAACAGGACATAACAATCATTGCATTTTCACTGCGTGCCTCTTTGCGTAGCATCTTTATATATCATCGAAACAAGTCAATAAAAGACATCATGATATTGATTTGCCCAAATTTGGGCTTATAGCGTGGTGTTTGTAACCACACCGTTTTCATGGAAGAAATGACAAACGATGATGCAAATTACCATGTTTGGAAGCCTTGAATCTAGATGTACAGCCAATGATGGTGCAACCTGTGTTGAATTGCAGAATTCGGGTAAAAGTCACCGTGTGTGGTGTCCCTCCCTTTTACTATAAAGCACATCCGTACAGGAATCAACCACCTTTAAATAGCCTCCCTCTCTCTCTCTCACACAGATAAACAACCTTTTTTTTTATTACATTATCAAATTTACTTTATATAAACCATGATTGATTACAAATTACTCCAAGACAACTATCAATTGGTGCAAGACACTGTTCAAAAGTACCTGGAAAAGTACATCCTGGAGCCAAGCAATCTCGAATACTCTGAAGCCAAGAAATTGGCACTCCAACTTGGCGTTTCGACTGCCGTAGCCTACTTTTTGTTCAAGACGGTGCTCTACAGACTCTATCTCAACCCTGTCAATCGCATCCCGGGTCCCAAAGTCAGTTGGGTGCCATTCATGGGCAACTTCCCAGAGATCATCAAGGAAGAAGCAGGTGTGCCCCACAAGCGATGGGCCAACATCTACGGCGGTATCTTTACATACCACGGTCCATGGAACATCCCTCGAGTTGCTGTGACAGACGATGTTCTCTTGAAACAAATCCTGACCTCCAACGAGTACGATTACATCAAGACACCTGAGGCATCTGCCTTCCTGCGTCGCTTTTTGGGTGATGGGTTGCTCACTGCTGAGGGACAAACACATCGTCATCAGCGCAAGATGCTGAATCCTGCCTTCTCCGTCAATGCCATCCGCTCTATTCTCCCTCTTATGGCCAAGCCCGGTCATCGCCTTCGTAATGAATGGATGGACATGATCAAGGGACCAAACAATAAGGTCAAGGCAACGGAGGACGGCGAAGAATTCACCGAAATTGAAATCTCCACTGGTTTATCCTTGGCTACGCTGGATGTGATTGGATGGGCGTTTGGTCAAGATTTCAAGTCGTTGGAGCATGCTGGAACTCCTCTTCAGAGTAAACTGAGTCAAGCTTACCTCCACATCTTCTCAAACGATGTTACCTTTTGGCGTGTCTTGTCGTTCCTGTTCCCCATCTTTAACCATTTGCCAACAGAGAGAAATTTCAAGATGAAGAGAGCTGTGAGATGGCTTGAGGATGAAAGCAGAAATTTGGTGCAAGCGGGTATTGATAGAGCTCAGGAAGCAAAGGCAAAGGGTATCGTGGATGACAAGCCAAAGGATCTGCTGGCTACTATGATTGACTTGAGAGACGAAGATACTGGTAAAGGCTTTACTCTGGAAGAGATTAGAAACCAATGTCTTACTTTCTTGGCTGCTGGGTAAGTGGTGCCTGAATTTTTCATGCAAACACACATTAACATGATCATTTTACTGTAATCTCTCCCAGTCATGAAACCACCAGTGTGAGCTTGAGTTGGTGTCTGTGGTTGCTAGCTCAGAATCAGCAAATTCAAGATGACCTGAGAGCAGAGGTCCGTACTCTATTCCACGAAGATGATGAAACCCCATCCTATGAAGATATCAATGCATTGCCTCTCTTGAATAACGTTGTGCGCGAGACGCTTCGCTTGATCCCTCCTGTTCCCACTACAAGCCGTGTTACACGCGTCCCTGTGGTCCTCGGATCTTATGTCCTTCCAAAGGGCACTACCGTCTTCTTATCACCTATCACTACGCATCACAGCAAGCACATTTGGGGCGACGATGCCGAGGAGTTTAATCCTTATCGCTGGGAAGGCGATCGCTTGGGTAATGCATATCAATACATGCCCTTCTTGGCTGGCGGTCGTCAATGCATTGGCTACAAGTTTGCCTTGGTGGAGTTCAAGATTTTGCTGGCTATCCTTATCAGAAACATCCAATACATTGAAAAGCCCAATTTCAAGGTTGGCAAGAAGCAGCAAATCACCTTGAGACCTAATCCCAACATGGTGATCTGGGCCAAGGCTGTCTAAGCGACTCCAATGCATTCTTTATATTTATTATCTGTACTATATTTATATATTATATCTCATTAAACTCGTGCTATAACCATATCCCAATGCCATTCTAATGCAAACATCATGAAAAAATCAAGCCTTTTATATATAAATTAAAAACGAATCTAGGAATTAAATATCTGCAGATGCAGCCAACAGATCAGCAAAACGGGTGACCATGCGTTGCATATCGTTAGATCTTCTAGCACTGGTTTCCAACACTTCAGCGTGATTGGCAAATGTCTTTTCAGTGTCTTCTTCCGTGTCTTCCTCAGTTGTCAATCCTAACTCTCTCATCACTTCCAGCTTGGCATCCTTTCCTCTTGCTCTCACTACATCGTTGGTGATCAAACTGATGCCCAGCACCTTCAAACCAGCATGGCGAGCAACCACGACTTCAGGCACAGTTGACATGCCAACAGCATCAGCGCCAATGGAAGCCAAGTAACGGGCCTCGACACGGGTCTCGAAGCTAGGGCCAGTGACCATACAATACACACCTTCGCGAATGTCATTTTGATCGATACCGACTTCAAATGCTGCCTTGAAAGCCAATTTACGAAGTGCATAGGTGTATGCATCCGAAACAGCAGGGAAACGAGGGCCAAAGGAGTCAAAGTTATGGCCTACAAGAGGGTTGTTGCCGACCATACCAGGGAGAGACAGATGGTCATTGATAATCATCAAATCGCCCACCTTGTGTTGAGGTTGAAGGCCACCACAGGCATTTGTGACAATGAGGTATTGGACACCCAACAAGGCCATGACACGCACAGGGAGTGTGCATTGGAGCATGCTGTGTCCCTCATAGAAGTGGAATCGTCCAACCATGAAAACAGTGGGAATACGAGACTCGCCCAAATGACCAAACACAAGCTTACCAGCATGACCGACCACTACGAACAACTCGCTGTTAGAGTTTCGATCCTCTTTCTCTCAACCGCCCAGTCGCTTCTTAGTTTACCTGTGCTGGCAACAAAGCCAGGGATGTCCTTGTATAAGAATTCGATTTTGGTGGATTGATCAATGGTATCCACAAGACCACCCAAACCAGAACCACAAATAACACCAAGCTTCATGCTTTGGAATTCGTCGGGCAAGTTGGAAGTGAGAAAATCAGCACTTGCTTGGTAGGTGGCTTCAGTGATAGCGGCAGTGGTCATAACGATGGATACGAAAAATGAGAAAAAAAAAAGAGAGATGAAAGAGAGAGAGAGAAGAGAGAATCGAAAAAGAAACACGATAATAATCCAACTGCAATGAAACATCGCGGCATATCAATTATACCAGCTACATTATAGTGTCTTGATAACAACGATGGTTGCCCTTTTTCTTCAACAAATGACCTTTGTATCGCGAGTCGTGGGAAGACTTTCATTCAGGATGACCAACACGACACGCCAATGATAGCGTCTTCTACATAAAGATAGACGGTATATCGTAAAGCGTGATTTCGTTTATTGTGCTCTAAAAGATAGCGCTGTGTTAAGTAGGATCAGTTATTTATGGATTGCAACCAAGTTTAAATTTGGTGCATGCATTTGCCGTTTGTGTTCCCAAGGTCATTCACCTTTGGTGATAAAAAGCTGCTCTTCTCTATGTGGCATGTAGATCATGCAAAGGCTTAAAAGCAGAGCTGATTTGCTGACAACTCATTGCTGTAATTGTCATGTTTGGCTTCTTGTCCTTCAATATTGGTTGGGCCGTTTGTTCCTGCTGCTCTTTTGTCGGCGACATGTGAGCCTGATTTGTAGAGCTAGCATCTATTGGTGGTGCTCGATGATTTTCACTCTATTCCAAAGATTCTAGCAGTTGCTGATTATCAAATGAACAGCTTGAAGAGAGAAAAGGCATGGCCTCTTTGGCACTGCTGCTTAGTGAGTTCTGAAAGCACAAGAACCTCTTATTATTGCTCGTGTGTCTATTCTTATGCTCAATAGTTATCAAAAGCAAGCGAGATTGTGTACAGACAAATAGGTATTTAAAAAGTTGTTTATAGTGAAATATACACTCAGGGGATCAATTTACAGTGTATTTCAAGACTAATCCGAAAATTTAAGATATTTATAATGAACAGGTATAATGTGATATGTATCTTATAAAGAAGACAGTAAATACAAAGATTGATACAAAGTTAAGTATCGATGAAAAAATAAACAATTTTGTCGAGATGTCTTGATGCAATTGATGTGTATACTAACCTATGCAATGTCAGTCTAATACTTGGTAAGAAGAAGGCACAGCTTTATCTGGAAGGCTTACTGGGGCAAAACAGAGCAAGCTATAACGATCTAGTTTTCAATGCATGACTCAGCAACATGTCAAAGTATTGGCAAACTAGTACACAGTAAGCCACTGATTTGGCTGGGGAGGCATTTTGGCAGTATTTCCGAATACGCAAGCTTCTATAGGCCTGATGTCAATATACCAGTATTGCATAGTTGTACCTTTGAGTAATGTCATGAACATGCTATTTTTAAGATTGTAAGCACACATAATTTACCAAATGTAGATTCATATTATACATGTCGCTCTTCATGAGTCTAGCCTTGTATACAACAAGACATTTTATCTCAAGCACCTGATGTAATGCGGCATCTCCTCACTGTATTGAAAATACAGCTCGCTTAGTAGTTAATCGGCAACCATTCCATCAAAACCACATAAACGTATTGTATCCTTCATGTTCAGAGCAGCTTGCAATCTGCTACCTTTTAAAAAAGAAGGGCTACCTTATTATTTAACGGACATTTATTTCGCTTTTGACATGTAACACAACCCTGTGATGCATATACTATAACGTCCAAAGTGATATGATTAAACTTGAGCCTACTTGTTGCGTTTGAGAGAACACCGCAAAAGTCTGCATGCTTCAAATTTAGTGTTTTTATACAGTCTATAATAACAAGCCGGAAATAACGTGAATTCAAGTGTTACAGCAGCATCTTTGAAATAAGTAAGTGGTTTTTTTATATGAATTCTCAGAATGATGCACCTTTTTATATCGTACTGGACTTATTCTTAACCTCTTTTTTTACGCTAGCAAATCAATCTGAGCATGTCTGATACCTATGGTGATATCGTGTGTAGTTACATTAAGCCATTTGTACCATGAATTTTGAATGTTTAATCTTGCTTTTTACATTTTAATTACATTTTTAGTTTCAATATCAATGCTTTATTTCTTTAAGCTGTCTTCAAATTTGAGCCAATAAAATCGCTCAAAAAGCTAGTTTAAACGCCGCGGACTTTGAGAATTTTTGCGAGGGTTTCCCTCTGTTTTGACGTTAGGCGGACTTTTAATTATTGCCAAATACAGTAATTTAGCAATTCCATCATCAAAATCCCTTAAAATGCCAGAATATGCCTTACTACACACCCCAGCTTATAATCCAAACGCTTGAGACTCTCAATTAGCACCAAGTAAGTGATACAAATCAAGTGAGGGCAGCCTACCTACCCCCCAGCCTCTGAATCAAATCTAGTTGTGCTTCAACGATAGGCTTATCCACACAACGAAAAAAGAGGGTTGTGGCTCAAAGAACCATAAAGAGGAAGGGAAAGTAAGAAGAGAGCATCACTAGAATGTGATGAAGAACAGAAACATCGCGACACAGTTACATACAAAAAGGTAACATGCAATGTGTATCATCAAAATGACGAGTACAAGAAAACAAAAGTAGTAGAAAAAAGTATCGTGCTTGCCTCATACGAAGCACGAACACCAATACCACCAGTATTACAACAGAAGAAGTAATACTCGAAGAACAAAAAGCATGCAAGGCTACTCCATAATAGAGCAGCACTGCCAGCGATACAATGCATCAAAAGATACACCATAGCACTATGGTACAGCAACAGAAAAATAGTTGCGTGCAGCAGAAAAAAAAGGTGAAAGAATAAATCGCAATAGAGCAAACTAAAGAAGCATGCACAGTATTACGAGAAAGAAAGTAGTAAAAGGTTGAATGAATGTAATCCATAGCAACCAAAGAAGGGGAATATACAAACCAAATACAAACCAAACACAATGAATAAATATATTGCAACGAACTGGTCTAAAATAAACTGTATAATTAGTATTACTGTATATTGTACCGCGAAAAGTGGCCCCTATCGGCTGATACCTACTGTAACAAACTTGAAAGATGTCGTCTTGGGTACTGGTGGTTGCAAAGGTATGCTTCTTTTGGCGAAAGTGGTGTTGTATTCAATCAATAGTAATAAAAAGTATATGGTTTAATAGAAAAAGTGCAGTGCAAAAACAGGGTGGAAAGGGAGCGTGAAAAAAAAAAAGACGCGTTGCTGAGGGTGACTGCAGCCAATAAGCTGAGCACACAGAATTTCAATGACGTGTACACTGAACATTTTGCACTGTGGTGACTGTACCCAAATGATTTTTTTTGCGATGATTTTTTTGACTCAATATCGACATGACTTGACATTTGTAAACATTTTTGTTAAAATTGGCTATATAAAGTGTGCTCAGCGCATACTACTTTCTAATAAACTTAAGGGGAGAATTTGAAGGCGCATTCAATGGTGGTAATTTTAAAGTACTTTTGGAATGAAAAGATAAAGAATTTTGAGAAAATATAAAAAGCAGTTTTTCCAAGAAAAGTCGAGATTTAGCATATGCAACGTTGAAAACAGCCGTTGCACAGGTTACCCTACATCTGTGCGGTCATTTTGATTTAATATATACCATAGTAAAAAGTGTCGTTTTCACCTCGAAAATTGGGATCGTTTGATTTTCAACAAAAACCATGAGGGGTACCTCATGAAAAAACGTGAATTTTCGACGATTTGGATCGATCCAAAAAAAATCAAGATAAAGCTTCAGGATGTAAATGGTGATTGATAGCAATCATTTGGCACTATTCGGAGCATCTAGAAGGGGCCAGAAGACAAGATATTAAGGGTTGAATTTCGACGATTTTGCTGGGGAAAGTATTTTAGTGCCATGTAAATCCACCAAAACTAATTCTAGAAATCTGATCCAGACTCCAATCAGTTGGTGTATCTTGAGAGTACATACTGATTATCATCAGACAAAAAAAAAAGAAGCGATAGAAACTTTGTGCTTGCTTTTTTAATTATGTGGATGAAGTGGAAGCAAAAGTTTCAGTAACTGGGTGGTAGTCTGCGATTCGAATTACTTTAGAGGCGTTGATATAGCAATAATTGTGTTCAATTATGTCCTTTTTGATGGATTCATAAGGGGCGAATAACCTGATGTCCACGTAAGGCGATTTATGCAATGATGGCAGCAGAGGTTCAGAGTATTATGCTTCAATAGTTGTATCTTTATAAATGTAAGGAGGGTTTATCTGACAAGAACTAGGATTATTGTTGTCAAAATAGATTTGGGTAGATTGGCAAAGTCTTGACAGTTTAGACTTTATACAGTGGCCGTGCAATTTAACGGTATTGAAAATTTTTGAAAAAGAACCGTTAAATCAAACATACCGTTTGTTTGATGAATTCGCGTTAATAAAGTCAAGCGAAAACGATATGATGATAAGTTGTCAACTGTATCTAAAACAAAAGCAAAGAACCTCTTTATTACAGGGCATCCCTTGATTGATGAAATATAGAGTAGATCCCTGCATATGACTACTATACTGAAGATGAATATATAGGTGGATCGCGAGATTAATATGTTTAGATGTGGAATATCTGATGTAAAGTACACACATGAAGTGATGAGCGTAATGTATACGCAATGAGTGGATCTTGACAGTAAAGAGTTTGGAGCATGTTGAGTTGGGTGTTACCAGTGCACAGACGATAATCAACATGTAAACAAACAACATGTCGAGTGGCTAGAGCGAAAGTGAATGTAGCTTGTCCAGGCACACGCTGTGTGTGTATGTGTTTGTGTGTGTGGAGCCAGACGTGGATGCAGTTTTCAGGTACATGCTGGTGGTGAAGGTAGGCTTTACATACAACAGTCTTCAAGTTGGCACCTACTGGCGTCACTGCTCACAACATTGCTGGTCAAACTCTGCTGCTCCGCTTTTTTGGTATGGGCAACCGTTCTCAACTTCCCAATTTTCAAAATCTCGATGAGATTGTCAAGCAATATCCAAAAATGGCCCTTCTTATCGACAAATACTCAATGGTTAGTGCTACACTTCTGAATGCCATCAATAATGATGCGCTTGTTAAAACAACAAATCGGCCATCTATCATGGGAGGGATCAAAACTATCTTTTTTGGAGACATTGCTCAGCTTTTACCATGCGTGCAACAAGACGGAGGAGTTCACTATTTGGAGAACTGCCATCTACAACACAGTCAACCGATACAATCTCACTCAGTCTGTACGCCAAAAGGATCCTTTATTTATTGCAATTCTCAACAAAGTGCGTCTAGACTATTTCGACGAAGACGTTGTACAGTTCATTAACAGTAGAACCGTCCTGAAAAAGGATCTGCCAATGAATTGCTTGAGACTTTATACAACTAGAGAGGGCATGCACAATGCAAACAAGACAGACATGAAAGACTTTCCGGGTGAAGGTATCAAGATCCCTGCCGTCGACAATTTTGTAGAAGCTGCCATAACAGCAAGGAGAAGCCTCAGCAAAGAAACACGGCTACTAGAAGAACTCAACATCAACATTGGCATGCGAGTAATGCTGATACAAAACATGAATGTTTCGTTGGGCTGGGTCAATAATGGTGCTATTGCAACAGTTGTAGAGGTAGATGAAGACAATGTTGGCCTCCAAAAGTACGCGAAGAACGACGATGGCGACGATGATGAAGAGCAGCTCTACCGGACACAGCGCATTTTGAGACAAGTTCCTGGGGCAAGCTACGCCAGAACCCATTTTCCAATTGTTCCAACCTTTGCGACCGCTATCCACAAGGTACAAAGCGCAACGATTGATTGTGTTGGCGTTTTCTTTGACCACATGCTGACACATGGACATTGTATGTTGCTATGTCTCTAGTCAAAAAAGCAACACATTTATATTTCTTTGGTGCACCTACCCCGCTAGATATAAGCAGACATTTCGGCGTTGATGTCGAGGCAATCAGTATCTCTAGAGGAAGTGATGATTATTTCGATGATTTTGATGAAGATAAAGACGACACTTAATATTTGTTACAAATAAAAAATGTCACTCACAATTGCAAATGATGTCTTTCATACAGTAAAAGGCCGCCTGCCAGAGTAAATGATGCGTTTTATACGAATTAAGGGCCGCCCGCTAGGGCAAATAGTGGTTTTTAAACGGAATAAGGCTGCCCGCCAGGGCAAATAATAGTTTTCATACTGAATAATAAGATCGCCCGCCAGGGCAAATATTGGTTTTCATAGGAAATAAGAGTTCTTACAAAGGAAAAGAACTTGCAATCACGTTCTTTACTTTTAGCTAACAGTTTTAAATGAAACAAATTTATCATAGAACCTGAGATTGGACGTGTTCATTGGTTTATATAGGGCTTCGCAAAGCACTATGGCCTTGTAGGCCAAATAAATTTTATAGGTCATTTTGGAGAGTAGAGTGGTGGCAAGGCGCCATATCAACTTGCAGTTTTCAAGGTATCCATGGATACCTGACATGTTGTTGCAACACCTGTCGAGTTTTGAGTGCTCCAACTTGCTTTGTTCGTTTCCATGACGTTATGCAATTGAAGGTAAGCATTCTCCCCCGCTTAAAAATAACACTTTTCTTCATGTCGAACACTTTATTAACAAGGCGTTTCAAATACCAAGTTCCACCTTAAACGTCGGTTGATTTTCATTATTCCTTTATTATACATCGTATTATTCATAGTAGAAAAATCTAATTAAGTCTTTTATTAAACAAGAATACTATAGTTCTGTATAGAGGATCTTGTTTGTGTGTACTGTAAACTACCAAATTGTCTTGTAGTAGCCAACTACCTCAAGAAAGACAATTGAAAGAATCTGTTGTTGAGAAGCAGCATCAGAAATTGTTTCTGTATAATAAAAAAAGAAAGCTAGGACTTTTGTATGGTTTTGCGTCAAGAGTATGCATTACGTAGTAGCATCGTTATCAGTTGCCCTTGCTCTACTACAGCCATTAAAAGTATTCCTTCCAGCCAAATCGCCCGTATTCAACCCTCAATATCTTGTCTTACAACCCCTTCCAGATGCTCCGAATAGTGCCAAATGATTGCTATCAATCACCATTTACATCCTGAAGCTTTATCTTGATTTTTTTTGGATCGATCCAAATCGTCGAAAATTCACGTTTTTTCATGAGGTACCCCTCATGGTTTTTGTTGAAAATCAAACGATCCCAATTTTCGAGGTGAAAACGACACTTTTTACTATGGTATATATTAAATCAAAATGACCGCACAGATGTAGGGTAACCTGTGCAACGGCTGTTTTCAACGTTGCATATGCTAAATCTCGACTTTTCTTGGAAAAACTGCTTTTTATATTTTCTCAAAATTCTTTATCTTTTCATTCCAAAAGTACTTTAAAATTACCACCATTGAATGCGCCTTCAAATTCTCCCCTTAAGTTTATTAGAAAGTAGTATGCGCTGAGCACACTTTATATAGCCAATTTTAACAAAAATGTTTACAAATGTCAAGTCATGTCGATATTGAGTCAAAAAAATCATCGCAAAAAAAATCATTTGGGTACAGTCACCACAGTGCAAAATGTTCAGTGTACACGTCATTGAAATTCTGTGTGCTCAGCTTATTGGCTGCAGTCACCCTCAGCAACGCGTCTTTTTTTTTTTCACGCTCCCTTTCCACCCTGTTTTTGCACTGCACTTTTTCTATTAAACCATATACTTTTTATTACTATTGATTGAATACAACACCACTTTCGCCAAAAGAAGCATACCTTTGCAACCACCAGTACCCAAGACGACATCTTTCAAGTTTGTTACAGTAGGTATCAGCCGATAGGGGCCACTTTTCGCGGTACAATATACAGTAATACTAATTATACAGTTTATTTTAGACCAGTTCGTTGCAATATATTTATTCATTGTGTTTGGTTTGTATTTGGTTTGTATATTCCCCTTCTTTGGTTGCTATGGATTACATTCATTCAACCTTTTACTACTTTCTTTCTCGTAATACTGTGCATGCTTCTTTAGTTTGCTCTATTGCGATTTATTCTTTCACCTTTTTTTTCTGCTGCACGCAACTATTTTTCTGTTGCTGTACCATAGTGCTATGGTGTATCTTTTGATGCATTGTATCGCTGGCAGTGCTGCTCTATTATGGAGTAGCCTTGCATGCTTTTTGTTCTTCGAGTATTACTTCTTCTGTTGTAATACTGGTGGTATTGGTGTTCGTGCTTCGTATGAGGCAAGCACGATACTTTTTTCTACTACTTTTGTTTTCTTGTACTCGTCATTTTGATGATACACATTGCATGTTACCTTTTTGTATGTAACTGTGTCGCGATGTTTCTGTTCTTCATCACATTCTAGTGATGCTCTCTTCTTACTTTCCCTTCCTCTTTATGGTTCTTTGAGCCACAACCCTCTTTTTTCGTTGTGTGGATAAGCCTATCGTTGAAGCACAACTAGATTTGATTCAGAGGCTGGGGGGTAGGTAGGCTGCCCTCACTTGATTTGTATCACTTACTTGGTGCTAATTGAGAGTCTCAAGCGTTTGCATCATAAGCTGGGGGTGTGTAGTAAGGCATATTCTGGCATTTTAGGGGTTTTTGATGATAACGTAGCTTAATACTAGTGTATTCGGCTGTGTTTAAAAATCTGCCTAACAAAAAAACAAGGGAGAACTATGGCAAAATTTTTCGAAGTCCGCGGCGCTTAAAAAGGCTTTTTAAGCGATTTTATTGGCTCAAATTTGGAGGCAGCTCAGAGAAATAAAGCATTCGTATTGAAACTAAAAATGTAATTAGAATGAGAAAAGCAACATTAAACATCCAAAGTGCATGGTACAAATGGCTTACGGTATTCACACAGATACCACCATAAGTATTAGACATGATCAGATACATTTACTATCCTAGAAAAAAAGAGGTCAAGAATAAGTCCAAGATGATATAAAAAGGTGGTGTCTTATTCTGAAAATTCACATCATTAAAGGATATCCTAATAAGCAAGCAAAAAAATACCAGAAGCATACATAATAGCTTTTAACGAAAGCCGTTTTATTGTGCACTGCTCTTAAAGAAGAATTAATTGCCGTTGCGATTGTGTTTCCAAAAGACTCATGCTCCTGGTGATTAAAGGTTGCTCTCTTTTATGTGGGTATTTCTATAAAGCGTAGCCCTAAAAGCAAGGCTGAGTCTCTGGCAGTTGATCGTCATCTTCGTCCTCATCATCCCCGTCGTCATTGTCATGTTTAACGTCTTGCTCTTGACTATTGGTAGGCTGTTCTGTTGTCGACGACATGTGAGCCCGATCTGTAGAACCAGCATCCATTAGTGGTGCGTCTAGATTCAAGTTTGCTTGCTGGATGATTTCTACACTTTCTTCTTCTTCTTCTTCTTCTTCTTTTTCATAATGGCTCTCTGGGATTTGCTCCAACGACTCTCTTAATTGCTGATTATCAGATAAGCTGTTTGAGGAGGGATAGGATACAGTCTCTTTGGCACTGCTGCTCAGTGAGTTTTGAGAGGCAGACGACCTCTCATTGCTGCTCGAGTGGTAGACACTGACAGATTGTAGTGAAGGGTTGGATAAAGGAGATACATTTGGCGCAAATGTGGGTGCAAGCGTTCCCTAATAGTAGTCGATTGAATTAGAGAAGTCGAAAGCAGAATAGGATACACTGACGCATCATACCTCTTCATCTGTGGAATGCGATGCCGGTGCTGATGGAGGCGCATCTGGGTCGTATGCCACTGTAGATGCCTACTATGAACGATTAGCGCATGTGGTTATTGTAAATGCTACATGTTGGTTACTCACCGATTCACAGCTGCTCTCGACACTTGCATTTGCCTTTTTCCTGCTCTCATTTGAGCTGCTATCATTATCCTCTTCGCTTGCATCATAAGAACGTTTTGTTGACAGGGGAGAAGAGGGCTCTGCTTCTTTGATAGGCTGTTGTTGAGATGGCATAGCTACACGCTTGTCAAGGGCATGAAGCATGACAGCGGCACAATGCTTGCAATTTCCCCAGTTACCAATAGGACATGTGCATTTCGCTTTGACTAATGTATACGTATCGTCTTGCTTGCTGAAGCAAATGGTGGATGTGATGATGCCAGACGAATTCTCAATGGGTATATTGCCCATCATGCGCACCTGATCATCCTCCTCGTTTGTGTCGATTGTTAGTTGATTGACTTGATGCTTTAACTCGAGCCCGCGATCCATGTAAGCTGTATTGCCAATGAAAGCACCGATTTTTCGTTTCGTCAAGCTACGAATGATGGCTTGCAAAAGTTGTTTGTGGACGACGCCTTCATCTGGCTTCTCTTTGGCTTCGAATGGTTGCACGCCAGCATCGTTTGGAGTAGATGTGATAGTGTCTTGCTTACTGATAGGCACTAGATCTTGTTTCAAGCCTAATTCTGCCCAGCTGTCAAACACCTCTACTGTCTATTATGGACCACAAGGATGAGTTGTGATGAACGTAATTCAGCAAAAGAGTAACAAGACATACCTTGGCAGACACAGTGTGTCGAATATCAGAGGTGATTTCTTCTGATTTTGTCAGTGGTAGGCTATTGTCTGTGCTCTTTAGTAAAGGGACTCTGAATACGTTCGTTAGATCCCCCTCCAGTTGTCTATTGATGATAGTGATTAGTCTAAGAATCCTTCCAAAAAGAGTTCATTTCTACTTTACAGCATATCTGGAGAAACGTATTTCAGCTTGTCTTTTGAAGATGGCGTCTCTGAAGATTGGCTGTGCAAACGAGATGAGATATGGCATGTTGTCGAGTGTACAAGAGCACAAAGAGCTTACTGTAGGTATTTCCATTTAGATGTGTTGAACAGTGGCTTTTGCTGAAGGTAGATGCAATTCAAGGTGTAGAAGCTATGTTGGTTCAAAGATGTGGTCTCTTCGTTCGACCATGTGAGTAGTGTGGAACCTGCAATGTTGATGCTGTGGCGATGTTGTAATTGCGCTAGACTTTGCAGCAGGTCAAAACTGGTGGTATGAAAATAGTCCAAGATGTAGCTATAGACAGGTATGGTATCATTGAACGATTGAATTTTGTCTGACACCATCTCTCTGTATTTTTGCAAGAGTGTGTCTCGCCTACAGATTATTGAAACGCATTAATTTGACCGTTGCTGATCCAATGAATGAGTTAGGCAGCCGTACCCCTCTTGATTAATGTTGTAAATGGCATCTCCATAAAGCTTTTTTTCGTCTATGATCCATATCAGCGTTCTGTGAATAAATCGAGTGAGTTTGTCTATAGATCATTCTGAATACATGCTGGCGGCCCTACTTGAATTGATGCTGGTTGGCCTCGATCCAGCCTCGAATAGCATTTTCGACGTTCTCGGACAGAATTAAGCCTTGATCTGCGTTGAATGACAACAAATGGTGAGTGAAATGCACAATGAGAGCCTATTCAAAACACAGGGCAGATCAGTATACAATCATGCATTACAATCGCTAGTGTGTAACCTCTTTGTTGAATACCGATGCTGACATGGCAAACATGGCTTCGAAATCATTGCAAGCAGATTGTCCTGATTTTGTCGTAGGTGGTTCAAATGGCACACATGCTTCTGGATCATAGGCGCTAGAGCAAAGACGTTTCCAATGGCCATCTATCAATCCTGCAGACCAACCTAGCAACAAACTCGGCTGCAATGGTGCGCAAGGCACTGATAAACAGAAGCAAGTTAAATCAGGTATGTGCTTCAAAACGAATTCAAAGATGGATCTTCGTTTGGTGTCTGAGCATGGCTGCTCAAAGTACAATGCCATCTTTTTGGTCTCATTCTGCAAACACACACACACACAATGTCAGCACACCGTCTTGCAAGGATGGAATCCACTTACAGCTCGTAACGTGCTCATGATGCTTCGAGCTACTGCACGAATAGGTAGATCCTTGTCTGGGCAATGTATGACATGTGTCTCTTTCAGGTACTTGTGGTAGTAGATGTTGGCAATGGAGGGGATCGATTGGATCCATAGCAAATCATACTGCAGTATCTGCGTTTCCATGGTGATTTTGTATTGAGATGTTGTATTTTAGGAAAACTCTTCTTTTTTTTTACATATAAACTTTCTAGAATCCCGATGGGGTGTGTGTTGTAGCCATGCTCAAGAGCAAACAAATGTGGAAGATTCGCGTCTAATAGTTTGGTGCAATGTCGAATTATTTGAACCGCGTTTCTCCCCCCTCGCTTCTCCCCTTTCCTCTTCTTTTTATCTCTCTTTTTTTTTTTTTTTTTTTTTCTAGTCGTTGAACATGAATGTCCTGTCAGCATTTACAGATCAAAAAAAGATCAGACCAGTGTATCAATTCAAGAGAGGAAACACCTTTACCTCTCTCAGGCACCCTGGCGTCAATGCATTCAAGCCAGCAGCCTTTCAATCCACCAACATGCTGCCTAAAACAGACAGCATGCTTCTGCAAACGGTATCGCCCTCCTCTTCCACATCCAGTACAGCAGAGGGACATGCCACACCGGACTCCAGCAACAGCACCCCATCTGTGCCTGACAATGAAGACGAAGATGATGCTATTTTTGACTTTCCAAGCGCATTAGATGAATTTGTAGAGATCAAGGTCATGGTAGCTTCCAACAGTAGAACCGTCCCTGAAGCACCTAAATTGGCCAGAAAAAGATCCAAGCCCAAGCAAAATGCGACACCACCTGTGAGTCCAGCTAAAAAGAAGCCCCCCACAACAGCAGGCACGACCCCAAGCAAGCCAAAATCACCCATCAATCCGCATACCAAAAAGAGACCCGTATCCACTGGCCCTACTGCTGTGCTACCGTGTGCTGATCAGGACGAATTTGACATCTTTGCATTTGATCCTCAACCTACATCGCATCTCACCCACAAGCGCAAGCCTGGACCCAAATCCAAACCCACTATGATCACATCAACTTCACCTTCTTCTTCTTCTTCTTCTAGATTCAACCCTACCCATTATACAGCTAATACATACATTCCCCCCATGCCAGCATATCACACGAATCCAGTGCATTTACCACTTCTTCATCCATCCATATCCATTGCGAGCCTGCTGAACGAGCCATCGCCACTACAACCACATCAGGCACAGCCTGTTGAGAAGAAACGAAAACGAAACCTAGTGGCTCGTCTCAAGACAGCAAGCGGTGAAAAGGAGAACAAGCATTTGCAAGAATTCGATTGTTTATCAGATGAAGATGATTTAGCGCTGGAACAGCAAAAGAGCCCCCCTCTTTTGCCTCTCAAAACGGTGATCAAAGACCCAAGCCTCTCTCCTGAGATCAGCTATGAAGAGACCATGCAGATGCAACTGGACTCGTTGATGAAGACTGAATTTGGAGAATCACAGCAACCACCAGCAGCATCCACCAACACAAGACCACAGTATCAGCCATCCAACAAGCTCAATGTGAGGGTGACATTTCAAAAGAAACAACGGTAATAATAATAAAGACTTTATTTACTATCCCAATATGCCTTGATGGCTTGTTCGCATTCCTCTTTGGTGCCGTTGGGATGTTCCAGTTGCCATGTCATTTGCACCTTGAGCAATTCAGTGACAATGGGGCCCGTCTTGACACCCACCACCTGCGCTGCTCTCTTGCCATCCACCATGTGCTTCCACGTATAACAGTCTGTGATTTGATAGTCTTTTGCCGCCTGGATCAATGCGTTGTACTTGTCGCAAATCACTTGGCCCGTGTGTGGATCAATGGCAGTGGGATCTTGCGACCAATTCAGATCAGGGTAGGTTTCTAGCAACTCCTTGACAGTGGTCATTTTGATGGCTGTCTGCCATAAAGCGCCCAAATCGCGAATCAGCATGCCTAGTTCGGAACGCTTGACGGGCTGCTCCATGTTGTTGTTGGCCATGTGTTGCAGTTTATCCACACCACGGAAAATGGTATTCACTGTAGCAATGTCTGTATTATTTGTCTATACGGGGAGGGAGCTATCGTCAGTTTTCGTGCCTTTTCCTCGTGTGTTGGGACGGATGCTTACCTTGATGGAGTCTCGCAACACAAGCTGCACAGCAGGTATATCCTTCTTTTTGAACTCTGAAACAGCGCCATAGTAGGGCAACACACTGGCAGTCAATACAAGTGATCTCTTTTCATCGTCTGAAGTGGCTCTTAGGCCGTCGTTTTGCTGCAACCATTGCAGGATGCCCACAGCCTGCACCGCCAATAAAGCATCGCCCACGGAGCCGCTCTTGATGATCTGAGGAGAAGCCATGATGATGGGATACAGGTCCAACTGGTGGATCAACTGCAAGGACAGCAACGGATACGGCCCTGTAATCATCTTGTCAAACTCAATGCCGATGCGTTCTCGGCTGATTTTGTGGATCAATGCATTCTTGATCTCGGGGTGCTTGGCTGCCTGGCATAATTCAGGCACCATGTCGAAATTGAATCTGCTGGAGAATCGAATGCAACGAATCACGCGAAGTGGATCATCACGAAAGGTCTCAAAGGGCTCCAATGGTGTACGGATCAGTCCCTTGATCAAATCTGGAATGCCTTGCTCTGTGAAATCCTCGACTTGGTGTGAGTTGACATTGTAAAACAAACTGTTGATGGTGATATCACGACGATAAGCATCTTCTGTGGGTGTGCCAAATGTCTGTTTGCGCCGTAAGAACCGAGGCTTTTTTCATGTATATCTTATTCCTGCTACTTACAATTTGCGAAGGGATGCGGCTGCCTTCTTCGTAGACTTCAGTTCGTAAATTGCAGAAATCCACCTCTTGGTCAAATAGTTTGGTCGTGGCAGTTTCTAAATGCTTGGATTTCTCGGGATTGCTGTCGATTTTGGCAATGGATCTTGTAGGTACGCCTTGGCTCTCAAGGTACTTGTTGACATAGGTGGCAAATTCGTAGCCCATCATGTCATTGATGGCAATATCCAAATCATGGCACTCTTTGCCGAGAAGCTAGAGCATGTGTCAGCATAAAAAATCGACTCGATAACTGCCTAGAACGTTTACCTTATCACGAACCCATCCACCAGCAATGCGAGACTCAATGACGGGCAGCTCGGGTCGTTCTTCAGCAATAAAGGTGGAGACGCCTTGAAGCACATTGCAGATCTTGGCTTCCTTCTCGCTCAAATCCACCTTCATGGTGATGCCATTCTTGGATACGCCATAGGTCTTGCTATCCATTCTTATGTGTCTTTTCGGTGTGTTGTAGGTGATGATAGACGATAAACGAAGGGATGATGTACTTTTCAAAAGACGGAACATGAATAAAAATGCTGAAAATTTTGTGATTTGGCTACGATTCACCTTTTGGGGATTTGCTTCTGTCTCTGGTGAAATGTACGGTAGTAGCTTGTGTGTTGGGAGATCTACAGTGATGAGCAGAAGAATCTCAAGGCTGATTGCATGGAAAATCTCGCGTGTGTGAGGGAATGAATAAAGCTGCAATTGACATGACAGGCATTCTTCCATCCATTGGCGGATGAAACTCCTTTGGTGGCTGCTCCATCCATCATGCCTCTGCTTGCTTTGCTCTCAGAGAGTGACTCACTAACCTCTAATTCTGAGGGCGGATAAAAATTTTCAATCAAGGGCCACAGAGGGATGCAATCTTTCTTCCACTTTCTACAACAAAACTTTTTTATTCAAAATGGGTCGTATGTATACTTCTGGTAAGGGTATCTCTGGTAGTGCCCTCCCCTACCGTCGCACTCCTGCCTCTTGGGTCAAGACTACCCCCGAGGAGGTTGTTGAGCAAATCTGCAAGAACGCCAAGAAGGGTCTCTCTCCTGCCCAAATTGGTGTCCTCCTCCGTGATTCCAACGGTATTCCTCAAGTCAAGTCCATCACTGGCAACAAGATTCTCCGTATCCTCAAGTCCAACGGTCTTGCTCCTGAGGTTCCTGAGGATTTGTACCATCTTATCAAGAAGGCTGTCTCCATCCGCAAGCATTTGGAGCGTAACAGAAAGGACAAGGACTCCAAGTACCGTTTGATTCTCATTGAATCTCGTATCCACCGTCTTGCCCGTTACTACAAGACTGCTGGTCAACTCCCTCCTACCTGGAAATAGTATCCTTTTTTGTGTGTGTACTAACATGGATTGTGTGTGTATGTGTGTGATGGGATGGGATGGGGAAACAATTCGATTACTGCCTATATTGGACATTATGTCAAGAGTCAACGTCTCGTTTGCTTTCGAGTGAATTGAGCGAGCTCGGTAACTGTCTACCTTAACCCTCGTTTTTTCTTTCTAATAGTGAGTCTGCCACTGCCTCTGCCATGGTTGCTTAAATGGGTTGTTTCTTGCAAAGGAAACCCTCTCAAGATCAAGAAACAGCATTCATATCTTTTTCGTTTACATCCAAATGAAATTGCGTATCATATATACGTCTTTTTTTGAATAAAAATCTCCATTTTTTGTTATTCATAGCAAGTTTTTCATGGTTACATTATGAAATATCTTGCCAAAATATTCTAGAAAATGTATAGAATTGTGGGCATTACATCATGAAACAGGACATTGTAACTGATTCAGACCCTATCCCTCCTATTGTAAATGTCTGGCTCTACGTGATGCCATATGCGTAGTGTGTGTGTGTGTTGAATCAGCATCTATGTGCTCTTGTGTATAATATAGTATCTAGTAATATAGGATAGCATTGGTCGATATTGAAAGACATTGATTGCTTTTATCGAAATTGAGCATGAATTCTACTACCATTGCTTGCTTGATCTTCCGCTTCTTGCTTGCATTGCTGATCTTGCAACAGTATGCACATGTATCAGTTAGCAAGATACAGCACAAGAGTCTCTAGATGTTGTCTGTTAAGTATATACGCAAAGTGCAATGATATATGATATATTCGACTATACAACAGGCAGCTCAACTAGTGTCATTTTAGCACAGAAACTCGCTCTAAATTCAAATTGCCATCCTGATACATTACAGCAACTCCTTGTTTGTTATAAGATTTGTTTAAAAAGGCAAATTCTATCACTACCATTACAATAATGAAACTCCTTGATTGTTTTGTTTTTCGTATTTCTCCTCCTTTCTGTTTCTAATCATCACTTTTTTTTTTCAACTTGTTTAACATGGGAAATACTTGTAGCTCCTGTTGCTGTGGCAGTCAGTTGAATCAGCACCAAATGTCCTTGTTGAGTTGCACACTCACCTCTATTTGATTTCGTTTAGAAAAAAGCAAATCCGGTTTGTACGAGCCTTTGTTGCAGGAAAACGAGAGAGAAGCCATCACAGAGCTACTCCATTTTCTTGAAAGTAAGGTTCAGCAGCTTTCGCAATTGCCACCTCACACTCACACTTTGAACAGATCGCAACAACACAAACTTCTTTGAGGGAGAGCCTCTTCGTGCGCTCTCTACGCTAGCAATTTCAGACAATGTCGATTTACAGAGATCAGCTGCCTTGGCCTTTGCAGAGATAACAGAAAAAGGTACATTTTCGCCAAAGCACTCCACCACTTGCATGAAAGCCAACCAGCCTATTATATACAGATGTGAGACAAGTGGGACGCGAAACGTTGAATCCCATTTTACTGTTGCTTCAATCGCACGATGTTGAAGTACAAAGAGCTTCCAGCGCTGCCCTCGGTAATCTAGCTGTCAATAGTAAGTTATGAAGAGATTCTTGAGCGCAAGAATTTGCCTGCCCTCCCCCCCCCCCCCCTTTCTTCTCCTCGTTTTTTCTCCCCCTTGGTATTCACGCAATGTCTCTTTTATCATCTCTCTAGCTGAAAATAAGCTACTTATTGTGAAATTGGGTGGATTGGATCAACTTATTCGACAAATGGGCAGTCCAAATGCAGAAGTACAATGCAATGCTGTAGGATGTATTACCAATTTGGCTACACACGGTAAGTTTTTGTTGGATTTTACGACTCTATAATTTCCTTTTTAGTTACATTTCGTCATGTTGTCTGTGTGTGTAGATCAGAACAAGTCTCGTATCGCCAATTCAGAGGCATTGCGCTTATTGATTGATCTGGCAAGGTCAAAGGATCAACGAGTACAAAGAAATGCAACAGGCGCCTTGCTTAACATGACACATACACGTTGGTTTCTCTTTTCGGGCATGTGTTGACGTATATACAGATGACACTGACACTGCTGCTTTGCTTACCACATGTAGAGGAAAATCGACAGCAATTGGTCAATGCGGGTGCTATACCCATCCTCATCAGCTTATTGAGCTCTCATGATGCTGATGTGCAATACTATTGCACAACTGCCCTGAGCAACATTGCAGTAGACGGTAAGTTGACACTATGTGCAGTCAAAATCCACCACAGCAGGACATTCATCATGCAACAGCTGTCAATCGAAAAAAGCTGGCCCAATCAGATTCCAAGCTCGTACAATACCTCATTCAACTGATGGACACAAAAAGCCTTAAAGTGCAATGCCAGGCAGCATTGGCATTGAGAAACCTTGCATCAGATGGTAAATAGTACATGGTCATTCCAAAGAAATAGACAAACAAACCCCCCTTTCTCAAAAACTCTTGTCTACATATAGAAAAATATCAACTGGAAATTGTTCAATGTAGGGGCTTGCCACCCTTGCTTCGATTGCTCAAGTCTTCGTTTTTGCCACTGATTTTGTCGTCTGTTGCTTGTATTCGAAACATCTCCATTCATCCAGCCAATGAATCGCCCATCATTGACGAAGGCTTTGTCAACCCTTTGATTGAACTGCTCTCGTACGACGACAATGAGGAAATCCAATGCCATGCCATCTCAACGCTCAGAAATTTAGCTGCCAGCTCTGAACGCAACAAGAGAGCCATTGTAGAGGCAGGTGCTGTGGAACGCATCAAGCATTTGATCCAGCTGGTACCGGTCAGCGTCAAGACAGAGATGACAGCTGCTATTGCTGTATTGGCTCTGAGCGAGGAGCTGAAGCTTCGATTACTGTATGTGGGTGCGTTGGAAATACTGATACCCATGACACAGTCCAGCTATCTGGAGGTGCAAGGAAATGCTGCTGCTGCGATTGGCAACCTCAGTTCCAAAGGTATCTAGTATAAATCCTGCGTTCGAGGAGGTACATATACTGACTAATGTATCTATATATGTATAGTCAAGGATTACACACCTTTCATCAAGGCTTGGGATCATCCTGATGGCGGACTGCACCAGTATTTGACCACATTTACAGATCAAGCAAGTAGTATTGCATTTCAGCATATTGGTGTTTGGACAATTGAGCAGTTTGCAGAAGGCGGATGTAAGTACTTGGCAGTGGCTGTGTGTATGGCGTCTCCAGCTTAACAGATGATACAGGCCCTGAATTGATGGCCAAGATTGTGGGATCCAACAAGATTGTCGAATCAGTTGCTCGTATAGCCAACAGCAAGACATCAGCGTCAGACAATGATAGACCCCCTGCTGCTGACGAATACCCTGAAGGCGATCTGCAATCTCTGGGCAAACGAGTCCTCAGCACATTACAAGAGTATCAAGTGAAATTACGCTCTGGTGGTATCACTGCTAGTAGTATTACAGAGGAAAATAAGAAATCATCGCGTCACAAGCAGCGATAATTTGATACAACAACAATAAATCAAATGGGCATTCTGTTATGTAATTTGTAACTGTATTACATTGATAGATAAATAGGACTTACGTGCCAACCTTTAAATATTGCCTAGAACAGAAATCGATATAGACTTGGGTATAATTTTGCGGGGAAAGTAGCTAGTTTGTGTGGGATAAAGTTGTGCGACAGGGTTCTTTGTGTGTTGAGCACATGTCAATTCATACTACCGTATACCACAGGCTACGATGATCTTATCTTTGGTGTTGTTTGTTTATACCCATCATTTAGATTAGGTATATTGGAAAAACAAACAATGGATGTATAGTAATATAGACCAGTCGTACTAGATAGTTTTATTTTGCGGGGGAGGCTCAAATGTAGGGCAATCTGGGAAAACATGGGCAATTGCAGAAAAAAACAAAATAGCTTTCAACGGACAAAAAAAATTTATATTTGAGTCTATAAGAAAATGTCTATTATTATGAAACGATGGGATAATCAGAAAAAGAAAGGGAGGCGTCATTTTTCATAAATAGGAGAGAGATAGGAGAAGAATTACATGAATAAGTTATATATACTATATGTGTGAAATGCGTTGATTGATTTGTTGATTTAGATTTGGTGGGCAACAGCTAATTGTCGATCTTGTTGAAACATATCGTGCCAAGTCTTGAACTGCTCCAATACAACAAATGTGATGATGGTTTGAGGGCCTAGACGGATAAATGCAGGTGTCCATCCCTTGAAGAAGGACTTGATGCCCTCAGACTTGAACATTTGCTTCATGATTGCAGTGGCTGACATTCTGTGATCACCGGTGCTTGCAGACATGATACGGGTTTTAATCACATCGACAGGAGAACAGACCGTTGTAGCCACCAAACCAGCCAAAACACTGGATGTTAAATGAAGGGCAATACCGTCTTGCATAGGGGTATGATTTAAGAGGATGGCTTTGAACATGTCATAGGAAACACACTGCGACGAAGTCATCAGGATGGCTCTGTTGATGTTGGGTCCAAGACCACGGAATAATGCCGTTGTGCCCTCCTCTTTGCTGATACGGATGATACCATCAATGGCATGCTTGTAGTTGCGGCGTTGCTGGGGAGGCAATTGGCCGTCGTTTTGCATGCGCACATTGATCACATCACCGGGATTACCACATGCTCCACCCAAAGCACCAGCAACACTGGAACATATTAATAACTGACCAACATTTGCCTCTAGATTAACAGTTTATAATTGGATGAGTCATTCCAGCGTATACAAAATGGCTGATTTCGATCTCCCCCCAGCATCCAGCATCTAACCACCCCCTTCCCATCTAAACCCCTCCCCCCCTTTTTTCGATAGCTCAACTTACTTTGTTGTGTAGTGGATTGGATGTAGTCCTTTAGCTTTTCATAGACACCGAATCGCACAGTGGAATAGGTAGCTTGTCTTAATATAGAGGCGGACAGACCGGCATACAGCTTGAAGAAGCCCTCGTTTTGCGCAATCTTGACCATGGTAGAAAACATACCATGATTCATACTACCTTTGGTGTTCTGAAGTCGAACTTTGGTCAAGTCGAAGGGATGTACGACGATGGCTGCAACACAGGATGCTGCTCCACCAAAGTAAAATGGGTAGGATTTCTTTGCTGTGGGCGATTTGGCGGCTACTGCTGCTGTAGTTGACATGATGATATAATGATTTATAAAAAAGCGAATGGAAGCAAAAGAAGGAAAACGGCAGAAAAAATAAAAAACTGGAGAATTTAAGTGTTTTTTTTTTGTGGTTCCTACCTACAATAAAAAATTTATTTGGACCACCGTGAGCGAGAATGGAATTGCTTTGACCCGATTATGAAATGGAGCACTATTAAGGTTTGGGGGCTCTCGACTTTCCGGTTTTTTTAATATAATTTTCGCACGATGCTTGATTGTAAAATTATAGACATTTCAAGTATATTATATACGGCATCGTGTGTACTTTTGTGCGGTATCACAGGTCAATGAGGATGATGCGTCATTTACCTATACACTTGGGCACAATGGCAATGACGACGAGCCTGAATCTGCTGAAAGCCTTAAACTCTTTATGGTAAAGGGAGGGCTTCTTGATTCAAAAAGGAACATGATCCTGTTACTATATGGGATCTGGCTCGCTCATGGCTCCAAAATGCGTGATGGATGTCTGCAGAGCCTACAAATCTAGACTTGGTAGATGGTGCATTTGGATGGTAAAATGCCTCAATGATGTTTCCTTTCTCATCAATCACAATGATAAAAATAAGCTGCATGCATGTTTGCCGTTGTTTCTGTCTCTCTCAATCTGATTTGATTGAGCTGCTTTTAGCGTTGTTATCTCTTTCTCATCGCGGCTACAGGCAGTCCCTGCTTATACGCTATTGCACACAAGCTTGCAGAAGTGAGTCAATTTAACGAATATCAAGATGCTCGTCGAGAATTAGCAAGATCATTGCCTCTTCTTGATATTGATGGCAGTAGAATTCACATTGCTTGCTTTACGGTGATCAAATGGATTCAGCCTCTTAAATTCGGTACCTGAATATAGGATTTGTTGGAACAAACTAGGCAAATTGTAAGAATTCTGAGCATGCTTTTGAAGCAGGAGGCTCCATCTATGAATGGATTGTGCTCATGACATATTTATTGTCTGTTCTAACAGTCTACTTATTGAACAATGCCCAATTGGGCAAGGCTTTAGGCTAGAGCATCAGCGAAACTGTCATTTGTTTATATTGCTGTAGGCTAATAAAATGAATGATTCTGCTGTGTATTTGTCGTACAAACCTTCATTTGGTATGTAGACATGTTTGATCCGTTGTTATTAAGAGCTGTTTGGTCGTGAATATAAATACATAAAACAGAATGCATGCGGAGCAATGTAGCTTATGTGATAGTTTTGGCTTGGCAATATCGAGTCATTTTGACATTTAGACCATACAGTTTGTCCATAGTACGCTTGCTTTATCACTTTAAACTGAGCCATCTCCAGCCGAAATTGAAGAAATTATATCGATAAATGAGGGCCTGTAAGCGGCGATGGCTCATCTTGGCTCATCTCGCAAGAATACAGTCGGCTTGTCTAGTGGTTTGCATACTAGTTTAGACTTCTTTGCTTAATATTTGGGGGTAGAGCCTCTCGATAGCTTCAGTCTGACTCTTTACGAACTTCTTGCTTCTGTGTTTATGTAAACAACTGATATATAGATAGACATGGTGCTTGTATTGTAACTTACAACTCATAAGAGTGCAAAACGCACCGAAAACTACGCGCATTTGATCTGTAATTTATCGTGTTAGAAGCCGTTGTAGACCGCCGGAATAGTGCCAAACCATTTCTTTGATCCAGCTTTTAGTTTCTGACACTGTTGCTCGATTTTTTAGGATCATCAAAAATTCACCGAAAAACCATGAGGTACCCCTCATGGTTTTTGTCGAAAATCAAACGATCGCGTTTTTCAACACGAAAACGAGAACTTTTACTAAGGTACATATTAATTCAAAATGTTGCTAGCGTCTCAGGGCATACCCTAAAACCTTGTCCGTGAGACCTTTGTATGGAAAATCTCGACATTTTTGCCTAAAATGGCATTTCATATTTTACCGATTTACTTGATAGTTTTGTTACAAAAATATTACTTTATTTGCACCATTAGATGCGCATTGAAAACTACTCTTGAAAATTATTATTCAAGAAGAAGCGATTACCACATTTTACTTATTCAATCTTGACAAAAACGTTCAATCGAGTCCAAAAACATCAAAATCTGACCAATCTGAACCCACCCGACACAAGCGTGGATGTCGGTTCTTGAATTATTTTTGGCGGGCGACCAGCTTTAATCAAAAGCCATATGCCTCTCTTACAATGGTTTTGATGCCCCTGAGACAAGAATTACAAATCAAAGAAAGGTACAAGCTATCCAAGCTACTCAAGCCACTGAAAACAGATCTATTTGTTTTTAGAGGCCATTTTTTTTTGTATCGAAAAGACGTCTACCAAAAATCATTACCACGTAGATCAGATCTAGGGATGATGGTACGAAGATGGAGTAATATGGTACTAAGAAACCATCCGCATTGTATACAGTTTTGATTGAGGATTTATGCTTCTTCAACGAAATAATTGTATGCCTACTTATCACTATGTCAGTGCTTAAAAAAACACTCTTCCAACACAATATTTTCAATATTTTCAAAAACAAATTCGTTATTTACAGGATATCAAAACAGGCGCTTAAACTCTTCTTGTCATCTATTAACGCTTTACAAACGTAGCTAAAACGCCATATCTGCATGTGGATGTGCTCTTTTATCAGAAATGCATCGTGTTACTACTGTATCAGGAATATCTTGATGGTATCAGGTAAAAAAAAATAAGCAATCATCATGTATTTTTCCCCTTGGAAATGTCATTTTTCCACTCGAAATGTGCAACATTGGATGCACTTGATTAAGCATTCCCGGATTTAATATTATCAGAAGCCGTTTGCATGTACTCACGCTTGTGAAGATTTCCTGCTTAGCAATAGGAAATCTGATAAAATGGCAAAGGCAGAAAGTGTGCAGTGGGGGGCAATCTTGTGTAATACACCCTGCTCAAATATTTGCCCTTGATGTTATTTAGGTTTTCAATGATCCACCAACCTTAATTTTTTTTTAGCAATTGCTTGATTTGGTGCGATAAATAAAACCAAAAAGTGATTGTGATTTTCATAACGTCTCCATATCACCTTAATAAGGAATTGAAATTTAAGAGTTTCTGGCATTGTTCGCTGGTTTCTCTCTTTCTGTCTTTCGCTATCTTGACCCAAATAAAGCTGACTAAATTTTCAAGGCAGCAAGGGAAGAGTCAAACTAAAAAGCATGATTTTATTTTACTCTTCAAAATGAAACCGAAAAAAAGGCACTATCTCTGGATGACAAATAGAATGAAGTGTGCTACCGACTGCTTGTTGTTATAGCAGATTATCGACTTTCTATATAGACTTTTTCTTTTTGAGTGATTCAAGTAAGAGGATCAAATGGTGAGCTTGTCTATGTTGTTCAATATGGACTTCATGTTTCTTTTTGCTTTTGCCTGTGTGCTTAAATGGATCAATGATGTGAGAACAACCTTTTTCCCTGTGACTAGGCAAACATCGGAAGGAAAAGGATGCGCAAACAACCCCTTCCCTTCTTGTAACTCCCTCCAAAAAAGCTTTTAGGGAATAAATTTGAAGATAAACAAAATTCTCCCCTTTTTTTACACTTTCTTCATTATTATTTTTCATTCAACAGAAAATAATAGGATGAAAGCAAGTAAATTCATATTTTCACCCAATGATCAGAAAAATGTAACCACTTCACCCGCTTCAACATCCCAATCAACAAACAAAATCATCCTGGATTACCTGCTTTTCCTTTCAATCCAATCTCGGTTGAAACAGGCACGTGTGGAACTGTTGGAATTGTCCACACCGTTGCCTCAATCCAAGGAGGACAACACAACGGTGGAGATCCGCAAGCAGCGATGGGAGGACACCGCATCTAAGGCAGAGCAGGACAAAAATGCAGTCGAATCCATTGTAGCGGGTAAAGTTGGGATGGCTCCTTCTTTTGCCACTCGTAGCTAACGAAATCGACAGGCATCCTATCAAGCCACTGCAACAGAACCCCATCCTTCCGTATTGACTCCAACTTTGAGCAAAGACTGCATCTTTGCCAATTGACAAACCTTGTGTTTGGCCGCTTTGATGCCCTTTCAACGGGACAACATGTCATTGCACACAGCTCAGCAAGACGACGAAGACACGAAACTCAGATGGCTGTTGTCATAGAAACCGATATTCATGATGAACCCTGTGATATCAAGCGTCGCCAGCGTATATTTGAACGACCCATCTTACCGCCATTTTGCAGAAGACATCGAATCCAGAGCTGCTATGGTTGTCGATCGCCTTATTTAAAGGACAAGCCCACAAACGCCATGTTGATGGACAAACTGCACAAATTAGAAGAGGAGCACCACGACGATAACGAAGATCCACAGCAGTCGTTCAAAACATTGGAACTAGCCAACATCTCACCTCCCACACCGCCAGCCGGCCTTATTGAAGCGATCCCTACATTTTTACGCACAAGCGCAGACATGCTACGAAGAGCACTGGAAAGTGAGGACGGGGACAGCGCTACTGCCAAGCCTATGATGTTTGCTGGACAAAAGGTTATGGGAGGAGGAATGCCTCCACGTTGGTATGATTTGTTCCTGGAATTATTAACGCAGGCTGCCATTGAAAGCTATTTGTGCGATACACAAGCAGGTCTTGAGCCTATTTTCGAAATATTTTCATATGGCGATGTGGAAGATGAAGAGCATGAGGATGAGGAAGACTCTGACGACGACGACGATGATGAGCCTCACGAGCAGGAAATCGATGAATGGGGAATTCGCGCTGCTGACCACCACTTGCTATTTCCAAAGACTCGCACAATGCATCTGTTCAAAACCCAAGTGAGAGAGCGAGAGAAGGATGTAGGTTCATGTCACATTGTATCGATAGTGCAAGTGGAATTGACGCAGTTTTCAGTTTCTGGTCGTCGAAGGCGTAGATTTACAGACCCATTTCGAGAAGTTAGCGCAGAGATTTCCCTTGCAAGCATTCGAGAAGAGCATGGGTGAATTCATACAGATGATCTTGGATTCAATGGATATACCAGCCCTGGATAAGGTAATGACAGATTGTGCCTGTAAGATTACGCGACCCATATTAACACTGTGTCCAAGTATGAGCAGAGCATAAATGATGCTGAAAAGGACAATGCGGAGCAAGCATCTACAGGTCCATCCGTATACAAGTATCCTGGCGATGGCTCGCTCTTGATGCCTGAAATCCCAGATGATGACGAAAAGCATCAGCAGCCTACTACTACCGCAAACACTACCAAAAAGAGATCGGCGTCAATCTCTGAAGAGCAGCAACAGCAAGAGGAGCCTCCTACCAAGCGTAATAAATAAAGCTAGTGCGTGCGTGCATGTGATCTTAATAAACTTTAAATTTTATTCAACTTGGTCTGATCTGTAGAAAGGGGGAGGGGAGGGGGAGGGTTAAGATGTAAAAAAAAAAGCTTCGTCCTAATCGCTATCGTCTGATGAAGAGTCGCTGTCAGAAGAATCGTCTGATGAGGATGAAGAATCGGAATCAGAGCCAGATTCACCAGAGGATGAAGATGACGATGAGGATGAGGGTGAGGCAGCGGCAGGAGCAGGAGCAGGAGCAGCAGGCTCAGCCTTCTTTTGAGCGGGCTTGTCCTTCTTGACAGGCTCCTTCTTGGCCTTCTTCTCAGTGTGCTGTGCAAGTTCGGGATGGGCCTTTTCGTACAGAGCTAGCTCCTTCAAGTATTTTTCTCTTTCAATCCTGGCAAGCTCAGTGTAAGGCTGTTGCAGCAGGCAGATGAGTTGAACTAATTCATGCAATCTTTTGCTCTACATTGCGCCGTACCTTTTTCTGCTCTTCAGATAATTTTCTCCATCTAGCACCGTAAATCTTTGACTTTTCAGTGAAACTAGCATCAGGATGCTGCTTATCAACCTGCTCTCTGATTGCGTTTGAAAACAAGAAGAAGTTGGAAGGAGGTTGCTTGGGCGCATTGGGATCTTTACGCTTTCTTTTGTGATCGTCGGTGGCTACAGCAGCAGCAGCAGGCGTATCGTTGGAAGAAAGCAGGATCTCAGCAAGATCTGTGAGATCCTTGGTGATGTTGGCAATGACTTGCTTGACCTAAAATTAAAATTAGACATTTTAAACAAGAGACGCGATATAGCATTTCCAATTGCTTTAAATGACAGACGAAATCACATCAAATACGCGTTGCGTTTGATTGACAGAAAATCACAAATGCACTTACTCTTTCTTCTTTGGACATGTTGATTGGTTTTTTTCCGTTAATGTATAAGAAACTACAGAAAGAAAAGGGAGAGGAGGAAGGTTGAGCGAGGCGTGGGGCAGCAAATGGAGGAAAAAAAATATTTCTTTTCCAGTCGACCACTTTTTGCACCCGGGCATGCGGGTGTGTGAATGTGAGAGGGTTGCCTGTACTCCTACTCAGGGATAATGAGACCACGCAGGATAGGCGGCCGGGAAATGCTCGCCTAGACCAATCATCCCGTTCTGCTGCAGTTACAGCGGTGCAGCGGCAGAAACACGGGCAACATTTGGTAGGTTACTCGGGGCCGTTTTGCCTCTAGCCACTGATGAGTCAGGACGCGCCCATACATTGCCCTCGCAGGCATCTTCCACTACATTATTCACCGACCTTGAAGTTACTCTCAGCCCGCGGACATTCTTCATTAGCGATTTCGACGCGAAGATGTCCTAACGTCTTTTGCATTTGGCTATTCCCAATAGTAAGTGATGTGAGAGATCACTACTACTAGTACCGTAGCAGTAGTAGCTTCGTTTTTGTGCAAAATCATGATGCATGAACTGAAAATCATGGTTGTGTCTCATAATATGTTATCATTGCTTAGCCCTACTGATACCAGTTACCATGGCGATTTTTCTAGCGTCAGATCGGGTGTCAGCAGGCAGTATTCTCCCATCTTGCCCTGCTAGGCCAGGCAAGTTCCTCCTCGTCCAGTGAATGCCGGCAAGTTCCTCGTAATAGTACTGCTACAAACGGCCTGCTTGCATAATGTCTATTAATCGAAAATTGCACCATTTCTTGCCTGCTGATGTGTTTGATAGTACGACACTAAATCAGACACTTTATTCCGAGTATATCTGCACTCTTTCAATTCAAAACCACCATTTCGAAATGGTAATTGCCATGCTATTTATGGTCAATTGTCGCTAATAAGGTATATGACAATCTTCGGAACAAAAATGCCCAGTTTCTTTTGACGTGCACATGCACATCGTGCAAGGTTACGCATTGGATAAACATGTAGTAGCTTGTTCACACACTCACACAAAAAGAGTCATATCATCCTCTTGCTTTTTGCTACCTTATGATCAACTGGTAAACCTCCAATGGGCACAGGATCACTTCACACCAGTCACTTACATGCAAATGATGCCTTATAAATGGCCACCCCCTATTCATCAGCTTTATCTCCTTTCTTCTTCTTGTTCATCTCTTTTATTTCCATCATCTAATTAATGCCAAGTAATCCAAACACTTCATCTGCAGCATCGATAGGCAAAACTGCTACCCTCGTCTTGGTGGTCGGCATGCTTTTTTCAGGTAATTGGGTGCTCGGATGGTTTCTTGTGAAAAGATGGATATTGACATGAGGCCACCAGGTGTTTGCAATACCATCCTCAACAAATTCCAAGATATGCAATGTGTCGACAACTGCGATGACCCTGATCCAAAGAAGAGGTCTTATTTCGAGCAGCCCATATGGCAAACGTAAGTGTGCTTGGCGTGTCATGTCGCTGGATGTGGGTCGAGTTTCTTATCTTATCTGGCACAAAGTTTGAACATGTTTGTGGGCGAGTTTGCGGTGTGGTCTGTCTATCTCTACCAAAAGTATCAGCAAAAGCAAAGCAAAATCGCTCCTGCTCCACCCTCAGCCATCAATCAATTGGACGCAGCTGCTATTGTGGATGATGTCGATCAGCGCATTACAAAGGTCGAGGACGATCTCCCCGAATTGGAGGGATGGAAGGCGCTTTTGTTTTGGATTCCTACCTTGTGTGATTTGACCGCTACCACCGTAAATGCTCAATGAACCCTCTTGTCAATGTCGTCTGCTGACTAACTTGATTTAGGTAATGAATGTTGGCTTGATTTTAACATCAGCAAGTGTCTATCAAATGCTGCGAGGAGCAGTTGTTATTTTCACAGGTGTGTTCAGTTATTTGTTCTTGAATCGTCGCTTGCGACTCTATGAATGGGTCTCATTGGTGATGGTCGTGGTCGGTGTGGGTATCGTGGGCTTGTCTTCAGTTTTGTTTCCACAGAAAAAGCCTGATGAGACCGTGCTTGAAGGTGATTCATTCGATTATTCCTCCTTGATCGGCGTGGGCTTGGTTTTGGGTGCACAGATCTTCACCGCCTCTCAGTTCGTCATTGAAGAGAAGATTTTGGTGCGTTACAAGGTAACTCCTTTGAAGGCAGTGGGCCTTGAAGGCTCTTTTGGCCTCATTTCTGTGTTGGCTGCCATGCCAATCCTTCATGTGCTTTTGGGCAAGACGCATCCTTCATTCGACATCGTCCAAGGTTATCATGACTTTTTTGATCACGCTCGTGTCTGGCAAACTGGTTTAGCCATCAGCGTCTCTATTGCTTTCTTCAACTGGTTTGGACTTTCCATCACTTCAGCTGTATCAGCCACCGCAAGAAGTACAATTGACGCATGCAGGTAAAGAAAAATAACATGAGATCAAAGTCATTCCCAAGGCTAACGGTTGCCTAGAACTTTGTTTATTTGGATGGTGTCTTTGTCATTGGGATGGGAGCACTTTTCTTGGATTCAAGTGGTTGGCTTTATTACAATGGTTACAGGTACATTCTACTTTAATGGCGTACTCAAGTGGCCATTTGTCTCTGACGAAGAAGAGGAACAAGCCGAGAATGAGCGTGCTCCTCTTTTACCTCGTGATGAGTAAGCTTTTAGTCGACAACTACCAATAGATACACATTACTGTTATTCCCCTTTATTTTGATTGATGATTTCGCATTTAATACGCATTCTATTTTTTTTTTTATATATTTCATGTTATGCTTGCAATGTTACTGTAATAAAGCTGTTGGTCTTCCTATACGTAGTTTAAGGACGATAAGTTTTCAAAAGAAGCGATATGAAGGATAAAGAGGTCTTTGTTGCTGAATCAATCCGACTATAAAGATCGTTCAACTTGTGAGGTCATGCTGTTTACACAAGTAATTTCAATGAGTCGGTAGGTGTCTTTAGTGCGAGATAGTTTGCTCAAACTCTCTTGAATCAAACTGCTACAAAGCACCTCGTAAAATTTATAAGACATAATACATCTAGGTTAATCAATACAGCATGCTCGAAATACATACTATATCGATTTCAGCTTCTCAAGTGAGTTTAATGACGGCCAAATACGCATACCACAGCTTTGCGAAGCACGGTCGGCGCCTAGTATTACCGAGATGCCCTATAAAAAGAATGAACGGATAAAATAACTCGTGCCATGAAAACGCAGAATTCACCTAAATACAAGCGGAACAATCCAGTTGTCTATAACCCATTGCTAGAGACAGCGAGCGATGCGCACCCTTATTTCACTCAAGAAATGAGCATGACCTCTCAACGCATCATTACAACATCTTCTCGCACCACAATCTTCACTTTTATCCTCCTCAGTACTACCACCAGCATCATAGTCGGTTCGACTATATGCCTCTATTATTTCGACACCACATTGTTGCATGATAAGCGGGTGCAAAAGCAATTCATTCTAAAGGAGAAATGATACTAATGCTGTGTATCCATTGAATGAAACTTGTTCAAACAAGATTCACTACTATCAATGATATAAAATGATCCCTCTAATGTGCGTAACTACTGCTTCAACTTTATTGATATACATGAGATTGAAATACATAGCAGATGGCACTACTTTTAAGAAGTACCCTACCCGAAGTTGCATTGAGGCATGACAAGTGAGGTTTTTATGATTTCCGAGGGTTTTTTCTAAGCAAAGCATAGGTGAAATTCCCACCGCTTTCTGTCTGATGGTGATCAGCGTGTAGTATCAAGAAATAGCAATTGTTCAGGGCCTTACTCAAGTCTGTAGCATCAGTTGACATGGATCTACAAGGCATAGAAGGTACTTTTCCCAGCCAAATTGCCTAAATTCAACCCTCAATATCTCGTCTTCTAAGCCCTCCTAGATGCTCAGAACAGTGCCAAATGATTGCTACCGATTACCATTTACATCCCAAACCTTCATTTCTATTTTTTTTAGATCGATCCAAATCGTCGAAAATTCACTTTTTTTCATGAGGTACCCCTCATGGTTTTTGTTAAAAATCAAACGATTGCAATTTTAGAAGCGAAAACGACACTTTTTACTATGATATATATTAAGTCAAAATGACCGCACAAATGTAGGGTAACCTGTGCAATTGCTATTTTGAACGTTGTATATGCTAAATCTCGACTTTTCTTGGAAAAACTGCTTTTTATATTTTCTCAAAATTCTTTATCTTTTCATTCTAAAAGTATTTTAAAATTGACACCATTGAATGCGCCTTCAAATTCTCCCCTTAAGTTTATTAGGAAGTACTATACGCTGAGCACACTTTATATAGCTAATTTTAACAAAAATGTTTACAAAAGTCAAATCATGTCGATTTTGATTCAAAAAAATCATCGCAAAAAAAATCATTTGGGTACAGTCACCACAGCGCAAAATGTTTATTGTACACGTCATTCAAATTCTGTATGCTCTGTGCTGCGGCAGCCTATTGACTGCAGTCACCCTCAGCAACAACGCGTTTTTTTTTTTTTTTTTATTTTTTTCTCGCCCTCCTTTTCACACTATTTTTGCACTGCACTTTTTCTATTAAACCATATACTTTCGCCAAAAGAAGCATACCTTTGCAACCACCAGTACCCAAGACAACGCCTTTCAAATTTGTTACAGTAGTTATCAGCCGATAGGAGCCACCTTTCGCGGTACAATATACAGTAATACTAATTACACCGTTTATTTCAGGAGGCCAGTTCGTTGCAATATATTCATCGCGTTTGGTTTGTATCTGGTTTGTATCTGGTTTGTATTTGGTTTGTATATTCCCCTTCTTTGGTTGCCATGGACTACATTCATTCAACCGTTTACTGCTTTCTTTTTTCTCGTAATACTGTGCATTCTTCTTTAGTTTGCTCTATTGCGATTTATTCTTTCCCCCTTTTCTGCACGCAACTATTTTTCTGTTGCTGTACCATAGTGCTATCGTGTATCTTTTGATGCATTGTATCGCTGGCAGTGCTGCTCTATTGTTGTGGAGTAGCCTTGCATTCTTTTTGTTCTTCAAGTATTACTTTTTCTTCTGTAAAACTGGTGGTATTGTTGGTGTTCTTGCTTCGTACGAGACAACCACGATAGTTTTTTTCCATTACCTTTTTTTTTTCTTCTTGTACTCGTCATTTTGATGATGATACACATTGCATGTTACCTTTTTGTATGTAACTGTATCGCGATGTTTCTGGTCGTCATCACATTCTAGTGATGCTCTTTTGTTACTTTCCCTTCCTTTTTGTGGTTCTTTGAGCCATAACCCTCTTTTTTCGTTGTGTGGATGTGCCTATCGTTGAAGCACAACTAGAATTGATTCAGAGGCTGGGGGTAGATAGGCTGCCCTCACTTGATTGGTATCACTTAATTGGTGCTAATTGAGAGTCTCAAGCGTTTGCATTATAAGCTGGAGTGTGCAGTAAGGCATATTCTGGCATTTTAGGGGTTTTTGATGATAGAATTGCTAAATTACTGTATTTCGTAGTATTTAAAATTCCGCCTAACAAAAAAACATAGGGAAACCCTCGCAAAAATTTTCGAAGTCCGCGGCGTTTGAAATAGCTTTTCAAGCGATTTTACTGGCTCAAATTTGGAGACAGCTCAGAGAAATAAAGCATTGATATTGAAACTGAAAATGTGATTAAAATGAGAAAAGCAAGAGTAAAGATTCAAAATTCATGGTACAAATGGCATAAGGTAGTTACACACGATACCACCATAAGTATGAGACAGGATTAAATACATTCACTATTCTAAATAATAGAGTTCTGAATAAATCTAAGTCTGTTCATAACATCCAAAAGTACAATTTTGCATTATGTTATTGGTAACAAATCAATCAAAGTCTTCAAATGTCAGTCATCTGGCTTATGAGATAAACATGTACCGATGTCAAATTTTGCGAGGAACACGATTGTGTGGTCAGATGTTAGTCATCTGGATACGTTGCCGTTGATGGATGGACGATATTCAAAATATGATGCCAGTAGTTTTGAGCACAGATCTTGACAAGATTCATAAGAAAAGCTGTTAATTACGAGTGTCTAGTGCTAGCAGATTGACAGGTGGGGTGTTGGATAACACTGTAATTAAAGCAGCATACTGCATCTTTTTGCTTAACACTAAATTCTGCTTGTATGCAGATATTGTCAGTATGCAGGATCAGGTCATCATGCGAGATCCATTTGCAAAAAATTGCTGTTAGAAAAACCACCCTCTGCAAATCTACACTGGCATGTTGACAGAATGGACAAGCCAGGTTGAGGCATGGTTCACAACGCGCTCATTTCCCATGAGAGACTGGATGGATACGCTAATTACGATAAAGGAGCCTGAGATCCTCCCTTTGACAGTGGCGCCTAGTCCTCATATACAATTTGCTGCAATTTTCATGGCCCATGCGCGATTATATAACTTGTCTTATTGTCATGACGATATGCGTCAGGCTGGCCGTTTTGTAACACATGAGAACGCAAATACATCCTCGCCCTTCAACCGACCCACACCAGCAGCAACAGCAGCACCAGCAGCAGCACCAGCATCAGCAACCGCACCAGCAGCAGCAACAGCATCATCGTCGTCGTCCGCCACCTCTGGCCGTGCCAGAGGCAGAGCCAATCAGCAATTCAATTTGCAAGAGTTGATCAGATGCAGTATGATCCCATTCCAACAAGACGGCTCACATAGCATCACAGACGATGCTGCTTGTATGTATGTGGATGAGTTCCAGCATGTGCAAACAATGGTGGATCTGCAAGAGCAAAAAAGACCGTACTGTCTGATGTGTGAGACAAATACACAAAGTTACATTGGTATTGGCACATGCAGTGCAAAGTCATTCACTACGAAGTCAGAAGAAAAGGCTATATTCTGCTTCAATTGCGGTGCCACTGTGTTTATCTTCGAGTGTGGTGACCAATATGGATTCCATCCACTAGAAGATGAATTGATCATGCCTACACATTCGAGAATCAATTTCAATAATGGTGCTGATGATATTAATCTTGACGAATACAAGCGTGTTGTCTTTTTGGATGCTCCAATGGGAACTGGCAAGAACCATCTCGCCAAGCAGTATATCAACATGCTGGATCCTGCTACTACAGTAGTACTATCAATTACATTCAGAATCTCGCTTGCAAAGTACTTGACGAGTGAATTTGGTTTTACATCGTACACTGAAGATAGCGTACGGACCGATCAAGATTCAATGCGCAGAGAAAGAATCGTTGTTTGTTTAGACAGCATTGTGAAGCTCAAAAAAGATGAAGAATACCAAGTTGTAATCATCGATGAGGCTACATTTGTCCAGTACCACCTTGTCGCTGGCACGATCCCTACTACCGACCTCAATACCATCATCCAAAAGCTCAAAACCATATTGCAACATGACGACAAAGTGATTTTCATGCAGCACAGAATTCCCGGCTCAACAATAAACTTCTACTGCAATATCACGAATGTCGATCCTTTTGATAGACATGTGGTCACAAAGAGAAAGTTCGATGCTCCAACTGTACTACAGCCATCGAAGAGATGGGCAAAAATCACTGACATGGTCAGTTATATGATCAAGGACTACATAGACAGCTTCAATACAGACGATCAGAAGTCAATTAGCCCTTTCATTGTGTTTTGTAGTCGCGTCGACTTCTCTATGGCGTTGTTGCAGATCTTCAGGTCGGTGGCAGAGGCTCGTTTTGGTGTTGGTGCAGTTGAGAGAGTCAAAGGCGTTTGGGCTCAGGTCCAAAACGATGCGTGGTGTTCTCGATTCATTACAAATCCAAATTCTGCAGCTCTGGATTGTGATATAATGATCGTGACCAACGTTTTATTACAAGCGGGACACAGCCTGGATACTCATTTCAAGAGTAGCAGTTATGACATACTTTTCAACAACCTGCTCTCTTTTAGAGAAGAGCTTCAGTTCATCTCTTGTCTCAGATATCTTGGAAGGACAGATGATATGCGTGCTGTGAAAAATGCATGGATCGAAGCCGGGAAGAGCAACCAACACATTGCCAATGCCACTAAGCTACAGCAAAGCCTGTCATCTTTAGTGTCGACATATCAACATGTGGACTTCAATCTGATACTATCAACTATATCTTCTGTGAATAGTGAACGTGCCGATACATCAAATAGACATATGTTCCTTTGGTCTGAGGAGTACAGACGTTCTGAAGTAGCGGTGCAAACAGCAATGGACGAATTGACACTGGATAACAATTTCACGTACACTTCTACCTGGGTTGCGAATTAAATCAAGCACCACATCAAAGAATCCGGGGCCAAGAGCATCAAAGACGTAATGCAGATGATGAACAACGAGACATTGACGGATCTCAATGGCCTTTTGGATGAGATGCAATATTGCAATATAGCTGTTGTATGCAAAGCCTACGTTCACCAGCATGTGCCTGAAGAATACATGCACATCTGGCTCTACACACACAAACACGTGGACACACAGCGTGTGCTTGGACAAGCTATAGTCACCTTCGATCTAGCCACTCGACATGTTGTTTGTTTACTTGTTGATCATCGTCTGTGCACTGGTAACACCTAACTCAACATGCGCGAAACTCTTTACTGTCAAGATCCACTCAATGCGTATACATCACGCTCATCACTTTATATGTGTACTCTACAACATCAGATATTCCACACCCGAACTTATTAATCTCGCGTTCCACCCATATATTCATCTTCAGTGTAGCAGTCATATTCAGGGATCCACTCTATTTGAATCAAGAGATGGCCCTGTAATAAAGAAGTCTCTTTGCTTTCGTTTAGATACAGTTGACAACTGATTACTCATATCGTTCCACTCGACTTATTAACACGAATTCAACAATAGCCGAGTTGATGATGTTGCATGTCGATGCCAACAAAACGACACTGAAAGGCAGAATCCGATGCAGCAATCATATTGAAGGATTTAACGCCGTCTCCAATCTCATGAACTTCTTCATCAAGCCTGGATCATCACTCAATACCACCTTATTCATAGCAACAAGCCTGTCACCGTACTACTACTCTCTCGTATGCCTCTTAGATTATAGAATGTGTTTGTTATGTGCAGATGAGCCAAAAAAGCGACGCTGGTGGCAGAGCAGAGCCATGGCCAACAATACACCCAAAGTATCATCGATTATCAAGCTTGAACACAGTAAATTTTTGGATTGTATGGGTCGTCTTGTAGGCGTGTGTACAAATGAATATGGCATCACATAGAGTATTGAAATTGGCACGTACCTATGCTAAATTTTGCGGGGAACACGATGAAGTAGCTGAATTTTAGATTGGACGAGCTTTTGTAGATGGATGGATGATCTTTTGTTGATGAATGGATGATTACTCAAAATATGCACGTTTTGAGCACTGATCTTGACAAGATCCATGCATAAAGAAAGCTGTTAATTACGAGTGTCTAGTAGTAGCAGACTGATAGAAGAGGAGATGTTGCGCAACACTTTATTTAAAACCGCTTGGATCTAGCATGCTTTGTTCAAGAGTGGCACAAGTTGAACACTGTTTTGGGCGTTGGACAAAATACGGCAAAGCTTGTTTTCATTATGCCGTATATAACTGTCGGAAAGTTCATATTAATATTGTTGTATACTTACTCTGAGACGATTACAGGCATATAAACAAACGATCAGTCCCTTCGTTAGGTATACATAAATTAAACGATTCTTGTAGTTCAACAATGGAGTGTTAATTATACCCGATTTCAACCTCTAAATCCATCCTTTCTATTATATAGAGTGCACTTTTACTGTACGCAACGACTGCCCAAATTGTGTATTTAATATACTGTACAAAGAATTGAAATGCATAGCAGATTACACTACTTTCTATAGGCATAGGTAATTAGTAGTCGAAGCTGCATATGAAACACGATAAGCGGTGCTTTTGGTATTTCTGAGCGTTTCTAAGGTAAAACAGACAAAAAATTTTCATCGTTTTTTGTCTGATAGTAATCAGCGTGTAGTCCCAAAAGATACCAATTGTTTAAATTCTGGATCCGATTTGTAGCATTAGTTTTTGTAGACCTACATGGCACTAAATGTACTTTTCCCAGCCAAATCGTCCGAATTCAACTCTCAATATCTTGTCTTCCAAACCCTTCCAGATGCTTGGAATAGTGCCAAATGATTGTTATCGATTACCATTTACATCCTGAACCTTTGTCTTGATTTTTTTTGGATCAATCCAAATCGTCGGAAATGCACGTTTTTTCATGAGGTACCCCTCATGGTTTTTGTTGAAAATCAAACGATCGCAATTTTAGAAGCGAAAACGACACTTTTTACTATGATATATATTAAGTCAAAATGACCGCACAGATGTAGGGTAACCTGTGCAGCTGCTATTTTGAACGTTGTATATGCTAAATCTCGACTTTTCTTGGAAAAACTGCTTTTTATATTTTCTCAAAATTCTTTATCTTTTCCTTCTAAAAGTATTTTAAAATTGACACCATTGAATGCGCCTTCAAATTCTTCCCTTAAGTTTATTAGGAAGTACTATACGCTGAGCACACTTTATATAGCTAATTTTAACAAAAATGTTTACAAAAGTCAAATTATATCGATATTGATTCAAAAAAAATCATCATAAAAAAATCATTTGGGTACAGTCACCACAGTACAAAATATCTATTGTACACGTCATTCAAATTCCGCGTGCTCTGTGCTGCGGCAGCCTATCGACTGCAGTCACCCTTAGCAACGCGTTTTTTTTTTTTTCTCGCACTGTTTTTGCACTGCACTTTTTCTATTAAACCATATCCTTTTTATTACTATTGATTAAATACAACACCACTTTTGCCAAAAGAAGCATGTCTTTGCAACCACCAGTACCCAAGACGACACCTTTCAAGTCTGTTACAGTAGGTATCAGCCGATAGGGGCCATTTTTCGTGGTACAATATACAGTAATACTAATAACGCAGTTTATTTCAGGCCAGTTCGTTGCAATATAATATTGATTGTGTTTGGTTTGTATTTGGTTTGTATATTCCCCTTCTTTGGTTGCCATGGATTTGGTTGCCATGGATTTGGTTGTTATCGATTTGGTTGCCATGGATTACATTCATTCAACCGTTTACTGCTTTCTTTTTTCTCGTAATACTGTGCATTCTTCTTTAGTTTGCTCTATTGCGATTTATTCTTTCCCCCTTTTCTGCACGCAACTATTTTTCTGTTGCTGTACCATAGTGCTATCGTGTATCTTTTGATGCATTGTATCGCTGGCAGTGCTGCTCTATTGTTGTGGAGTAGCCTTGCATTCTTTTTGTTCTTCAAGTATTACTTCTTTTGTAATACTGGTTGTATTAGTATTCTTGCTTCGTCTGAGGCAACCACGATACTTTTTTTGTCTACTTTTGTTTTCTTGTACTCGTCACTTTGACGATACACATTGCATGTTGTTACCTTTTTGTATGTAAATGTATTGCGATGTTTCTGTTCTTCATCACATTCTAGTGATGCCATCTTGTTACTTTTCCCACTTTTCATGGTTCTTTGAACCATGACCCTCTTTTTTCGTTGTGTGGATAAGCCTATCGTTGAAGCACAACTAGAATTGATTCAGAGGCTGGGGGTAGATAGGCTGCCCTCACTTGATTGGTATCACTTACTTGGTGCTAATTGAGAGTCTCAAGCGTTTGCACTATAAGCTGGGGTGTGTAGTAAGGCATATTCTGGCATTTTAGGGGATTTTGATGATGGAATTGCTAAATTACTGTATTTAGTAATACTTAAAACTCCGCCTAACGTCAAAACAAGGGGAAACCCTCGCAATTTTTTTCCAGGATTTGTGGTGTATGTAGTTTTTTTAGAGCAATTTGATTGGCTCAAATTTGGAGACAGCTCAGAGAAATAAAGCATTGATATTGAAACTAAAAATGTAATGAAAAATAAGAAAAGCAAGATTAAACATTCAAAATGCATGGTACAAATGGCTTACGGTAATTACACACGATAACACCATAAGTACTAGTCATAGTAGAAAGGGCTTGCTGTCAAAATAAAAGGGGCTTAAGAATAAGTCCATTGATCGATGTAAGCATGTACTTTGAACATTCATATAAAGAAATGTAGTTTAAATTTATTGCTGCATGACTCAAATTTGACACGTTAGTCTCAGCTTAGTACATACCCCATAACACAAGCAATATGGGAAGCTAGATATAAAAGCTTGCTGACTTATGTGATCTCTCAGACACGACAACAAATCGATCTATTACTGATGTATTATCTTGTCGTTGATGGCACCCCCCTGAAAGCGTTTGCAGACAAATCCCCCTCAATAGAGAAGATACGAGACGATTAAGAAACCCGGTATCATTTGATGGGCGTTTCAATTCTCTACCAACCTACTATAAACTCGCAACAACAATATAATGGCCATACAGTAGAGGATGGCACACTTTATTGTGAAGTCCATTTTTGTACTATCTTTCTCATATGATGTAAACTTCTTACATATGATTACAGTTAATACATTCATAAGCGAGGCGTTCCAATCCATTCTGATCAAAGTCGCTTGATTATCATCACTTGTTGCCTTTTTGATGTCGTTTCACAAACGATACTTTTTTTCTCCAGCTTAATTTCAAATCCATACCTTGTGCAGATCAATTTCATCGCTTCCTACCAAGAAAACCATGTCTTTATATGAACCAACTTATTCAACAACAGATCTACGGTTTGCTATATCACTTATGTACTACTTGGCGCATTTCACATTTTTTTGCTTGTATTGAGTTCATATGCCAGTTGCAATTAAAACCCCCATGAATACACTCAACGTGTGCTTTATTACATCTAAAATAATAAATTCTACATTTGCAACAAATTTCCTCTTGGTAATTCAAGGAAAAAAGCCTTTTGGACTGTTGCCGGTGTCCAGGTAGTATCCTGTTCCTGAACCAGATCTGTCGAGTTGACAACTTGGATGGCATGTTTCGTCTTCCGTTTTATAGCAAATGAGCAGCTTTCTTTTCAAAACTACTCTCTAAAGAATCTGCTCTTTTCATACGGCAGATACTAATATCTATTGAATTTCAGATGTCGATTTTTATGCTTGAAAAACGGACACTCTGTAGCCAAAGCAGCCTACTAGTATCAAACTGCAGCTTTTCACGTCATATCGTGTTTCAGTGAATCAACGCCATCCTCATCAATCATGGATACATAGGAGGAAGGATTGGCATCTTATTTTATGCAAATTTTTATTACATTTTTAACCAAAATGAAGTAAATCAATTGTATGTGTGTGTATATATATATTATCTATTATGTACAATCATCCTTACGAACGAGGCTTGATATTCTTCTTTTTTTGTTTGTTTTGTTGTTGTTGTTGCGGTTGTTGGGAATTCGATTTGCTACTGGTGTTGTTGTTGCCTCCACCTCTTCGTCTATTGCTTTTGCCATTACTTTTACTACTAGATGTACTTATGCTTGGCGCAGGCGATTGGGGCTTTGGCTTTGAAGGTGGTGGTGCTGGGGGTGTATGCACTTTGACAATCTCTGCCAATGTTTTCTTCTTGGGCTCGGATGCTGCACTGGCAGCTGTTTCTGCTTGTTGCTGTTGTTTCTTGGTGGTAGACCATCGTCTCGATCGCTGTGGATGTTCACTGGACCAAGATGGCCTGGGTACATCGTCAGCAGGCGCAGAGGTGCCAGGCGTTGATATACTGGTGGATATCGTTGGCCATTCCATCCCACTGGATCTACGTTGCGGCTTTTTATTATCCTCCTTGTGATGATGAGTGGGGTTACCAGTATGCGTGTGATTACTGTTGTTGTTTCCGCCTTGGTTCTTTCGTCGATGCGAGTTCCCGCTGGCCTTTTTCGTACTTTTGCCCTCACCATGAGCATGGTGCGATTGCGCATGCGAATGACGTTGCTGCTGTGGATAATGCTGTTGCTGTGGAGGCGGCGGTGTTTGCTGCTTTCTCTGATAGCGAGCAAAGATCTTGTCTACGGATTGGTCTGTGCCATGATTTGCCGAGATGTTCAGCATGGATAGCAGCGTAGATGGCACTGGCGGCAAGGGATGGCTTCCGTGTCTTGTGTTTCTCACTTTGAGGATAGAGTCTAGTGCTTGTGGTGAGCTGAAGCGAGGGTGAAACGTATTGGAAGAGAGCTGAGATGGTTTTGATGCGGGAGGGGCACGATACGTATATGAAGGAAAGTGAGCATTTGAATAGGGATCAGATAAAATGGAGGATGGATATGAGCAGATGCCGTCCACCATGCTTCTTCGTCTATCGTAGGGGTGTGTGGTGGGCACTGAAGTTGCATAATGGGTGTATGGGTGTATCGGCAAAAAGAAGGACGGTGTGCGATTTTCAGCTGGTAATGTGAGTGACAATATGCTGCTATCGTGGTGCGACGCTGTAGACGAGGTGGAGGAGGGTATGTCAGTGCTACTTGTCAGCAGTGGTTGATATAAACTACAGATGAACTCCAAGTCGTCGCCAGCTATCAACAAATCCAAAAACCGCTGAAATTCACATCGCAATCCGTGCACAGAGGCGATATCGGCTGAATTTCCCAGATTGCGGCCCACATTGAACGGCTCCTCGACGCAAAGACTCATCTTGTTTCTGCCAGTATCCCATCCCTTTTCCTTCTTAGTCAAATAGCGGCCTTGTCGCACTGAAACGACTTGCTCGTCATAGTCAAATTCGATAGCAAATCGACGAAAAAACGCAAACAGCAAACCTCCCAAGCTCTCCTTGTTGGCCAGTCCAAAATCCTTCAATTTCTCTACATCGTCGTAAAAGTAATCCTCATCTTTGCCCTCGCTTTCAATCTTGTGCAGCACAGGGAGAATGGGCGGCTGTCGTTGCTGCAAAAAGTTGATAATCATGCAAGTCCAGGTATACGATGATAGGGTACCACCATTGGCTAAAACGCATGGTTACAAATTTGCATAATACACACGCACACATTGTACTTGCCTGCATCATTCAACGATCGCTGCTTTGTCCAATGCTTGATTGTCATGATCAGTGGTCTTACACGTGAGTCTAGTGCAACATAGGTTTTAATCATTTTTGTGTTTTGAAGGGCTATGGTGTTGTTCACATTAATGTCGCACGAAAGTTGCCTGAATAGAGAGCAGGTTAGTAAGATCACCATCATGCTAGTAGCAGTAGCACCTACAGCTCTGGATCAAACAGCCGCACAATAGGCACTTTGGCTCGAGGAACACACACGACGTGCTGCATACCACCTATAGAATCAAATGAGTGACAAACGATCTGGTGAGCGTCCTGTTCAAATTACATTTTCGAAACAGCTTTGCGAGCACTCGCACGTTTCGCAAGCCATTCCATGCTGTTGTGATGCAGAGATCCACGTCGGAGGAGCTCGTCCCAAGATCGTTGACGGATGACCTAGTGCGAAATTTCATTAGTCTCGGCTCTGTGATTCGCATAACAGAGCATCTGTTCTGTCATACCCAAAGACATTGGCTTTGATGTCATGATCGGGCCACTCAGCATTCAGCAAACGCTCCATCAAATTGACAAATTTCACTCGCTTGTCGTAGCTGTCTTTGCTCGGTAACAGGTCCTACGCAACCAAATGGCATGGTGAGTGAGAGGGTATGAATCGACTAGCAACACACCTTACTTGGTAGAGCTTGATCACATCAATGGTGAGATTGTCTTCCTGCTGGATGTCCAGCGTATAAGGCACAGTCAATGCATTCATAGACTCATCGGGTGCAGGTGTGCTGGTCAAGCTGATACTGTCTTGTTCTTCTGGTGGTGGTGGTGTATGTAAAGATGGTGTGTCCACATGGACGACCATGGTATCAAGACTATCTGTGGATGCCTGCATCCTCTTCTTTCAAATATAATTGATGGATTCCTCTCTTGTCAGGTTGAAGACAGAAACGCTAGCTGTGTTGCTCCAAGGAAAAAGACGAGATGATGTGAACAAAAGAGTTGAATTAAACTTTTTTCGTTTTCAAACCGTATAATGTAGCCAGAAAAGATTTTTCCCTGTCGAAATTGAAAGTCCCAAAAGAAGAAATCAGCAATACTAGACCGAGTCGGATGCCTCCTTCTTGATCTGCATTTCCCATTTATCCACCCTGATATAGCTTTCTGTAATGGCCCAATTCGTCCGCTCTGGGATCAGATGTACATTTCATCAATCAACATTTACGGTGAATCACCCAAAATTTCATCTTGGAACGTCAATTTGTCGGCTAATCCACCATAGGGAAATGAGCAGCCCTGCCTAATCTATAACTAGCAAGTTTGTTAAATGTGTCGTCGATGTGAATGGATACTGGAGACTTGTAACCCAACTGGATCTCTCAATTTGCCATGACAACATTATTGATCCCTACACTTTGAATACATACCCACACAACGAGTTACCATGGCAACGCTCATATCTCAGTCATTTAGTTGAACGAGCTCATCATTTTGTATAGAGATTTCAAGCGGTTAGTTGCGGGAGGCTTGTATGGCAAAGCAAATAGTGATAAAATGAAGAACTCTCTGGGTGTAAGCATTGGCATTGTGGAGGAGCGAGCTTCTGATGTTGATGCCTCAGTACTCATCCACATGCTACCTTGTGCTCACATTTGCCAAGAACAACGTCTTCTCAAGGCACTAATGTGCAGCGTCTATGGTTCTCAACTGTGTCGCTTATGAAAGTTTTACAACTGAAAACCAGAGTGATCTCATAGCAGCACTTCAACAAGCAGCCAATAAGCCCAAATCTTGCCTCAGGGAGAAGTTTACTTTACATTCTTCTAGTTTTATTATGTAATAAATACCCCAAGCTTTGCTCTAATATTGAAAAAAAAAAAAGAAAAAAATTGCCATGACAACGTAAAATGAATGTGTATATATGTATAAAGAAAAAAGACGATGAATCACATCATGTTTAATGGCGTCTCTTTTTGCTGGAGGATTTCTTTTCATCGTCGTTTCTGACCTTTCTGTTCTTGATTTGTTCCAGTTGACGCTTGCCATGACAGTTGGGGAAATTGGACAAGTCGTAATAGCTGGGAGCAACCTCGAGCAACCATTCAGCTCTCACCTCGATACATGTTCTGATATAATTACGTGTGGTCAACACGAATTCGTTGTACAGGACCCATTCAGGTTTGTGATCTAAGCATGATGAGGGATGGAGTTGTACAATTTGGTTGTCCTTGACTGTTAAATAGTGGCCGGATCTCTCCAGATGTGCGACTTGCATAAAGTAACCAGCAACAATGGCTCGTCTGATGTTTGTGTAGTATGATCTGTGCTCAAAGTCTGTTGATACAAGGTCCAAGTCGTACTTCTCCATGGTTCTTCTCAGTTGGTTTCTGACATTGTCGGCGGATTTTAATGATCTGTGGTTCATAAAGTTGTCGTAACACCAGTTTTGGTCTTCGTTATCTGATGAAAAAAGGTGGGTTAGTTAGTAGCCATAAATCACAGTGGCAGATGCGGATAGACTTACTTGTTTTGTAGGCATGGTAGGCATTCAAGAGAGTCAAATGATCGCCGTCGGCATGTGCAAACTGTGCCTTGGCTTCGTCAGCAGCCTTGCGAGCATTGTTAGGACGAGTAAAGATTTGAGGCACGGACAAAAGAGCAGCAATGGAGAGGATTTCGTTGGAGCAGTTGTATTTGGGACTCTCAATGAGCATTTTACTCAGTTGGGGGTCGAGAGGGAAGGCAGACATGAGTTCACCAGTAGGTGTGAGTTCACCATCATCGTCAAGACCACCGAGATAGTTGAGCAATTCAAGAGCACGCATGAGGGTTTCAGGGGCAGGAGGATCCATAAAGTCAAAGTGGACGAGATCATCAATGCCGAGCTTCTTCAATTGAAGCACCACACTGCCCAGGTTACTTCTGAGGATTTCAGGATATGTAGCCTCAATCAATTCTTGGTTGAATGCAGTTTCAGTGTACAAGCGGAAGGCCTTACCGGGTCTGGTACGACCAGCACGACCAGCACGCTGTTGGGCAGAGGCCTTGGAGATGGGAGACACCAACAGAGACTCCACACGGATACGAGGATTGTACACCTTTTGCTTGGCGAAACCAGGATCAATGACATAGACAATACCATCAATAGTAAGAGAGGTTTCTGCAATGTTGGTAGAGACGACAATCTTGCGGCCAGGAGTACCGCCGGGAGTGCGAGGTGGGGGTGCAGCTTCGAAAATCTGTTGCTGAGCACGAGGAGGCAAAGAAGAGTAGAGGGGCACCACCTTGAGAGGACCAGCACCTTGGCTGCGAATCAGCTCATCGCCCTCCGCCTTGATCTTGCTACAGGCAGTTTCAATCTCTTCCTCACCAGTCAAGAAGACTAGGATATCGCCCTCAGGCTCGCTGACGTGGATTTGAAGACATGTGCGGATGGCAGCTTCAAGGTAATCACGCTCGGGCTCAGGTGTGTAAAAGATCTCGACAGGGAAGGTTCTGCCAGGCACCGTCAACAAGGGTGCGTCGTCAAAGTACTTTTGGAATTTGCCGGCATCCAAGGTAGCAGACATGACAATGACCTGCAGATCCTTTCTCTTTCTACACACCTCCTTCAGCAAACCCATCAAAATATCAGTGTTGAGTGTACGTTCGTGAGCCTCATCGAGAATGACAGCAGAGTATCTGGACATGAGTGGGTCCGACATGGCTTCACGCAGAAGCATACCATCAGTCATGTACTTGAGGAAGGTGTTGGGGCTGGTGTTGTCCTCGAAACGAATACTGTAACCGACTTCCTGGCCTAATTTGACGTCCATTTCATCAGCGACACGCTGGGCGACAGACATGGCAGCCACACGACGGGGCTGAGTACAGGCAATCATCTTTCCCTTGAGATGAGGCAATTCATCATAGGCTAAAAATTGAGGGATTCTATCATGCGCATCATGTTAGTCTCAGAGATGTGCGCTGTCACTATGGCCCTCACACTTACTGTGTCGTTTTACCGGAACCTGTCTCACCGACAAGCACGACGAATTGGTTCTTGTGCACCATGTCCAAGAACTCTTGACGTTGGGCATGAACGGGGAGCTTTCTTCTGCCTTGCAAGATCTTTTGATATTTGGCAGAATAGGTCTTGTTGGTGAAGGGATTGACCTCGGCATTCTCCAGCTTCTCTGCCTGCTCTGCTGTTGTATTTCTGGGAGTCATGCCGCTGAAGGGGTTCTTTTCTTGGTTTCCACCTTCATTTAGGTGAGCAAGGTATGGGTTATCACTCATGGTGCAAGTTGTTTGATTTGAGAGAGAAAGAGAGACAGTCTAAAAAATTTTCAAGCGTTCAAATGTTGAGATGATTGAAAAAAAATGCGAATTACCAGTCCGTTTCAAGTCACCCAATGTCTAGTCGATGAAGCTCTTGATCCATGGCATTGCATTACACAACATGCAGTAGTGCTGCGGTCAAGCATTGAGCATCTTGTTTGCTGTGGAGTTACCATGGCTTTTGGATCGAATCAATAACATTGAAGCGAGTTGCCAGGCGACACACTTTGAAGAGATTTTGAGGTCTTTCCATGACAACATTTGATCTGGGATCAGGCAGTATCTTGTTGTTCTCAAGACTCGCCTGCCAAACACATTGCCTAGTACTTCATCGATAATATCATAATGTGGTCTAGATTATAGATTGATTTGATATACTCGCTACATCACTTGCGTTCATACGAGACCTAAAGCTCTCAATTGGTCAAATGTTGGTCTGATCCAAGTGTGCCTGATGGATCTGACAGCCGAAAAGTACTATGGCTCATGTTACAACCACATAAATCAATATGTCCATTCTACTAATAAGATTCATCGAGTTAACATCCAAGCAAACTCCAATCAGTGTTATTTCTGGGCTACCATGAAGCACCAGGCATACATAGCATCAGTAGTAGTGCTAACATTTAATAGCCATTCGCATGTCTCTGCGCTGTGACAGATACATTTTCTGGTATTTATCTGGCTCCAGATGATACATTCTATCTCTGATCTCTTAACTGAATAGATTTAGACCATCTTGTATGAGCGATACGAGCAAAAGAAGGAAGCATTGGCGTTGGTTGCATAGCTACCATCAACGTTTTGGATTTAGTACAGTCACCAGGTCACTCATAGAAACCAAACTGCGATGGATGGCTATACAAATTAGACATTCGATGTTTGTGTTTTCTTTTCTCTCTAGACACAAACAACTACCCTAGTTAAAACCTGATTCAAAAATGGGCAAAACACAAGAAGAGACTATGAACAATCCTTTCATCCCAAAGGACAGTGAACTTCATGCACTGACAAGAGCTGAAGAGGAGAATTGCTACAAGGATATGAAGGCAAAGGCCCTGGAGGCCTGTCAGTTACCCATTAAAGGTAAAAAGAATCTACAGGGATTGCATGTGATATCACATACTCATTTGCCATACAGACTTTGTTACCTGTAGCAAAGAGCACAATGTTACTGTAATGTGGACATGTAGAACAAAGTTAAAGGCAATGAACAATTGTTTGAATGAAAGGTACGCTTGGAAAAAAACAGAGCATGGTTTGGCATTGTGTATTTATTGGCTCGATGTAGAACTTCGCAAGAAGAATTAGATAAGCTCATGTTGGCTAAATTAGCAAAGAAGAGAAGCGAGATGAGCTAAATAGCGTATTTTGATTTTCCCTTTTCCTGTAAAACAATCCATCCTGTCAATAAACTGATATGCAATACTGCAGCCTCTCATGTAGCAACTTACGCTAATCACACAAATATGATCAAGGTCTCTAAAGTATTCATTGTAGTCCAAAGCATAGCCTACAACAAATGCATCGGGAATAGCGAATCCCACATAATCAGGAATGTAGCCGTTGCTTCTGGACGTCTTCTTGATCAACAAGCTGGTAACACGCACTGATTTTGGTTCAACGAGCGCTAATCTATCCAGCAACTTGACCATGGTTGCACCTGTATCAATGATATCTTCGACAATCAACAGATTCTGCCCGAGCAACACTTCAGCATACACAACGTTTATCCGTAGCGCACAGCTCTTTTATTACCTTTCCCTTGAACTCTTGCAACTCTGCGTCAGTCAGCGAAATCTTGACACCACCAGACGAAGTGTCATTCATGTAGGACTTGACCCGGATGAACTCTAAAGAGAGTTGTACGCTAGTGCCGTTGATTCTGCGAAGCTTCTTGATCTCATCCACCAAATCAGCAAAGTACTGATGGCCGCCCTTCAGCACACAACACACCACTGCTACAGCATCAGTACACATACACACACCTTTTGCTTGGATTTTACACATTACCTAAGGGTCCAGGCGAATCATCCACAATCATTCTTGCCAATTTCTTGATGCGGTCCTAACACATCATACGCTTCTTGTTACAAAAGGTCATATAGGCGACATGCCAAGGGGAGATACATACCATAATCACGCCGTGAGGAATCAGGATGCTTGAAACATCCTCTTCATAATGATCAGGGATCACGAAATGGTCAAGCGAGTAGTGATTCTTCTCAGTGGTAACGTCAATCCAGTCTGAAGGGTTCATGATTGATAAACAGAAAAATATAAGAGATAAAAGGCGCTGATAAAGATAGATGTGCTATCTACGGTATATATTTATTTATCACGGTTTCCTGTCCTGCATCTAAAATGCGTGAGAAGGTTAGATGAGGGTCTTAAAGCATGACTCTTGTAATTAACTCAGTTATTGATGTTACCACCTTAGCCCCTTTCAGGATAAATGTATAGCAACAGGTGTCTCTGGCACGCTCTGAGTGCATATAATAAATGGGTCAATGATAGATTGCGCTTTTTGTTATATGGTACCAAGAGGAGATGCTCACATGAGAGAGATACGATAGCTACAATGATGCCAATGAGAATCTCAAATGAGTACCTCTTCTCTATTTATCGCACATGATGCTCCAAATACTAATACCATCTCTCTTGCTGTAATTGAAGGAGCAATCGTCAAGCTTTATTAATACATACATTCGTCATGACAGATGACATTAAGCCACTACATGTACGAAATGAGCAAATCACAAGTTTTATTTAAAATTAATACCAGAGCAATGTGCAAAGCTATCATTCTGCGCATACAGGTATATTGTCATATTAAAAGAACAAGAAGCTCTTCCAACATGGATGACCCTTTGACCCACTTTTTTCATTTACATTTGATTTAAAAAAAATTGGTGGCAATATGCCTAGATGCTCCTAAGAGCGGTGCCTTCAAACACACGAGGTGCTGTAAGTTTGAGCAAAAGCTCATTCCGTCCTTCTCAAGGGGATTGCCAAAGTTCTCTCCTTTCGTTATGCACAAGGAAACAAAAGATGGACAGAAAATTTTCTCATTTAAATAGGGCTGGTTCCAGTGGCTTTGTTGTTGATGAAAAGGGACTGGGTTGATCTTTGTAGAACAGACGTCTTGGAATATTGGCGACCACCCGCCTAACCATAAATGACGAATGTCTATGCGATTTAGCAAAATGCGTAGATGGGCATCAGCAATACATGATCAATCTAAATATAAATTGCTGGTGGTCAAAGCTGCTTTGCTCGTTCACAAGCAACAAGATGATGTCTTGATCATCTATAGAAGAACTCATCACGGCTCGACATTTGAGCGACGCTCAGGACCGAAATGGCTCATCCAAGCAATGCCTTATGGAGGGCATTGAAATACTATCTTCTATGTGAATTTTATAAGAATGCGAAATGTAAATCTTCAAGGTCCAAAGCAAAGTGTCTGTTTAAGCATAAAGTCTAGCTGGTTGATGCTGCGGAGCCGTTGCCTAGCAACTGAATTAGTGCGTCGGGTAGATGGCAGCTAAGCTTTCTACCTGATCTTGGTTTGTTTACTACAAGAGTCCGTTATTGTACACATCATTTGCGATTAACTCAAATCAAAATCTCGGGAAATACCTCTTCCAGCAGCTGACCGGAAGAGCCAGAAATTATGATTCATCATAGAAAACAATGAATTCTCAAGTGCGTGCAAGATACAGCGCCACATTCCCAAAAAGAGAGAGTTTGTGAGGATAAAGCTTGTGTATTTTTAAGCGGGTTATTTTTAGTGATCTGCTGTTTTGCTTACCAAGGCACTCTAATTACAAATGTTGGTCTATCAATCATTGCATGAATGCATTTCTAGTACAGATCACTGCTTTAGTATTTCTTGATTCGGCTCGAATAGTGAGGCCCTCAATGAATCAAACAATGAGCGATGATCCGACCATTTAAATGACAGGTTGACTTGTAGGACAGATGCCGCTGCAGGGCATGTATCACGGCAAGGGATGATGACCTTCATTGTCCGTAAGAGTCCGGAGGCATGGCGACGCAGTTTCCACCGTACTCAGCAGAAGGATGAATAATGAATCATTCAGCATACATTACTATTACGCACCCTGAGCCCATCTGACCTTGGGTTAATTCCCCAAGTCCTCCTCCAATTAGAATGGCAAAAACTCTAGCTGCAAGTACCACAAAGAGTGTGCTGAATGATGCGTTTATTCTTTGGGCTATGCTGAGTGAGTTCTTTGAGCAATCTAGAATTTCACGAATTCAAGCAACATGCATGATATTTACACTTTGTCAAAAAATAATAATACCATGCTGGATGTATATGTGAGGCACATGTCTGTTTCTACCATAAATTCAAACAAATGTAAAAGAAAGAAGGTAGATCCATCTGTAATTCAGCATCTATAAAGTAGCTCAGGGTGCAATTCGACTTCACACGCACATCTATCGTCATTCCTAATAGCCAAAGTGCTTTAGTGCTGTGGCGCATAAACAAGTACAAGCAAAATATTACTTGATTTAGGTGATAAATTACACCAGCAGGCTCATGGCTACAGAAAAGTTACTTTTTTAAGCTGTGGCGATCATCGTGTATTACCAAAGTTGGAAGACAATTACCCTGTTTGGCACACCTGTGCGTGTAAAAATAGACCCTGTACATGGCAAAGTACATCATTCATTATGGCTATGCAGTGAAAGAAAATGAGAGATCAGACAGGTATAAATAGGAAGGAAAAATGATGCTCCATTTCAGATTTGTCAACTTTTTCTTGTATTTCTTCAAATCAAACACTTTTTAACACTACAATCAGATAAAATGGCTTCAGTTCAATGGGTTTACGCTAATGGCTGCAATTGGGTTACATTGGATGCTTTGGCTCAAAGTCATATCGAGAGTTTATGGTCCTCCTGTGGATCTAGCTGGATCCAAACAAGATCGTTCAGAAGTCCTGTCTACATTGATATCAGTCAAATGCTGCTCATGTGCAATGGCACTGCTTACAGTATCGCTCGTCGTAGAACATAGGCCATTCCTATTTTAACTGGATTACGCTTCCTGCTGCCTCTCTCATCTCAATTCTAGACTCTTTTGCTTTTTTCATTCAAACCATAATGTAGATAACTCACATGCAGCAATCATCAACTATAGCATTTCAACTATGGAACACATGCCAACATACACTTGATCTATGATACGCTACTCTAATATTCTATATGCTTCAACCTCTCATTTCATTTTTTTTTATTCAATCAATAAACAGTTTAATAATTACATTAAACACCATCACATTGCACTTTTTTCATAAATTTCTCTGCTGCGCACTTGCACCATTTTTAGCTTGCAAAGCGTTTGATTAATAGCCTCTAATAATGAATCAGTGCCTTTACTATGTCGCTCTATGTATACCTGAATAGACAAAATCCATAAGCAGGCAAGCAGAATACTTGTATTGCCTGTTACCACTCAAAAGCATGTAAATCACAGCCAAAGCTGGATGTATTTGATCAGTGTTTTCGCCTAACAGAGACAGTTTTAGGCCATCAAAATAGCACCCAACGATTGCTCTAATCTGGCACTTACTTCCTGACACCTTTGCTCAACTTTTTTATGGCAAAAAAAAAGATCTCTAGCATGAGAGGTACTAATGAAAAATCCAAGAAATCAAACAAGTGCGTTTTTGGACACGAAAATGAGCTCCTTTTGATCCAACGCAGCCCCCAGAAATCATTTTATGAGACCTTTGTATGAAAAAATCTCAACATTATGGCCAAAAGCCTTATTTCATACTTTTAAGGATTACTCAAAAAACTCATTCAAAAAAATGCCCTGTTATTAATACCACTAAATGTGCCTTTAAAGGTACTCGGCAAATGCGTTAAGACGCATCGAATAGTAATCACATTTTATATAGTTCAAGTGGGCACAATATGTCAATTAAGTCGATTCAAAAAGAATTTGGCCAATCCAAGAAAGGTATACATGTCATATGATTTAAATAAATCTCTTGTCAAGAAGCAAATTTCAAAACAGTTGATTGAATATTGAATATTCTTTTTATTGATAAAATTTGATATTGATACTATTGATATTTGAAATAAGGTGGACCATTGAAAAAATAAAATAAAGTCAATTTGAGATGGATGCCATCATGTTAAGCGCAAGAGGATCCCTTCACTTGTTGGGCGAGAACACGAGGGGCATCAGGAGCACCGCCCTTTTCGTTCCAGACTTGCACCATAGATTCATGCTCCAAGAAGGATTGAACACTTTCGCCAAAAATATCCAAAGCATCAACCTTGATATCACATTCGGTCGTAATGGTAGTTTCTTGATGACGATGCATAGTCTCTTCTTCGCGCTCAATCAAGACAGTATGGCAACCTTCTTTCTTTGCAGCAGCTACAAGTTCGGCACTGGAAGAGACCACAGCCAGCTGATTGGCATATTGAAGACCAAGCAATTTGATGGTACCCTTGATGACAGATTGCGATGCGGTGACAGTACTGCTGCTACTGTTGGCAGAGGCAAACATTTCAGCAGTAAACTGGCCGTGCCAGCAGAGACAATTGTTTTGAGCCAAATCAATCATGGAGCGTGTAGAAAAGGTATCCGATATGGCAATGGTGGCATACTTTTGGGTAGATTGAAGTTGCTTGAGACGACGGATGCCAATGGAAGCATCGTCATAGACACCAATGTTTCTCCAGGCGTCGCACAGCTGCTCGATTTCGGCTTCAGTGAGGTTCTCCTTGATGTAATAGCGCTTTAGGATGTGGACAAGCGATTCGTGAAGCGTGATATCGTCCGAGACAGGACGCTTCTTGGCAAAGTTCTCCTTTTTGATTTCTGTGTAAGCACCATACCAGTCTTGGACAAAGACGTTAAAGTCCAAGCCAGAGAGCACGACATCATGCTTGGGAGTAACAATTTGCTTCCAGACTTGATACAGCGTCTTGCGGTAGTTAGCAATGGTACCCAGGACATCAAATGCAATCACACGCACGTTCTTGAAGGAGGAGGGTACATGAGACGTTTCGGACCAAGTGACGACCTTGCCTTCAAAGGCGGATGAGATGGCCAAGTCGATACCGACTTCAAGCGTATGGTGTACACGCTGCTGCGTACGATGGATGATGGCTTCCAATCGCTGAGTAATGACATCAATGTCCTCAACTTCAATGCGGTGGATGACTTGACGAAGCACAGAGAGTTGCAGCAACAAAGTCGCCTTGATGCTATCAATGCAGTCCAAGGTTTGCTTGACCGAGTTGACAATCAGGGTCTGCGTTTCGGCTTCAACATGGCTGGTCGCTGAAGTTTTGCTGGTTGCCAAAAACTTGTCCTTGGTCTCCTTGATAAAGACATCGACGTCCTTTTCAGCCACATCCAATCTTGCAAAGATGTCCTTGCGAATGGTTTCCGAGCTGCCGTGAATGATGCTGGTAACATTCTCCAATAAAAGGACGAGCCAGTTGGTAATGTGCGTCTTGCTCTCTTGCACAATCACAGTGGTTTCAAGGCTGAATCGCTTTTGCGTTTGCTGGCGAGACTCCTTGACAACCTCTACCACGTTTTCAACCACAGTGTTTTGCTGCTTCTTTTCTACTTGTGTCTTGCTGTTGCTAGCGCTGCTTGTCTTGGATTGATCCACAGCAACCACAGTAGTGCTGGTGTCCTTCTTGTAGTGTACCTCCAGAGCAGAGTCGACTTGCTGCTTGGTAGCAGCGACGTGGTTCTCAATCTGAGTGGTCAAATCAATGGAACTGGATGCGCCTTGGTTGACAATGTGCGTGATCTGAGTGGACTGGCTGTAAGCAGTGGTCTTGATCCATTCAAGCGTGCTAGTGAAGGTACGACTAGATTCAGAAGTGGTGGTCTCGGTGGTGATATGTTGCGACTTGGCTTCATTGATGGTCACCTCCAGCTCAGATTGAGCCTCCTTGACAATCTTGTCGACTTGCACAGACACGTCGCTACCTCCCTTCTTGGTGCAAGCTGCCACCTTTTCGGATAGACGAGTAAACCAAGTATCAATCTTGAGCTGGACCTCCTGAATGGAGGATGTCTTGACAACCTGGACCGCGGTAGTCTCTGACTGTTGGTTCTTCTTGTGGTAGTCAATGGCAATTGCTGCAGCAGCAGCCACAGCAGCAGAACCCACAGCTGTCTTGACAATGGTGTCCTTGTAAGCATCATGACGATCTTGCTTGTCTGATTGGACCACAGAGGTGTCTTGCTTGATGCCTGTGATGTGCTCTACAGTCGTGATCTTGTTCACTGCATCATAGTGGTTGTGGACTTGCTGCTTTAGCTTGTTTTCGCTCATTTCAAGCGTAGACATGATCTTGGACTTGTCCGTCTTGCTAGTGTCTTGAACAGCGGTCTTGACAACGTCCAGTTGGCTTTGAACAGAGGACTTGATGTTGCCAAAGAAGATGTCCAGATGGTGATCCGTAGTGACCTGTGTGGTAGCGGATGTCTTTTTGCTGGAGGTTGTCGTGGTTTGCTCAAGCTGCTCAATCTTGGTCTTCATCTCGACCTCGGCTTCAGCAACGACAGTGTTGATCTTTTGCTGCTTCTCTTCCTCGGTGCAATCGCTTGCTTCAAGAAGCTTGTCAATCTTGCTTCGGAGGTCAGAGAACCATCCTTGGACCGTTTCAGTCGCTTGTTGAGCAGTTTGAGAGACAATGATGACTAAAATGAAGAGACACATGGGTGAGTCGTTGATTCTATCCAGCGATTGCTGATCTTAATACTTACGTCCAGCCGTGATGCTTTCAGACACACTTGCAAAAGTAGTTTCAATCTGACTCTTGGACTCATTGCTCACTTGCAGCACCTTTTCGACAGCCACCTTGGTGTCCGTCTTTTCTGTGGAAATGACCTCTGTGGTAACCACCTTGACTTGCGAGATTTGCTCCTGTACCGTCTTGTGAACAGAGGATAGGGCCTGCTCAATTTCGAGTTGCGTCTTCTTATCCACCTTGGCAGTAGTAGTCGATTTGGCCTCTGTAAAGATCTTGGTCACTTGCTGCTCACTGGAAGCAATCATCTGGTTGACATCCTCTTGGACATTGGCGCCGCCTTGACGAATGCGAGTGACAATGCGTTCAGACAAGGACACAAACAAGGCAATGGTAGTAACACGCGTCTCTTGAATCACGGAATAGGCAACCTTGGTCTTGTCAACCGATGTCTCCATCTTTCCACATACAGGCTTCTCGACAACAGCAGTGCTCGTTGTTGTTGTTGGCTTGACGGCCGAAGACGTGCTGATCTTGTTGACCTTTTCATGGAACGTGATGGATGTCTTGAGCTGCTCCAGTGTGACCTGGATCTGATGGTACGATGCAGTTGCCAGGGCTTCCATTTGAGTGGTCATGCTGTCTGAAGACTTGCTGTTGGAGGTGGATGCATTGATACCGATTTGCTGGATCTGGATAGCCTGATTATGAGCCACAGAAGAAGCCCATTCAATCTTGCTAATGTACTGTTGCTCATCGCTGGCAGAAGCACAGTACTTGGCACCAGTGACCTTGGCATGCTCCATGATCTGGGTCAGTTCGGTTCTTGACTCTTCAACAATCAGGGTAATCTTCTTGGAAGAAGCACCCGACTTGGAGGCAGCAGAGACCTTTTGGATCAGTAAAGTAAACCAAGTGGAGATGGCAATGTTGACGCTTTCAATTGTGGCAATACCAGAGTCGTATTTGAGGTTTTGAATAGCCTGGATCTCTTGCTTCTTAGCTTTTTCAGCAGCTTCTTCCTTTTCGTTCTTCTTGTGGATCATGACTGCAGCACCCGCAGCAGCAGCACCGATGGCCAGAGTACCAGCAACAATCTTTTCAAGGTTGGAATCCTTCTTCTTCTTTTCCTCTGCTTTTTTAAAAAAAAAAGATAAGTCTATATCCGTATATACATGTATAAATGCTTACCCTTTTTGATCTTTTCCTGTTCTTGAATAAACTCCTTGCGATCAAATTCGATATCTTGCTCGCCAATCACAATGGCATCGCTGTCCTTGACCTCGATCTGCACAACAGATTCCGTCTTCTTGCCGGCAGCAGTGCTGGTAGACGTAGCACTGGGTTGAGCCTTGTGACTAATGACAACAGAGGATCCCATGGCAACCTTGATGCTTTCATGCGAAGACTGCGTCAATTGAGTCAGCTTGGATTGCAATGTGTGCACATTGCCCGTGGTGTGAGCCTCAATAGCCACCTTCTTGACCTCGACAATTTGAGTGACAATAGACACACGCACAGTCTCCAAAGATTCTTCATAGTGCTTGCAGGCATAAGTGTAGGATGCTTGGTCCAGGTTCTGCAGCGACAGGCGCTTGACAAAGTCGTTACGAGCAGTAGAGATGATATCTGTGATCTCTTGCTCAGCGTGTTCAGTGACAGCAGAGACTTGTTGCACCACATCACTACCACCTTGAGCATGGGTGACAGAATCAGAGACCTTTTGGGTAAAGAGCTCAAACCACTTGGACATGACAGTGATGTTTTCATCCACATTGACTGACAACTCGTCATGCTTCTTGTCCTCTTGCTTCTGGGCAGCGTGAACAGCAATAGCGGCAGTAGCAACACCAATGACAGCAGCCGTGGTACGCGTCAAGGCAGTATCAATCTTCTCGTGGGAGGTGCGGATGACAGAAGCCAGGGTTTCCTTGATGTTGGTATCCGACTTGTGCACGGCCTCCACGCTGACTTGTTGGACCTTCTTGACATCAGCAGCAAAAGTAGCATGCACATAATCAATGGTGGACAAAAGCTCTTGCTCCTTGGTCTTGCTAATCTTCTTGACAGCACTGCATTCCTGAGTCACCTTGGATTTGGCTTCAACAGTAACACGTTCCATGTCCACAGTGGCTTCCTGAATCAGCGTCGTGATTCGCTCCTCCTTGTTGGTGATGGTAGTATCGATACTGATGGCATGAATCTCCTCGGTCAATTTGGTATGCCAGTGAGCTACAGCTGTCTTGACCGTGTCAACCGTGTCAATAATCTTGACAGTAGATTCAGTCTGCGTGGTCTCCTGCTTGATGACCGTAACCGATTGCGTATGTGTGGCTTCCAGCGTCTCGGTAATGTTGACCTTGGACGACTCGAGCACAACAGACAGCTTCTCAGTCACCACCTCAGACTCAGAATGGTGCTTGCTGACAATGGCTTGCACTTGCTCCATCTGGGCATCCACAGTGGCTTGCACCGTCTTGAGGCTCTCCTGGATGTGGTACTCCACCAAAGCAAAAGTCTTGTCCTTTTCAAACACCTGGATAGAGGAAGCAAACTTGGTCTGCGTGCGTTGGATCGTGCTAGCAAGCTCCACCTTGGACTGTTCAATCAACACGGCCACATCTTGCTCCACATGAGCGCCGCCTTGATGCACACGGATAGAGACATTGCGGATTAGCTGGGAGAACCAAGACACAATAATCACCTTGGACTCAGCAACCACCTCAGAGACATGCTTCTCCAGCTGCTCACAGTACTCTTTGCGATTCACAGCAGATTGGCGGCCCGTGCAGATAGTGTCTGTATTTTGCTTGTGCTCAATGACAGAGACCACCGTGTTCTGCTTGTTGCTTTCAGTCTGTTGCACGACGAGCTTGTAACGACGGATCTCGACATTGATCTGCTCTTGGATAGCAATAGCAATAGGACGCATTTGCTCAATACCGCCCGTCTTGGAGGACGAGGAAGCAGCACAGTTGATACCAATGGCCTTGATCGTATGACTACTTTGCAGCACCAGGTTCTTGGCCCATTCAATCGATGCTTGATATTGAGTCACTGTGGTCTTGTCAACAACAGACTTGTGGGCATTGACACTGATGATGCGCAGCGTCTCGGTGATACTCTTGACAGCCTTTTGCACAATCAGCTCGATATCAACACTGGCATTGGATCCGCCCTTCTTGGCGCAGGTCGAGACATCCAGAATCAGCTTTTCATACCATTCACGCACAATGATAGTGACATCCAGAGTAGCTTGTCCAGTGGTCAACTTGGTCTTGTCAATGACAGCCGTCGTCTTTTTGCCAGAGCCGGAATCAGATTCAGACTCGGATGACGAGGAAGAGTCGTCGAGCTTGGACTTGATAATCTTACCAGCAATACCTCCGGCAATGATACCAGCAGCTACCTTCTTCTTGTTAGCAGAAGTCTTGCTCTTCTTGGCATGGTTGTCGTCGCTGTCAGAAGCAGAATCATCGCTACTGTCAGAGTCGGGAGACTTTTGAGGCTTCTTGACAGCGGCAGATGGCTTCTTTTTGACCTTGCTCTTGTCACACTCAGTCTTGGACTTGGGCTTGCTGGCCTTCTTGTTCTTTTTAGCACTAGCATCAGAGCAAGAACCAGAGTCGCTCTCGCTATCAGAACCCGAGTCAGACGAATAGTCAGAATCAGAAGCGGTCTTCTTGCTCTTCTTTGCACAGGCTTCTTGCTTCTTTTTCTTTTCAATAGCAATGCACTCGGCCTTCTTTTGGATCTCCTGCTTTTGACAATCAGATTTCTAATAAAAGGGAATAAGGTCAGTCAACAAGTCTCCATCATACAGCACCAAGCAATCACTTACCATCTTCTTCTTTTCAGCATGCGCAGAAGAGCGTTCCACGTCAATCTTGATCGTCTTGTTGCAGCGGCCCACAGAGAGCTTGACTTGATCCAAAGAAGCATTGACAAGAGGCTTCATTTGCTCAATACCACCCGTGGCACTGAAAGCGCTGGCACAGTTGATACCAATGGTTTGCACTTGGGTAGAGCTTTGGAGAATCACACCACGCGTCCATTCCAGGATGTTGATCAGTTCCTGCTTGGCAGTAGCATCCGCCTTGCTGGCACTCTTGATCTTTTCAGAGATCAATGAAAACTCGACTTGGATATACTCTCTGTAGTCGGCGACAATGGCATTGATCATCTTGGTGGCGATTTGAACATTGTGCTCCACCTTGGCACACTCAGAGACATCCACCATCAGCTCCTCAAGCCATGTGGTGACAGTGCTGATAATGTAATCCACGGCGACAACAGAGTAAGTGTCCTTCTTGACAATGGCGGTCTTGCCACCACCACTGCTACTGCTGCTGCTAGTAGATTGCTGCCCTTGAGAAGAAGAAGCGCTGGTTGTCGTCTTGTCCAATGTGCTCTGCTTGGAAATCTTGGTCTCATACACGACCAAAGTTTCGCTAATCTGATGTTCATGCTGAGTAATCACCGAAGTCATCTTATCAAAACCACCATACGAAGTAGAGGCAGATTCCACACCAATGACCTTGATTTCAGTGGATGTCTGAGTAATGGTCGTCTTGACTTGTTCCACTGTACTGTGGAGATGCTTGATGCTTTCCTCGGCCTTGACATGCTCAGCAATCTTGGTGGCAGATTGGTCCAGGTACTCAAAGATGAGCTTGTTCTCCTGTTGGATGATGAGATCCATCTCTTCAGCAGAACCGCCCTTTTGAGAGCAGACAGACACCTTTTCGGCAAGCGTACGCAGCCATTCACGGATCGTGATCTTGACTTCTTGCACAGACAGAGACGCCTTGAGTACGGCCTCATGGTGCTCCTTCTTCTCTTCGGAAACGTGATCCACCGTGTGTTTGCTGGCATCCGTGCAAACATGACCCGCTTTGTGATGGTCGTTGATGGCAGACACAAATCCATAGTGAGAGCTCTCGACCTTTTCAGTAATTTGGACTTTGGTCTCTGTTTGAATGGAAGTGATGGTCTCGACAATCTTGGCCATGTCCTGGTTCTTTTCCAAGTACCACACGCTGGCATGCACGCGATTGACCTTTTGCTCCAACAAGGCTTCGCTGGACTTGAGGACAGCAATGATCTCAGCAGTAGCAATACCAGACAAAGCAGCCGTTGAAATGACAGTAGCAGACGATTTGGTCTCCAGGGCAGACAAGCGCTTGGTGGCAGTGGCTTTGACGCTTTCCACATGAACAGACACCTCCTTGCGTGCATTGGCAATCAGAATGGCAACGTCCTTTTCAACACTGTCGCCTCCTTGCTCAAGACGCGTGATTACCGACTTTGTGAATTGCTCAAAGAAGGTGACCAGCGACGTCTTGACATCTTGGACCACAATAAGCAGCTCGCTACGGATATCCAACAAGGCGGTTTCCTTTTGCTTGAGCTGCTCCACAGTGACACCCACATACTCACTGACAGAGTGCGTGTGCTTGCACTTTTCCAGAGCAACCTCGACTTCTTGACTGGTTGAGATCTTGATGACTTCCAACTTGGACTCAATATCCACCACAGTCGATGTCGATGACTGAACAGCAATCTCCTGAATACGGGCAGCCTGAGCAACAGCAGTTTCCTCAATCCAGGTCAAGACTTGATGTTGATGCTTTTCCGTCAAGACCTCGCTGGATTTGGCCTTTTGGATGACCTCAAGGAACTCTTGCTTGGACTTTTCAATGGTCACCGAGATCTCCTGTGTAGAAACAGAGGATTGCTTGGATTGCGTAACCACAGTTTCAGTCAGAGAAGAGATCCACTTGTTGAACTGCACCTTGACGTCCTCCACAACCAGGGCGGTCTCCTTTTCAGTGTGCTCCTTCTTTTCCGTCTTTTGCTTGTGTTGGTTGAGCTTCTTGGCGACTTCAACGGCAATTGCAGTGCCTGCAGCCACAGCAGCAGATCCAATCAGCACCTTTTTAGCAAGGTCCACAGACGACTTGTGCTCCTCTTGCTTGGTTTGTGCCGCTTGTTGCTCAGCTACTTGCGTGCTAGCAGCAGTGGTAGTAGTGGAAGCAGCAGCTTCATGGTCATGAACAACCACCACGTGTTCCGTCTTTTTGATGACAGACTGCTTGACAGACTCGTAGTGAGCAGTAATTTCATGGCGAGACTCTTCAGCAATTTGAAGCAGCTTGTCAGACACGGTCTTTTGCGATTCCTCCTTGTGAGTCGTAGTAGCAATCGTCTGAATCTGACTGATGCGGGTCTTGGTAGACGTACGGATGGCTTCCAAAGAGGTAATGAAATGCTCCTCCTGTACCTTGTCGTGCGATGCTACCATGGAGAGCTCATACGCAATCTTGGTCTTTGCTTGCTCAAAGATGAGGTCCAATTCCTTGTCTGCATTGGTGACATAGCCATGCACATCCGTCTCGAGCGACTCGGATCCCAAAGTGATGCGGTGGTGTACTTGCTCAATCAGGGCAGAAATTTGGCTCGATACGTTCTTGGTTGTCTCTGACACGATCAAAAGACCATACTCGACACCCAAAGAGATGTGAGAGGAGTGCTCCTCCTCCTTCTTCTCAGTGGTACTAGAAGAAGACGAAGATTGCTCGTGCTTGGTAGAAGAGGACTCGGCAATGACTTCGATATGATGGCCAATGATGGTCTCAGACACAGCCAAGGTAGCATCCAGCTTGCTGCAAGCTTCATGCGTGATGGTGGTCAGCTGCTCTTCATACTCGACTTGCGAGGTCACCGTGGTAGACGTGGTTACTTGCTCCACCTTGGTTACTTGCACTTGCACACTCTCTTGGATCTGCTCCAACGTACTGTAGACCTTTTGGATGGTTTCGTGCGTCAATTCAGCATCCACACTGACAGTCGATGTCTTGTGCACAGAGGTGATGCGCTGCTCAAACTCTGTCTTGCTCTTGGCAATGTAGGCATCAATCTTGTCGCGGTGTGTCTTGACAATGACCTCCAGATCCTGTTGCACGTGGTCTCCGCCTTGCTTGCGACGCTCGGTAATGGCCACAGCGAGATCTCTCAGCACGCTCTGCACAGTAACACGCGTGTCCTCCATCAACATGGCCACGGTCACCTTGGTCTTTTCGATGGATGTGGCGTGCGACGACGTCTTGGAGTAGTCGGCGCCTTCAAACTTCTTGCCAGCAGCAACCACAACAGTCGCCGCATGTTCGTGATGGGCACCCACCACATGCATCGCAGAAGCAGACTTTTTGGACTTTTCAATCTCTACTTGGACCTTTTGCAGCGTGGTTTCTTGCAACGTGTCCAGTTTCTCCTTGAGATGCGTGGCTTCCTCCACGGCAGTGCAACTAGACAGCGCATAGCCAACGTGCTTGATGTCAACCGCCTGCTTCCAGACAGTGCTTCGGATCCAAGTGAGCGTGTCGTGGAACGAGGTTTGCGATGTGCCAATGACAGCCGTGGTGTTGCGCTTGGCCTTTTCAATCTCGACCATGAGCTGCTGTTGAGACTCGTAGACAATGGTATCAATCTCTTGCTGCGTGGTGCTGCTCTTCTTTTGAGCACATTCGTACACACGCTTGCTGAGCGTAGTAACCCATTCCTGCACGGCCACTTGCACTTGATCATAGACAACAACCAGCGTATCTGTCTTTTCCTGCTGCTTGGTCACAGTAGCAGTAGTAGTGGTAGACGTGTTGGATGTCTGTTGTTGCTTGGTGCTGTCTTGTTCCTCGTGGATTACTTGCGTCGTGTTGCCGACAACAACACTGGCCTTGGTAGGTGCCTGAATAACGGGAGCCACGGCAACATCTGTCTTGGCTTCTGTCTTTCCTTGATGATGATGTACAATGGCAGCACCAGCAATGGCAGCAGCAGCAGCGCCCATGACAGCCGTCGTGACAGCAGCAGTAGTGTGGCCGCTAGTGGAATGTTGCTCATCCACCTTGATGGCAGTGCTACTGGAGGATGGCTTACTGACTTGAGTTTGCTCCACTTCAGATTTCACCTTGTCAGTAATCTTGGTGGCGGTAGCGGTAGCGGTAGCAGTGGTCTGTTGCTTTTGGTCCACATGTACCTTGGCAGCCTCAGTCTTTTTGACAGCCTCTTCTACCTTGTCAACAACCGTAGTAGTGGTAGTAGCAGTGGCAGTTGTCTTGCTCACGTCAGTAGTACCACCCACAAGTGCAATCTTTGTCTTTTCAGCTTGCTTCTGGTCAGACGTATTGACAACAGTCGTTGTCTCCTTGACATTAGTCACCTTGACAATGATGCTTTGCAAGTCAGTGAGGACGATGCGGGAGGCAGTAGCACCAAATGAGTAGCTGGCATAACGCACAATCTCTTCCTTGGTGATTTGACTCTTCTCAATCGACTTTTTGAATTGCGTGATACTGGCAGTGAGAGAGGCCTTGATGCTGTCCAAAGCATACTCGATACGACGGCGTTCAGCCCAGCTCAAGTAGGTCAAATGAGCATAGTAAGTACGCACGACAAGCTTGGTCTCCTCAATACGTGTATTGACTTCCACTTGAGCAGCATCCACAATGGTCAAGGTATCTTGGTGGACGGTGTTTTGCTTGCTGCTCTCTTGTTCCTCCAAAAGCCAAGCAATCTGCTGACTCACTTGAGTGTACCAACTGGACAGCTTGATTTGTGTCTCAACAAGCTTGTTGGCCACGGTCTGTTGAGCTACAGTCACCATCTTTTCATCCAACACGACAGAGATTTCAGCCTGATCAGACTTGCTGATTTCAGTCTTTTGCACCTGAGCAATTTCTTGAGTGATGGCGGTTTGATACACCTTGAGTTGACTGGAAAGCGTCTCCTCAGTGACACGCGTAACGTCCAACCAATGCTCCTCCGTGTGCAGATACTTCTTTTCGGTGTACACCGTGTTGAGTTGGTTGCTGACAATGGTCTCTGTTTGAGAGATGGCAGTGTCAATCGTGTTGCTGATGGACGTTTGCTTGGACACCAAAAGAGAGGAAGACGATTGCTCCATATGGCTAGTGGCAGAAGTCTTGATCTTGGTAAGCTCGCTAGTGAGCTCCTTGCGCGAGTTTTCAATCATGACCTTGATCTCCTCTTCAGAAGAGCCCTTGTTTCGAGCAGCAGTGATGGACTCGTACAAACCAATGAACCAGTAGCGCACAGTGACCTTGATAGTGTCAATCGTAACAAGAATGTCTTGCTGGATGGATACATCTTGACAGGAATGAACCTTCTCAGTGGTGGTTGAAGAAGATTCAGAGAGGATCTTGCTTTGGTGTTCAATGACCATAGTGTAATGGTTCTCTACTTCTTGTGTAGCGGAAGCCAAGGTAGCATCAAAATCAAGTGTGGCCACATCCGTCACCTCTTGATGGCTCAAACGATCCAAGAATCGCTCAAACACACGCGCTCTGTACAGTTCCTTGACCTGCTGAATAGAGACATGCCATTCAGGAACAGCACCCGAAATCAAGTGCTCCACAGAGGCATGAACACGCAAATGCTCATCCAAGCGTCTAAACAAATCTTCGCGCGATTCCTCGATTGTTTGGACCAGCTCTGCCTTTGTCTTGCAATGATGCACACGTTGGCTAAAGACAATCTTCCAAGCACGGATAATGACACGAGATTCCTCAATGATTTGAACAGAGGTACGTTGAGAACGGCGCACGACAATGGTCTCTGTAGACTTGTTGGTATCAGTGACAGCAGAGACAGTGTCTTGCTTTTGCTCTTCTTGCTTGATCACGCTAGTAGATGAGGAAGTCGACGTTGAAGTAGAGGCAGAGGATTCTGCCTTCTTCTTCTTTTCTTCTTCCTTGTGCTCAGAGACCTTTTCAGCAATCTTGGAGGCGCCTTGAACTGCACCCACAGCAACGACACCAGCAGTGACGGCAATACCAACACTGGTCAAGACATCTTGGAATCCATGGTGCTTCTCCTTGGCAATAACAGCAGTAGTGGAAGAAGAGCTGGTGTTGTTGACAGCATTGTTCTTTTTGACAGAAATGTCCTCCACCTTGATGTCGGCTTCTTCAACACTTTCGATCAGAGCACCTTGTTCAATACAAGCAGTGAGTCTTTCGATGGATGAAGTTGTCGTTGTCGTGGTAGTAGTGGTCGTGGTAGTGGTCGTAGTAGTTGTCGTGCTACTTCCAGTGGACGATACTGCTGCCTTGCCAAACACAGGAACAGAGAAGCGCCAGGCAATGGCTTGCGTTGTTGACGATGCCTCATACGACTTGGATTCAACAAGAACAACCTCCACGTCTTCCTTGATGGACTCGGATTGCGTGTAGCCAAAAGTGTACTGAGCATAACTCTCCAATTGGATATGGCCATGGGCAGTGAGAGACCACTTTTGAGAGCTGACACCTGCTTCAGTGGACTGAACCAGCTTGGAAGAGGCATTGATGTCGCCATGCACATCAATCACCAGCTTACTGCCATAGTTGATCAATAAGCCATTGCGATGCGTCCACAATTGACTACGGTAATCCTTAAAGTTGAGTTTCTTCAGGACCAAAGACGCACCCGACTTGGAGGAAGCATCCTTGACTGCAAGCACCAAACTATCGCTGTCCTTGGTTTGAGCCTTGATAAAGAACCAGGTACCAGCTGGGAAGACACCATAGAACTGAGAGACCTTGCAAGTAGTAGTCGTCGTCTTTTGATAAGACTCGATCCATGAAATGACAGTAGACAATGCAATCTTGGACTCCTTTTCCACTTCGACATCAGAGAATACAGGCACGTGCAATTGAAGTGCATGCTCAGCTTCAGAAGTCTGCGTCTCAGACGTGGAGGAGATGAGCTCATAGGAATGATGCTCAGAGTGGCCAGATGCAACGCTGAAATAAGTCGTTTCAGAATGGACCTTGACAGACAGATTGCCGTGGCTGGAAACAGAGAACACTTGATCCAGGGTCTTGATATTGTTGGAAAGCAACAACTTGTGGGCTATTGATACACATGGTTAGTGGTCTTTCTCTCTGATTGTATAACGGTGTATCACTTACATTCTTTGTCATAGACTAATCGCAACATGTACTTGTAATTGACCAAGTAGCCATTGACATGGACCCACAAGAATTGCTTGTGATCTTCTTGTTGACCAAGAGACACAAACTTGACCTCACTGCTATCCGAGCTTCCAGACGACAAGAAGGCATTCTCGTTACCGATGCGGATAAAGAACCAGTTTTGAGAACTAGGCCATTGGTTGTCAGCCGTCATCTTGTGATGGAACGTCTCCTTGAGCCACTTGAAGGCAATGATGGCCGAAACAGAGCTGGAAATAGCGCTGATCTTGCCGCCTTCAATAATGGTGTACTTGGACTCAGACGTGGTGTTGGTGGTTTGCTCCACAGGAATCATAGCAGGCACCTTAATCTCCCATCGCTGCTCAGGACGGCCCACATTGCTACTGGCATGCGACTTTTCCTCTTGCAAGTAGACATCAATGGTGGCGTTTTGATCCGTAACACGCTTGAGTTCCTTGACACCCAGTACCAAATTGCGCTTGGACTTGAGACAAATCAGACCGCCTTCCGTGCCGAATTCCCAGTACTGATCCGACAATCCCAAAGAGGACTTTTGCACAGAGATGACCAGTCGTTCGCCGGCCGTAATGGTGTCTGTCATGGAAGCATCCAACACAAGATTATGGCCCTTGAGGTTAAAGACACGGCCGTCCTTGTAAGACCACAGTTGACTAGCATAGTCGGTGGAGCGGATAGGAGAGAGCACGACAAAAGCGCCATCCTTGGCCTCGCCATTGGCAATATCAAACACAAAGCCATGCAGATGGCTCTTGATCATGAAATAACCAGCAGCAGGGAAATTAGGCTGTTGGTGCGTCTTGTAGCGTACCACCTTTTCGAACCCGGTAGGCACGTAATCAGCACTCAGGTGGAAGGAATCCTTGCGCTCGTTCTTGAGACTCTTGTAGGATGTCTTTTTCGTGATGGACTGCTTGATGTCGGACGACTCTTGCTTGCTCTTCTTCTTCTTGTTACCAGTGATGGCAGCAGAAATGCTCTCAGGAGCAGACGTAATGACATTGGAAATCATACCAGCTGTGCCAGCAATCACACCAGCACCAGCAGTAGCGATGCCCAAGTTGCCAATGAGGTTGAGCTTCTTGGTGGCATCCTCGGTGTCACTGTCAGAATCACTGCCACTGTCATCGTCATCGTCATCGTCGAGAGAGTAATCGTCAGCGGACTCCTCCTTTTGCTTGACACCCAATTCTTGATCAGAGAACCCTTCAATTACAGTGGTGGAGCTAGTCTCTTGAGTGACAGAGGTACTTGTAGTAGCCTTGCGATACACAGGTTTGGAGAACAACCATCTCAGCCACTTTTCAGACTTGATCACAGTCTCTTGTTGACCCTGTTCATTCAAAAACTTCTTGACGTGCAGCTCGCGAAGACCGACTTGAGCACCCGAGACAGACACTCTGCGCGAGTTGGAGACACCAATGACCAGATGTTCGTCTGAACGCAAGAAGATCTCGCCGTCAGCCGTCAGAGACCAGAACTGAGATTCGCTCATGGATTTGTCACGCACAAACAAGGGCGTGCGAAGCCCGTCTTCCACCAACAGGCCCTTGACGGTGCTTGCGTCCAAGGCAAGACCCGTTTGCGCATTGATCAAATGGCCCTCTTGATACGTCCAGAAATGCCATTGGTACTCCTTGAAATTGATGGGTCTCAATGTCACTTCATGCTCGGTACGGCCATTCTCGCCTGTTCTGGGTCGCTTTTCGACGCTGAGAGCCAGATGCTCATCACCATAAGCAGCACGGATAAAGAAGCCTCCTTCAGGGAAGAGACCCCAACGATGGATGACAGTCAGCTTGTTTCTGCGCTCATAGCGATCCGTGGTTGATGTCTCGAAGTTCGTTTCAGTGACATTCTCGATAAAGACACTGTCATCATTGTGCTCCAACACACCAGCTGCAGAGACGCCCTTGACACCAGAGATGGTTCTTCCAAAGATGGGAGTAGCAAACGACCACAGCTGATAGTCCAGGTCCAAGGAGCCACGGGTGTGCAGTTGAATTTCAACGCCATCAAAGACCTTGTTGCCCTTGGCACCCAACACGAGGCCAGGGCGTGCCTTGGGGTGCAGATGGCCGTCGACAGAGAGGCCCCATACTTGGTTCTTGCGGTGTCTGCGAAGGTACTTTTCGTGCCATTGGATGATATCACTGCCTACATTGAAGGCACCGCCTGCCACATCAATGACGAGGTCGGATGCAAGGTTGACAAGACAGCCATCATCCTGCGTGTGCCACAATTGACGACGAAAGTTCTTGTAGTCCAGCTTGGAGAGCGTCAGTTTAGCGCCTTCCTTGGAGCTGGGAGCAGTGAGAACAAGCGAGCTGTCTGCCTTGGAGCGAATGTAGAACCAGTTTTCAGGAAAGACACCATAGGAATGAGATACAAGCTTTGTGTTGGCATTGGAAGAAACTATGTGTGTGTAGAAAGAGAGAGAAAAAGAGGGTGAATATGCCATCTATCAAAATCAGGCTATTTATGGACATGTGCATACCTTGGTGTGTCTGTACTGTCAGAAGGATGCGTTCGGTACGAGTGATCACACTGACTTGCTTCTTGTACACTTGACTGTATCTGTCCTCATAGTGACCCCGGACAAAGCCCCAGCTGTAATGCTCGCTGCTGTTGCTGGTGTAAGCAAGTTGGACAGAGTATTGATTGCCTTGTTGGATCAGTGCAAAACCAAGCGTGTTCTTGAGCTCAGAGACGATGGAGCCGTCCGTCTTGACGAGCCACTTTTGGCGCTGGTCAATGGTCTTGGAATCAGACAGAAGCTCTTCGCGGATTTGAAGCAGACTGCCGCCGACAAGATCGTCTACATAGTCAGACATGCAATGTTAATGTCACAGGGATTCTGCTTACACTCTCGGGCACCCACTTACCAGAAGCATGCAACACCAAGCCAGTAGCCACATGCACGACATAGCCATTGCGGTAAGTCCACTTGAAATGCTCGCTTTGGCCAAAATCCAGCTTCTTGACAACCAAGTAGGAAAAGGCCTCCGACTTTTCGGGAGCCAATGCCAAGCCGTCTTGACCGGTGATGAAGAAGGTCTCCTCGGGCCAGTTGGCAATGCGATGAGCCACCTTTTGGATGGATTGCTCACTAAACTTTTTCCATTCGGTCAAGAGAGCAATGGTCCAACGAACAAGCACCTGCGTGTTGTTTTCCGCCTTGATCTCAGGCGTCAAAAGACCCCAGCGATTGTCTTGGTGCGCGGAAGAGATGTGCTGAGCCAGAGCGAGCTTGTACTTGTCTTGTTCCACAGGCTGAGGCACCAATGTCAGCGAGGGATTGGACCCGTGGACAAGGTAGCCATCAATGGTCAGGCTCCATCGTTGACCGACATCGCCTGCTTTTCTGACTTCTTGACTGATGACGGAGCCAACGTTGATATCTACAGTACAGAATGGGTGAGCATCATGTGATACGCGCCACTGCATTCAGAAAAAAAGGCTTACCATCATTGACTACATCCATGGCTAGTTGTGTAGCAAAGTTGATCAAAACGCCGTTCCAGTACATCCAGAGCTGATGCTGCCAGTCTTGCTTGCTGATCTTGGAGAGAACCACATGCGACGAGCTGCTCTCAGCAGTAAGCACAAGAGGAGCATCCGCAGAAGATCCGCCAATGAAGGAGCGAATAAAGAACCAGCCGCTGGGGTACTGAGCATAGTGATGGTAGGCGACAGACTTTTGCACAGTGGTCTCGGTAACAGTGGCTACAAGGCAATTGTGAGTTGACAGAATTCAGGCGCACAACATGCTTGGACTTACTGGACTTTTGCTTGAATACAGGCAACACAAAGTTCCATCGCTGTTCCTCATGGTCAGGCGTCTTTTTGTTGGCCAAGTAGACCTTGGCATCCGTGCTCTTGCTGCTGGAAATGGCGAGAACGACGTCCTTGTGGGTCTTTGCGTGGATATACCCTTCCACAGAGAGTCCCCATTGCTGGTTCTCGAAGCCCTCCTTCTTTTGCTTGTACTGGCAAAGCTCAGAGCCGCTTACAATGCAACCTGCAAGTGAAAGAAAAGTGAAAGAAAAGGGAAACAAAAAAAAGAAAAAAAAGGGCATATAAATATCAGTACACACATTCATGCATCCACACTAAATAGGCTCACCTCCGCGAACGTCCAAGACAAGGTTGGACGCCTTGTTAAAGAGGAACCCGTCGCTAAACTTCCACAGCTGGCGGTTGAAGTTCTGCGTGTCCAGATGAGAAGCAATGACCTGGGCAGCCAGTTTGTCTGTTTCGAGCACAGTAATGACAAGACCATGCTTCTGGTTCTTGATAAAGAAGTAGCCGTCAGGAAACACGCCTTGCTGCTCAGTGACAGTGACAATTTCAGTCGTCTTCTTTTTGAATACGGGCAAGACAATGACAAAGCGCTGGTGCGAGTGGGTCTTTCCGTCGCTCTGCTTTTGGAGCAAGACGGGGGCGCCTTCACGGTTCAAGCCAAACCAGCTGTCCTTTTTGTAGCCGAGCACAAAGCTGTGTTGATCATGCTTCAGCTTGATTTCGCCAGCACTGGAGAGAAACCACGATTGGTAGGCCAAGTCTTTCTCGCTGTTGCTGGATGACTGGCACACAAGCGATTCATCCGACAGCTCCTCAGCACTCAGTATAAAGCCGGAATTTTTATTGATCAAACGGCCCGTAATCACGTCGTAATGCCAGAGCTGGCTCTCATAGCTGTTTTTGCGAAGCGGCTCAAGCGAGAGACGGGCGCCTGGACTGTTGATGGCAGAGGCATCCACGCCAACGAAATAGCCAGTAGCATCCGATTTGATAAAGAACTCGGAACCAGGAAAGTTGTTCAACTGATTGTGATGGGATTCATCAAGGCAGCCATCGTCGTCTATAGCAGAAAGAGAGATGAATCTATCAGCAAGTTTGTTGTATTTCAGTCCAAAAACAAAAAAGACTTACCATGCGTATGAACAGATGAGCTGCTAAAGCTACCAAGAGAGGCGCCACTGATTGTGCGCTTCAAGCTGTCCATGGGGTTACTGATGGCAGAGGAGCGCTTTTGAGAAGGCAAAAGAAAGTCCCAGCGCTGTTCCTTGTGGTCCTTGATGTTCTTGTCCAGGGCTTGGAGATGAACATGCTGGCCCTCGCGACGAGTAAAGAAGGACTCCTTGATACCAAGCACCAAGTTGGTGTCCTTTTTCAGGTAGATATGGCCATCGGATGAGACGCCAAATGTTTGACCCTCAGAAGAATTGGAGTCATTCTGTTGGACAATTTCTGATCCAGCTCTGATTAGGCCTGCATAATTTGACAGGTGAAACATGATGATGAGTGACATTCAGGGGCAAACACAAAAGCTTATTCAGACACTCACCTTTGAAGATGTCGAGCACGAATCCAGTCTTCTTGTTATGAAGACGGCCATCCTCGCCATATTGCCAAAGTTGGGTATCAAAGTCCTTGGTCTTCAGGGTTGCAATCACAATGGGCTCACCGGCAGTGAATTTTTCAGTGGATAAAACGTATCCGTTGTTGAGGTTTTTTATGAAAAACCAACCTTTAGGGAAAGATGTCATTTTTCAAATCAAAGAAAGGGGGATTTTTGAATTTTTTTTAAATGTATATATATGATTTTTTCAGTACAATGATGCTTTTTTTACGAGGTTTTTAAATAAAAATGCAATAACTTTTAGAAACGTGATGATACAAGTGTGAAATGGTACAAATTTGATTTGAAAATAAAGAGAAAAGAAAAGAAAAAGGAACCAGATTTCTTTGGATGCGAAGCCTTTTTGCCTTGTAATTTATATAAACGAGCAATTGGGCGTTCCAATGTCTTTATGCATCCACTATTTGTGCTACAACAGTACCACAATCTTCTTGAAACCTGTCGACTTGCCATTTAAAAACTTACGCCGATGATCTGATTCGAGGCTGCTATGGCTTCATTCGTTGAGCATAATGTAAACACACAAACAGGCATGCAAACAAGGCGGATAATAGTCTATGCCAGCAAACAGTAAAAATCTATTTCGAGCATGTCCGTGAGTAAAACACTCGAGGCTGGCAAGAGACTAGGCTTTTTATGAGCAAAGGCTACCCTTTCATCGGATTATATAACTATGCTAGACGCTATAGATGATACATGACAAATCTTAACTCTATATCAACGAGGCACTTTTTTTTCTTACATTAGACTATGATGTCTAAAGCATGCACACGAATACAGAAAAAAGGGCACCCTATACTTGCATCAGATGAAACTGCATCTTATGCAAAATCTCGAGCAAGAAGCGGGTATCAGGATATTTATATCACTCTTTATAAGTTTCATATGAGGATCCCTAATTACATAAATGACTGCTGCTCTATGTGGCTGTATATATATATACCTGGCCTCGGTACCTGATGGTTTAGCATTTAACCAAGGGTTTTCAAAATGCACTTTGATGCAGTCTATGCAATCTTTTGATATGCCGTGTACTACTCTACAGGGGCGTTAGAGGACGGCCAGGCACGCATGTTGCACAAATCAGGTCGTTGTCGTTGGACAAAACCTTATAAATAACGGCTTATTTGCGAAAACAAACTTGGAGCATATAGTAACCACGATACGTCCGTTGTGTAAAAGGCGACTGTCATGTCTTTCTTACCTGGTTCAGAGTATTAGTACAAAATGTGCATTTTGGCACGCCCATGTAAGATTGACAATGAATACGAGCTACAACGCTTACAGCAAATGGGATCGTCCCCTCCAACAGACGGAGAGGTCCCGAGAATAACAAAATATGGCATATAAATAATAATAAACTTAGGGAGAGACAATCTTTTGAAGGCTAAAATAGACAGATGTTTGTTACATTTACTATCAACACTTGTAAAACTATTATCTCCAACAAGAGTTGGTCGTGGTTATCCTCGACAAATGTATGAAGCAATTATGATGATGGTGTATGTGGTAGTATTGATCCATGCAACCTATCTCGATAAGGATAAGGCATTTCCACTAGCTTGTATTCGGGACTCTTGCAGCAGGTGTGGAATGAAAGGCATCCAGCTCCAGCGTTTCTCACATTTGAATGATATGCATTGAGCACATGATAAAACAGGTTTATAAACTGCAATTTCAGACGAAATATTAGATGGATAACGAAAAAGTGTCGTTTCAACTGTTGGGATTTCAATGTTATTGCAGGATTGTTGTGCTTTCCAGGTATTTGATATGTGTATTTGTTCGTTCTAGACGGCTCTGTTTCCTGTTGGTTCCTATTAATGGATCATAAATAAGCTTTGCAGGTGTCTAGATTGCCCGGACCTTTTGAGCAAACTGCTGTATGTGATGAGTGTAACTATGTATTTACGCGAACAGCAGAATCATGCGAGCCTGGGTTGTTTCTCTTTTTGAGATGTTAGCCTGATTCTCCTCTTGAACCAGTCTGTCATAGACACACTCATCACTAGTAAGCTCATAGCATGTTGTCTAACAAGCACGCATTTTTATTCTATCCAAATACTGAAGAAATCAAGTATTAGCGTAGCACATTACGCTCGAAATGCTCCAGAAATCGTATCCCAAACACGATTCCTCTCTTAATAATATATATGGTGCTGGTCGAATGATTCGCAATGGCATCATTATCGTCAGCAAGGTCATCGCCATCACATTGCCGCAGGATTGTTTATTAGTAAATGTATTACATTCAACTACGGGTAGAGTCATCTCCCTGGATCACTATAGTGCAGCATTCGATCAGTAAATGCATTTCTTCTTGAGAACTGATGATTATGGTTGCTATGGCTATCGTTCCTGGTTACCATGGCAGCAGCATTTGTTGCTAGAGCGGTGCTCAATGCAATAGCGTCTGGCGTGATTGTCACTGTTCCTTTCACATCATGCTTGTATAGTGTCGTCTTTATTACTTGTTTATCATCAACCGAGAAGTATATATGTGAGCACATAATTGCATTGTATAGAGTCAAAAAAAGGGATCTAGAAAAAGAGAATTTCTTCTATTATTAATGTGATATTGTCCTTTGATGTCACATCCAATTTAGCCTGAAGCATGAAGCGGAGAACAAGAAAGTGGGGAAAACGCTCCAATCCTAAAAGAAGCAACCAAACAGCCTCATTCTCACTCTTTCTTTTTCTCATTTAAACTTTTTTTTCCTTATCATCATTATTTCAATAGCATCATAGTATGGCAAAAAAGGACTCAAGAAGACGCTCTCTGCATCGAAAAGAACAATCAGAGAGAGACAAATACAAATTCATGTCGGATCAATCAGTAAGACATATAGTGAAAGAGCAAAAAAGCGGTTTTCTCACTCGACATTATTCACAGGTTTATGGTCAAGTTGCAGCTTTTCGACAATGGCTTGGCATGATTCAGAGCCAAGGCATGCACGGCAACTATGTTCCCATTCCTTATGATATGATTGGTAATGAAAGCTTGATAGACTTGGTGGGTGAATTATGAAAACTGATGTTTATGCGTAGATTTGGCTGCTTCGTTCATTGCTAGTGTGATGAATGGGGTTACAAGTGATTTATTGTTCATGACTACAACTTTGGCCCAGAGTCAAAGCTATCGAGAAAATGTCAATTTTATCCGCAGAACATTGTCAAAGGCGCAAATATCTTGCTCTTCGTTGATTTGCAGCTTATGGTACATTGATCAATACTTTCAACAACCCCACAAAAAGATCAAATGGCATCCAAAAGACCTGTTTCTCGCAAGCATTGTCGTAGCAGACAAATACATGTATGATGACGCATGAATCAATTATAGTAGAGTAGTACATTGATATATATATATATGAATAGGGCCGATGTTACTTGGCTGAACTCTGACTGGTCTGAATGGACACACTTTACATACTCAAATCAAGACATCAACACTTTGGAGAAACGATTCTTGCAAGACATGAACTTCAACCTCTACATATCCGAAATCAACTATAGCAACTTTGTCAGCTACTTGGAGTTTCGACTTCATTCAAGGCAACTGCTGGGAGATGTGCTATTGCTATCGTACAGAGACATTGATGTATTGAGTCAAGCGTTGAATCCAATCTACGTGAAGCGATTACAGTTAAATTTAAGGCCTTTTGAGGCAATGATCTTATTGGCCAAGCAAGCAATTTCAATATTTGTTGTCTACACGGCTACACTCATGACACTGGCATCTGCTGGCTACGTTCTGTCTCACCATATTGATGTGATGCGCCTGGTCAAGGATAAGAACGAACTTGCAGTGATGATCATGAGTGGCATCGACTTTTTCAATGCACATTCTGGAAGCATAATTCAAGCGGACACTGGCAGCAGAAGCACAATGATAGTGTCACATGCAAATGTGAAAATTTTGGTTTAAATTAAATTTATTCTAAATCCCTTTCCTTCCTTCCCATCCCCCTGTTTTCTTATTGTATCATGTCTTTGAAGCAGGATAATACTTCGAAAATCATTGAAAAATGCATTGCAGCCATTGACGCGAATGCGCCCATCAACATTTCCTTCATCACTCAGCCCATTTCCAAAGCATGCGTGGATCGTATCAAATCATTAGAGAAGATATACAGTCAATCGAAATTATACCAGTTCTTGATCAAAAAAGGCGTTTATCCAACACTGTTGTTTTCAGCTGTCAGTGGTAGTGTTGGCTATGGTGCTTATCGTACATATCATCGCTCAACAAAACTTGTGTTGAACTTACTGGGTGTGATTTATCCAACATATTGCTGTTGGCATCTTGTGAAAAGTCAATTACATGGACAAGAAGAGCAACTCAAGTCTTGGTTAACCTATTGGATGATATTCGGATCTTTTCAAGGTAGTGTGTGGCATTGGTCTAGAATGAATCATGTTATTCATCAATGTGATGTAGTGCTGGATCACTGGATGGCTTCAGATCTCTTTATGTTTTCAAGAAAAAAGTACAACCTATACAAACTGCTAATTTTATACTGGGCACAGAGTCCTCACTCAAAGGGGGCGCTTTTGTTATATCGCCATGTGATTCAAAAGCCAATTATGAGATCGCTGGATCGAGAGCAAGAAGAAGAGGAGGAAGACATAGAGGAAGAGAAGCATCTGTCAACAGAAAGAGAACAACATCATATCGAGAGTTATCGCATCATAGATGGCTACAGCCCACCAAATCTAATGGCATCTTGCGAGGGTCAAAACGAGGGTAATAACAGTGTTAGCAGCGATGGTAGTAGCAGTAGTAGTAATGGCAGTGATGATGAATCAGAGCGGTTAAAGTATCATCAGCAGCAAGAGCATCAGTCCTTGAACGGCTTGTCAAATGAGAAAGAGGTACAGACACTAACTCGTTTGATCAATCTCAGGTCATCGTAAATTGACTAAACTTGTAAATGTTAGGCATTTCCACCCATACTTATGAATACCGCAGAAGCTGCTTGGTAGAGAGCCCGAAAACCCAACTCAACTCCAACTATACATATACGCCAACCTCTAATTAAATCTGATACCTGTTAACCCTTACCTTACTTTACTACGATTTTTGTTATTAAATATTCTCGCTAAGCATATCCTGCTATCTGTTACCTTTTAAAATACGAGGCTGCTTTATTACAGGGCATCTACCTTGATTATGCAATGTCACAAAACCATACAATTCATGGCTGCTAGATTGATATAATGAGATATAACCCAATTTACTGTTGCGTTTTAAAGATCACATAAGTCTGCATGCTTTATATTTTGCTTGCCAAAATGCTAAGCTGGGACTAGCGTGTTACAGCAGCATCTTAAAGATAAGTAAGTACATTTTATGTAATAAATTTTTAGAATATGATACGCTACTATATCGAACTTGAACTTGTCCTTTGATTCTTTATTCGAAAAGACCGCAAATCTATTTGGTCATGTCTGATACTTATGGTGTTATCGTGTGTAGTTACATTAGGTCAGTTGTACCATGCATTCTAGATGTTTAATGTTGCTTTTCTTATTCTTAATTACATTTTTAGTTTCAATATCAATGCTTTATTTCTCTGAGCTGTCTCCAAATTTGAGCCAATAAAATCGCTTAAAAAGCTAGTTTAAACGCCGCGGAGATCGAAAATTTTTGCGAGGGTTTCCCTCTGTTTTTTTGTTAGGCGGACTTTTAAGTATTGCCAAATACAGTAATTTAGCAATTCCATCATCAAAATCAACTAAAATGCCAGAATATGCCTTACTACACACCCCAGCTTATAATGCAAACGCTTGAGACTCTCAATTAGCACCAAGTAAGTGATACCAATCAAGTGAAGGCAGCCTATCTACCCCCAGCCTCTGAATCAAATCTAGTTGTGCTTCAACGATAGGCTTATCCACACAACGAAAAAAGAGAGTCATGGCTCAAAGTACCATGAAAAATGGGAAAAGTAACAAGAGGGCATCCCTAGAATGTTATGAAGAACAAAAACATCGCATTACAGTTACATACAAAAAGGTAACATGCAATGTGTATCATCAAAATGACGAGTACAAGAAAGAAAAGAGTAATAGAAAAAGTATCGTGGTTGCCTCATACGAAGCAAGAACACCAATATCACTACCAGTTTTACTACTACAGAAGAAGTAATACTTGAGGAACAAAGAGAATGCAAGGCTACTCCAAGATATATAGAGTAGCACTACCAGCAATACAATGCATCAGAAGATACACCATAACACTATGGTACAGTAACAGAAAAATAATTGCGTGCAGAAAAGTGGGAAAGAATAAATCGCAATAGAGCAAACTAAAAGAATGCACAGTATTACGAGAAAGAAAGTAGTAAAAGGTTGAATGAATGTAATTCATGGCAACCAAATCCATGGCAACCAAATCCATGGCAATCAAAAAAGGAGAATATACAAACCAAATACAATCAATATATTGCAACGAACTGGTGGTGGCCTGAAATAAACTGTGTAATTAGTATTCCTGTATATTGTACTGCCAAAAATGGCTCTTACTGGCTGATACCTACTGTAATAGACTTCAAAGGTGTCGTCTCGAGCACTGGTGGTTGCAAAGGCACGCTTCTTTTGGCAAAAGTGGTGCTGTATTTAATCAATAGTAATAAAAAGTATATGGTTTAATAGAAAAAGTGCAGTGCAAAAACAGTGCGAGAAAATAAAATAAAAAAAAAACGCGTCGTTGCTGAGGGTGACTGCAGCCAATAGGCTGTGGAAGCACAGAGCACACATAATCTGAATGACGTGTACAATGAACATTTTGCACTGTGGTGACTGTACCCAAATGATTTTTTTGCGATGATCTTTTTGAATCAAAATCGATATAATTTGACATTTGTAAACATTTTTAGTAAAAATTAGCTATATAAAGTGTGCTCAGCGTATACTACTTCCTAATAACCTTAAGGGGAAAATTTGAAGGCGCATTCAATGATGTCAATTTTAAAATACTTTTAAAATGAAAATATAAAGAATTTTGCGAAAATATAAAAAGCAGTTTTTCCAGGAAAAGTCGAGATTTAGCATATGGAACCTTCAAAATAGCAATTGCACAGGCTACCCCACATCTGTGCGGTTATTTTGACTTAATATATATCATAGTAAAAAGCGTCGTTTTTGCCTCCAAAATTGCGATCGTTTGATTTTTAACAAAAACCATGGGGGGTACCTCATGAAAAATCGTAAATTCTCGACAATTTGGATCGGTCCAAAAAAAGTTAAGATAAAGGTTTAGGATGTAAATGTTAATTGATAGCAATCATTTGGCACTATTCTAAGCATCTAGGAGGGCTTAGAGGACGAGATATTGATGGTTGAATTTAGGCAATTTGGCTGGGAAAAATACCTTCTATGCCTTGTAGATCCATGTCAACTGATGCTACAGACTTTAGTAAGGCCCTGAACAGTTGCTATTTCTTGATACTGCACACTGATCACCGTCAGACAGAAAGCGGTGGGAATTTCACCTATGCTTTGCTTAGAAAAACCCTCGGAAATCATAAAACCTGATCTATCAATGTGAGGAATCACAGCATTTTCTTTTTTATCTCAGCTGTCAAACAGTAATTCATCAGGTACAACGAAGCAGGATAACAACCTAGTGAGGTTATCCTGAATGTCACCTTCATATCTATTCCCATCATATGCCATTACATCTATCATCTTTAATAATCATCCTTCACACGATCCATCCCTATGCCATCTATGATTTATAATCATTATATTACCCATTTTGATCCATCCAAAAAGTATAAATACAACCAAATCATGTACTAATAAAATGGTATCTTTTAACTACAATTGAATTGACACTGACTATTCAAACTGATAAATCAAAACCCCCACTTGTCATCATGCTTCATCGTAGCTTCTGATAATAGACTACTACCTCTTAAAAATAGTGCCATATTCAGCTGTGCATTTCAGTTTTTTGTGCCTCAAATCAAACATTGCAGCAATAGTTACGTACAGTATAAGAGTCATTTTATACAATAGATAAATCTATAAGTTAAAATCAGTAAAATCTATCACACCACTATTACTCGTAAACTGCTGCAAGAATCATTTAATTAGTGAACAACCAAGGTAGCATGTTGTATATGTGGTAGGTATAGAGATCAAATAAAGAATACGTGAGAATGTGTATAACCTTTTATTGATCAAGAATTCAGATGGGGATGTCTAGAAGGGATGAATGTCTTCTGCTATTTATATGTTATGATTTATGGATTGCTTACACACCCATCTAGAATGGTGTTCTCATGCTAAATTTCAGTATCAATCCTCACTCATGTTAAATGTAATTATTTCGGACATAGATGATCAGTCTAGATATCTTAGTTGCTCTTGGCAACACTAATTACTTATATTCCTCATATGTTACCTATTGATGTATGGAGTAAAGCTTACTGGAACTTAGCTTATGTGAATATCATGGTTATCGTTGTTTATCCATTGATAGAGTTTATTTGCATATGCTTTATATGTGCATAGCTTATTACTTTATTTGTACTACGATGTATGTATTTTAGGTACAGTTATATGTGTGAATACAACATGATATCCCGTTTACAAGGCCCCCGATTTTCCGATGATGTATCCAAGGTATTTTGTGCTGTTGTGTCGTATATATGAAGGATATGGCTTTCAAGTGGATTCAACCATACATCGCCACTGTGGGTACTACTGCTGCGAAAGATAACATTACCAAGAGCAACTACTATACTACTCTACTTTCTGTGAATCTTTAAGAAATATGTTTCGTGATGTTACTCTAGTCTCTAATGCTAAAATCAAGATTATGCAAATAAAGCAAGGAAACAAGACCGCTGCTGAGTACACCACTGAATTCAAGCACTACGCCGTCGTTTTGACCGAATTCAACGAGCTTGCATTGTTTTGGACCCATCGTAACAATATTAACACAACACGACTACAAGATGAACTTATTATTTTCCGTGACACTTCTTCAACTCTCCAAGAATACCACGACCTCGTTATCAATTTGGACTTGCTCATGAAAGAGGAAAAGATCAATAAGGACCGACGAAACATCGATAAAAACAAAAAGTTTAAGAAGCCAGTTCATTTTCATAAACCTCCCACAACAGCACAACAGCACAACCACAATAATAACCATCATCACCAGTGTATAATTTCAATTTTGCTATAGAAGAAAGCAACGTCCACATTGGCTCTGGTAAAAGTCATCGCCTGTCGTCTTGCTTGTAATTAAGTCTAGTGTAGAACCTGCATGCATAGATTTATTCTCATCCCTGCGTATGTATTTCTACAATAGCTCCCGTCTCCTTTCAGCTGCTGCACAAATTGCGTGTCTTTTTGGGAATTCTGTCTGCCAATTTTTCTTGTGCAGAGCAGGCGATCGCTGTCAATGCCATTTTGGACGGCAAGAATGACATTGCTGTTGTCATGCCCACTTCCGCTGGCAAAACCATCTGTTATCTGCTTTCCTGTGCGATCGAGGCTAAAACGGGCCAAAGGCTGATGACAGTGGTCATCTTGCCCTTGATTTCCTTAATGAATGATTTCAGTAGAAGGTGTCAAGAGGCAAACTTGACTTGCACCTATTGGCGAGGTAAGCTACATGTATAGAAACCCACCGAGGTCAGCGTGTTGATTTCAAATGTATCTGTAGATGAACAAAACACTGATTCTGCGGCCGACATTCTCATTCTGTACATTGAACAGTGCCTGGACATCAAGGTGATGGCGTTTCTGGACGAAAATTACCGCAGAAAGCAGACCAGGCGCTTTGTGGTTGATGAAGTGCATCTGGTGCACGCTTGGAGCAACTTTAGGTCCTGCTTTAGAAGCCTTCCCGCCTTGAGACGCTTCCACAAGGTTCCCTTCGTGTTACTGACAGCAACTTTGCCCACACACCTTGAATTCCTCCTCGCGCAACAATTTGGAAACTTTCAGTGTATCCGATCTGCCTCTTGTAACCGCCCGAGCCTCAAGTACGTCGTCCATATCGTCAAGGACATTGAAGCAGCCGTGGTCCAGTACGTCAGGGCCTGCATCCCAGTTGACAAGTCATGTCGGCAACGACGATGTTCGCCTTTATTGTATGCAAAGCCTACGTTCACCGGCATGTGCCTGAAGACTACATGCACATCTGGCTCCACACACACACAAACATATGGACACACAGCGTGTGCCTGGACAAGCTACATTCACTTCGCTCTAGCCACTCGACATGTTGTTTGTTTACATGTTGATCATTGTCTGTGCACTGGTAACACCCAACTCAACATGCTCCAAACTCTTTACTGTCAATATCCACTCCTCAATGCGTACACATCACGCTCATCACTTCATGTGTGTACTCTACATTAGATATTCCACACCCGAACATATTAATCTCGCGTTCCACCCAGATATTCATCTTCAGTGTAGTGGTCATATCCAGTGATCTACTCTATTTCAATCAAGAGATGCCCTGCAGTAATAAAGAAGTCTTTTGCTTTCGTTTTAGATACAGTTGACAACTGATTACTCGTATCGTTTCAATCGACTTTATTAACAAGAATTCATCAGCCTTAAGAAAATAGACAGCGCTTCCAGGAACGAGCAAAAAAAAAAACTCGAAACGAAAGCCTTTGTTTGAATCTGAGAAGCAACACCACCGCGGCAACGGTTTTTGCTTGTACTGTGGGGATCCAGATCACTGTATCGACGATAATGATTGTACTATCAAGCCTGCCAAGATAACACTAAATGCTACAGCGACCTCTATATCAAACAATCGTTCTCAAAAGGAAAACACCAGAAGAGCTCACTACAGTTTCCAGGATTTTCTAGCAGCCCAAAGCAAGTAATAAGACAAGCAGCTTTGGGCCAACTTCATTTTCGACAGCCTGTGCAACCTACCTCGGCATTATTCATCAACTCTATCGACACCCCTTCCAAAGCTAGCAACATTCATGAACATACCGTGATTAACAAAACTGTCCCAATGTTTAGCATTTTTGAATTCAATGCTTTATAGCGGAGTCACATGTCGTTCAATAACAATGATTTTAGTATCATTAAAAAGCTAAAACTGTTTTCTTTAAGATCCAATTTTAAAAATTTTATTTTAAAGGCGTAAATCAGAACTGTCATTGGTCAAAATAGGTGGGTACATTGGGACAATATTGTGAGATCTTCCTGAAAAACAGAAAATCCATCATACATCAAACCCACAATTTGGTATGTCCTTGAAAGTCTCTTATAATAAAGACCTTATTGGCCCAAGTGATTCCCATTATCCAAATCGGACTTCCATTATTCAGGTAGGTAAATTCTCAAGCCATGAAAGCCACTACTGTCTCCAAGGTAAACTCTGCCATTACTATGCTTCGAAGCGGTGTTTCAATCCGGGAAGTTGCTGCAAAGCTATCTCTGGGTAAGTCTACTGTTGGGCGAATCAAATTGGAGCACTGTCCCGGCGTGCAGAACTCGAAAGGTGGCCGTCCTCGGGTATTGTCGGAAGCTGACAGACGCTATTGTGTTCGTAAAGCGACCAAGGAGAGGATTTCAAGCGCCGTCAAGATTACGAAACTGTTGGAGGAGGACTTCAAAATCAAGGTTAACCCGGAAACTGTTCGCAGGGCACTCCGCGTTGCTGGTTTGGGGGCTATTGAGAAGCCCACTAAGCCTTTACTTAGTCAGGCCAATGTCAAGAAGAGACTCGCGTGGTGTAAGCAGCACAAGGACTGGACTGTAGACGACTGGAAACGAGTCATTTGGACAGATGAGACCAAAATCAACCGTTTTAACTCAGATGGACGACAATGGGCCTGGATCCGGTCTGGTGAGCAGCTCCAAAACCACCATGTCAAGCTCACCGTAAAACATGGTGGTGGAAATATCATGCTTTGGAGTGCCATTACCTACGCTGGTGTCGGCTGGATGTGCAAGATCGATGGCAACATGGACAAGACCTTGTATAAGGAGATTCTTGAGGACGAATTGGAGCAAACTATCGCTTTTGCTATCGAGAAATTGGGCTTCCGACGTGAACAGGTGATTTTCCAGCAAGACAATGACCCTAAGCATTCGTCAAAATTGGTCAAGGAATACCTTCAAGAGCAGTCCTATCAAGTCATGCAGTGGCCCCCACAGTCTCCCGATCTGAATCCCATTGAAAATATGTGGGCTTTATTGAAAAGGCGCCTGAATCAGTACGAAACAGCAACAAAGGGTATGAATGAACTCTATGAGCGAGTAACTGAGGTTTGGTACGACCAAATGAAGCCAGAGGAGTGCCAAAAAGTTATAGAGAGTATTCCTAGACGTATCAAAGCTGTTATTAGAGCTAAAGGATATTGGACAAAGTATTAATCCCGAATAAAAGTAATAAACGTATTTTCGAGAAAACTCTCACAATACTGTCCCAATGTAACCACCTATTTTGACCAATGACAGCTCTGATTTACGCCTTTAAAATAAAATTTTTAAAGTTGGATCTTAAAGAAAACAGTTTTAGCTTTCTAATGATACTAAAATCATTGTTATTGGACGACATGTGACTCCGCTATAAAGCATTGAATTCAAAAATGCTAAACATTGGGACAGTTTTGTTAATCACGGTATCATTGTTGACATTATTGTCCTCCAAAAAACTGACAACAAGACTATCAAAACACATATAATGATTGACTCTGGCTCCAAGGCTAACTTCATCAAGGTGTCTTTTTCCGATAAAAACAAGTTTCTTACCTGTTCCAAGCATAAAGCTGTCGAAAGTTTGACAGTTGATGGCACTCCTATCAATTTCGGCCCTGTAAAGAAGATGGTCAATCTCGTAATGTCGATTGGTATTCATGAACAAGCAATTACTCTTGACAAAAAAACGAAATTCGGTCATTCAATACCCTATCATTCTCGGTACTACGCCATGGCTAAAAAAGCACGACCCCACTATTATTAAATGGTCCAACCACACTGTCACATTTGATTCTGATGATTGCTCTCACCACTGTTTCTATAAAGTCCAAACTGTCAAGACTTTGCCAATCTACTCAAATTTATTATGACATCAATAATCCTGGTTGTAGTCAGATCAACCCATCTTACATTAATAAAGGTACGACTATTAAAACATACTCGGATCCTCTGCTGCCATCATTGCATAAATCGCCTTACATCGATATCAGGTTCGTCCCTTATGAATCCATCAAACAGGACATGCTTGAACACAATTATCGCTATATCAACACCTCCGAAGTAATCCGAATCGCAGACTACAACCGCCCAGTTACTGAAACTGTTGTTGTTAGTTGCTTCCACTACTTCATCCACATAAGGAAAGCAAAAAACACAAAGTTTCTATCGAATTGCTTCTTTTTTTTTGTCTGATGATAATCAGCGTGTAGTCGCAAAAAGATACCAATTGTTTGAAGTCTGGATCAGATCTGTAGCATTAGTTTTTGTAGATCTACATGGCACTAAAGGTATTTTTCCCAGCCAAATCGTACGAATTCAACCCTCGATATCTTGTCTTCTAGGCCCTTCTAGATGCTCGGAATAGTGCCCAATCATTGCTATCGATCACCATTTACATCCTGGACCTTCATTTTTATTTTTTTTGGATTGATCCAAATCGTCGAAAATTCACGATTTTTCATGAGGTACCCCTCATGGTTTTTGTTAAAAATCAAACGATCGCAATTTTGGAGGCAAAAACGACGCTTTTTACTATGATATATATTAAGTCAAAATAACCGCACAGATGTGGGGTAGCCTGTGCAATTGCTATTTTGAAGGTTCCATATGCTAAATCTTGACTTTTCCTGGAAAAACTGCTTTTTATATTTTCGCAAAATTCTTTATATTTTCATTTTAAAAGTATTTTAAAATTGACATCATTGAATGCGCCTTCAAATTTTCCCCTTAAGGTTATTAGGAAGTAGTATACGCTGAGCACACTTTATATAGCTAATTTTTACTAAAAATGTTTACAAATGTCAAATTATATCGATTTTGATTCAAAAAGATCATCGCAAAAAAATCATTTGGGTACAGTCACCACAGTGCAAAATGTTCATTGTACACGTCATTCAGATTATGTGTGCTCTGTGCTTCCACAGCCTATTGGCTGCAGTCACCCTCAGCAACGACGCGTTTTTTTTTTATTTTATTTTCTCGCACTGTTTTTGCACTGCACTTTTTCTATTAAACCATATACTTTTTATTACTATTGATTAAATACAACACCACTTTTGCCAAAAGAAGCGTGCCTTTGCAACCACCAGTGCTCGAGACGACACCTTTGAAGTCTATTACAGTAGGTATCAGCCAGTAAGAGCCATTTTTGGCAGTACAATATACAGGAATACTAATTGCACAATTTTATATTTCAGGTCAGTTTGTTACGATATGTTATATCAAGTATCCCGTCAAGGTCTCACATTACCAGTCTGGGTCTATTCTTAGGATTTCGTGTGTAAATCATGCTAATCATGATTTACAATCAATTGTTGAGTAGATAGTAAACCTAATTGTATGATAGTTCATCATCATGCTATAAACCCTAGCATAATGAAAAGTATATAAATGCATCCTCTGGGTGCATTCTCAATAAAAGTGTAATTCTTTGGCAGATTCATTTTATATTCGTATTTTGACATAACACGATATATCGATTGTGTTTGTTGGTTTGTATTCGGTTTGTATATTCCCCTTCTTTGGTTGCCATGGATTTGGTTGCGATGGATTACATTCATTCAACCTTTTACTACTTTCTTTCTCGTGATACTGTGCATTCTTTTGTTTGCTCTATTATTATTGCAATTTATTCTTTCCCCCTTTTCTGCACGCAACTATTTTTCTGTTGCTGTACCATAGTGTTATGGTGTATCTTTTGATGCATTGTATCGCTGGCAGTGCTACTCTATATATCTTGGAGTAGCCTTGCATTCTCTTTGTTCCTCAAGTATTACTTCTTCTGTAGTAGTAAAACTGGTAGTGGTATTGGTGTTCTTGCTTCGTATGAGGCAACCACGATACTTTTTTTTTCTCCTCCTTTTGTTTTCTTGTACTCGTCATTTTGATGATACACATTGCATGTTACCTTTTTGTATGTAACTGTAATGCGATGTTTTTGTTCTTCATAACATTCTAGGGATGCCCTCTTGTTACTTTTCCCATTTTTCATGGTACTTTGAGCCATGACTCTCTTTTTTCGTTGTGTGGATAAGCCTATCGTTGAAGCACAACTAGATTTGATTCAGAGGCTGGGGGTAGATAGGCTGCCTTCACTTGATTGGTATCACTTACTTGGTGCTAATTGAGAGTCTCAAGCGTTTGCATTATAAGCTGGGGTGTGTAGTAAGGCATATTCTGGCATTTTAGTTGATTTTGATGATGGAATTGCTAAATTACTGTATTTGGCAATACTTAAAAGTCCGCCTAACAAAAAAACAGAGGGAAACCCTCGCAAAAAAATTTAAACTCCGAGGCGTTTGAAATAGCTTTTTAAGGGATTTTATTGGCTCAAATTTGGAGACAGCTCAGAGAAATAAAGCATTGATATTAAAACTAAAAATGTAATTAAAAATAGGAAAAGCAACATTAAACATTCAAAAGTCATGGTACAAATGGCCTAATGTAACTACACACGGTGACACCATAAGTATCAGACATGACCAAATAGATTTGCGGCTTTTTCGAATAAAGAATCAAAGGACAAGTTCAAGTTCGATATAGTAGTGTATTATATTATTCTTAAAATTTATTACATAAAACGAGCTGCTATCCACACCCCCGATCTACGGTGAAAAAAAATCTACCTTCGCTTCGCTACGGTGATTTTTTTCTACCTTCGATCTAATGGGGGTGCGCAGCTCGCGCCTGCAGCGGGCTCTATACAATGTTGAATCAAACGAAATAAAATCATGTTCTATTCATTTGTTTGATTATATCATGCAGCTTCTAATAGTAATAGCTGTAAGACAGGGGAGCTTAGTATACTTGAGAAAATAACCTGTTGCTTGATTGACATAGCGTTAGACCTTCGCTTCGCTACGGTAAAGTCTCTTACAGATCAAATGCTATTGAATATTTAATTAATTAATTGCTTGATTGACATGGCTTTACACCTTCGCTACGTTACCGTAAAGCCTCTTATAGATGAAGTGGCATTAAATGTTGGATTAGATGCTTGATTTGCATCGCGTTAGAAGACCTTCGCTACGCTGCGGTAGAGCCTCATATACATCAAATGGCATTAGATGTTGTGTTAAATGCTTGATTGGCATGGCTTTAGACCTTCGCTTCGCTACGGTAGAGCCTTCATGTAGACCAATGCTACCATATTTACTAAAACCACTGTTGCATATATGGTTCGAAGGCCAGGCAAATTATGAAGGACATCTCGGAGCATCCTTGTATGTCTGATTCCTTATCTTTTACTGTCAACGTGATTGAAATTAACAGCTTCTCGAATATGTAAAGGAGACCTGCAAATACAGGTTTTCTCGTCGTTGCAAAGGGGACCCAAACAACGACTAACAGGCCCAGAATTGCCTTGGATCATGTACCTGAAAAAAGTATAAATACAGCTCATTTTTCAACCACTGTCCAACTTTTCAATACCATCAAACAATCCAATCTCATTTCCATCAATCACTCTCAACCTAACACATATATTTTTACAACAAACTTTCAAGAAGCAAAGCAAAAGTATTCAAGACATCTATTGGTGCTGGCCAAACGGAACTCTGGTGGGGAGGCAGCCCATGTTCGACTGGAAATCCCAAACCTCCAGGGTTCTCGTTTCGCGTCCTCGTTCACTATCCACAGGCAAAACTCCTTGTAAGTGCGCTAACCTAAAGAACCATTCTTGTCTACATACTGACATTTCCATCATGTATAGCGGGACCAGTTTATTAAAAAACTTCCAATAACTTTTCCATGGCAGTTATCGCTGTCATTGACCTGTGGATATTCGGGGACGCCTAGCCGCAAACGTAAGTATTGTCAAATCAGAGTAAACGTTGCCATACTAACCATGCTTTTATTTTATTATTACCGTTCTGACCCTGCTTTCATTTCATTATTACAATATTAATCCTTGGTCTTATTTCTGACTATACGCACTTTTATAATTCCTATTTTCGTGTGACCTAAATTAATGTATGAATCATTTTACAATAAAGCCAATATACTTACTTATCTTTAAGATGCTGCTGCTGTAACACTTGAATTCACGCTAGTCCCAGATTAGCACTATATTAACTGTATTACACAAACATTGTGGCAAGCAAAACACAAAGCATGCATATGTGATCTCTAAAACGCAACATCGAATTGGCTTATGTCTCATTATATCAATTTAGCATCGCCTAATCAATGAACAATTAACGTAGCCACCGGAAGTTCGTTTACATGATTACAGACCTACCACCAAATAGTGCTAATAGGAACTCTCTAATAATCAGATAAGGTCTGAAAGCACGCCCCGCTCTGTGGTGTTGTCAAATGCCCAAAACAGTAGTGTTCAACCTGCACCACTCTAGAGAAAAGCGGTTTCCAATGCAATGTAGGCCAACATCCCGTCGATCAACCCATTAAAACTAGACATTTGTAATCAACAGCTTTCCTTATTATAACTTTAGTCAAGATCAGTGCTCCAAATTGACTTTCTTTCAGATCAAACTATATCAGCGTGTATACGGCACTTGTGATTTAGTTCAGGGCTTGATTAAAGCTTCTTTTTTAATGAATCATCTAGATACAGATATCTGTCAACACAAGCTTTCCGCCTCTTTCTTCCTTCTCACTCCAACGCTTTTCACATAACGACAGCCATTACTACATATTTGCCACTAGAGCGATTGCTCCATATCTTTAATCATCTGGTCAGTTCCATGGACGCATTCGACTGCCGATTGGTTTGTAGAGCAGTATTTGAACATGAGAAGTTATGTAACCCACAAAATCTAGCTCTGTTGTCTAAACAAACCTTGGGGAACTCGTTCATATAAGTTGGGCATGACTGCAAATGCTGGAGGTAGGACGGAAGCTTACAGTCAAGGAAACTGGGCATTCTATTTATCGAATCAGTACTTTACAAAGGAAGCAAGATATCTCATATGCTTTGCTTAAGATTAGCATTCCAGTCCGTGTGGCTAGAACTCTGTTTCAGCCAAAATAAAGCATTTTAACATTTCTTCTCCACTGCAAACACACAAACACCGAGTCAGTGCCAATGTGCATGTGATCTCGCTACAAAGCATTCCTTGCTGATACATAATAAAGCTCTTTCTTCAAGCGAATGACCCTGCTTTTGGATGATTTAAATTGCAAGAAAGTTTATTTGTTGTTGCTTCATATGATTTAATTTAAACATGAAATCGAACAAGGTGATACAGACCAACTCCTTTATGTGTGTTTTCTTGCATAATGTTGTACAAAGCAAACCAGTCCATTCTGCCACATCGAGTTTCTGTTAATTAGCAACAAGTTTGTTATCTTTCACGCCTTCTTCTTTTATTTCTTTCTCTCCCTCTTGCATCAGCATCACGAAAAATGAGTAAACGATCATCCAGTAAGTTGAACTGCCCTCATTATCTGGCGTAGCATCTCTCATGATTCAATGACAGTCAACAAGCCTCTGACAACAGAAGGAAGGCCACCCAAGAGCCATGAAGAGTCAGTAAGTGTAGCAGACACCTCTACCAGTTGATAGCCCCCCCCCCCCCCCACTCACTTCTCTTTAAAAAGAGCATCCAAAAACACGTTCAATTCTGGGACAAGTCCGGCAAAGGCTACATTTCTCCATTGGACACTATATCAGGTATAACAAGGGAATGTTTATATGGCTCCAAACAAGGTCATTAATTAAAACATGACACACTCACGCTATCTAATCTAGGTTTCATGACATTGGGCTACAGCGTCCTGTTCAGCATTGCTCTTGGAGCCTTTGTAGGCGTCTTCTTATCTCTTTCGACTCAAACTGGTTGGTTCCCAGATCCATTATGCCGTTCTAATGTCAGGAATTTGATCCAGTCCAAGAAGCAAACGCAAGGTGCATTTGACGAACATGGCGTGTTCAGTGCCGAGAAATTTGAAGCTCTGTTTAGCAAATACGCCAAATCAGACCCATCTGGCAAAACCATCACGATGCCCGAGCTGATGAGAATGACTCAGGAGCAGGAAAGATTAGGCAAAAATGTCAAAGCATGGTTCGTGTTACCCTTTTTGGCGTGTGTCATCCAGTGTGTTAAACAAAGTGCGTAGGGCAACAAGCATGGTGGAATTGTGTACAGCCTACTTTTTCATCGGCCATCATGGCAGTATCGCCAAAGAAGATGTTCGCGCTGCCTATGATGTGAGTACATATAATGATGCTTTCTTTCTCCATCACATTGAATATACATACTCATCCACCATGTGCAGGGCTCACTGTTCTATCGCCTCAAGGACAACCACAAACTCATGATTCAAGACAAGAAGCAAGCGTCTAGTTTAAAGGGCTCTTATCTTTCAAAACCTGCCAGCCCCTTGAGCGTGAAGGCACTCGAGCATCGTATGCAAGTCTTATTCAGTGCATTGCAATCAAAATCCTCTATTGCCGCTGAATACGGTGTGCATGATTGGGTATCGTACATTCAAGAGAGAACCAATTCTATAAGAGACCATGCTCTTCCACGTGCCCTAAGACGCCCAACCTCCATCATCAGTGGCGTAACAACCCCCAAATCCGCCGGAAAGGCCCACGCCAAAGAGCATGATGACCCCTCGAAACTGTTTCCCGATGGATTAACAGGAGTCGCCAAGGCAACATCGGAAGCGGCTTTGATGGGCACTGAATTCCTGAGCTCACTTTTGCGTCATGGAGCAGATGCATCGGATAGCAGTAGCAGCAAGACAAGAGGCATGCACGGTATCTTTGGCAGCGACAGTGGTGATGTCAATATGGAGCACCATCAGCCCATCCTCTTTGGCAACGTGTCCGCCGAAAACCCTGCCATCACCAAGGAGAATGCTGCCGATTTCCCACCTTTACCAAAGCCCTCCGAGTCCACAAGCACATCCAACCACGACTCTTTGATGAACGGCTTCCTCAAGAGCGACGACGCGCATGCTCATGAATGGCTTGCTGCTGGCTTGACTGGTGTTCAGCGACAACAAGAACCTGAAAGCATTAAAAAGACATCCAACATTCCAGCAAAGCAAACTCCTCTACTACCAGAACAGCCTAAACCAGTTGCACAAGAACCCAAACAACAACAAGAACACGAGCAAATCCCAAAGGCATCTCTTACTCCACCACCCGAGGAAAAGCTGGATGTCACGACGGCTACCGCTCCTCCTCCTCCTTCCGTCACCAAGAAGCCTGTGGTATCAACTGCACCCATAAATAACAAAAAGGTAAAGCGAAACAAAAGAAAGAACAAGATGGGACAAGTTTCACCTACTAGCAGTAGTGATTCTTCAAGCGAAAAGATATCTTCTAACACACATGATGTTTCTTGGAATACAGCTTAAGAAATAGCCCCCTCACCCCCACCCTACTCAGGTCTTGTTCCGTATGCTCGTATAGTACTATATATTTTACATGGTCTCTTGTTTTTTTATTCAATAAAATAACACTGTTACTTTTTACTGTGGCGATGTTGTAGAAAATGAGGGAAAAACTATAGCCATTTTGTATGAGTAAACAAACAAATATGCAAGTGTGTCATGAAATTTACCTTTTTCTTACTCGTGCTGGGTGTTGCTGTGGGATCGCCGATAGCCGCCTGGTGTTGTTGAAGCAGTGCTGGCGGCTTCGAGGACAAGGATGATTTGCTGCCACTGTTGGACATGAATTGGTTGCGTCGTTTGCCAGGTGTGCCGATTTGGCCTAGCTTTTCCACCATCTTACCAAAGAATCGGACTGGACGCGCGGATGAAGAGAGAGTGGATGTGCTGGATGAAGGCTGTAACAGACCGGCTGTTACAGCTGTGGATGTCAATGATGGCGTGGGATTGTGGAGCGTGCTGGGCTGGTCCAGGTCAATATTGGACTGGACAGAGCGAACGGATGAGTTGCGCTGTGCTAATTTGAATATCATGGAGTCTCTGCTGTTGTTGGGTCTGTTCTGGCTCATGGACGGTCTTCTGCTGCTGTTTGCACTTGCACAGCTCTCGCTAAACGTGGTGGAGGGCGAGTAAAAGATGGGCGAGATTGTGTTGGCATCCGAGCTGTTGTCTCGCTGTTCGTTGGCAGGTCTTGCAAGCGAAATGACAGAGGAAGGATGCAGATTGGCGTTGGGAAATGCCTTTCGACTTCGCTTGGCTGATCCATGTCGGGTCATACTGTTGGCTCTTGCCGTCAGAATAGGCGTGGTGCAGACATCGTCAAACTTGGTGTCCACTGATTTACAGCGCGTATGGTATTGATTGAACTTTCGCTGTGTCCATTTTTCGGATACGACACTGTTGGTAAAGAATTCGCGAAGATCACTGATGCTGGATTGAGAACGCAGGCCCGGCGAAGCAGCACCTGAGCCCGAGACATTGGAAAGATCCAGTACAGAGAACTCTTGTGTGCTGAAGACTGGATGCGATGCGCGGTTGCTTGATTTAGACGGCTTGTTGAATATGGCAGACTGTGAGAAGCTTGTGGATCCGTTTGGCATAGGAAAATGCACCGGCGTGTCGTTGCAAATAGAGGACGCGTCAATGGCCTTGTCTTGGTATTGCTTGGGTTGGGCGTGCTGGTCAAAACTGGATACAAAGAGCTGCTCCAAAAGGTATTCGTTCGAGTCCACACTGCTCGAGTAGAGGGCCTTGGATTCCCTGATAGCAGTGGCGAGGGCTTCCATCCAAATGTGTTTCTCCAACTCACATATGGCGCTCAATTCCAGTGTGTTCTCATCACTGCGCAACAGCCATGAGCAGGTAATAGAGCCTGTGAAAGGCCACGTTAGCGCTGGTACATACAAAGCCGGCTGCTTCACTCACCTTCAGCATTCGGTATGTTTTCGATTTCAAACTTTCGCAACGGAAACCAATACCTTGGCTCGTACTGCTTGTGCTTCTTTGCCTTGGCCATGATCATGTAATGGTTAAACAGAGCGCACCCAATGCGCTTTGCCTTGCTATCACCTTTGCAGCGCACCTCAAGTGTGCCAATCAAAGTGCACACGCCCAACGTACTGAACCATCTCTTGGGAAGGCACCAGTCAGAGTCTAATCTGGACAGAAAGAGAGCCGTTTTGCGCTTTGCCTCCATTTTAGATTTCTCATTGTTGATCTTGGAAGCAATGCCGTGTATCGTGTTTTGAGCTTCTGAGAGGATCTCGTACTCCTCAGAGTCCTTTTGTGTGGCTTTGGTGATGCTTTGTAGCAGGAGCCTATATCTGAATATTCTTTGGAACGGCTGCACAATGCGCGGTGTGAGTTTTGTGCTTCTTGTTATCCCTGTTTTGCTATACTTACAATAATCAAGTAGTCGTCAAACTTGAGTCGACTGAATCCAAAAGACACGCGATGAAATGTATGCAATCTTTCAATCAAATTGGCAAACTCCACGTTGGTTTGCAGCAGCTCATTGTACACAGACACAGCATGATCTTGGCGGACACAATAATCAAGGTAGATTTCAAACCTGGGAGCCCACTCGACGAAGCATTGCGCAATGTTCTTGAGGTTTCCCTTGTAGAAGATGCCATTCTTTTCCTCTTCTTCGTCTCCGTGTGCCTCAATCAGGGCCTCGGTGAACTTTTCTTGAAACACGAGTATTTGCATGGAATTTCGCACCAGGATATCACTTTCTTCAGGTGTAATACAAGAGGCCTCTTTAATGATGGCCAAAAAATGCTACTCAACGACAGTTAATCACCACATTCAGCAGGCAAAATCACTGGCAACTTACTGTACACAGGATGCCCAAGTCGCGGCTATAGGTCTCCTCAGTCTCCATCAGCTCCTTGACAGCATTCAGTCGCTTGATGGACCGTCTTTGCTCCAATGATCGAATCTCGTTCTTCTTGGTTGTCTCTTGTCGCTGCTGCTGCTGTGTCAAATCCACCATGCTCATGTTATGCGGCTTGTTCAATTCGATGCTTTCTTGATCATCTGCACTCATAAACAAGTCTTCTGTGCTCTCCAACTCTTCTTCCATGGTGATGAACCGCGGGTGCTGGCCATTTGGAATGGCTGTGGTGCTGCCCACATCCAACATGGTGGGCTCTCTTTGCTCGGAGCGTTCTGCTAGCTGTTGCTGAAGCGATGGATGGTCGGGAATTATTTTACGGTCATAATGCACTGTGTTCTTCTTCAGGGCTGAATGCGAGGAAGGCGATGGTGGTGGTGGTGGCTCTTCGTTTGATGCAACCACGCGCTGCGGTGGTGAATGCGACGGTATGGAATCAGTAGATGTTGTTGCTGTTGCCGTAGCTACCTGCTTCCTATGGCGAGACATGGATGCAATGCTGGTGGATACAGCTAGCTTCTTTTTTATGGATTTTCGTATGATGGCGTCTGCTGTTGATGCTGTGATGGTCGCGTTGGCTATCGTCGAGGAAGAGTAGTACTCTGACATGGCGAGATCCGGCACGCTATGTCGCTTGCTCTTGATCTTGGCTACAGCAACCGCAGGCGAGTCTTCTCCCTCTGTTGAGGTGACTGAAGAGGGCGATCGAAGTAGATCAGATACTGGGTTTCTCTCTGCGGGAACAATGGCTGACGATCCGGGCGTGTCTGATGTGTGTGTGTCGATGGAAACTGCTTTGCTGATCAATGTCAGATCACCTGTTGATTGTCGAAACTGATGGTGATGTCCGCCATCTTCAAACAAGGAGGATGTCTCGGAATTTATATCACTGGAATCAGAGATGTAATCCCTGTACATGATGCCAGAATTCAGCTTATGGCTCAATGCAGCATTGGAGAGTGCGTTGGCAGCTATAGCCGCCTGTTTATCAATATCTTCGTTGGACGCTCTCAATGGCTCGGGTAGTGTGAGCGCAGTAACATTGGATTTATGATGATGATACATGGTGGTACTGGATTTCGTCGTTGCTGCTGTGGTAGTGACATCTTCATCCTCATCAGACGATGATTCCGCAGTGAAATTTATGCTGTTGCTACTTTCAGAAGCCAAATACTCGGTCACTGTACTAAGGAGAGCAGCATCTGTCATGCTGTTTGAGATTGTAAGGTATAAAGGGAGGGAGAAAGAGGGTTGAAATGTGGAAATTAGTTTCCATAATTTCCCTATTCACTTCAAATCTTGAAATCATATTACTTGGCTCCCCCTTTTTTTTCTCTCAATGTTGTGATTCATAAAATGCTCCGGATATGCAACTGAACCATGGATGCAGTATTTGTTATATGGTCTCTGAGCTTATCGGTAGTATTTGGATTCTTTCAATGAAACAGATCCTGCTTATGGATCCCTGGATGTCGAATTACAAATTACTCATCGAACCTAAAATTGACATCGTGCTCTAACAACATTTGCAGAGGTATTCATTGCATTGAACATCATGAGAAGCGAATAAGGTTGGCTGCATCATATAATGGTGGTTTTGTTTGTTTGCAAATCGCCGAAATCCTAATGACAGGATTTCTTAAGGGTCAGAGATAGATACGGGCTGGTATCATTATCTAAATAAGTAAACTACCATATGAAATTCAGTTATTTGTATAGCATTTACTAGCCTATGTAGCCTTTCGACGCTCCAATGTGATGTGATGAGTCAACATTGGAGCCTCAAACACATTTCGAGATGAGAATCAGGCTCATTTTCATACAAATACATCTCGGATTTGATAATCTGTTACCATGACGATAAGTATACATGATATTTGTGGTTGGCATGGCAACCAAATGTGTCAAGGTCGACATTGGCATTTGAAAGCACTCCTCATCCAATGTTGGATGCATTTACACGGCGGTTCAATTGCACACCTTATTCAGTGCAAGACATTGATGACGCAGGGTCAAGGAAGGAATCCAAGTCGATGTTGTTGATTTAATTCTGGGGTTAAAGATGAAAATTGCAGTCTGTCCATGTGGTGCCTCACTGAAAACTACATCTTTTTCCTTCTCCCCACTCTCTCACTCTTCACTAATATACAATGATTCAACACGGAGTCTTTGCTGTTGCTGAGCATGCTATTACCACAGCCTCTGCCTCTTCTGCTGACGCTGCTAGATCTCGTGCCTTGGCACTTTACAGAAAGTGGCAAAAATCCGTAAGTAACATTTCAAAATAGATGACACTTTGGATTACCCCACATTCTCATCATGTATTCTCTAGGTTCCTGAGATGATGAAACTTCATGAAATCAACTTGCCAACCTCAGCTATTCGTGCTAAAATCCGTGAAGAATTCGAAAGACATCGCAATGTTGAAAAGCTCGAAGTTCGTGACATTTTGTACGCCAAGGGACAAATGGAATACCAAGAAGTTATGAACGTCTGGAAGCAAACCAACCATATCATGAACTATTTCCAAAAGGAAGAAGCACCACCCAAGCCAACAACCTTTTTGGACAAGTTTTATGAAGGCAGATTCTAAAGAAAAACGATCAACAATACACAATACACAGATTAAACATATAAAAAAGTATCAAAATATCCGCCTATTTTTTTATTTTGATGATTCAATCATGTGGAAGACAAAAGCAGGGAAGCAAAGGGACTAGTTGTTGGAGAGAGAGAGAGAGAGAGAGAGAGAGAGAGAGAGAGAGAAAGATATTAGTCGTCTAGGATCCAGGAGGACTATGGATGGAAGGAAAAGGAGGAGGAGGAGAAGGAGGACCGGAAACGAGATTGTCTAATTGAGTGCAATCATATCCCAACCAGCAGTGATTCTATTCAATCCATTCAACTGCAGTAGACTATTTCTCAATTCCTGTTGCGATAAGAACGTCTTTGGGCACTCGTTGCTCTGAATCGTCAGTCTCTTGATCCATGGAAATAGCGATGTGTCTTCCAAAAGCGATTTGAAAAGGGCCAAATGCTCTCTATCCAATGTCAAGCGTAATTCCCTCAGCGCAGGAAATTTGGCCTTGAAATTTCTCCACAATTGATTGTATTGCTGACTGTTGTGACCCATCAATGCAACATGCAAGTAGCTCACTTTTGGAAATTCAACCTCTGACGTTGTGAGCAGGAGGGATGAAGGGAACGATGGTAAATCTATCTTGGTGAGTGTCTTGTGAGATGCTGATAAGAACCCTAATGTGAATGCTTGCGCTATCTCTAGTGTACCGATTTGTGCATTATTGTATGATTTTGTCATGATCTGGTTGTCATCTGCTGCATCACGAATGGATAATTTCTCAAGTTGTGTTTGAGGATGCTTCGATAACCTGCCTAATAGTTCTGGCTGCAGTTCATATGGAACCAGTAAATGGATGGTGTTCATTGTGTTGGCTCTTTGTTGATTTGCAAGTATGTCTGAAACGATAAAGAGGCCAGATCTATCGGCAATGCTCGCTTGGAGGTTGTTTGTGATAAAATGATTGTTATTCTGCCTTGCTGCAAATCTCAGGAATCCCAGCGATGCATTGTGCTGGTATGTAGGTGTTTGCAAAAGAGTCATGCTTTGGGCCCGAATGAGCCTGTCTGCCACAGCGCAGGAAAAGAGCTTACAGGCACTTTTGTTGAAATGAACGTCAATGCCGTTGTTCGCTTCGGGGATATTTTGAAGGGTCACTTACTGAGAAATGGGAGCTAGATCGAGATGATTGTCTTGCTGGATGTAGTCAAGGATCAGCAATTGTAATTCGAAAGGCAAATGTTGTAATTTCATTGTAAATGTTGTCTAAAAATGATGATTGAAGAAAGTGGGAAGAAGGAAGAGGATTTGAAAATGAAGTGTAGATATGCCGTATATACAGCAAGAATGAGAGACATGTCATATGTAATTACCATTTCCCTTCTTTTTAGGGGTAAAGCGAAATCGAGGGGATCATGACTACAATTAGTCATTTATGTCATTTGCCTTGTAGTAGCGTTGTTTTTTCATAGGGGTATTCCAGAACAATGAAATGACCACGTTCTGATAACATTTCTGACTATACAACTGCCCTATTGAAGCATCTTTTATAAACAGACATATCCCTCCGCCGTTTACTTAACATGTACACTCTTGGATACTTTACTAAGAGCCAATCTTCTTGGTCAGGTGGGGTATAAAGAGTTGCCTTGCGAGGTTGACATATCAACAACTCCTGCTATACACTTTCTTGATTGCTGTTTGTGTATGGTCCTTTTAAGCGACTTTTCTTGATTGATTGGTACAAACTTTTGAAAGCAAACAACGTGGTGATCAGACCAAGGAGCAAAGCGTTCGTGGGGAACACTGACGACATTGATCACAAGTGGTCCAACGTAAATTTAATGCTGAGAAGGCCATTTCAAACATTAGCATCAGCACATTTGGTAATCGCTGCTGCTTATATTTATATTACAATCAACAAGAATACTCTCAGCAGCTAGCTTCATCAAGCGTCCTTTTACAGAGCCCTCGTTGAGCACAAATGTCAACATCTCTTTGTCCTCGGCGTCCAGCTCTTTTTCCCAGCATTTGCGATAAACGACGAGATCGAGTTAAATGGTGCATTCGAGCATGAATCTCATATTGTATACCAGCCTTTTTGTAGGCCAATGAGTGTAAGTGGCTTCTAGGGGCATACAGTGTCGGCTGATTCAATCGAATACTAGAATATTATAATACTGATGCCAGAACGACTTCATGAAAGATAGTTTGGAATTGGCGATGGTAATTTGCTACCGTTGATCAAGACACATCTGTCGCTCCTGCTGCTCAACCCCTTTCAAAGCAGCATTGACATGATCAAATACAGATCAAAAAATGTGACAAATGCTTTGTATAAAATTGGTGTTTTGCCATCACCATGGATACCATTATTGCCAAAAGCATCTGCAATGGATGCTTTTGGCGAAAACCGACTGACATAAAGACAAAGGTCCTTTGGGCATTTGTTTAATCGTTGCATCGGGTGACCAATGTAATATGCTACAACAAATGATAGAGTGCAGTACTAGAAACACAAAGACTGACAGGCTGGGATATCATGTGCGATTCACTAGAGAGCTGAAAGCATTTGAGGTGCTGGCAGAAAGACAGAATATAGGATGAAGGCTCTTGATCCAATGTTGAACAGAATAAGCTTTTTTTTCTGATTTTTTACATCTTGATTTCGATACTACCAATTGCAAATCTGTGAAATCGTGCGAATTTGCAACTGATCCACCAATCGCATGCACATGGATGAGTTATAGATGTAGAGTCACGGATCTCTCGGGTCTTGTTCAACCTTGACAAGGTAATCAAAAGAGAGCATTGTCTGTGTGGTTCTACTTTTCTTTTTCTCTCTTCTTTTTCTTCTCTCTCTCAATTATCCAAGCCGATATCATTTAGTCCAACATGTCACATCAAGAAGAAGAATTAAACACATCCCGTGTGGCCACACCTGTTGAAAACGATGGCATGAGCTGGCCCAGTAAGTCTAAATCTGACATAAAAGGAAATACAAGTGAATATTAAGTGTGTATACCAAAGGTTTGGGTGCAAGACAACGCCGTGATGAGACTCCTGCACAAAGAGAAGAAAGAGAAAAGAAACTGGCAGAGGCCGTAAAGACTATTCTGACATGCATTGGCGAAGACCCTGAAAGAGAGGGCCTTGTCAAGACTCCCGATCGTTATGCAAAAGCACTGATGTTCTTTACTCAAGGGTACGAAAGAAATATTCATGGTAAGTCATTGGGTATCTCGGGCGATTGATTGGAGCAAGCCAGCCTAACGCTCTGTATCGATGGATAGAGGTGATCAACGATGCTGTTTTCGAAGAAGGTAATTATCTCGGAGCCTGAGAAAAAACGGGGGATTGAGTCATTAACAAGATGCCATGTTCTTGTAGATCATGACGAAATGGTGCTTGTCAAGGACGTCGACGTATTTTCATTATGTGAACATCATATGGTCCCCTTCATGGGAAAGATCAGCATTGCCTACATTCCCAACAGACGAGTGGTTGGCCTCAGTAAGCTTGCTCGTATTGCAGAGATGTTTGCCAGAAGACTGCAAGTTCAGGAACGTATGACCAAACAGATTGCCACGGCTTTAATGGAGATACTGCAACCTCAGGGCGTCGCTGTCGTCATGGAATGCTCGCATCTGTGCATGTGTTCAAGGTAAATGCCTGTGAAGGTTGTGAGAAATTTTTTTATCAGTAACTGATCCCAATTTCCCACCCTTGTTTAATTGTATTTCCAATAGAGGCGTACAGGTAACACGAGATTTTGCCAGTGCCATGAAGCCGTATGGAAGCTAACACCGATTTGTCACTAGAAACCTGGTAGCTCTACTATTACAAGTTGCATGTTGGGTGTGTTCAGAAGTAGCCCAAGAACTAGAGAGGAGTTCCTCAACTTGATTAGACGATAGACGGAGAGAGAGAGAGAGAAAGGCAGAGAATAGATCAATATATATATACATACATACTCACATTATAGTACAATCACCCGCAAAAATCAGTGCAACCACTACCACCACCACATTACAAAATAAAAGATGTTTCAAAAAAAAAAAAAAGAGGATAGTATGATATTAGTATTGTTGAAAGGTATAGGGAGGTAGTATATAAGTATTAGGTTTACAAGAGATGATAACTCTAAGAGAGTTTTCCAGAGATTACTGCTGATTTGCACAACTGCAACGCTTTCATGTAGTCGCAATTTGCTTCTTGCACGTATGGCAGTAATTGGGATCTTTCAATGTGGGGTAAAATACGACACAAATCATCCAGTACGACCTTTTCTTGCGACAATGTAGATTCATTGCCGCTATCAATCTGCCATGGCATACGTCAGATGTGGAAAATAGTGTGGGATGCGATGGATTCCTTACCTTTTCTAGAGATCGAATGGAGGAAGCCTTGTTGCTGTTGCTACTGTGAGACCGCATGGACGTCTTTCTGCCCAACGACGAGAACAATCGACCCGGTCTGCTCTTTTTCAACTTGGATGAGGTGTGAGATCCGCCATTTGCTGATTCAGAGGATGAAATGCTGCTATTGTCTCTAAACTGTACAAATACACATGATTAGCGCGTTCAGCCCGCTAGCAAAGCAAAAGACTGCTTACCTCTGATAGGGATGTAGAAGTGAGTGTGGTTGTCATTGTAGTATTTTGACGGGGACGGCCAGGAGTATCAATGTGCTCGTACGGCATCTTGTTTTGCTGTGCTGTGGTATTGGTGGAGAATTGTCGATTTGGCAAAAGAGCATGTGCAGTGGAGATAATGTCAGTAATTTGATCATCCTGCTGCTGCTGCTGTATTAATGGCATGGGCGCACTAATCATTTCAATGGATTTTTTGCTGGCTGCTGCGCTGCGGATAGACAGGTTTTCAGAGGAGGCAGAGTAGATCAGCAGCTCGTCGCCAGCCACCTTGTTCTTTCTTGATGCCAAGGGATGCAGCAGTGATCGCTTGATGGTTGGCTTCCTTCCAGCATTGGCCGACTGCACCAATTTGGAGTTTTCTCTGGTCGGTGCCGCTCTGGCTCTCTTGATCCAGGCTCTCATACCGCTGTTGGCGTTGATGCAGTGCTGAAAAGCGACGTTGTAAGCATGCATTCGCTCCTGCTCGCCGTTCATTTTCATTGTGTGATAGAGCGTCAGAGGGTTGTGGCGAGGCCCGTTGCGATAGCTCATTGTCAAGCACTCGGGCAGTCGTGGAGGGAGCTCCTCATCCTCGTCTTTGGCGGTGTGGTGTTGCATGCGCTTTTGCGATTGCAGCTCCTTGGTGCGTTGCTCCAAGAGATCCGACAGGCCTTCGTTTTCATTCACTGCCTTCTCTTCAAAGATGGTCTGAAATGTCACCAACGAGGTCAGCAGATCGTCACCAGTGCCCTCGTCCTTCCAAGAGATCTGGTAAGTGTCCTGTGCTGCCTTTTCCAGCAGCTCGTTTGTGGTGGATGCCGTTCTCTTTTGGTTTGATTCCTCCTCCTCCTTTTTTTCCATGTCGTCTTGCTCGATGCGATAAATGCTGTCCTGCTGTGCGTAGGCTGGTCTTGGCATATGCTTCTCATATGACTTTAATGTGGGAGTTTTTCTTAGCGTGCTCGATCTTTTGGGCTTCTGTGTTTGTTGTTTAGGTGATACTGGCGATGTGGGTGGGGGTGTTTTGACGGACACTGCGGGCGATGGTGGCGATACAGCAGTAGTGATGGTGGGAGGTGTCATCGCAGTGGGAGAAGGCGAGGATGAACAAGTGGAAGAGGAGGGAGACTTGGCTTCGGCTGATCGGTTTGAAAGGTTATTATTCGCATTACGAGCAGCAGCACTCTCCATCTTTTTTAAAGGCGTGTAGACATCAGGAGAGGCTTTTGCGCTCACTGCTGCTGGAGGTGTTGCAGTTCTGCTGACGCCGGCCCGTCGTCTTTGCCGTTGACACTTGTAGCAAGCACATGTTTGACTGCCTGTACAAGCAGTAGAAGAGTTGCTGGCTGCAGTCTGTGGAGAGGGAGACGATAGTATGGATTGCAGGTATGAATCACTGCTGTTGCTCATTGCGGTTGTACTAAAAATATATTGTACATTAATATGAAATTTAACCGTGTGCTACATTGTATCGTTGCTCTACCTGTTGTTCATCATGGCAGGGATTTCGTCCACTTCAATCTTGGTAGACTCGTTGTCTGCGGCGGCTTGCAGATTCACTATCACAGACGCCTGTTAGTAACTCGCCCAAGTGATGCGATTTCCCTCTTGTTTTACAATCTACTTTATTCTCAAAGTGAAATTTTTTCACCCAGTCTACACAAGAAGCAGCTGAATAAGCCAATGTTGCATGTGGTTTTCATATGAATCATGCTGTACCTTGCGTGGATACGTCTGAATTAATGGCTGCCGTCATTTAAGTATGGTAATAAAGGAAAAAGGGAAAGAAAGGCGCTCAATGTTTAGGGGAACAAGACAAGAGGAAAAAGAAGCGTATTTATACAAATCATGGATATTTATTAGTGCAATGAAGGCATTCAAAGCGTAACACACACATGTTGTTTGTATCACTGCGATTTGCCCTTTTTAAAGTAAGCAACCGCTTGCTTGTAGAGATCTTCGTCCTCGAATACATCAGCAGCTGTCATGGCAAGACAGCGGGCTGCACGAAGCGTCTTTTCATGTGCTTCCTCTGTAGCTGCTGCTGCAGCAAATTCAACGGTGTGGTTGGCAGCTGTGGTGCCGATGTTAAATCTATTAATAACGCACAAATCATCAGTCCACCAGAACACGTTTTCTGTCGACTATCCATCATCTTACCCAGCATGAATACCAGGCACAGCATAGGTAATATTGCCCATATCAGTACTGCCGCTGACAATAGATTCCTCCATTTGGCGAGGATAGAATTGGACGCCTTCGCTCTTCATATGGCCCTTGTAGGTCTCGGCCAACACTTCATTGGTAAAGACATCTACAAGTATACAAGACTTGGTGTCAGTAAAAGGTGGTTTGCTCCTTTTTTTTTTGTGGTGATTTATAAATACCATCAATCTGTCCCCAAGGAGCCCAAGTAATCTTGTAGGTGCATCCAGTAGCAAGTGCCGCAGCCTTGAAGCAGTTTTCGACCTTCTCTTTGAGCTCTGTCAGTTGATTGCGAGTGACAGAGCGGGTATAAAAGTAGGCAGACGCATAGCCGGGAATCACATTAGGCTACATTGTCAAGAGTTACACACATGAATTCCAGATCTTTCTGAAGCTACAACTTACGGATTTACCGCCCTCTTTAATGATACCATGGATTCTGAGGACAATAGTAGTCAAAATTAGACATGCAACGACTCCTGTTTTCGCCTCCTCGTTCATTACCGTACCTGTTGCTTGTAAGGGTCTGCTGTCTCAGCATGGCTACATTGTCAAAGCCTTGCATTAAAGCGTCCAGCGCATTCACCCCCTCCCAAGGCGAAGCGCCAGCGTGCGACTGTCTGCCAAAGAACTCCACTGTGAAGGAATCCAAGGCCAAGCATTGCACATAGAGACCGTCGCCAGGACCTGGATGCAACATCATTGAGAAATCAACCAATTCCTCCACAGTGCCGCTGCTGACAAAGTTACATTTACCGCTGGTGGACTCTTCTGCGGGCGTGCCAAACAAGTACACTGAGCCAGACATCAAACCTTTCTGCAGGACCTGTTTGATGGCTAAAGCACAAGCGACACCTGAAATGGCAATCAGGTTGTGGCCGCAGGCATGGCCAACACTGAGCGCGAGTTAATTAAGGTGCATTGCTTTGTGTGTAATGCCACTTACCCAGGCAGTGCGTCATATTCGCTGCAGAATCCAATGCGGCGGCCTTCCTTGCCATTGGTATATTCAGCGGTAAAGGCCGTTTCCAAACCAACAACGCCGCGAGTCACCTTGAATCCCTTCTTTTCGAGATAGTCTGTCAAGAGATGGAACGCCTTGAACTCCTTGTTGCCTTGCTCGGGATTGTCGTGAATCTGCAGTGTGCAGCAGTGTTTATTAAAGGTGCCCTTCCGTTGCATATTTGTTTGTCCACTGTCATACCTTTAAGCTGATGTCTCGAAGCTCTTGGCTGTGCTGATTGATTGTGTCATTGATGACTTGGACGATATCTTTGGAGGCCATTTTGTATTTTTTTCTGCTGCTCTTGAACAATAGGTAAAAGAAGAATGATCGAGCTGGATTGCAGGTCTAATCTATTAAATACTGAGGTGGGAAAACGATAACTAATGGATTTGGTTTGTGTGGTAAAAAAAAAGGTTGATGTTGCTCACGAATATATGTCCGAACACGCGGCGTCTTTTGTCAGTTTATGGATGAGACTCTTTGATCCATCATTGCGATGGCAAGCTGGATACAAGTGGTTCAGGCAGAGTGCCATGTCAGCCTAAGCGTACTGCCATGCAATGCAAAACTTGCTCGCACTCTGACTCATCTAGTAGAATGGTCCTGTTCATCTGCAACTACATGATGGCAGATGGAGGCAATTCAAGCTCCTTTAAGGTACCACAAATGTTGTTGCTGGATGACACAAAGGTGTAAACTTTTGACCTATCTTTCTGTTTACCGCTGATTGAGATGTCTGATTACAAAAGCGACAGGCATATCTATACCATATCTTTGATATAGAATATGACTATATTATTCGTCTGCTACATAGTTGCTAGAGACTTGCGTTTTGATAAGTCTGTAAACCTTTGGCTCCTCGTCATCCTCAGCTTGGTTGGTCAACAAGTGAGATGAGTGCAGCTTTATTTGGGTAGGCTTGTTTATAGTAGGAGAAGCACGATCAGTTTAAAGATCTACTATTCATATTATGGATGGTATACTACAACTCATTTGGGATTTCTGTATCAACTATCGCAAAACAGATCTCCACAAATTCTATCGAGAGGTACATTAGCTTTCTCACAGATATAGATGCCACCATATATGCTTCGAATGCTTTTTTTAAGCTTGCTTTGCTTGGGCAAGAGCTAACCTACATGCGCTACTTATTAATTACATCCATCCTTCTCAACAGAATAATGTAAATCCTATTGAATATCGCGCTAATGTGAGCTTCTTGGCTATCCAGTATTACTTTAAAGCCAACTAAAATCATGGATCTGGCCCTCCTCGGATGCTCTACATCGGTATCTATGGAAACATCTCTTGAACGAGTATGGACAGCATACTAGCATTCTCTCTTACTACTCGAATGTTTGCAATTTACAGCTAAACTTAAGGGTGTTTGAGTAGTGTTTTCTAGCCTTAGAAGCCGTTTCAAGCTGCAGGAATAACGCCAAATAGTTGCCTTCGTCTAGCACTACTTTGCTGACACCTTTGCTCCACCTTTTTGGGATCATCGAAATTTGAGCAAAAACCATGAGGGGTACCTCATGCTTTTTATCGAAATTTAAACGATCGCGTTTTTGAACGCAAAAATGGACACTTTTACTAAGGCATGTATTAGCTCAATCTTTTCCTCTTGATCCAAAGCAACCCCTAAAACTTTATTTGTGAGACCTTTATATGTAAAATTTCGACATTTTCGCCGAAAACCTTATTTCATATTTTCAAGATTTACTCAAACTTTGGAGTCTTAACACGTCTTAAAAATAACTTCATTAGATGCACATTAAAAATTAGTCTTGGAATCGATTAGAAAGTAGGGTATGATCATGCACTTTTACATAGTAAAAATTTCCAGAATCGTTGAAATCGAGTGGGAAATCAGGCTCCGTAGCCATTAGTCGGGTCAGACCCGACTAGATTTTACTTGAAAATGATACCGGATTTATTAAAAACAAGCATTTACGAAGAGAAATTCATGCAATTTTACATTGATAGAGTGACATATATTTAATAAAAGTTCCAATCATTGAAAAAAAGAAGATTGCCTGCATGTATTACTATACTGTATCCAAAAAAATCAATGATATTAAGATAGCATTGCATACATTTGATACTACAGAAGCAAGATACCGTAGTATATGGTGATTGGGGTGGAGTACTAAGCTATGATTTGCTCAAAGGTCTGATTAGTCAAACTTGCAGCTTAAACAGATGGAGTATAGTGCTTGTAACTCTTGAGAACCTGCTTTCCAGGATAGTCTTACGCCTGTTTGTATGATTACCTTTAACGATACGAAGATATTCGTCTTCTTCTTCAACTTGTATATCGTCAAGACGTATAGGAAGCGCCTCTTGTTTTTTACTGTCATCATAATGGTCAATATTAAGATCACCATATAAAGGACGAAAGCTAGGGATGGAGCTCTGACTCACAGTTGTATTTGCCTGCTGTAGCATCATTCAAATGCTAGAAAATATGCATCATCATTGTATCTGAAGTTATGAGCATACATGTTTCAGAGTTTATGACTTTTCTATTCGAGTAAGATACTAAATCAGATGAGTCTTTTGATGATAGGCTGTCCTGAACGCTAGAACCATTAACGAAAACCCCATTAAGCCTTCCTTGTCAGGGATCAGTAAAGCTTCTGAAAACTCAAATGTACCTCCAAACCTGCGAATTAAAACCCAATAACTAACATTAAAACCCAATAACTAGAATTTATTAAACTATCATTGGCTCAAAATCAATTTAAAACCCAATAACTAGAATTTAGCCAGGTTTGATTGGGTAAGGAGAACCTCAACTATGGCTGGAGGGCCGGAAATCATCCAATCTGCTGGCCAATCTGGAACGAAATTGCATCTCTCTGAGTCTGAATTATTTTTGGCTGGCAAGATGCATTTTATGGCAGTAATCTATGATTTAAGGCTAATAACAGAAGGGATTTGCAAATTGGAAGAGGCTGAAACTTGGCTGTTGGCTTAAATACAGAGTAGTTTTTGCCAAGACAATAAATTTGTATTTTTTCAATAATGACAATGGAAATGGAAAAAGAATCAATTGAAAGTTTATAGGCAGACTCATTGAATTTCACCATTTGACGTCCTTCACATTGACAACTTCAATTCGAACCATTGAAGGCCTCAGCCGAATTTTGGATAACTACCCTCACCTTCAAGAGCTCTCATTATTAACATTTAGCTGGAAGTATCGCAGTGGTGATAGACATGACTTAAATCAACAAGCTGGCAAAAGACATCCCACTCTGAAAACGTTCTTGAGGGCAGCACAGATTCGTGGTGGGTGAGTTCTTTTTTTCTTCACATGTCGCATTCGCTGACCTGACTTAAACCACAGAGCGATAAAGCCCACTCACTGATTCTTATTTTCAAAAAGTTATCATCAGCAATCCCAATGTCTTTCTCAATAATTGTAGTATGGGATGAGGCCATCATTAGACCAATTTTGAGGTTGAGGAAAAGGGGAACAAATGTTAATTTCTTTGACGTGTGGCTTGTTGATTTTGAAATGTCAATTTGTTTGAATGGGCCGATATGACAACAAAACACATCACTCAAAGACAAACATCGACAACGCGATAACATAAAGCAATCATCTATGTCAGATTGACATACTTAACAGCCCGTTTTCTAGCAAAAAGCTACTCATCATGAAATTTTTAACCCACAATTTGAGCGGTAAAGTGATTTCAGTGATTTCACTCGGAGAGATACATACTTTATGAGCCTCAGATAGTGAACAATAATCGGAAATGTTCAAGCGGACATTAAGTTCGTAAGTTACCGTAACAATGTCGTTTCTTACGCGTTCCCGTCCTCAAGATCCTAAAAAATCTTTCTTTACCTTTTTACAAAATCTCTAAATGAAAAAGATCTCATCCGGAAGGTTGAAGAATGTAATGTAAATGTTATTTATTGGACTTATTTAGAATGAATTGCGTATAAATGTGTGTGCGTATTTGTGTGTTGGTATGTGTTTATCGCTGTGGTCCAACCCTTGATTTGTTTCTACCGAGCCAACGCTTACCTGTGGTCTGCAGAGATGGTTTGTGTGGAGATTCTGATTTTATAGTATCGAGGTGCATAGGGTCTAGTGATTGCTCATTGTGATGATTGTTTGACATGATGATCCTCTTAATCTTTGGCCAAAACTTGCTCATTTTCGACTTCACATCATTGGTATCCGCTTGATTTGCGGATGTGGTATGGACCATGGTCGGCTGTTGAGGAGGCATAGATTGAATGATGGATGTGGGAACTGGTCTGGGCGAAGTTTGAGCTCGACGACGTCTTGCCATATATGTAGATGCGATGGCTGGATAGTTGCTCAAACTTGGCAAGGGATCATCATTGACAATATTGATGATCGAAAATGTGTTTGATGGAGGAGGGGGTGGGGATTGATCCAATGGAGTTGCCAAGGCAACCGAATCCACACTATCTTCAGTTACACAAGAAGCCAATGAGAACCGAACCGTATTTGTATTGTTGTAATCAAGTTCAGGCATTGCCATGTCGAGAGAGATAAAAGGATAGGAAGGGGTTGGTTGTGGTGAATGAGTGGATATGAAAGAAAAGAACAAGATATAGAGAGGCTCGATACAAGAAGAGCCAGGTACTAAATAGTATGTTTAAAATATCCGATCTTTGAACGCTGTGTACGCACACCTGTACAAATAAAGTAACCTATTTTTGAACTTTTTGTGTTTCTTATTATGTGCACGACAAAATCTCACTCTCTTCTTCCTCCTTTCTATAAATTTTCTCAGGAAGAACCGTTGGATAATGGCATTAGCATCGTTTCCGCTGCTTGTTCGACGTTGGAACAGGTCAAAGCTGCACCATATTGACTACAGCAAATACACCCAGCTGGTAGAATATGTAAGAGCTGACAAGGTTGCGTTTGTTTGTATATTAATTTGGTCTGTAAAATCATGAAATATTTTAGATGCCAGAGGATGTGTTCCTGACTCGGTTAAAAACAATTGACAAACATGTCTACAATGAATACCCGCATGTTTGGGTTGATACATATCTCTTTCTAACTGCCATCATGCTGGTAGTCGCAACAGCTGCTTTCTCGGTCGTTGCTCGAGCAGCGAACCTGTCCATGTGGTATCCATTGATCATTTTAGTCGTACCAATTGTGATTGGCTTCATCACAACAAGAAGAAGAAATGCATACTATACAAGGCTATCAAAGGTAATTTATAAACTGACTATCGCAGATGACTAAGCATATCTAACTGAAAAAAAAAAGTACTATGAATCATTGCAGAGTTGCTTGAAAGAGATGAATTCGTTAGATGTTACTCGACAAGTCAAATGGAGCTTCAGAAGACTAAGAGAAAACGACACAGCAGCAGTGCTACATTTGAGGCCGCCGCTGACAAGGTATCACATCAATTTTGTAGTCGACGTTATTCAAATCAACACTGAAAATGAGCTTGCTGACGAGGGTGAAATGTTGCCTGCTTATCACACAGCTATGATGGACGTGGTCTTAGACATTGGGCCCGAGATGGAGCAAGCACCCGGAAATCGATCCAACTACATTTCTGTTCGCATGCCATCGTCTTCAGCATCCCCTTTGCCACCAGCTTACGAACATCACGAGCTGGAGCCTGTTCATCCGCCTCCAGAGTACATCAACAATGCGCAATCAACAATGCCCTCGTCCACGTCTCAGTCGAATACCAGAGATGAGAACAACACAACAAACGCACCTATACGTTAACATATACCTGTAAAACTCTAATGTAGTATAAAACTATGGATATCTCTTGTAATAAATCATGTATCAAAAACAGATCTGACAGCTCATAATGGGAACCGAAGGGTGCCTTGAACGCCGCTGACCCCAGAGTTTAAAAAATGAGAGTGCAATTTACACCTCCAATGTGCAGGCATTAGTGGCTTGTATTCTGAACTGGCGGAGACCAGGGCTACAAACCTCCAAGGGGATAATGATTTCGACCCTTTTTGACTTGGGTATCCTCTTTTTTTCATTTCATACAAAATGTTGAATATCGTTCGCAGCTCCAGCAACGCCAAAAGAGCCACATTCTCACTTGTGCAAAGCAGATTATCATCCACAGCCGGCTCAACTGCTCCTGGTGGCGATACCCGTCTTGAAGTCATTCGCCGTGTGTTATTTGAACCTGCACGCAGAGAAAAGCCAATCCAATTGGAAGGTGAAGCATTAGAACAACATGAGACCATCGAACGTGCTTGGAAGCTCCACAAAATGCGCAGCAGAGAACAAAGAGAGCGCTCTCTTGAACGTCAATTTAGAGCCATGAATGCTGCCATGACAGAATTGGAAAAGACCAGCGACAGATTATACAAAGGTGCACTCGTCAAAAGTCGACACATTACATATCCTAAGCAAGCAAAGATCCCCACAGAAACACCATCTACACAGGGCTGGGATTACACATACAAGGCTGTAGAGGAAGCCGCTTAATTTTGACTAGATTGACATGGATTGGATGTACATTATACACACACACACACGCTCACACGCACACGCACAAACACCACCAAAAGAAATAAAATGAATTGTATTGTAAATATATTTAGATGAATTACTTTGGATGTGTTTGGGATGATGATGGGAATAAGATAGGCTGTTTGAGGTTGTATGTAAGGTATTTATTTGGCATCTCTGCAGTTATTCTTCTGCCATATCACATCTTGTGACTTAAATGATATGGGAATAAGCTCATTTTCCAAGCAGAGTGGTCTTCAAAGGCGAGCTAATCTGGTCAGCCATGGAGGCCGTAGTTCACAGGGCAGCTTGAACGTGCCTAAATCGATGTAGTAATGTCCTGCGCTGCTCTGACAGTCGCCTCACATCATGCCAGCTTAAGTCTATTGCTTGGTAATGTTTTTGATCAGAAGCAATTGTCATCAAGATGCCTTTAAGCAAGGTAAAATCTACAGCTGGAATGGTTGTTATTAGACATGCTCCATTTTCAAGGAAGCTTGAACCAAGAAATAGAGCCTGGATTAAACTAGGATGCACAAACAAGACAAAAGAGACAATAGAGCTTTTGGTAATTTGCATGCAATAAGACCTATGAGTCTCGGTGTACAGGGCGCACGCATTGCGCACAACAGCAAGCCTCTAGATCTGCCACAACTTGACTATAGCAACATGGCATTCTGTTTCTTAAACCTGTTGCTCGGTAACCGCTGATAGACTCTTGCTCACTCAAGCAACTCATGTAACCTATGCGTGTTATAAATGCATCTCCAAGACATTCACCATTAATTGAAACCGCCAAATTTATCTGATTCTCAAATCTCATGTTGTGGTACCTTGAATAATGAGAGGAAATGGCCTGATTTCTACACTGTTTAATGGCAAGTATTCAAAATGCTTCTACAGACGCAGTAAAAGCTCATTATTGGTTCGGCGGCTACTGTAAAACACAGCTATAAATATGCTAGATGTGGAGAGGCATCTTGATTGTTCTCTTTCTTTCACATTAATCCTTACATTTCTTTAACAATGGCTGCCGATCTCCCTGACTTCATGACTGACCCCAATGCCGTCCTCAACGACAAGGACCATGAGTGGCGTTACAACCGTATCCCTGACTACAACAAGGTCAATGCTGCTTATGAATTGGGTATGTGTGTTGATAGACATGATTGACATTTTGTAGCATCTAACATGTACATGTTGCCTATGATTAGAAAAGACCTGCACCCACGCTGAAGGATCCCTCGAATGGCTCGTCTCCAACCTTGTCAAAGTAAGTTGGTAGCATACCCAGATAATCTCCAATTCGTGTTACATTGTACTGATCTTGTATCGTGTCATCACTCAGAACTGGGAAAAAGAAATGTCATATAAGCTCCGTGCTGACCAAATCCGCACCATTGATGCCTCCAAATACCGCTTCTCAGTAAACGGAAAGGAATGGAACAATGCTGAAGAGATGCTCAAGGTAAGCCGTTAATTAGCCATGTGTAAGGTATGATGTTCATCTATCAAACATTAGCTTGGTACATACAATGCTCTTATCGGTGACACTGAGCTCTACAAGGCCAGTGAAATGGACTTTAGCGAATCTCACAAGCTCTTCAAGAGAGCTCTTCGTACCTTTTCTTGGGAAGTCATTCAAGTTTACAGTGGCCCCCCTGTTGTTGCTTTCAAGTGGGCCCATTGGGGCACCATGACAGGTGATTTGTCTGTCAAGGTTGGTAACGGCCAAAAGTTGGAAGCTCATGCTACCAATGAAGTTGTTAAGATTTATGGTGTTACCGTTGCCAAGGTGAATGAAAAGTTTGAGATTGAACAACTCGAAACCTTTTACGATCCTCAAGACATGATGAGACAAATGTCAAAGAACAGAAAAGATGGCTCTGTTAACCCCGAGGAAATGGTTGCTTCTGGAAAGTGCCCTTTCAACCCCAAATAATTATTTATTTATTTAAACGATATCCTCTAATAAACATATGCTTGAACATGTTTAAAATACTTTAAAAAGATCGATGAGAAGGCTACCTCGTTTAAGGTTAAAACTCTCTAATTAGAGTGCGCTAATAAGAAAGAGTAAGAGCTTTTTCAGTAGTCCACCGAAAACATTGTGCCTTGCTCATTTCCTTTCTGATAGCAATAACATTTATTTCGAAATAGAACGAGAACGAAGAATTCTGTTCACTACTTGTGTGTCCAACCTCTGACAAAATTTGTAATTATAAATTTGTGTTACACGTTACTATTAATGACAGCATACGGCATGTTTACAAAGGGAATCGCTATCAAATATGCATTATATGCATAACTCTACGTTCACTAATGAAAAAGATAGCTATACGAAGATTTTCTCGAGTGAAAAAGTGCTACGATCATACAGTAGTCTTGGACCTAAACCAAAACTTGATTATTGGGCCCCTGTTTGGTGCAATGTTACACCCAAAGTTTATTAGTGCTTAGATTCCGAAGGTGTTGTCAAACAGCATTGTCTGAAATCGACCGTTGAGCCTGTTGCCTCGATGTATTGGGTAAATGTATAAGGCGCAATTAAAAGATCTGAATACACAGGCTAACGCAGTTTATTCAAATTCGTAAGCCTTACATAGTAGCATGGGCTTAAAATAATACACGAATAGTGTGTCGCGACGCATAGCTGATAATCCCAAGTCAGTGCATATCATAAAACATATAGACATCATATATTCAAGCTATAAACATATGCAGTATTACAAGTGTAAATGCATGAACTAGGTGCTAGATGTCGCTAGATTACGAGTAAACTAGTATTATAAAGGACGAAATTGATGTGGACAAGGGATGGACTCGAAATATAGCTGGAGAGAAAGAATGCTGCTTGTCAGCAAAGGACAGCAAGAAAGCAAGTGATGGTCAAGCGACTTTGATTAAGGTGGTCTGCAACACCTTGCCTATGAATGGATTACCAGCAATTATCTGTAATTAAGAGGTTTACATGTGAGAATGATAGTACAAAAGCGGCATACACACTAGAAGAAATCACCTTTTTATGGCTAAAACAAGCCATCTTCTGTAGCTAATCATTGTTTTGAGTCTATAGTAGATCTGTAGAGAATTGACAGGCGCAATGAATAGTGCCAATCATTTTGGCCATGGCACATTTTTTTCTATTGAATAAAGACTAATCACTGTATATTTCGAGGGTGCCGCAAAGGACAAGAGGTCGTAAGCGTGCATCGACAAGTCATCTTTGGGAGCATTTAATGCGTGGACGCAAGAAATACCAATACTCTGAGGTATTATTTGCATCAATAGCATTAGATTTTGTGGATTTACAGACGTTAGACCCTAACTCCTTATCCTGCGCAGATATTTGGGTATTTAGGTTCACACCAACATCCAGGATTCGGTTTCGAAATACTGAAGCTAGAGTATTATAATCAGCTCGTACCTATGCCAAATTTTGCGAAGAAGAATACGATGATATGCTTGGATTTTGTATCGGACGAGCTGCTGGTGATGGATCGATGACTATTTGAAATTTATCGCTTTCATGTACTGATCTGGACCAAATTGATTGTGACACCCGTTTATTACGAGTGTCTAGTAGTTACAGGTTGATAGAGGGGATGTTGCCCAGTACTTCATCCAAAACCGCTCGGCTCTAGTATGCTTTATTCTAGAATGATGGCACAGGTTGAACACTGTTTGAGGCGTTTGATGACACGAAGCGAAATTTGTTTTCAGGCCCCCCTATCTAAATTATAAGAGAGTGCATATCAGCACAATTGCATAGCTATTTCGTGATAGATCTATGACCATATAAACAAACTTCCAGTGGCTAGCTTAATTCTTCATTGACTAAGGGATGCTATATTGATACAATACGAAGGGACGTAAGCTAATTCGGTGTTGCGTTAGAGAGATCACACAAGTCGGCATGTTTTATGTTTTGCTTGCCATAATTTTTCTGTGATACAGTGTTCAATCCTATGCTTGGATTCGCGTGTATTCAAATGTTATAGCAGCATCTTAAAGATACTGTAAGTACATTTTATGTCATCAATTTTATCTGTATCCTACTACTTTTTTTTTATCGAACTTGAACTTATCATTACAATCTTTTTTTTAAAAAAATAGTGAATGTGTTTAATCATGTCTGATACTTATGGTAGTATCGTGTGTAATTACCCCAAGCCATTTGTACCATGAATTTTGAATGTTTAATCTTGCTTTTTACATTTTTAGTTTCAATATCAATGCTTTATTTCTCTGAGCTGTCTCCAAATTTGAACCAATAAAATCGCTTACAGAGCTAGTTTAAACGCCGCTAACCCTAGAAAATTTTTGCGAGGGTTTCCCTATGTTTTTTGGTTAGGCGGACTTTTAAACATTGCCAAATACAGTAATTTAGCAATTTTATCATCAAAATCAACTAAAATGCCAGAATATGCCTTACTGCACATGCCAGCTTATAATGCAAACGCTTGAGACTCTCAATTAGCACCAAGTAAGTGATACCAATCAAGTGAAGGCAGCCTATCTACCTCCAGCCTCTAAATCGAATCTAGTTGTGCTTCAACGATAGGCTTATCCACACAACGAAAAAAGAAGGTTATGGCTCAAAGAACCACAAAAAGGAAGGGAAAGTAAGAAGAGAGGGCATCACTAGAATGTGATGAAGAACAGAAACATTTCAATACAGTTACATACAAAAAGGTAACATGCAATGTGTATCATCAAAATGACGAGTACAAGAAAGAAAAAAGTGGTAGACAAAAGTATCGTGGTTGCCTCATACGAAGCAAGAACACCAATACCACCCGTATTACAGAAGAAGTAATACTTGAAGAGCAAAAGAATGCAAGGCTACTCCAAACAATAGAGCAGCACTGCCACCAGCGATACAATGCATCAAAAGATACACCATAGCACCGCCAGCAATACAATGCATCAAAAGATGCACCATAGCACTGTCAGCGATACAATGCATCAAAGATAATACACCATAGCACTATGATACAGCAACAGAAAAATGGTTGCGTGCAGAAAAGGGGAAAAGAATGAATCGCAATACATAGAAGAGCAAACTAAAGAAGAATGCACAGTATTACGAGAAAGAAAGCAGTAGTAAACGGTTGAGTGAATGTAATCCATGGCAACCAAATCCATGACAACCAAATCCATGGCAACCAAAGAAGGGGAATATACAAACCAAATACAAACCAAACACAATCAATATAATATTGCAACGAACTGGCCTGAAATAAACTGCGTAATTAGTATTACTGTATATTGTACCACGAAAAATGGCTCTTATCGGCTGATACCTACTGTAACAAACTTGAAAGATGTCGTCTTGGGTACTGGTGGTTGCAAAGACATGCTTCTTTGGGCAAAAGTGGTGTTGTATTCAATCAATAGTAATAAAAAGGATATGGTTTAATAGAAAAAGTGCAGTGCAAAAACAGTGCGAGAAAAAAAATAAAAAAATAAAAACGCGTTGCTAAGGGTGACTGCAGTCAATAGGCTGCCGCAGCACAGAGCACGCGGAATTTAAATGACGTGTACAATAGATATTTTGCACTGTGGTGACTGTACCCAAATGATTTTTTTGTGATGATTTTTTTGACTCAATATCGACATGATTTGACATTTGTAAACATTTTTGTTAAAATTAGCTATATAAAGTGTGCTCAGCGTATACTACTTTCTAATAAACTTAAGGGGAGAATTTGAAAGCGCATCCAATGGTGTCAATTTTAAAATATCTTTAGAATGGAAAGATAAAGAATTTTGCGAAAATATAAAAAGCTGTTTTTCCAGGAAAAGTCGAGATTTAGCATATACAACGTTCAAAATAGCAGTTGCACAGGTTACCTTACATCTGTGCGGTCATTTTGATTTAATATATACCATAGTAAAAAGTGTCGTTTTCGCCTTCAAAATTGCGATCGTTTGATTTTTAACAAAAACCATGAGGGGTACCTCATGAAAAATCGTGGATTTTCGACGATTTGGATCGACCCAAAAAAAGTAAAAATGAAGGTTTGGGATGTAGATAGTAATTGATAGCAATCATTTGGCACTATTCCCAGCATCTAGAACGGCTTAGAAGACGAGATATTGAGGGTTGAATTTGGACGATTTGGCTGGGAAAAGTACCTTTAGTGCCACGTAGATCCACAAAAACTAATGCTACAAATTTGATCCAGGCTTCAAACAATTGGTATTTCTTGGGACTACACACTGATCACCATCAGACAAAAAGCAATGAGAACTTCGTGTATGCTTGACTTTAAAACGCTCAGAGATCATAAAAAGCCAACTTACCATGCCTCAGCGCAGCTTTCAATAATAGGATCTCTATTGAAATCAGCGTTATCTGCCATGCATTGCAGTTCTTCTTAAATTGAATATAAAGTCTAAGCAACAGTTAAGTGTATTAGAAGATTCTTTTCACATAGTAAATAGATATAGAGGTTGAAGTTAGTAAAACCTATTACCGTACTGATAAACTACTGTGAGAATCGCTTATAGATGATTTTTGGGTTCATTAGCAGTTTTAACGCAAGCTAAAACGATATACTACTGTATGGCCTTATCTGTTTATCATTTGTATAACTATCAAACTTTAGTGATACACATTGTAGTGGAAACAATAGTTGCAAAGTTATAGCCTTCAAGCGAGTTCTGTTTTCGAATTACACTATATGTAATTTGACTTTTGTCGCTTGATTATTTGACAGCCCAATGTATTATCCACTGAAAACCCTCTTGTATGATAGTAATCATTTCTATAGTAGGTATATCTATCCATCTGTCAACGGCAACTCGTCCAATCTAAATTCAATTACGACATCGTATTGCTCATAAAATTCGGCACTGGCATGTGCTACTTGCAATGCTTCAGCATTACTGTTACACACTGGTGTTTGGATTGTCAAAGCATTGACATTCAAAACAATTTTCGACGCCAAGGATTAAGTGTGAGACAATGTACAGCCATCCAAAAGATTGAAAGATGTAGTAGTAATAGGTTTTTTATTATCAAGAGGCCCTTACCTTTGCATTTTGAAAAAATTTGACAAGTATATCCAACGTTTCAAGGCCAACTACTGATACTACCTAGAGCATATAATACAAGAGTTGGTTTAATGCAACACATATCATACTACAAATGGAAAGTTTATCCAATACCCAGTTCATGTTTTTTATTAAGATAATTTATTATATAATACAAATGCTTGCCTACGATACGAGCATCGATTCGATATGATCCTCAACTGTATAAGAAAAGAAAAGCTCAAGCTCAAGCTACAAGTAGTAGCGTTGATCTTACAAAGATTTCTCCTCAAATTTAAGCTTCTTGCCACGTACTACTGTCCCTTTCACTAAAAATAATCATCTTAAAAGATAAAAGATAACTCATACGTTTTCTATTTTGAGCCGAGATATTCGTATTCTGCTCATTGTTACATATGATTGTAAATCTTGCCATGATCAGCTTTTAGGCTAGATTAATTGAGTTGTATGCCTTGGTGAAATTTTATGGTACAAGAAATTGACTATACCAATGCTTCAAACTTATTCGATTAGATGACGCTTTTTATTGACAAAACTCTGAAATGACAAAGACAAAACAAGCTTTAGTCTCAAAATAATACTGTATTCACAGCAGGAAGCGTTTAATATAAGAAGTCCTGCTTCAAAGTGTCATCTTACAAATGCCTATGTTCACAAGCACCATGTACTAGTAGTAGCGTCCACCCAACAACAGGAGGTAAGCTGCTTAAAATACAGGTTCGCCATGCGTAAAATGATCCAGCACCACGATTTTACACATGGAAATTGTTATGGCAATGCAATAAAGAAGCCGTAAATTGAATATGAGATGAAGGCTACCACAGCACGCACACATTCTAATGATATCCACGCCGAACAGGATGATCATTTAGATCGGTGAAATCAGAAACAATAAGCCTGAAAGGGCAATACACTCTATCATGCGGTTTCCAAATCAAGTAATAATGGACACCTTTTCAGAACGAAAAATTGCAATTAGAGAGAATTCCTTTTCTTGGAATACAAGGTTCATGTCATGAAACGAGATTCTGAATCTGGCATTCGAGAAAGGCTGTGGTTTTTGTCAAAAGTTGTCTCCATCATAGTCTTTGCGGACTGACATTTGCATCTATGCAGGCTTCTTCTAGTTGGTAAAGGCCCAAAAAGCCACTGGTTTCATATGCGCGTTAATTAGATGTACTAGGGCATCTCTGCATCATGTAACATACACTCTATTTTTTTTAAAAAAAAAAGCGTAATGCCTGGAAACCAAGAGAGATTGCTATCCTGGTGAGAGATACCCCGTATAATGGCGGCATGCTGGCAAAGGATAAATAAACCAAGAGCCTACACAAATTTAGTTTATTACTAATTTAAAAATGTCAAAAAATAGTGCACTCTGTCTTTCTAATCCTTGGACAGATAATGTAACGCAAGAAAGACAGGCATCTGGCACATCATGCCTAATTTTGAAAACGCTTGTCGTTGTGTGTTGGCCTCATTTGAAAAGCACTTCACTTTCGTACACAGCCCCAGAATCGACAAAAACAAGCGATTTACAGCGGTGATAACTTTCTACCATTAATTCAAGGTTTGTCATGATAAACATTTGATGATATGTGGTGCCCAATTTATATTTGTACAACACCTGCGTTTCAAACAGACTCTGGGCGGCTATAGTTGATCCGTGCAAGATTACACAACGGTGGTACCTTTTTTTTGGAAGTGAGCCAGTTTTTCTTCGATTCCGAGCATATCATTAAAACAATACAACATTAAACTTTAGGCAACTTTGTGATCCTTATTATTATATATAATACATGTTGCTTGTTTTCGACCTCCTTTTCTTTCTTTTTCTTTCTCTTTTTATATTTTACTGCACCACCGCCGTCCTTTCCTTCTCTACACTCTTCCCATTCGGAAAAGATTGCCTTTTTTCACACAGTCTTTCTCCTCTGTAATACAATAAAAAGATATGAAGACGAGTGCCAAACTGATCGGTAATTTGGTTCACCGAGTATCAGTTCGAGTTAGTAGACGTGGATCAAGTAAAAGAGGAGCACCGTAGCTCAAGTACTCACACCATGTCTTGTAGTTACCCTACAAAAGCGGCAGAAAGATCGAAGTTGTTGAGCAAGATCCCATTGTCAAGCAAACAGGTAGTGTACAGCCATGAGCCTGAGCATTGCTTCTGTGGTGCCTGGATCTCACATTTTGAATTGCAGTTGCGGCCATCATTGAACTATCCAAATACAAGCTGTCCATTGTTGCCAACACATTGGGCTATGTATTAGAAAGCGTATCCAAGGTAACAGCACAGACATCTCTACATAGCTGCATTCCACTGAGCGCGAAAGAAACCATCCATAGACACATCAAATCTACGAGCAAAATGTCCCAGTTGAAATCATGCAGTCCAAGCTATTTGTTCTGCGACTCTTGTCTGCATGTATGCAGCATCATTGGCAGTACTGTCGCGATCTGGAAAAGGAGAAGAACAAAGATACACCAATAAGCGAATTGAATGTGACATTACCACCACTAGACGCCGCCTTGGTCACCTTTATGCTGGTGCTGATGAGCCGATACATTACACAATTTCATCTGATCGAGGAAACCACCAACATGGAGCAGAACAACACACCTATACCCTTCATTGACTTTAGTGAAAGCGAGAACGGATACACCTACGAGCAGATCAAACTGAGCCTACTCACTGACATTTACAAAGCCTCTTCACGCATTCTATACTACATCAGCGCAAGTAATTGGGACGCTTGCTATGCCAAAATAAAGAACGCCGTGCTCAGTTTGGACTCGATCAATGGCACTGCAGACAAGATTCCTCCTGAAATCCGAATGCTAGAATGTAGCTGTTTGACAAGAGAAAGACTCTATACTATATTTTCAGGTACACACACACTTACATGGGGGGAGACATTGTTTGCTAAACTGGGCTCTATAGAACTAAGCCCGTATTACCTGCATATGAGACAGGAAGGCAAATTACTGTTCTCCAAGATGATGCGAAAAGCCATTTGGAAGTGGATTGAAGAATACCCATCGCAGTTTGCAGAAGTATGTGCCAGCGATGCCCGTCTGTTATCTGGATCAGAAGTGCTATTTGACATGTGCAGTTCAACCGCTGACAACTCGAGGAAAAAGGCAGTGCTCTGGCCATTGCAAACCATCTTGCTTGTGCTGTCACCTGAATTGCTGATGCAGGCGTTCCTGGACACAGCCCCTATACACAACAGACGAGCCAATTTTCTGAGCTTATTGAAGAAATCGCTACAAACGACAAGAAACGTGGACATTGCTGCTGTATGCTATGTCGATCTCAGCAAGGCAGCAACGTACGTGCCTCCCAACAACGAGTCTGTTCTCCGAGCCATTGCAGCCGACATTGAAGTCGATCTCAAGGACAAGGTGTGGGATTTTTCCAAGCCGCCCAGCTCTGAATCGACACTGGCCATGCTGGGTTACACCATCGATCAGCAAACACTGACCACTGACTTTCTATTGTCCCGCATACGCCTTCATCCTGAGGAAACGCTTTTAAACATCATCCCTTCATGCATACAAGACAGTGTGCCGATACTATTCAAACTGGCCCTTGTGAAAACCTGTCTGATCATTGCAGAGGACGAAAACCATCTTCCCTGGAACCCCACCATTGCCTCCCTGTACAACGGACTATGCACACCGTTGCGAAAGCTCTTTCTGCAGACCATTCACATGGACCTCAACAGCACGCCCAGCAGCAAAAAGAAGGAGACCCACAGCAACCACAACAACCGCGTCGAGCTGCTATTGGACATGCTTCGACTGTATCGATTGGATACCAAACTGGCCATCCTTGGCAGCAATGCAAATCGTGTGGAAGAGAACAGTGCATGTATGGTTGGTTTGGCGACGCTCTTTCAGCACCCAGTACAGCGAATCAGACAGGGTGCGTTGGAATTGCTGATTAAGCTTCATCAGGCCGGTGTGGTCAAGGAGTGGGGCTCTCCCGACCAACTCGTTGTCAATTTCTGGAGAATATCTTCGCCTGTGATTCTCAACCTGGCACGGCAGATGCTGGAGACCAAGTCCAACGATGAAAACCTCAAGGCGTTGTTGCAGTTGCTGATCAAACTGCTGAAATCTAGAAACGTCTTTTTGAAAAACAATCAAGTAAGTATTGAGAGACATACCAAAGGCTGCGTACTGATGCGTCGTTTTCTTAGCACCTGCTGGCTCCTGAGTATGCCAATATGCGCGAAAGGCTGCAGGCCTCTGTTGCGCTTGAGATCGCCCTGTTAGTGTCCCTGTGCTCGGGCACCAAGGAAGTCTGTGATGACGCATCGCAATGCATTGGATTGCTATGCAAGGAAGCAAGGATGGTGGATCTGGACGAAGGCGGAGAGGTCAAGTCAGTCACCATTGCATGCAACCTCAAGATCTACGAGGAGCTTTCTGCGGACGACTCCAAGTTTATCGGGCGCAAGGCACAGCAAAAGCGCATCCGCAAGTACCTGCGCATGCTCCCGCAACACACTCCTGGCAACATGGCTGCATGGGAGGAAGCGTGGAAACGCTGGAAACAATTGACACTGCTGATGAACCGACTGTCAGACGACACGGCAGACGACATGTCGATGGACACCACCAACAGCTCGCTTAATGGATCCGTCAACTCGGCATCCACCCTCGTGGCGTCTACCAACAACAGCAACGGCAGCAGCAATAATGTATCCAATGCGGCAAATGGCAATTTGAAGAAGCTGCCCTTGCCCCGTGGAGCAGTCAATAATAATACTAGCAGCAACAGCAACAGCAGTAGCAACACGGAAAAGGCACGGGCCAACACTTCCTCTGCCCTGATGAACAGCAGCAGCAACACGACTAAATTGCAGCAGCATTTAGACATGTATGAAGACAAGGCGATCGAGTGGCAGAACTTTACTGGCTTTCTAGCAGCATTGGGCGGCTGCTGTTTAGACGACATTGATCCTGGCATGTGGGCCATGGAACAGCAGCAGCAGCAGCCTTCTCGACGTGTGTCTTCGCCCCACCAGCCCATCCTTATGGTCGACCGCTTCATCAGTGAGATGACAGACATGCTTGTCTCTGAGAATGTCTATATATCCGAAGGCATCAAAGACACGCTGGGCAACGATCTCTCGCCCGCCCTGTATGTGATTTTGTTTCGCCACTTGGAGACCTACATGGTGAAGTGCTTTGACGCCAATGGAGACGCGATTCGCAGCCCACAAAACAAGCTGTTTGTAGAGCAATCCGTGCTTGTGCTTCGACTCATCTTGGATCGACTTGTCAATCCTGGCGATTGCTTGTTGAATATTGATTTCAGCACCCTGATACACCAGTTTGCAGATTACCTCAACAGACTGCCCAACACGTACATTACCCTGCGTATCAAGATCAAGATGTGTCTGCTGATTGAAGCTGTCATGCAGAAAAAGGAGCATATTGTCATTAGGGATGAAATGCGACTGAGAAATAAGCTCTTGGAAATTTGCGTGGAATGGACAAGCGATTTTGCTCTGGTAAGTAATGTCCTCGTCGTCGTGGTTGAGTGTCTGTCACTGAACGTGTTATTCTTACTATCTTAGCTACGTAAACCGGTGGAAACAGGACAGCACATGGATCGCCTGCAAAAGGACCTGGATCAAGCTTGCTTAAAGGCGGTTGTCAGTCTGCTGCAACAATTGCCATTGCAGCCCTCGGAAGCCGTGAGACCGGCTGATATTTCTCAAATCAAGAGCAAGCTGTTTCTCAAGTATTTCAGCTTCTTTCGCAAGCTGTTGGACCGATACAAACAAACGGAAAGCGATGCTCGTGTTGTCGGCAAACTAGGCATTAATACCTCCATCACAAGCTCGCTCAACAGCCATCTCATCAACCACAACAGAGAATCTGCTACACTAAAGGGATTGAATGGCAGTGGCGATGTGTACCAAGACATTGGGCAAATGAAGGAACTGACGATTCTGGCCATGTCGCATCTGTTGAGCGCCAATGTGGATGCCGGACTCAAGTACTCGCTCTCCATGGGCTATGACGACGACCAAGAGACACGCATGGCGTTTATGCAGGTGCTTACCAACATTCTGAACCAAGGCACAGAATTCGAGACCTTGGCAGAGAGTGTCATGACAGATCGCTACGAGAAACTGATTGATGTGAGTAGAGGCATGTACACAGAGAACGCACACTGACTTGAGAGAGATGTCTAGATGCTGGTGGATGCCGATATGGAAATTGTCATGTCCCTGTGTGAAGTGTGTCCATCACAAGACACCACTGGCGTTGCAGAGATTTTATTAATTTGCTTTGAATCACGCACCAAAGTGGTACCCTTACTGAAGGCTGTTGTACAAAAGGAGATCGCACTGACTGGTATGTTACCATGGAAACATGCTATTAAGTCCCCCCTTTAACCTATTTTTTTTTCGTACACAGAGCAAGAAGCAACCCTCTTTAGAGGCACTACCATGGCAACACGAATCCTCTCTATTTTTGCTAAATTATCCTGTTTGGACTATATTCGTATTACATTGCAGCCTGCCATGGAACAAATCAATGCGCTCCCTGAAGATGAACTCACTTGGGAACTAGATCCACAAAAGGTGGGCTCTGCAGATGAAGTGATGCGAAATAAACGGAATGTGATACAAGCAACAGAGATCTTTTTAAATGCCATTTGCTCCTCAGTAGACAGTGCTCCACGGTAAGCTAACTACAAAAAGATCAGGCTTGCAATATAGTAGTTGACTCACACTGGGATCCATGTAGTGTATTCCGAGAAGAACTGTGCCTGATCAGTGAAGCTGTCAGCGCTCGCTTTCCAGAGGCCAAGTCGACTGCAGTCGGTGGGTTTGTGTTTCTTCGCTTATTTGGTCCCGCCATATTATCACCTGAAAATGCCGGATTTGCCAAGCATGCGTTACCCAAAAGCCCCAATGCGCGCAAAATCTTATTGCAAGCGACCCGAGTGATGCAAAATCTGGCCAACAATGTCTTGTTTGGATCCAAGGAGACACATATGATTGTACTGAACGACTTCTTGACAAGCAACATTTACAAGGTCACTCATTTCCTGCGGTCCATCTCGACGTTGCCGCCCGAAAGCACCCACAATATCCAGGGCACCGTCCGCATGGATCAATCAGGCTATGTTCGACTTCACAAGTACCTGTCTGATAACCTGGAGCGCATGTCTCGGGACTTGACTGGCCGACGAGTTCTCAACAAGACGAGTGGATCGGATACACAATCGCTCCTGGGCTGGAAAAAGACGCTGGATAGACTGTCCAACTTGCTGGCACAGCTTGGCAGACCCTCTGACATTCCCAACTCGGAGCTGACATATGCGCGCAACTATGCTATCGCCAACAGCAACCACTACTACAGCGAATTTATGCGCAGAAATGGATACCGCGATCTCTCCGTCATTAGCTCGCAGAATATCTTTTACTTGGGCGGCACATCCAAAGGTGGGCGTCCTGTCTTTTATATCATCTGTCGTACTATTGATGCAGACGAAATGGATTTCGAGTTGTTGGTGTACTACATGCTGCGTGTAAGTGTTTCTATGAGTGTGTATGTGTGTGTGGTACAAGACTCATCTATTGAAAATAGGTGATGGAACCTTATTTGAACAACCCCTTTGAGCTGCTGTTTGATACAACCGAGTTTAGCTCGACCAGAGCCATTCCCATCCATTGGTTGACTCAGTTCTTCCAGCTGGTCTTTAGCGAGATGAATGATTACCTGGTGTCACTGCATCTGTACAATCCTAATACTTACTTGCAACGCTATATCCGAAAACTGCCTAGAGCCATTGTCAACAAGCTTGTCAAACGAACCCATTTCTCGTCCAATTTAGTGGAATTGAACGAGCACATTGCTACTTCCATGATGAAATTACCAAAGGAAACTCGTAAGCGTGTGAGCCCAGATGCCATTGTTGCGCCAATATGCCAACTCGTTTTTTTTTCTATAGTTGACCTGGAAAAAGAAGCAAGTGTCACCATATTTCCAGTAACCAGAATCACGCATTTGAGATCCTCTATTCCAGTTACAGTGCGAATTGGTCCAGAGCACATGCAAGTCATCACTGTAAGTACCTTGTATATAAAAAAAAGTGGCCTGATAAAACAACGGCAGAAATGTTGAGCTTAACCTTCTTAATTAGATGAAGAAGCAAGAAATCTTGTACAACTTGAACGCTGTTTTAAGAGATGTCTATCATATTTCTAATTTAGAAGACATGGTAGCGTTGCCATCTTCGAAGCCTGAGCACGGCGGAGAAATCTCCATCAAATACGACCGCGGAAAGTCGACCATGGTGCTCTCATCCACCAAACGCGATGTCTTGTTGGCCGTGAGTCATGATGCCTGCACTCTGCTGTTGTTCCCAGTGATCCTTACTCTTTTTGTATTTTAGCATCTTCGCCACAACAAGCAGCGCTACGAAACATCCAAGCCCACCTCCATCAATGAGCGTGCCATTCGTCCCAACGATGTGCCTGGACGACTGTTGAACATGGCATTGCTGAATGTCGGCAGCGAAGATCCTGGCCTGCGATTGGCCGCCTACAACTTGCTGTATTCATTGAGCCTGTCGTTCCGATTTGATATTGGCAACCAATTGTTGAACGCAAAAGGTAACAAGTGTTTCTCGATGCATGTAGCATTTCGATCCATACTAACCTGACACGTTTTTTTTTTTCTCGATCCAAGATCTGTGTATCCCATCCAACAGCTCCGACTTCATTGTGAGCATCAGTGAAAGCCTAGCAAAAAGCGAATTGCACTTGACGCTGGAGTTTTTGAATGAAGCCTTTGTGGGATTTAGCAAATCGAGTGAGCCTATGCGACAATTGACGCTGGACTACATTGTGCCTTGGCTGAGAAACTTGGCTGTGTTTACTCGCCATTCGCCCGACGATCATAAAAAGAACATGTCCAAGACAAAGGATGTGATTCGACTGCTGATTGATGTTACTGTCAAGCGAGCCGAGGTGAGTGCCATGCTTGTTAAGCTTGAGAGAGGACACATTGCTCATATCTTTTTTTTTATGTGATGTACTAGCTGTATAAACACATTCAAGCGCGCGTGTGGAAGACGATTGCAGAGGTAGACGATATCACCAATCTGGTCATTGACTGCTTTGTGCAGTATTCCGTGGAAAATGGCATTGGATCCACGCAAGCCGAGATCATTGCAGATACGCTGGTCACCATGTCAAGTGTGTCGATCCGTGGCAAGGTCATCAGTCGCATGAGACGCGTGATTGAGAGCACGTCAATTCAGCCCTGCCGTCAATTGATTGAGCATCCGTCATGGAACGAGATTGCTGTCCTGCTACGATTCATCCTCATGCTGTCCTTTAACAACACAGGTCCCGTCATGCCTTATATACCCGAGATATTCCACATTGTCTCTATCCTGGTCGTCACTGGGCCAACACTGATGCGGTCCTCTGTGCACGAGCTGGTGGTCAACACCATCCACACCCTCTGCACCATGGGCATTCCTCTGGTCGACGAACACATCAAGAAACTGCACTTTGTCCTGAACGATCTCTGCGACAGCAAGAACCGAGTCTCGTTTGGCCTGACCAAACAGCATGCCAACGCATTCACCATCACCAAGGAAACAACCACTGACTTTGCCGACACCATTGACCTCAGCTCGTTGCAGAACATTGTGCGATTGCTGCTGGACGCCTTGAACTACGGTGCTCCTACGGTCGATATTGCCAACATGTGGCGTGCTCGCTGGATGGGCCTGGTGACAAGCACAGCCTTTTACTTTAACCCTGCCATTCAGCCGAGATCCTTTGTGACACTGGGCTGTCTGGCTCAAGATGAAGTCGATGACGATCTCATTTACCAAATCTTGGTCGCACTCAAGGGCGCATTGGCCATCTTTAACGAGACAGACTCGAGTTTGATTACGAGTATCATGATGTGTCTCAGCAACATTATCGACAATCTGCCAACGGACTCACGCTATTTGCTGCAATTGTTTTGGCTCGCTATTGCCCTGGTGCAAGTGGGCCATCCTGCTACATTCCAAACAGCTGTTCAGTTCCTGCAATCTGTGCTGCGTGCTCTGGATTCTCGAAAGTTGTTTGCAGATCAATCCATTGAACAGGTGTTGCTGGCTGCTCGTGCTGAATTGAGTCCTATTGCGGATGAACTAGACGAGGCGTGTGGTGTTTGCTTCAACAACTACTTTTCTTTTGCCGTGGCTGCCATCCTGCTGAAGGGACTGAAGCAATGCGAAAACAAAGACGTGATATTCCAATGTCTCACAGCTTTCCTCGAAATTGATTCAAAGCGACCTGTGGATCAGGGCTACATTGAAGCAAGATCACTGGGCTATTTGGCTGGATTGTTGCCGTTTGCTGCAAAGGATGATACCTTGCGAGAGCTGTTGCGCTTGGCAGGTATCAGCGATGTAGAATTGGATGCCATTGATTTTGGATCTTCGCATTCTGGCCTATTTGATATCTTGGAGATACCTGATAACAGTACAGCATTGCTGTTGATTTCGCTTTTGGTGACCCTACTGAATGCATCTGAAAACGAGTCTGAGCGATTGTTCCTGTATACATTGTTGGCTGATGCAGCCATCTCGGTACCAGAAGTCTTTGCCTTGGTGTAAGTATTAGTAGTAGTAGTTTGCCATGCAAAAATGTTGACACTCACGTTTCTCTTGCACGCATAGGTACGAGTCATTGTTGCCCAAGATGAACCAAATGGTAGTGAATAGTCAAAACCAAGATGTCATTGAAGCAGTAAAAAGCATTCTGTTGACAGCGTGCTCCGAACCGGCATTCAATGCAGTCAATCAAGCAGTGTCTCCCAACAAGAGGACACAGAAATGGGGATTAGAGAGCCTCAAATTCTCATCCTTGGGTGAACCTACTTTTGGTGCCATCAAAACTAATGTGGGCGTCAATGCCAAACTAGCCAGTCGATTACTCGGCTACATTACAGATCAACGATAGAATATTTACTTACTACTACTACTACTACAATTACCATCTTACTAATATATATACATGATATTTAGAGTCTCATTTAACATCATTCGAAAATAAATTTGACATTTTTTTCCCTCAAAGAACACATTTCGATGGGATTATTTACATTTCGCTGATCTCTGTCTGTGCGCAGGCACTGTCTTTTCTTTCAGGTGCTACTGTGCTGGTTGATTTCTTGGGGGTAAATACGAAGGCGACAACAGCTAAAGGCTTCTTTTATCAAACAATGCAACAGACTTGTGACAAAAGAAAAAAGGCCCTATCCGTAATATACAGTAGCATGCGAACAAAGATGATACCAGGTTATAGTGGTGCTTTTCAGTGTGCAATAGGCTTTTTCTGAGCTTCCAACAGGCTTTGTGATCCATCTCCCAGCCAAAAATAATTTGTTCTTCGATTCTGCAATTTGATTCTAAATTGGCCAGATGGTGATTTTTTGGATTCAATTCATCTATTTTGCATCGATCGACTATAGAAAAAGTGCGATTCGACTTATAATTTTTAAGTGATTCCTATAGTGCTTTTTGAGGCAAATCTAATGATACTATTTGAAGGAGATACTTTGAGCCAACTTTTAGAGTAATCCTTGAAATTATGAAATAAGGTTTTCGGGTAATTTGTCGAAAATTTACATATGAAGGTCTCACAAAATTGATTTCAGGGGAAGCTTTGAGTCCATAACAACCTATTCAATTAATATGTACCTTAGCAAAAGTCTTCATTTTTGCCTTCAAAAACGCGATCGTTTGATTTTCGATGAAAATCATGAGGGGTATTTCATGCTTTTGGGTCAAATTTTGATGATCCCAAAAAAGTTGCGCAAATGTGTCAGGAAGTCAGTGCTGGGTCAGAGCAATTCTATGGCAGTGTTCTGGTCGCCTACAACGGCTTCTAGCATGAGAAATTACGCCTCGAATGCATGCAATTCTTGCAGTGTTTTGCATTTTTCCGAGTAGTTAAAGGCAATGCGAGTATATGAGGAGCCCTTATACGAAATGTTTCCATTGATTTAAACGTAAGGCATTGTAAAAGAGTCAAAAATCCTTAGTTACAGTACAGCATACACCATGTATGATACTCTAAATGACAAGATAAATTATTTTATACATGAAAAAGATGGTTATAAAGTAAAGCTAGCTCTTTGATTATCCAATTGCGGTTTTGTTGATTTGTAAATATTATTCAATAACTGTTGCAAATCTTCATTATCAGCAGCAGTACTAGTAGTAGTTTTAGAGGAGAGTTCTGCATCTTGATTCACAAGGCGATAGCCCTCAAGGCTTTCAACCTTGCTGAACAATCCAGACATAAACAAGGTGCGTTCTTTGGCTGCTGATAAGCTAAATCGTTGTCTGTGATAAGCAGGGCGATCAAGCGACTTGACCAGCAAGTCTGTGGTGTGCGTGAGGTCATTAATTAAATGTTCTTCATGCGAAATCCAATCCTACAATGCGACTCATGGTAAGCAAACAAAAATATTGCGATTGTGGTCCCAAGGAGCCTTACTTGATCGGCAAATCTGCCTCTGTCGAGACGCTTCAAAGCACCATGAATCGACGCAAAATCCATCTTTTTTCGCTGCTCGACATTCAGAGCTACACGCTGATTATCCAGCGACCTCGACGCCGATTTCTGAATCTGCTGAACCAAGTCTTGCAGCACTTGATGCTTTGGCAAAGGAGCTCGCTGATCTTCCATTCGACCCCTTGCTAATCGCTGCACTGTTTTACCCAAGGTAGCAGCCGCCAGCTCCTTGACTTGTTTTTCTGTCAAATCTACTCTTTGATTATTTAGTCTTGGTGCTACGTGAGAGAGTCGATCAATGGCATCCAAGAGTTGATCCAAATCACCAGCAGATGCTGCAGGTGGAGTGATGGTCTCACTGGTCTTTTTTTCCTTGATCGTAAAGCCATGTGGAGTAATTGAGTCATATGCAGGAGGAGGAGGCGTAAACGGGGTGCTGTCTTGCTCGTCGTCATCGTCGTCATCTTCAGCGTGGAGAGCGTCTTTTGCCGTCAGAAACGTTTCATGATGGGCATTGTAAGCAGGAGGATCTTGCTGCTGCTGCTGCTGTTGTTGCTGCTGGACGGCTAATTTGCACACAATGTTCATCAAATGATCCATTTCGTCCCATAACATGATCATCTCCTGACTGGCATCGGCCTCGTCAATGGACATGATGCCCTGTGCTCGTTTGCGTTGAAATATAGAGACCTGGTCGTGCAATTCTTGTTGCAGCAGATTCACATCGTCCTCTTGCTGTGTCTTGACCAAGTCTTGCTGCTGTGTCGAGTTTAGCTCCAAAAGTCTATATACATCGTTCAAAAGAGCAGCGAGTGAGCAAGACAGTGTATAATCTTGTGCGTTGAATTGACGCTGAGGATGTGCATCCAGGATGCGATATACGTCGGATATGCTGGTGGCTGGTGGCGATGATTTGCTGCGTGTCATGGCGGTGGAAGAGAGCTCTTGCAGCAGGTTTGTGTTTTGTGTGATGGAGCCCAACAAATTCCTGGGCTGTGGTGGCTGCTGTGTGGCTGCGGATGGATCAGATAAGCGTCGTGCATGTTTGCTGGGCAGGTTTCTGACGATTTGTAGCAGTAGCAAATCCAGCACACAGAGACAAATGTGCTTTACCGACTGCAGCGATTCGACGACTGGAGGCGACAGACAGCAGGTGTTTTCATAGTCGACTGGTTCCTTGGACAAACTCTCTAAAATGGGGTCATCTGTGATATTATCCACTGGCTCTGAAACAATGGGTTCTTCTTCCTGCAATAGTAATAATTAGACGCCATTGCAAATGTGATGTGCGCTATTTACCGCGACAGAGGCAGAGACGCAAGACGAAGAAGAGGGTCTTTTCTCTCTTTGCAACATGGCCATGATATACAGTTTTCAAGTAATTGGACAAGAGTAAAAGAAGAGAGCACAAGAATTTAAATCGTTGAATGCCTAAATATATATACGCACACGCTTGTACACACCCACACAAATAGGAGCTAGTTAGCATATCTCCTTTTCAGAAATAATAGTACGATTTAATGAACAAGCATCTCCTTATTGTTTATATGTCGCAACAACAACAAAACAACAACAATGAAACACATTGCACGCAAGACAGCAACATGGCATAGACTTGGCATGGCTACCGAAGCATGATACAGGCTATAAAACCACCTTGTCCATTTGCTCTTCCTCTTTTTCATACACGCACACAAGATGCAGTTGCTAAACACATGGATTCTGCTGTTGATCACCATCATTATTTCACTGGAATATGCCATCCACAGCATAGATTTGACCAACACGACGAGCAGCAAGAAGGAGCGTAAATTAAAGAGCACGTATAGATGAACCACCACCCTTCTATGGGCCTCAATCCCGTTGCCATGGCACTCATGCGTTTTGTTTATAGTCTCTTTGCTAAAGGAAAAAATAGTGCTTGACCATGGTTTAGGTATGAAAAACCTGTTTTTATTAGATCAACACATGCATCGTGTCACCAACACATCTGTTTTAGAGTTGTACAAGAACTTGCAGCATCATGAATCAGACTGTTTCAAAAAGGTGACAATCATGCTGAGTGAAGGGTGCGGTTCGTTGGCCAATTTGGACAGCATCATGAGCATGACATGTAAGCATATTTGTTGGAAAACTGTCGCATAAGGCATGTATAACTAGTCTCTATGTGTATATGATAGATGCCATCCTGCTGACGCTATGCGAACTGTCGACAGCGGCTATTCCGATCCCACAAGAGTGTCGAGCAATACAAAACTTGTATACTACTAATGCCAATGTCAGCAATGATGTAACTACCAACTGTGCTCTGTAAGCCATCATTCTGTATTCTGCCCTTTTTCTTGAACAGTGTCACTCAAGGGTATCTTTAGCACGCTCTCCAAGGCGCCTCAAACATGGACTTCATATAGCGGTAAGTGGCGGAAGGTCCATGTATAGTAGCTATGTGGACATGGCTCTTACATCATACTATCGAATCATACAACAGGTTACCACCGAGATGTAGGCAAGTAATTTAGAGTATTTATTGACGATACGCCACCCTTTAATTGATTTGGTTGTGTTTGTACGACGCGCTTCCCTTACAGTCATGATGTGCTTTGCTATCCGATATCCCATGGAAAAAGGTACATTAGCGTGTGTGTGTACTAGTTAACTATGTTTGACACTCTCTGCTGATGAGCTTAGAGATGCTGGAGAGACTGCACGAAAACATCACACTCAACCAGGCCAAAAACTACGAGATACTCAAGAACCAGCATGAATACTTGGCCCAGTGGCATCAGCAAGAGATGCATACGTTTGATCACTTGAAGAAATCGCAGCATGAGCTTTGGTACCAGATGCAAGCCATACAGCAAACCCACCTTCAAACGGCAAATCAGGTCCAAATGATCTTCAATACGCTGAAGCTGCTGCAAAACTCGACAGAACTGGCAGTGAACAAGTACAATAGCCTATTCCAGATCCACGCGCAAGAGTTGCAGTCTCAATTGAACGAGATTACCATGCGACACGCCATGGACATCGATCAGCTGCTGGACAGAGTGTTTGGTGATTTCTCTCTGGTGGAAAAGGGTCTCTCTCGCATGATGACAGCACAGCGCAAGGTAGTGCAGGACTGGGAAGAAACCAAGATGGTTCAGCAGGAATACCTGGATGTGTGGCGAGACTCTATTGAGCAGGTCAACAGTAGACTGATGGAGGTGATGAATCACTCAATGCAGTATATGAAAAGCATTGAGAAAGACATTTCTTTAATGCAGGATCAAATATCCTGGCTCCTCTTCCCGTTCAAATGGCTGCATGGCTCCATCACTCATCTCTACATTGAAATTCGACACTATGCGCTTGAATTCCTGGTTCATGCGCTTGTATTCAACTATGTATTGAATGCAAAAACAGGGGGCTTGATCAGAAAATTGGGATCTGCATCCTTGGCCACGCTCGGTGGGTCTCGTCGTTAGACAACATTGCATGTCGTTTGCTGACTAATGCTTCTTCTTCTGAATAGCACACTTTTACTTGTATCGCATCTTGATGGACTACTTTGAAGATGAGCCTTATGTCGACTGTGCTGTACTTGTATTGGAGGTATGTAAACCACTGCAAACAACATGCGGATGAAACAAGGGATTGACCACCAATTACTGCAGTATGTCATTGCCAACGGAGAGCTTGCTAGGTGCTTGACATGGTCTCGCAACAACCTGTTTTGGGACGATGCCTCTGTTGTTGAGAATGCGCCTGCCCCTCCTCCAAATGTCAGTGAGCAACCTCGCTCGCCGAGTCCTGCTGTCGTGCCACAGACAAGCAATGTGGGTCGATCCGCTACTGCTACTACACCTACCCGACAGTACCATTTCCACAACTACTACATTAAAGAAAGCTTTCCAGAGCTCGTCGAAATAACAGATGACGAGACAGAAGACGAACAAGACGAAGAAGGCAATACGATTCTACCCATGAGCGTGGAGGAATACAGACATCCTTCTCATCCATTTCAACGTTAATGGTTCAATAAAAACTATACTTCTACCACTACTGACTTTCAACCCAAAGCATCATTTTGCTTATAAACCCATCCTCCATCCAAACATTCCCATTTCAGACTTTTTTCTTTTTCTTTTTGCTTTTTGCACTTTTACTCATGTCTGCTTCTGTTGCAAACTCTACAGGCCCTTCCACACCTGTATCAGCTTCACCAAAACCAACTTCAAAAGCAAGCGATGCTACAAATGCCAAGAATCCAGAGGAAACGAAGAAAAAGAAGAGAGCCAAGAGAAAGCCCAAAAGACACTCACGTAAACCCACTTTAAAGACAAAGGTGGTGGTAAGAAGACTCCCTCCCAATCTACCAGAGGAGATTTTCAACACGTCAGTCAAACCATGGATTTCACAAGACACAGTGGACTACTCGGTATACGTACCCGGAAAACTGAGCAAAAGGTAGTAGCGTTTGACCATGATATAAAGATGGCGGAAATAACGAGGTTACATAGTAAAGCAAAGGAAAGCGTATTTTCGCGTGCTTATTTCCACTTCAAGACAATGGAAGCTGTCATCGCATTTCATCAAGGCTACGATGGTCATGTATTTGTGGATAGTCGTGGTCAGTATTTCAGCAGAATGGGGGCTTGTCGGGTCAGCGATTGATGATGTTGTAGGCAATGAATTCAGAGCTGTCGTGGAGTTTGCATTATATCAAAAGATACCAAAAGAACATAAAACCACTGATGCTCGTCAGGGAACCATCGATGAAGATCAGGATTATTTGGATTTCTTGGAATCATTAAAGGCAGAGGAAAAGGCGCAGACAGAATTGCAAAACGAACCTGCAGATGGCCTCACTCAAATTGAGCGATTGGAGAATAGAATTGCTATGGTTACAGGTAAGATGGCCTTGTGGTGCTTGCGAAAAGGAGAGAGAGAGTGTGTGTGTATTGATGCCATCCCTAGCCAAAACGTTGGCTGCTGAACAAGCCAACAAGCCAAAGACCACACCACTTTTGGAACATCTTCGAGCCCAAAAAGCTGCGCAAGCTGCTGCAAAAGCAAAGGCTACAGCAAAGAAGAATGCTCGAAAGAGAGCCGACAAGACGGCTCAAAAGAAGGCTGAGCAACAAGGAGCTGGTAAAGCAACTCATCCGTCATCATCATCATCACCATCTCAGCAAGCAGCAGGACAGCAAGCGACGTCTGGAGAGGGAAAAAAGAAGAGAGAGAGAAACAGAAAGAAGAAGGATGCGGATAAATCAGCCAAAAAGAACGGCAATGGAGATACATCGAGTGTCAGTTCTGCTACCGGATCTACAGTATCCAACACAGCACCCAAGAGTCGCCCTCCCAGAGACAATACAAAGGCCAAGGAAGCACGACCTGCTAGACCACCCAAAGAAGGCGCCAACAGCAACAGCAACTCGAACCCCAAGCCTAAGCGACAAAACAACAAGAAATCGAACGAAGCGAAGCCTCAAGTTGTCAAAATTCTCGGCCGTCAATCACCAGCACCCAAGAAGCAAGAGACAAGCGGATAAACAGCATGGCATGATGTTCCATCTCCTCTCTCATCATGATCACAAACACATACAATGGATGCTTTTTCAATGGCATCAAGAAGCCGATGTTTAAACAAAAAAAAAGAGGGAGAGAAACAGAGAAAGAGAGGGCTATATTCTATGCAACAAACGGATCCAGCATATGCCTGTAAATTCTGGATGCCTACATGCCTGTGTATGTATTTTGGTTGATGTGGTGTGGATCTCTCTTTTTTATCTCGTACTTCACACAGCTGCATTTATCAATAAATTTGAATGTGACACGCTCACTCACAAACACGTCTCTCTCTCTTTTGTTTATACCGAATCTCATGTCGCATCCACATCATACCAGCAAAAAAGAGGAGGTGTCGACTGCCTTTGATACACTGATCCCGTCCCTTGAAGCCATAGCTGCCGGCTTCAAGGACATGCACAAGCAAATGAATAAGCTCAAACGGGTCAATGACAATCTAGTAGACTTTAATGATTCTTTTGGTGCCTTTCTGTTTGGATTAGCAGCGAATGATACCACCGTCAAATGGCGTTCAGTAAGAAACATAGACATTGTCATTGGTACGAGGCCTTTTTTGCTTATAGACGATCCATGTAGCCCACTACCGAGAGCGAAATTGCAAAGCACAAGAAACATTTAGAGCAGCTACAAACACACGAAGCGACAAAGGCTGTCCAAATTGTCAAGCAGCCCCATCATACAACCACAGCAGCTTCCTCCTCATCAGCACCGCCACCACCACAGCCAACAGCAGCAGCAGCGTCTTTGTCATCAACAAGAGCAAAAACTGCAGCAAGACCTCTCCTCAAAAGACCCACAGCCGAGAAATCGTCTGAAATTGCTCGAAAGAAGCAAAAGACTGCACCAGAAATACCAAAGCAGCTCGTCTCAAATCGACGCTTCGAACCCAAGGTAAATTGAACGTAGTGGATCTATCGCCATCCGCCAGTTTAGCTTATGCTCTTTATGATGATCTAGGTAAATGTCGCCAGCATCATCAATCGATTACCCATCAAATACCAGGACAGAGGGGTAGGCATCATGCACTCTCAGCATGGAAGATTCGACTCAATTTCTGATTGTATTGAAACTAGGCACCTCACGACCACATGACAAGCGTATTGAAGATTTTGGGATTGCACCCAGAAGGATTGTAAGTCGTTCAGGTCCACATGGCTCCAAGTAGACAGCCTACCCTAACTGAGTGTGCATTTGGATAGAACGGCCAGGAAATTATCAGCAGAAACACGATTAGCACAGCGGTTCATTACAGATTGTGTCAATACATTGGTTTTTCGGAAGGAGGTAATTAAGGTCCAGGAAGAGGTAAGGCGGAGACGGCCATGTTGCTTGCTCGCATACCAATGTCATGCTGATATAGGGCCAATATGCAAGATATCTCTTTGATCCAGCTCGATTCCCCAGTGTGCCTAAATAAAACGACACCTCTTGTTGATGGAAAGACTGTCTTGTTTTTGTGACGATTGGAGATGCTAAAAATTTTCTTGAAAAAAACACATAAAAGGTGGATCCAAGTTGGCAAATGGGTCGAGTTTTCTTTAATTCACGTATCTGCCTTAGATCCTTTGTCAAGGTTTTGATGTTTATCATCCTAATCTACAGAGCTTATGTTTTGCTTTTCGTTGACAAAGCTTGAGTCATTCAGATACAAGATTACCTATACCTCCATCTCGGTCCAGTTTTATGGCTTCTTGGCTGTCTGTACTCTGTAGATTTTGCTTATATGGATACTTGTATCTTTAGAGGCAGGGTCTATAGAGTCCTCAAGTCGTTGCCATGGATACTTTTGGGGAAATTTTCTCTATATAAAAATGTAAATGAAAAAAGAAAAACATCTGTGAAAGCTACTACAGTGGCTTTGCATGTAGATGTGGTGAGCGTTAAATCTTGCCAGCTTAAAAAGCGCAAGGTTGATAGGCCAACCCCATGGCGATACATTTCTTTTGGTTAGTAATACCTTGGCTCTGCTTTTGGCCAGTGCTAAAGACGTTGCAACTACATGGAAAGCATAGTGTTGATTTCTAAATGTCGTGATATATATATTTATTTACAATGTAGTGTCTTCTTGATCATAGTTATCATTGATGAGTCGATACACATAAGTGGGTGGTGCAGATCCTCTATATAAAGACATTAGCATTTCACATCTCATCCGTGTCTGATAGTTTACTTACAAATTGTGGATAAACAAACTGACTAATCCTGGCTGCACATAGTCATAGTAAGGGTTGGAGGCTGTCACCTTGTCTGTGATCGATCCTTCTTGGAACTGAAGGACATTGTGAGGGCTTACAGTGACATTGAAGGTATCAGAATCATAGGCAAAGAGAGGCGATAGTTTATAAAGCGCTGTGCACACCAAGACAGGTGTAGAATGGTGCTTTGCTGCTGCTGCTAATAAATGAGATCCAGTAACAGCTACTAATCCACCATTGGCCAAGACAGCATGGGATCCAAGGACGACCTTGTTCACTCTGGGCATGGCTGCAAAGATGGCAGAATCAGAAATCACGGTGGTGTCAATGCCAGCAGCTGATAAGGTGCGAGCCATTTCGTGGCCTTGATAAGTGGGCGAAGTCTCTGCAACAATGACTTGGAATCTACGCTTGTGTGCTGCTCTAATCAAGAACTCTTCTACGGTGCGCGATTTGCCAATGGTCATGATGACTTCGTTCGCATGGATGAAATCCGTTGCCTGGTCTGCAATGCCCTTGTATACACTCTCCAAATCTGCAATCACTTCATCGTTGATTTCCTGAATGATCAGGGGCTTGAGGTTGTAAGTGATCTTCTTGACGTCGTGGGCAGATGCCTCGCCATGTTGTTGATGTTGATGGTGATGATGATCAGACAGCAGATTGAACATGGAAGAGTGTGACAAAAGTGGATGTTCGTTGACCTGAATGCTGATGTTGGCTTTGCTTTGGCGAGCTTCCTCTTCTTCTTCTTGCGAGAGATCACTGTCCTCTTGGTCGAAATCGTCGTCTTCTTCGTCATCGTCATTCTCTGCCATGTCTGCACTGTTTAGATGATCCAATTCGCCATGAGCAACCTCACGAATGATTTTCAGCACACGGCGCACAATGTTTCCAACAGCCAGCTCTGTTGTGTTGTCATTAGATGCATGTCAGACGACTTTCTAGCAGTGCATCTTACCTTTTGGTTGAGCAGCAACGAGTCGACTACCCAATTCGGTGATAAACTCAATCAAGAGATCAACATTGTACCAACGAGTAGTGGAAACAGCCTGTCTAAGGATGATGGCAGTTTCCTTGGCTACTTTGTATGAGCCAATGATCTGTCTAAGGTAAATGTCCAATGTTGAGTCAAGGGAAGCCTAGGCATTTCATCAATGATTACCTCGTTTTCAGTCTCAAGATGAAGCTATCTACTTGAGCTTCCAATGCTTTTGTGAGTGCCATTGTAGTGATTCAGAGAGAAAAGATTTTTACAATTTACAAGCTGATTAGTTTTGACAGATTGGGGTGTGTGTGTGTGTTTGAATCCATAGCGATTTCCGGGACTGGTTTACCGCCTTGACCTGTAATCAAAACGTTGCAAAACCAAAATTTTCTCGCTCTCTCATTTCAACCATCCTTTAATCATCACATTACAAATGGAAGGATATCAAGGAGCACCTATCCGTCAGCCCGTTGCCATGACATATCTGTGTGCTGGTAATGTGATTTGTGCCTGGCGTACTTTTTCCAAAGCATTAACACATGTATATACCTAGATTGTGGCGCAGAGAATCAGTTGAAGCCTAGAGAGCCCATCCGTTGTCAAGATTGTGGCCACAGAATCATGTATAAGAAGAGAACCAAGAGAAGTAAGTGCATTGGTAGAGAAACCGAAGAGGAGCTTGTTCTAATGTGGATGCTGTAGTGGTTCAATTCGAAGCTCGTTAAAGCGGCAGCCCGTTCTTTTGCAATCATCTCAATTCCATTTGTATTATATCATCAATAAACTACCTATTTAATGAATCAAAAGCTTGCCCAGAGATTGGGTGGTTGATAGCCAAACAGCCATCTCACCAACGATATGTCCAAATCAGCTTTATTGTTCCTTTTCGAGCTATAGAGGTACCATTTCTTTGATTTAGGTGCACTGGATGATGTTTTTCCCTGAATTTTGGACTATTATGAATCAAAAATAAGCTTTGTAACACGAGCTCTGGGGCATTTTACCGATGCTGGAGGGTTTCTAGAACGCTACATCATATCAAATTACGAAATTATCATCAGGGTTTTGCTTTTTCATGTGCATGAAATGTTGAAATACATACGGGACCTGAATACTTACAACGGGATTGTGCCTTTCGGCTGTAATTGTTTGATCTGATGCACTTTGGGTTGAGTGTACGCATTAGTTTATTATAGAGATGGGATATGACGCCTGTCGCTAGCATGGCGCTCTTGTTAATGTATTCTCACTATAAAAGCGAAATACATACAACAGATATATCACGCCAATACGCTGATAACACGATTTATCGCAACAGGATCCAGCAACAATGATGCAACGCGCGGAACTACCATTATTCATTGGCATATGATACGGAAAGGATCAAGAGAGGTGTCAATACCCGAAAACAGGCCCTGATGGTATCTTTCCATTGGTGAGCTTATATGAAAAAGAAGGCAGATGTAGTGTAACATTTTGTACCCTAAAAAAGCTGGAAGGATACGGAATAAGCATTAGGCTCAGAAGATGTTGTAAATCAAGGTATTCTGCTTGCGAATCGGCTTTTCGTATTGTAATCAACATATGCTATTTGTATGACACTTCTGTCAACAGTTTACCATGAATGTATTACTTATGGATACTTTGATGTCATGGTGACCAAAGAATATCTATGACATTGCTTGCCCTTGATAAGAGCCATGAAAGATTGTGATTTTCGTACACAACTGTTGAGTAGTATATGATGTAAAGACATATCTATCACTCAATTCCCCAATTACTGCTCTGTAAGATGATAAGATGTCATTTTAAGTATGGTGTGATATTCTCGGTAACCTCAACAAAGGAATACAGAAAATAAAAGCTTACCAAATAACGTATGATAAACGGGTTTTTATATTAAAACAGATGGTAGAACCCGGATAATGCCATTGATCTATCGGTAAAGAGAGCAAAATCGAGGCAGATTTAATGTATAGTTTAGAAAGTGTTCCTAATGGTGACATTTACATATATAAAAGGAATTTTTAGTGATGAAATGTGTTACAGCATGTGAAATAGAAATCATATGAAAAGTTATAATGCTCGCCGGTAAGCATGGTGGATCAAGAAACCTCAATTTCATATAAAAGGATGCAGAATCGACCTGGAATTCAGAAATCATCAAACACATCAAATCAAAACAAATCAAAACAAATCAAAATGAAGTTCTCTACTACTCTCATCGCTACTGCTGCTTTCTTGGCTTCTTCTGCTATGGCTCTTCCTACCAACAGCACTGTACCCAACAATGGTATGGGCGGCACTCTCGCTACTGCTAGTATCACTGTTGAAAACCCCAATGCTGTTGCTCAAAGTGCTTCTACCAAGCTCACTACCGGCATCATGGCTATTACCTTGGCTTCTGCTGTTACTGCTGCTTATGCTATGATCTAAAGCATCTACCTCCTATCCATCTACTAGACTTTTATATACTCATCACTATTTTACCACATACAAATCAAGCATGCACATGCTCTGATTAACTACCTTTTTACTACTGTTCATACGACTAAATACATAATATTTTAATAAATAAATTCTATCTCTTTTAAACAAACATTTGCTTACACATATTATCTATATACTCTACTCAAAGAAGCCAGATTTAGGATGTCTCAATTATGAAAAGCTCGCTCGATGCTCGCATTCTGTTGATTCGCCATCCAAGTTTCAGGGCACTCGCATCTGGCAACTTTACCTGTTTACTAGTCAAATAACCTATCGTATATAGCACTGCTGCAACAAAGCCCCCAGGGCAACACACTGGAATTCGTGTCTATCAGTAATTGCTGTATTGATCGATTTCACGATCTATGTGTATACGACGTAAAGCATTACATAGCATTCTATCATACGCTTGAAAGAACGCGGAAATAATGAAAATTTGTGGTTATTATATCGATATTTTAGTTGTAGTTGCGTTGCTCAACAAATGCATTCACCTTGTTTGTAGGTAATTTACAAAGGTTGCTTGATTTTAGCATAGACTAGGGCTTCAATTACGCGTAATTTCCCTCATCAAGCACGGTAGTGGTGCATTCAATCCAGGTTTCTTCATTCATCAGACAGAATTAGCCGCAGCATTGCAAGAAACAGGAAGCGTATATAGAAACCTTCATTTCAATTGGAAGGTCAATCTAATTAGTCAGAACAAGAAACTGCAGGCGATGCCTCATTAAAGTCATCCTCTCTTAATTGCTTTTTCCCAACATTGAAACCGAGGTTTTAGCATGCACAGACCATAGACGATATAAGGTTCACTGGCGAAAAGATGATGTGAGAAAACTATTAAATATGACGAGAATCAGAGCCTGAGAATGTGTAGCCTTGGTGCTTATCGAGCAATCGAGCTAGCTTCCACGATACACATCCGATTGACGGCATGGCTAAACAAAGCAGGTAATACATGGCATCCTTCTCTGCTTGGAAGAATCCCCCTGCTCAAAACTGAAATTCACATATTCGTTTACTGCATGCGGTTAAACAGATATTGGCTCGGTTTATGACTAACAGGTTTCAATGACATTACACAAAGGGGGTACAAACAACGTAGACAATTCGTAATCTAGCTTTTTGGGACAAAAACGTGCAAAATGTTACACGGCCATACGACCGAGACATACGAATATTTGTATGATTGACAAGCATCATGTCTAATAAAACAGGAATTTGCCCCTGAACATCATGTCCATCGTGCATGATTGTCATGTAATTTATCCAAAGTTATTACAAACAAATCAATTAAGCAAATCCACTTGCAATGGGATCATCAACGCATGGTTGTCCTACTTGGAAGCAGCATTCGGAGAGCTAAAAAAAACATTTATATATATTTCTGACAACATTTCTTTTTTCCCTTCGATCTTTAGATGGCTTTCTCTTTCACTTTTTCACTCTTTTTCGTATAATCCAAGACAACATGCCAAAGAATGCCACCGCTTCTTCTACCCCTTCGATAGAGATGAGGACAATTGATGACTACAAAATACAAAATGGTCAATACTGGACCATCATTGAGAAGCAGAGATTGATCATCAAAACAATGCAGAAATCACTCAATCAATTGACGAGTGAAAATGAGATGCTGGCCAAGAGAAATAAGGAATTAGAGTCGTCCTTCAAGAACAGCAGCCCACCATTATCAGTGGAGGGTACCACAGCCACAAGCACAGCCACAGCCACAACATCAAGTTCAACGCCTGCCGTACCACCTAGATCTCCTTACCGCATCAATCACAATCATAGCAATCATCCTCTAGACACCAGCCCTGATCTACCAAAAAGACCACCTGTGTTGAAGCTAGCCATGTCAAACCATGCTCAATTCCAGAACCGAGCAGTCGATCCACCCGCAGGCAGCACGGCTAAAAAGCCAAGGTCCAAGGTGCAGCACAAGAGAAATCACTCGCAAACAAGCAATCAGCCTAATAATAGCGCCAGCAGCAACTTGAATATACCAGTAATGTCCAAAAGCAAGTCTGAGCCTTCTACCCCTGCCCATCCTCGCACACCTCGTTATGATTCACTCCATAGCAACCATCCTTTAGACAGCCATGTTGCTACACCAACGACAGCCACTGCTATTTTAAGAAACCTGTCCAACATACATGTCAAAGTCATAGCCAGCATCAACACACACGAAAAGGGCTTTACTATTGGCATTCTTCAAAAGGAAGATGGCCGGGAAATATGGAGAATAGAGAAATCACTATCAGACTTGGTGAGCTTGGATTCAAATGTAAGCTTTTGGCGCGATCATTTAGTGAAAATTACCATATTTAAACAATTTATTTTGCTCTAGCTCAAATCGTTAAATCCAGCTTTAGCGTCCACACTGAAAAAGTTGCCCGACAAGTCTCTGTTTGCAACCCATGCCCCAACCAAAGTAGATGAAAGAAAGGTATACCTGCAGTGCTGTATCAGTCTTGTCCAATGTCTCATCCAGTTGAACAGAACATGGCCCAGGAGTACTTGCAACATGCCATCACCTTGAAATCTATAAATAATGACATTCTGTGTGAGTTTTTGAGCACCGATAGAATCCACAATCTATCCATCACTCTCACCAATGTAAGAATACTAGCTGGCTACTCATGCAGAGAGTATCATGACTAACAGAGGCGTTGATTAGGATGCTGGGACTAAAGAAGGCTATCTGACAAAGAAGGGAAAGAATTTTGGCGGCTGGAAATCAAGATACTTCATGCTGGATCACAGTGGCATCTTGCGATACTACGAAACGGTAAGCTATTTGTAATGTAAATCACGAAAAAGCGGTAAAAATGACAGACTTTATCCTGCAGAAAAATGGAACTTTCCTTGGAAACATCAACCTCATCAACTCTCAAATTGCCTCTCAACCCCAATACGAGTCAAAGCATGAGAGCCATTTCCGCCACGCGTTTCTGATCGTCGAGCCAAAGCCGAATGGCGGGTCACACAGCAAACACATCTTTTGTGCAGATTCTGACGCTGAGCGAGACAGCTGGGTCGATGCCCTTCGTTTTTATACAAACCAGCTGCACATCACTGAAGACATTATCAATTCCTCGTTTGCCACGGACGATTCAATGATGACCATTGATCATTTGGTAGTGGAGCCATCTTCTTCAACAGAGAGCAACAAATCATCCATACTCAAAAAGAGGCCCAGCATTGATTACATCTTGAACTATTTCCAGCAGACCAACTCCAGTCGTCGAAGATCGTCGACATCAAAGGCATCTTCACCCACAACCTCTGCCGACTCTTCGTCTGTGGATACGCTTCCCACGACAGTCAGTCCTCCAGCAACAATAGAAGAACAATCTGAGGAGCACATCAAGAAATCAAGACACAAGAGCAACCGCAAGACTTTCTGGGGCAAGAAAATGTTTGCATCTCACACAGACAACCCCACATCCCCCCATGGCCTCACATTTGGCACAAGCGACTATGAAGAGACATGCGGTCCTCGCCAGATCTTTGGAATCCCTCTTGAAAATGCTGTTAATGTGTCTCGAGTCTGCGATCATTACGACTTGCCCGCTATCATTCATCGCTGCATTGAATACCTAGAGGCGAAAGACGCTCTGACCGAGGAAGGCATTTATAGATTGAGCGGAAGCTCAGCAAAGGTCAAGATCCTCAAGAAACGTTTCAACGATGGTAAGTGTGGTGATTTTCTGCGATGTGTAGAATGCCATGCTAACAATTTTTATTTGTAATACATAGCTGGAGATGTTCGACTCTTGGAAGACGAGGAGTTTCACGATGTGCATGCGATTGCTGGCCTTTTGAAGATGTGGCTTCGTGAATTACCAGAAAATATTCTTACCGAGGCCATGCTGGGAGATTTCTTGAATAGCATCCGTAATGTATACTGCACCTGCAATGATTTGAATATGCCTTGCTGATGATTTGTATGATTGTTAGACCTTGATAAGGAGCAAAGCAAGATATGCGAAGTTGGCAGATTGATCTCCACCCTCCCCCTTGCCAACTATACATTGCTGCGTTCTTTATGTGCTCATTTGATTCGGGTTATCGAAAACTCTGACAAGAACAAGATGACACTCAAAAATATCAGCATCGTGTTTTCGGCTACTCTGGGTATCCCATCCAGCATTTTCAACATGCTTCTCAAAAACTTTGATTATATCTTTTGGACAGACCGATGCGATGACCAGCAAGTAACTGAAGATACCATCAAGATTTACATGACAGAGGAAGATGTCTCCTTTGATGCACAGCAATTGCATCACCCTCATGATATTGTCCATCCTGTAATGAAACGTGTAGTCGAATCCTCTCACCAAGACGGCTTTCTTGACAATGGTAGATCCAGAAGAAACAGTATTCACTACAAGGACAATACACCAAAAGAGTTCATCTCCTTGGAAAAGCAGCTTGATGGTATGTGTTTATTACTCATTTGAAGGCATTTGTATTAATGTGTCATGTGTGTAATAGCTGTTTTGGATGACTCTTCACAGCTGGATGATGATGTCTATTATAGCGATGGCGAGCTAGAGGTTGCTTATTTTGCTTCGAGATACGATGCCAATAGCAAGGCCACAAACCATCTGCCATCAACAGAGTATGCATCAGCAGCAATTTAATACCCTTTTTACTACCATGAACTACTTCTTGCTTGATTGATTCAACAAACATGGTCTCGCCCTTTGTACATATGCAACAGCTCTAATTCTCTCGTTTACTTGATCTTAATACTGTCCTTCCGCTCCTTCTTCAGCACTATTACTTGTCGAATTTACTAATCAACTACTCTTTTTGCAATCCTTACTACTAATCAAATTATATACACAACTTTATCACCCCGATCCTTTCTATTTTAATCGCTTTCCTATACACTACTATCATTTAATCTACCATCATACAATACTTTTTTACACCGACCTTGCAACCTTTTGTATAGCACAACATCTCATTAAATTATTAGGACTAAAATGAACTATCTCCTCTTGAAATAGAAGGGCAGCTTTAAGACGAGGCATCCAACTCGCTTTTGAAATGTAATGAAACTCTGTGATTCATGGCTGCTTGATTGATTCAATTAGAAAGGAGCTAATTTGTTGTTGTGCTTGCGAGATCACATAAGTTGGCATGATTTATAGTTAGCTTGCCATGCACTTTGTATTTTATAAACTACATAAGCTGAAACGAGCGTGGTTTTGAGTAATAATGGTTATACAACATCATGTTTGAAATAGATGTATATAGCTTTTCAGTGTACTACAGCAACAACTTTTAATTTCGATTTTGGACTTATTATCTTTAGACTCTTTTTTTTTTTTTTAGGATAAATAGTAAATGTATTTGATCATATCCAATACTTATGGTGATATCTGTGTAAATACCGTAAGCCATTTGTACCATGCATTTTGAATGTTTAATCTTGCTTTTATCATTTTGATTACAATACGAATGCTTTATTTCTCTGAGCTGTCTCCAAATTTGAGCCAATCACAACGCTTTATTTGCCCTACAGACACCCCAGACCAGAAAAAAAAATTGCGAGGGTTTCCCTCTGTTTTGACGTTAGGCGGACTTTTAAACATTGCCAAATACAGTAATTTAGCAATTTTATCATCAAAATCCCCTAAAATGCCAGAATATGCCTTACTACACACTCCAGCTTATAGTGCAAACGCTTGAGACTCTCAATTAGCACCAAGTAAGTGATACCAATCAAGTGAAGGCAGCCTATCTACCTCCAGCCTCTAAATCGAATCTAGTTGTGCTTCAACGATAGGCTTATCCACACAACGAAAAAAGAGGGTTATGGCTCAAAGAACCACAAAAAGGAAGGGAAAGTAAGAAGAGGGCATCACTAGAATGTGATGAAGAACAGAAACATTGCAATACAGTTACATACAAAAAGGTAACATGCAATGTGTATCATCAAAATGACGAGTACAAGAAAGAAAAAAGTAGTAGAAAAAAGTATCGTGGTTGCCTCATACGAAGCAAGAAGAACACCATCAATACCACCCGTATTACAGAAGAAGTAATACTTGAAGAACAAAAGAATGCAAGGCTACTCCAAAACAATAGAGCAGCACTGCCACCAGCGATACAATGCATCAAAAGATACACCATAGCACTGCCAGTGATACAATGCATCAAAGATAATACACCATAGCACTATGATACAGCAACAGAAAAATAGTTGCGTGCAGAAAAGGGGGAAAGAATAAATCGCAATAGAGCAAACTAAAGAAGAATGCACAGTATTACGAGAAAAAAGAAAGCAGTAAAAGGTTGAATGAATGTAATCCATGGCAACCAAATACATGACAACCAAAAAAGGGGAATATACAAACCAAATACAAACCAACAAACACAATCGATAATATATCGTAACAAACTGGCCTGAAATAAACTGCACAATTAGTATTCCTGTATATTGTACTACCAAAAATGGCTCTTATCGGCTGATACCTACTGTAATAGACTTCAAAGGTGTCGTGTCGAGTACTGGTGGTTGCAAAGGCACGCTTCTTTCGGCAAAAGTGGTGTTGTATTTAATCAATAGTAATAAAAAGTATATGGTTTAATAGAAAAAGTGCAGTGCAAAAACAGTGCGAGAAAAAATAAATAAAATAAAAACGCGTCGTTGCTAAGGGTGACTGCAGTCAATAGGCTGCCGCAGCACAGAGCACACAGAATTTGAATGACGTGTACAATAAACATTTTGCACTGTGGTGACTGTACCCAAATCATTTTTTTTGCAGTGAATTTTTTGAATCAATATCGACATAATTTGACATTTGTAAACATTTTTGTTAAAATTAGCTATATAAAGTGTGCTCAGCGTATACTACTTTCTAGTAGACTTAAGGGGAAAATTTAAAGGCGCATTCAACGGTAGCAATTTTAAAATACTATCAGATTGAAAAGATAAAGAATTTTGCGAAAATATAAAAAGCAGTTTTTCCCGGAAAAGTCGAGATTTAGCATATACAACGTTCAAAATAGCAATTGCACAAGTTACCCTACATCTGTGCGGTCATTTTGATTCTATATATACCATAGTAAAAAGTGTCGTTTTCGCCTCCAAAAGTGCGATCGTTTCATTTTCAACAAAAACCATGAAGGGTACCTCATGAAAAAACGTGAATTTTCGACGATTTGGATCGATCCAAAAAAAAAAAAATGAAGATTTAGGATGTAGATAGTAATCGATAGCCATCATTTGGCACTATTTCCAGCATCTAGAACGGCTTAGAAGACAAGATATTGAGGGTTGAATTCGGACAATTTGGCTGGGAAAAGCACCTTGTATGCCTTGTAGATCCATGTTAACTGATGCTCAAGTTGCGCAATACCTCAAACAATGGCTTTGTTGTTGCCCTACATACTACAAAGTACTACAACAAGTTGATTGATGCAGTTCTGTAGTAAAAAAATCTTTGATATTTGCTAATGGTTATGGCTTGAAATACTGGAAATCTTGGTGTCTGTACGTCGAAGAGTATTGTTGCGTAACCGTATCTTTTTTGCTAATATCTTCTTTCAACAACTCGACAATTAATTAATAAAATCAGTGTCAACTGAAAGCAGCTTGCCAGTCGCCAGCAATAGTAGCGTGAGTCGCTGACAGACTTAATTTTACATGACAGGCCTAGCATTTTTGACTCTGTTGTTTGTTAAACATCGAGATACTTGACGAGGTTCATAGATTCACGTATAACTGGACACCTCTTGAATAAGCTTTAGTTAATATTGTAAGTATAATGGGTGGTTTACCAGCCATACTATCGTTGTTCATGAATAAGAGCTGAGCATGTAAACCGCTCAGCATGTAGCATTGAAAACAATGAATATATTGGTCGCTTGGGTTACTAGCCAGAAGCTTGGTGTAGTTCGATCGGTTTTTACATGTGCAGAGACAAGTGATCAATCAAATTGCATAGCGAAGAATATACAGGTTTTCTTATGCGAGCGTTTTTCGAGAACAGTTTACTATGCGTATGTATGCCTCTGTACACGGCAAAATGTACTCCCTGCTATTATTTCATCCTTTGGTTGTCGGATGTCATTGCTTATTCGAAGCGAATGATGCACTGCTCATATGAATCATTGCGTTTTGAAACCGTTAAACATCTTGGCAACAACAAACAAGTAAGGTAATTAGGTTTTTATATATAAGGCAAATTTGATACAAATATTATTAGCGTGTTGCACAAAGGCATTGATTTGATCAGCTATAATCGGAGGCTTTCCAGCTCCTAAAAATAACAAACAACATGACTTTTTTGATCTGAAGAAATAAAGAAAAGGAATATCGTAAAGAAAGAGAAAAAAAAACAGGGAGAAGAATTAACGATGCAAAGGAGACAGGCATGATTTAATTATTGTTTTATACAAGCACAAAAAGAAGCGACTAAGCTGACAGCATGGCATTTTGGTTTGAAGAATTGGCCCAGCCATCGTAAAATCCACTATCCACCTCCCTCGATGATTTTTTCTCCTCTTCCAAGGAAGACTCGTCCTCTTCCGTTACTATTAAGTCTTCGTCTTCGAATGGATTCTCGTAAGCTGGTTTGGCCAGTTCTCTATTGTGGTCTACCGTTCTCTTCAATCTATGACGCAATGATCTGTCTTCCTCCAGTTCAATGTGTAAGTCGAATGCACCATGTAATCCCGCGCGCACACCATGGAAGACGTACATGGCATCCTTTTCTGCATGTCCGAGCTTGGATTCGCTTTCCAGGCATTGTTCAATGACGAGTCTAGCTTGTTCAACCAGTCGGTCTATCTTTCGCGTATCATCTGACGTTGTTGCAGTTGCAGGCAAAATAGCACCTGCTACACTGCCGCCATTTCTTTTTTCTTCGGCAAATGCATCTTCTAATAAAGTCTTGCGTCGGCGAGGTCGTTTATGTTCCAGTGCATAGCGCACAGCAAAATGAGCTTCCATCCCTCCACGGCGTTGCAATTCTCGGCCATCACTCTTCTGCGATAAATCAGCTTCAATCTTGTTCAGAAAGTCGGCTCTCGATTGCGAATCAGCAGGCAAGACGAATAAAATATAGTTGAGTGTGTATAATCTGTGGGTCACTGTGCGCCAGAAGCTGTCAACTGATGCAATGGGTTTGGTAGTGGTGGCAGGTGATGCAGCGCTTTGTGATGGAGTGGATGACGTTATGGGTGTAGAGTACGATGGAGTTAATGTCACTGGTGGCAATTCACGTAATGGTCCGTAATTTGAGCTAGGGCGAATTGGGTTAATGACTCCATCTAAGGTTTGCTTTAAGCGGGCGGCCATAAACAGCGCACGATGTTGACATCGCTTGTCGTTGAAGAAGAAGCTGTCGAACACATCGTCAAACTGGGTGCGATTCGCTTCTTTTGAGATGACTCTGAGTGTTTCAGCAAAGCTGGATTGAGGCATGGCATGAACAGATGTGGTCACAACAGTAGGTTCAGGGGTATTGTAAAAGTTCGGCTCTCTTGATTGTGGTTGCAATGGCGGCGATGGTATGGATGCTGTGGACGATGCGTTCGAGGACGACGCTGAACTCGACTTTTTGAAGGGAAGTTTCACAGATCGCATGCGGGTGATTTTCGAGGTCAAAGACGAGGGCATTTTGGGTGAATGTGTGGTATAGCGAAGGAAGAAGAAGAAGAAGAGAAGAAGCGACAGAATATGGAAAAAAGAGGAGTTATTTTTATTTCCCATTTTTTGTGATGGAAACCTGCCAAATAAAGACAGCCAGCAAAAGATCAGACACGTTCTCTTGTGCACACTCTATTTTTACACTTTCCAACAACGAAAGTAGATCATCTCTGCTTGTTTTTAATAAAACAAAGGAATTTTTATTACAATTAGTGGAAATGAAAGCAAGTATTTACATTTAATAGCGAGTAGAGGGAAATTACAGGGAAAAAACAAAAACGTCTAAATACACGGAAAAGCTACGAAGTTCTCTTTTTGTTCATTTCGACTTCGGCTCTGGTTGTGCGCTGCTGCAGCCAGGTTGCAAAGTTACCACATTTCAGGAATTGCGAGTATAGTTCTTTGGTGGGATCTGTCGTGGATGTTCGAGTTTTGAAGGTGGATTTGAAGGGCAATTGTGGGCCATGTTCTTTTAGAGACTTCATGAATTGGTCGGTCTGGAAGGGTCTTAATCTGGGTGCTTCACCAGCAGCGGATCTTTAACAAAGCGTAAAGATCATGATGATGAGTGTATGATCAACGTGCACATCTCAAGAGACTTACATGTTGACTGGTATCAGTGTGCTGAAGTATCGATTCAAGGGCACAAGAAATTTTTCTGTTAGATCTACAAAGTGTCTTCGCAGAATATTGTTCAGAACCCAGTCAGGAGGGTATCCTCTGACGGATGCTTCTGTGAGCATCTTGACTAGTTCTCGGTCTCTTGATATCACTGACTTTCGTTTGGATGTCACTCCCTGTTTTTTAATGAATCATGGATTTAGTATACACGAAATGACGTATTTCTCCATGTAAATTACCTGTACAAAATTGAACAAAACATTTGATTTATTACCAAGTCCAGGTTTGGATTTTCCAGAATGCATATGCTGCATATGGCTGGGTATCAGCGTTCCGTCAGGTTTTCTATCGCAACAGGTCAGTACGATGCCTGTTGACGTCTCCAGGGCAACCCTCACCTCAGCTGCTGCCTTCCCACTCTGACGATATTGGGCCAATGTTGGACGGCGGTATTGAAAAATGGATTAGTTACACCTAGAACCAAACTGGATAATGGCTGATGGCAAGAGGTAAACATTTGGTTGCTATCCAAATCAACATTGTATTACCTTGTTTTTCGTAACAAAACTCTTGAAGTCAGAGTCCTGGATGGTGAAATAAGGCCTGTAATCACCGCAGTAGGGTATCTGCGCGCCTCTGTTAGTCGCAAGAAGCCTCTCCAGAGCCAACACACACTTACAGGATTGATGATATCCACCAGGGAAACGACTGCCTCACTACACACGCCGGGATCAGGAGCAATGACTACAATTGGTTCTGCCAACAACATCAATTCCCACAACAGCCACAAATCCTTCAAAATGTCTCTGAAATGGTGATATAAACCTCCCACTGGTAGTGATGCCATGATCTAATACGGTTCATTTCTATCAGTGATCCAGATCCACCCTCCCCCATTGAACCATGCCAACCCACCTGCACATCTGGCTTTAGCTTGTTCATATCAAAAGGTGTTGTTTCCAATAATTGAGGTTTAAACGGTGTTGGCAGTTCCACTTGTAATAATCGACCGAGAAATGGTAAATCAATGACCTTTCCATCACGGGGTGCTTTCCTAATGCAACATGTCCATATTAGATCAGACAAACAAGTCCTCGCGCCTGATCTCTTCACTGTACCATTGCGCAATGTTCATACATGCTGCTTCCAGCATGGGCTGTCCTGTGTCGAAATAAGCAGGACCTAGAATCGATACGACTCGAGAGAACAATCCAACGAATGGATGCTGTGATAGCAACACCAATGATTTCTAATAATGAGAAAAAGTCCGGTTAGATCCACAGCACTTTTTTTTTTTTTTTTTTTCCATTATTGCCATCACAATGAACTTGCCTGGAAATACCCCCGTCTGATAGTAGGGTCCTTTTTCTGTCTAAAGAACACATAGCCGTACAAGAATCCAGCTTCTGCCGTTGGACCTGATGGAGAAAAAGTCAGCCATTGAACACATACACAGCCCCCCTTTGAGGCATGGCTTACCTGAGGCGGCAAATTTAGATGTGCTGGCTCTCACACGTATATTGAATATTTGATCTCCCACTTCAAACACGTTTGAATCTGGAAATGCAGTGAAGCATCTAGGAGGCGTGTTAGCCCAGGCAATTCAGTCGCAAACAGAGCAGCTTACATGTTCTTTTGTTCTGTAATAGTCAAATCCATTGGAGGATAGGCATAATCCAGCGCTATATTGCATGCAGGGAGGGGGGGTTAGTCTCTCGCAGAAACAAGGAGAAGGGTTCATTATTTCAGGAAGATATTCACCTTGACCGATCTCTAGATCGAAATTCACTATACAAAATCCCACAATCCACTTTCTAAAGTTGGCCAGATCCAAGGGATCCAGCGTGAGGAACTTGTCTTCTGATCCATTGTCGGTGATATCCTGACCAGCAGTAGTTGAGGAGGGCGGTGGTGGCGAGGGGGAGAATGGAGGGGTTGGCGTGCGGTGGAGGATATGAAGATCGTCCTTCACAATGAGGTTGGGGTGCGATGCAGATGCTCCCAGAGAATGTGTCGACGACTGCAGCACGGATGTGGAGCATTGCTTTCGCAGTGGATAGTCAAACACTGAATCGCTCATGTCGGCTTCCAGAAAGCCGTTCTTGGGCGAATTGTTGTTGCTGCCGCTGTTGTTGAGCAGAGATCCTTGACTATGGCTCTTGGTGGCATCCGATATGCCTAGGTGCTTGAAGGCGGAATTCGTTGCTTTTGGTATTGATATCTCGCCTTCCATGGTACAAAAGTGACTGACTGAGTGTTGGGATAGATCGCCACTACCAGTCGTTATTGTTGCAAAGGAAAGGAAAGAAAAGAAAGAAAGAGAAAAAGAGAAAAGCGCAAGAAAGAGACCCGTATATAGAGATATTTTGGCTTTTCCTTTTCAGTTGGTTTCGAAAGCAAGCATCTCTTATTATAACTGCCGCGCTCAGATTTCCAATTCTCGGTACGGGGCTTTAATGCGCTCTGCTGCAGCAATCTTCGTAATATGATCTTGTCCTACGCAGCAGGGCGCGCAGGCAGAAATAAGCCCTCAGTAGTAATGAGTAGTATAGTGATCGAATCAAATAGGCCTTGACAAACATTAATGCAAAAGGTGTGACAAACGGTGTATACAAGCAAAACATACACATTTCTACTGGCTTAATCCACCCATCGTGCATTCAATTAAGCCATGTTCATCATGATGCTATAATGTTTGGTGTCAGACACATATACAGAGCAAATACGTCAAGAAGAGAGGTACTTTTATGCAATACTCATCGTAGATGCCCTTCAAACGTATCCACATCTGCCTGAAATTTGCACATGTGTGCGTGCCTCTGAGCGTGAAAATGATCTAATGCTTACTATAGATTCCAACCACTCCTTCAGAATCATGCTCTTTTGTTCATGTCAATCGTTGTACAAGTATAAAAGGGTATTTTCAGCTGATAAATGGACAAAACAATAAGATTTTTGGACTATAAAAATACCCTTGATTCTCACAATTAGCCTCTCTTTTTCTTTTCTCTACTTATTTCTCCCTTCCTTTTTTCACCATGTCATTATCTGAAAACGATCAAGACAATGTCTTTGTAAGACATTTCCAGCAACAGGCTAAATACAACCGTTCTCAGCAGCAACACCACAAGCAGCAGCACGCATCTGCCGCTCCTCCTCCTCCTCCATCTCAATCTTTTCGATCAGCCGACATGAGCGAGAAAAAGGAGTTTTCGCCCACCGTATCATGGCCCATCTTGCTCGCCATCATTCCTACGCTGGGAGCGTTTTTCGCTGGCAGTGCCGAGATCTGGAGTGATTTCATTATGCTTTTACTGATACTCTACTATGTCTACAAATGGATGACGGGTAAGCACATACACAAGTGTCATGCAAAACCCTCTGCTAATCTATCCACAGTGCCTTGGGCTTATTATGAAAGCGCACGTACCCGACGCATCATTCATCAGAAATCATCCACTGAAAAGTCGAAAGCGAGTCTTTTGAACACCCAGAAGGAGGATGAAGCCTATTTCAAACACATGCAACAAGAGCATGCCAAACGCAAATTAATCACAGCAGAGCTTCGGCGCCATGAACTCGCTGGATTGCTCTGGGTCGTGCTCTCGCCAGCCATCGCCGGTTACACATTGCAATACAGCCGTTACTTACTTAGTAACGTGGACAAATACATTAGCGCATTCAATGTTACGGTGTTTATATTAGCTGCTTCCATCAAGCCCATCTCGCATGTGATGGTGCTCTTGCAAGAGCGCACCATGTTCTTGCAGAGCGAGGCATTGATTTCTGAGAGCCAAGTCCAAGCCCTGCAAACAAAGATGGATCTACTTGAAAAGGAGCTCTATGGTCTCCGCAAAGCCTACGCTACAAAGAAGGATCTCGGCCAAGTTGTATCAGAAGATATCAACCCCTCATTGCAGCAACTTGCCAAAGCACTCAAGCGATTTGAAAAGCGAGATCTGGCACTTCGCACCTGGTCTGAAGAGCAATTCACGTCCATTGATCACAAAGTGCGCGAGTTTGATCAGTACATTTGCTATCGTATCGAGCAAGACCAGCGTCAACAAGCGCACGGCATGGTAGTCAGCCTAATTCTGCTGCCACTCAACATCTCTCTCTGGGTCGCTAAGCGCATGACATTGTTGCTCCCCATCCACCATGGCAGCAAGAACCTTTTGGCAGCATCCTCTTCAAGCGAATCTCCTGTTGCTTCACCGCCCACCTCGGCAACCAAGAAGCCATTGTTGCAGCACCAGCAGCGCTCCAACATTTCATCTCGGCATCAAATGACAACAATGATACCCGATCCGACAGAGTCGAGTTACTCCACAGAAGGAAGCATTGCTGCGTTTGGACATTAGCCACGCTATTTTCATACAACTGAATCATCCCAATTACTATTCAATTTAGACTATCCCTTATTTCACCTATTTTTCATATGAAAGTGATCATCACACAAAATCAACAATAGCATATGCTACTATCTTTCATCTTTATCAAATTATCGTTCATTTCATCCAATTACCCCCCATTATCTCATCCCAATATTAACTATCATGCCTCAATCCCCTCGCCCTATACTATCAGAATAAATTCCATCATTATCTATTGAACACTATTATGTAAAGAAGGACAGACCAATTGATCTGGATACTGGTCAACAACGTGGAGCCGGATTTCGGGCACAACATTGACAGAACAGGTTTAATACGGATCACCTAAACATTTCCTTAGGGACCAGCACCAAGTCCAGGGCAAATTTTCACGTGTGGACCGCCTGAAGAATGAGCTATCTGCTTACTAGAGTCTACTATCTAATCAGATAAAAGCACTGATTTATGATATAGACGCCTTTCTCTCTCTCTCCATCTTTCTTGAGCAAAGAAACGCAGATAGGTATAGTATAGCACCTCAATTCAATGATTTTTTGAGTATTCAATATGACAAGTGGTTTTAACGTCTGGATAGCTTACATTAGGTGGACTTGGTGGTCCCTAAGGAAATGTTTAGGTGGTCCGTATTGAACCTGTTTGGCAAAGTACATGATCAGCGCAAGTGCTGATTGCAGAAATAAAATAAATACTGGCTTCCCTGACATCCTTAATTACAGAAATCGAAGTTGCTATCCATTCAATACAGGCGGCTGGAATGTCGCTTACAATTGCAAGGATCACAGAACAAATTGCAGACCAGATAGTTGTGTCTTATGATAACATTATCCACGGGCACAGTTGTCGAACAGCAAATTAATGAAAATATTTGCGCTCGAGTGCAATTATGAGCAGTAAGAAGTATAAAGTTATTTTCGAAATAACAAGTTTTTGCTTCTAGCCCTGTGCATTCAATGGTATTTGATGTCAGTGACAAAAGCTGGTTGAAGTACTTTACACCTAAAGAGACTCAAGAACTTAAAAATCATCAAGACAAAGTAATTGTAGATTTACATACCTTCTACAATTGAAGACTAGTATGTAAAGAAACTTCGTGAGTGTCAAGACGTTACTGCTGCGTTGAAATCAATGTTGAAGCAAGAGTCAAGCGATCCTGGTTACAAATGAACAAGATCCTCTCTCCTCCAATTTAACCATCTCTTTGAATGCAATTACTTACCTTTATCAGCGCAAACAGAAGGCGGCATACTTTGCCGAATTTAGTTTTTATTGATACTGCTGCCTTTTACCACTGTAAAATATCAATTTCAGTCGCTTATAACTTGCCAACAAAGCATTATCTCGGCCTCAAAACAAGTGCGATCGTGTTCTACGACCTGACATTAGGTAGTGGACCACTTTCCAGCGATATTTTGGGTAATGATTTGATCATCAATTTTTGAGCATTTTGGCCTTGTACTAGTGCAGGAAAATTTGATGATTTCAAAGAATGGAAGTTTTAACCTCGAAAATGAGGTTTTCTACTAAGGTGTTCCTAAGCTCAAATCAACCGTATCAATGTAGAGCATCGTGTGTAACTGTCTTTTGGTCGGTTTACTATGCGTTTTGTAAACATTTTCCCAGAAAACGTGTTTTGCGTTTTTTGAAAATTAAACCAGGCAGACCAAAGCTATCGCTTTGATATTGGTACCATCAGAATCCTTGTTCAATTCTACATGTATAAGTGTTAAGAAATCCCTGTTGCTTATATAGTAATATTTTGTGTAATTGCCCATAAAAGGTTTTGAGATGTCCAGAATCAACGTTCAGAAGATCACAGGAGGCTCTGAAATTCAACCCCAGCTGAGGCTGTGCGTTGGCCTGGCTTCAGCTAATAAAAGGCACTGTACAGGTCTAATTGATTTTGCTAGCACGCTCAATCACTAATGGTGTTGTCCTATGGGGTTTGGTCCATCATATATAACTTACCCAAAAGTTTCTTGTAAATCCAATTTTCATACTAGAATTATTAATGCCAAAAGGCACTGCTTTATTCAATCTTGCTGAGCACATGCAATAATGGGTAATTCGGTTATTAGTATGTCTGTATAAATAAATTTTATTTTATGAAATCAATGCTATTACAACACAATAAGAAATGCTCATCTACTGGAGATAAAGCAATACCTTACTGGTAAAAAAAGGGAGGGGGAGGGAAACACGAGTGCTATTCTATGTGATATTTAATTTAATACTTCATTTCTGATTCCCAGAAACCAACAGTAGGGAAGGTAGAGGCGAAATCAGAGACTTCCTTCTTCAATTCTTGGATAGAAGCGATGGCGCTACCATCTCCAATGTGGTTCTTGAAGTCAGCCAACTTCTTTCCAGCAGCCTTGCCCTTCTCCTCTTGTGTAATCTTGACAGCACGGTCAATGAAATCAGCAATCTTGACGAAATCAGATTCCTTGAAGCCACGACTGGTCATGGCAGGAGTACCGATACGAAGGCCACCAGGGATCAAAGCACTCTTATCACCGGGAACAGTGTTCTTGTTGGAGGAAATGTTGACCAACTCCAAGACACGCTCCACACGAGCACCATCAACACCCTTGGACTTCAAGTCGACCAAGAGCAAATGGTTGTCAGTACCGCCAGAGACAAGGTCGTACTTGAGAGAGTTCAAACGGTCAGCAAAAGCAGCATTGTTCTTCAAGACTTGTGTTTGGTATTCTTTGAAAAGAGGTGATTTGACTTGCTTGAGAGCAACAGACAAAGCACCAATGGTATGGTTGTGAGGTCCACCTTGATGACCAGGGAAGACAGATTGGTTGATGGCATTCTCCAAGTCGTAATGGGTTTCTATATAGAAACCGGATGAGTTTTTTTTTGCTTGTCTACGAGACGTGATTCTGTTGCCTTACCTCTGCCCTTCTTATCGACGCTACGGAGACCCTTTCTGAAGAAGATCATGGCACCACGAGGACCACGGAGAGACTTGTGAGTAGTAGTAGTGACAATATCAGCATGTTCGAAAGGACCAGGCAAGACACCAGCAGCAATCAAACCAGAAATGTGTGCAACATCAGCCATCAAATAGGCACCACATTTATCGGCAATCTAAAAAGAAGGACCAACCGTTATTACCCCACACTATTCAAACCCGAAAAGGATGATCCAGATCTCTTACCTCTCTCATTCTAGCGTAGTCAATGTTACGAGCATAGGCAGAAGCACCAGCAACAATGACCTTGGGTCTGTAGAGGATAGCGTTCTTTTCCAAAGCATCGTAATCGATGCGGCCGGTGCTTTCATCCAAACGGTAAGGCAATGTCTCGAAATAAGCAGAGACTTGAGAGATCTTCTTGTTAGGAATTTGGTAACCGTGAGACAAACTAGACGCAGAAGTATGTGTAAATAAAGAGGCCCAGTTTGTTGATATTTGAAAAAAAAACTTACTGTCCACCGTGGGGAAGATCAAGACCCATAATACGGTCATGAGGCTTCATGATGGCACCGTAGACATACAAGTTGGCAGGGGCACCAGACAAAGGTTGGACATTAACACCCCACTTTTCGCTGTCGAGATCAAAGGCCTCCAAAGCTCTCTTGCGACAGAGGTTCTCGGATTGATCAATGAACTCGTTACCACCGTAGTATCTGGCACCGGGATAACCCTCAGAGTACTTGTTTTGCATCACACTGCCAAGAGCATCCATAACAGCTCTGGAGGTGAAGTTCTACAAGAAAAAAGCCCAATGCAGCATGAGCACCGCTGTCTGCAGATACATTGAGCAGCCCAACTTACCTCGGAGGGGATGAGATCAACACTCTCTTGTTGTCTCTTCTTTTCCTTTTCAATGATATCAAACATTTCAGGATCCATCTTTTCGAGTCTGTCGTTGAGGAACTAGCGTCATGTATCAGTACACCTGTAGATTGGCGGGCAGTACAGCAAAAAAAACATACCTCTTGTTGACCAGCAGGGAAGACATAGCCACGCTACGGATAGATACATGTGTTAGCATAATGCGTTGACATTGCCCAGCAGTGATTGCGTACACACCTTGGCTTGATTGATGGCGGGTCTAGCGACCATGCGCAGGGTAGAGGGCTTGGCAGCGTTGGCAATGAGAGATCTAAGCATTTTGAAAGTGTAAAGAGGAAAAGATGTATTAATCTTCAAGATGGCACGGAAGGCAAGTTTTATATCTAAAGGGGATTTGAGCGGAGAGGCGCCATAGAGATGAAAGTATTAAGGGATGAGGGTGAGTAAAAAAGTCTAAAAGAGGCAATCTCGCTTCCACCGAGTCAATCCACCGCGTCAAAAAAAATTACCAAAAAAAAGAGATGCTGTTTGTGTTATCTATAAACAGCAACGAGGTTCTCCACATCTCGACGGCATGGCATGATTGGCAATTGGACTTTGTCCGTGTGAGCTAGCACGGTGCTACCCTGCGCTCGTAAAAGGCTCGCTTCAAAAGCACCAACGCTATGTGAGCAATTCATGCTAAAGAAGCATCGACATGCTATCATTGGGTGTGTGAAAAATATGGGACAAAAGCTATATTTCTGGACAGCAATAGAGATCAATGGGTGCCTTCCATTCAGCGGCTATTCAACCCAAGAAAAAAAAAAAGAGATTTATATATTGCTCATTCGAGATGTCTGTAACACCTTGTAGAAATGCCTACGAATTGAGAGCATATGTCTACCATGTACATTGCATGCAGCCATGTGTGGACTGAATAAGGTACATGCCCACAGACGCAGGGCAGCACTTGACGTTTTGGATACGGCTTAAAGCCTAGAGTATCCCGGCAGCCAAAATCAGCTCATATTCATCATCTAAAGCACAAACACATTTGAACATCTATGTATATATATACATTTTTAATAATATAGATTATTTAAGAGTGATTTCTGGTGCATTGTAAAGATGGGTTAAAGACTGCTTTCTATTCAATTTCATGCTGTTTATGCTTCTTGAGCCAAATAACCTCTGTTCTTGGGATCAGAGTAGTATTCTAACAGAGAGAAAGAGATAAATCATGTCAGTACCTATGCTAATCCAGCAAATCTCTACAACGGCACTTACTAATCTCTTCCTTTCGTAATGGTGCTGCTAACTTGGGTAATTGTGCAAATTTCTCGGGATGAACAACAGATCTCAAGCCAAGAGCATTGTAGTAGCGAGTGACAATCTTGCCGCCAGCCTTTTCAATGGCTTCAATGGCCTTTTGTGATGCTCTGGACACTTCAATTGTGATGGGAGTGCTGAAGCTCTCGGCGCCGACACTCAACAACTTGACGCCGTCCTCAATCTTGTGTATACAACGGCTGTCTAATAAGTGCTTCATGGTGATGGGTTGAGAAGCATCGATACGGCCTGTTTGGATCCAATGTTGCAAGCGATCCAAATTTAACTCTTGATAATCTTTGCCGTGGCTATGTTCAAAGAGGTTTTAGCTATGTGTCGCTGATTCCTGTAGGCACACATTCATCTATTTACATGTTGTAGAAACCACGCTTTGGCAAGCGTCTGACCAAGGGAGTCTGACCACCTTCAAACCAAGGGACAGGCTGGCCGTTGCCAGAGCGAGCCTTTTGACCCTTATGACCACGACCAGCAGTTTTGCCCTTACCGTAACCAGGACCACGACCAACACGGGTGCGCTAGGATGGTACAAATAAGTGCTCTGTCGAATACATGTCTCGTCTCAAATGGATATACCTCTGATACAGCACCGGCATTATCAGACAAATGACCCAGGTTGACAGGGGTCTTGGGAGGCTGAATGTGTGTTGACATTGCACGAGCAGGAGCTAATGTTGCAATGCGAGTCGAGAATACTGAACGAAGCATTTTGGATGTATGTTGGTTGTATTAGAACAAGGGCAAGAAATACGAGAAAAAATCCTATGTTGCTCCTTTCAAAATTCAAGGGTGGTGAGAGGGACATTTTCCTGGAAAGGGCAAGTCAATGTCAAAGCAGTCAGTCAGTCAGCATCAATTCACAAGCCGCTTTTCAAATGTATGTGATGTACAGATCAATAGTTTATTTTCACAGACACAAGCTACATCTAGTTGTTGTTGTTGTTCAAAAGAGGTTGGTTTTCACCATCAGCACTGCCAAAGTGGTGTTCGGGCGATGTAGACAAGGAAGTCTTGGGAACAGAGCCGTAAACAGCCTTCATGTGGGGCTCAATGACCTTTTTACTACTGCCCAAAGAGCCAGTGGAGTTTTCACGGCTAGGAGTACCCTTGACAGCTTGGGATTGACGCTTGTGAGCAGTCAGCAAGCGAGTCAGTCTACTGTTTCTTCTGTTCTGAACTTGACGGCGGACAACTCTAATCTTGTTGTGCACTACAATGGAGCAGCAGGCAACATGTTGAGTCAATCGCATCTCAAAATGAATGTAAATCAGGCTTACCGTCAACATAGACGTCAGTTTCATCAATGATCTCTTCGCCAATCAGCTCTTCAATCACATCCTCAAGCGTAATCACACCCAAAGCACCGCTATGAGCTCCAGGGTTTTCCGAGATCAAAGCCATATGACTCTTGCCTTCTTGGAAAAAGTTCAAAATGTCCAAGCAGCTGGTGTCAGGTCCAGTTTCAGGCAAAGTGCTGATGTGGAGGTCCTTGACAGGAAGAGCATCTTCGGGGTCGTACGTAATCAAGCGCTTGGTGAGGAGCATACCGACAAAGTTGACATTATCTCCAGGCACATGCACAGGGATACGAGAGTAGCCGGCCAGCAAAATTCTATCCACAAGCTCCTCGTCCAAAATAGCTTCGGTAGAGAGGGTGAATACATCGGCAATGGGCGTCATGATTTGAGATACTGGCTTTGATCTCAAATCGAGCACAGCGCCAATGATGGTAACTTCATCCTCAGTCAATGCATCGACATCAGTAGGGTTGACGGATTTGTGGAGAGACACGAGCGTCTTCAAGCCTAAATTAGCGCGCTAGATCAGTCTCTTGTATTCGTTTCACATTGGATTGTACACCAAAAAAAACATTACCAGCCTTCTTGTAGATGGTGCCATGGGATTCGCCCAAAAAGAAGTCCAGCATGAGGGCAGTAGGGTAGGCGATGGGGTACATGATGTACATCAATGCGAGCACCATGCTACACACGTCATGTCAATCATAGATTCAGTGCGATGGCAAGCAAATGTCCAACTTACCCAGAGGCCTTTGCACCAATGGCTAAACCGTAACGAACACAAATTGCTACACAGAAAGAAAAATGTTACTAATGATTACCTCAACATTGAGAAGATTCGAGCAGCATTACGTACATTGTGGAATCACTCTACAGTGTGTATATTAGTGCACTGCGCATCACACATTCATCCATCACAACTTACTCGCCAAAAATAACAATCAAAGCAGTAGACATGACAACAGCCTTCCAGCCACCGCCGAGAACACTGTCCAAGATGATGGGCAAGGTCTCGTTGACAATGACATTGGACAGGAGCAAGGTAACCAAGACCCAGTGCTTGCCACGACTGAGCAGCTTGAGCACTTGCTTGGCATACTTCTTCTCGGATTCTGTGCCAGATTGAATAAGGACATGAAGGTTGGTTTCATCCATACCCATCAAGCCAAGCGTAAGACCTAATCGCATGCATCACTCAGTCCCTGTTTCCATGGCATTGCTATCGACATCTTACCAGCAAAAGCACCACCCGTCAAAACCAGGATCATAATCACTACTAATTTCTCGTAAAACTCGGCAGAGCCATAATCAACTTCAGGCTCTTCGACCGCAACTTCTTGATTGGTATATTGGCTCAAAGGATGGCCATAGATGGTTGAGGTCAAGGAGACGGTAGCCAGGATGATGGTTCGTATAGAACTGAGATGAGATATGCTCTTTATATTGGGCATCAAATAATGTGTGTATTTTACAGGAAAAAAAGAAAGTAGTAAAAAATGCGTCTCTCAACGTTTTTTTGTCTTGCTCTCTTAATATAGCTAGTCCATGGGTGGCGTTTCCAGAGTGTGTAATGAATAGAAACCCATGATTTCGGCTCCCGTTCGAGCATCCATTTTGTCATTCGTTGGTAGTGGTGCTGGATGGAATGTTAAAGACAAGTACGGTATAAGCTTTTGCTGAAAGGCAGGCCAGCAAAGATTGCCTATCATCCGACGGGCTATCGTCCATTGGTGACACACTCTAGACAACTGTGTGATACATAAACAATGATTCTACTTTTTTTTATTTCTGTAATAAACAGGCGAGGCCATTACAAAACACATCTAGTTCCTCGACGTGCTTGTCCTTGATCATCTGTATCAGGCTGGCTGTCTGGCACGACTCGGACATGTACTGCAGGATTGTCTTGAGCACCTCCCTCAGAATGGTAGCAAACGGCCAGGTGTCCGAGACGATGCCACCGTCCCTCTCCATGGGGTCACAGCACTGACGGTACAGGCCAACCATGCCCTCCAAGCAAACAAACCGGCTTTGAGCATCGCTGCTAATGTGCTTGACCTGCTCCAAAATCCAATGCTCGCATAGGCTTTTAACGACAGTCGATCCAAACCGATCTGATATAAGCAATAGATCGACAATGTCATTCCAGGACGTCGATGGAGCTAGAACTTTATCCACTAGTAGATGGCCTCCTGTTGTCATCTCGGCCTTGTCGTTTAATTGGTGAATGACGCTAATGAATAACTCCAAGCTGTGGAACGTTACATCATGGAGAGGAATAGCGGCCAGCACGGATTCAGCATAGTCCGTACTGAGCAGCGCATCAAAAATAGGCGAGCGCGCGCGAAGCAACTGTCGGTTGCCTGAAATCGTGGGCGTGGTAGACGTGGCATCGTCTGTGACAAAGGTGACCATTTCGGCAGGTTGATCCAATGGCATGTGCTGTGGCAACGTGATGTGTTCTCGTATGGACTCTGTCTCTACCTTCCAAACGACTTCGAACTCCAGGGCCAATGCTTCCAACACTTGAGCCGCAGCATGGCGACGAAAGGGCGTAATCATGCTGAGCAGCGCATCTGCCCGAGGTGTATCCTTCTCCTCCTCCTCCGCCTCCTCTTCGTACTCGAGTTCGTAGACCAACATTTGACAGAAGATACCAAAAGGCTGCGTGCTACCCACGATGCAGCCATCCAGCGAGACCAGACCAAGGCTTTGATTCCACTCCAGTTCCGTGGGAGCTCCCATGGCAGCATAGCCTACAGCAATAGCCGCCATTTCATGCAACTTGATGGCATTGTCTGCTGTTTCTGTGAATCGAAACAGGCTCAAAAAGTCGCCCATCTTCTTTTCAAACAGGTCGTCGCATACCAGTCGTCGCCAGTATTCGTGCGATGTGCCTCGCACGGGATGCTGCAATACAGGTTGGAAAAATGACGTAAAGGCGTCGCTCAGCATGGTGAACTGAATATTGTCGTGCGTGATGAGGATGCGCACAGCGGCACGTCGCAAGTGTTCCGCACAGCAGAGCGTGGGCGGCTCTTGCGGGCGGTGCACTGCTTCCTGCTGGCCATCCAGGTCCAAGTGAACATTGTCCAGAATAGCAGTATCAGCCATCTCTGCGTCTTCTTGCACTGGCTCAGCAGTCGACAAAGGCGCCAGTTTCTCGACCATGTCGCCGTCTTGCATGGTTAATAGCGTGGGTGTGTCATTGGCGTCGCTGCTGATCGTCGTTGTCATGAGCTTGAACATGCATTCGGGCTGATCTGGACAGTAGGCTGCTGTGAGGCATATCATCAGGCTGCAGAGGTTGTATAATGCTGTTGGGTCCACAATCATCTGTCGACCGCAGATTGGGATCACTGACAGCTGATCCAGTAACTGGGATGCAAGCAGGATGACCTGCAGATCCGCTTTCAGGAACGTATTGATTTCTGCAAAATTGACCTTGCTGTCCGTGTGGTTCCTCCAGGGAAACAAGACAGATAAGAGAATAGGCAGAATGGACAGTCGTTTGGGTGCATTGGCCGCTACAGTGTATTCTTCCATCAGTACTGCCATATCGCTGGGATCCATACTTTCTTGCTTTATCGCCACGGTCGCTTCTTCCATCTTCATGTCGTAGTCGTCTCGCTTGGTGGATACATCATCATGTGTCGTGGAAGGCCGTGTTGCTGCAGTGTTGTCCCAAGAAAGCCACATGCGCATCGAAGGCTCGTCATACTGGAACGTGCTGATCACCATCAGACAGCTGGCAATGACATGGTTCCATCCTTTGGCAATGGCATCTTGGTTGTTGTCCTTGGACACTGTACAAGTCATGTCTCGTTTTGCCTCCTTCAACTGGACAGCTTCTTGCAGCAGCTTCATAATCATAGGAATCAGATTGCATTCGTCGCGTAATTTGGTTCTGACAAAAGCAGTGCGACGCGACAGAGCAGCAACAAACTGACCAAACAGAGCATACACAGAGAGCAGAGAGGCCGTTTTCTCTATAATGTCGCCAGCAGGGATCAACGACACGTCGACTAGTTGCAGCACCTGGCAGTCGACGAGTCTTTCACACGCACGCGGATGCTTAGAGATCATGGCCAACGACACAAAGGCACGCTTGGCTTTGTAGATGGCCACAGACTGTTCGGCTGTCAATGCTTGTGATTTCGATAGCGATACTGCTGTGAGCAACCCTTGCTTGGCAGTGTCAATGGTGGGCCCCCATACGAGCGATGCAATGTTGGTGGAGGAAGTGGCAAAGCTGTGGATGGCATCATCATAGTGCAAAAAGAAGACAATCAGCTTGAGTATCCTGGATCTTAAGGCAGATGTCTCTAATTGATTGGCGTTCAGGAGGATGGTCAGTATAGATTTGAGACACCATGCCACACGACCAGAGATCATCTTGACAAAGGAGGGCGTGGCCAGCTGGACATGCTGAATAAACGACTCGAGCAGCAACACAAACAAGTCTTGGTGCTGGTTGAGCATGGCACCGTCAATCTGGTAGCCTCTCTCCTCCACATCAATGCACAGATTGGTGTGTAAAAGCGTCGATTGTGTGCCTACGAGACTGGCTTGTTCTGGTAGGATGGGTTGCGATACATAGGCCATGAAAAAGTTGGTCAAATCACAAACAGCTTGGTCCACATAGTCGAGCCAGTAGTTGTGCTGTTTTAGCACGGGCAGGATATCCAGCGAGATTTGCACCAGCTTCTTCATGATGCTCTTGTCCTGATCCAGCATGGCGGAGGTGAAGATGGCCTTGTTCATGGTGCAGCATGTGCCTCGAATCCATCGCTGCATGCACAGTGCCAATAAAGGCTGCCATTTCGCCCGCGATGTCTCCTCGGCAATCAGTCCGGATGCCGTCAATGCGCATTTCTGTACAATGCTTGTCAGTGAATAAACTAACACACGCTGACGTTTGATGCTGCTGCTGCTGCTGCTGCCAACAGGAGTCGCATCATCCACAAGGGAAGCATAATCATGATGACAGGCTGCCTGCCACACGGACAAGAGTTGATGAAAGGCTTCCGATGCTGCAAACTGTTGTCGGGCGGGTGAAGGTCGCGAAGGCACTTCGTATTTGAACAAGGATTCCAACAGTCGACACACCATGACGCACTGATCCAGCTCACTGCGCTGTTGTGCTGCATCCGTCACGGGCGGCTTTAAGGACAAGACATGCAACAGATGGGGTATATTGGACAAAGACTGCGAGAGTGTCTCGTAGGCATTCAAGGCTATCATATCCTTGGCAAAACACCTGATTTGAGAGGTCAGCGCACGCACACTGTAAATACGGATCGGCAGTGGGCAATCATGCGTCCTCGCCAGCAACGACTTGACACCATGGTGATGTCTGATCTCTGCCATGATGGTGGTGGTGGCTGCTTCAGCGTCGGGCGATGGTTGCGTAGCAACAGCAGCAGCTAAATCCTCCAATAATCCGCAAATAAACTTGGTGGCACACTGAATTTGCAGCGACATTGGATCGTCATTGTTGTTGTTGTTCATGTCAGCCGTATCCGCCAACATGGCTACTGTCCATCGCACGCATGCCTTGAATGACGGCAATGACACCCGTTCTTGCACATGTGGCTTGATGGCATGGAGATAGATGCAGTCCAGACAGCGCACAAGCCGTTTCTGAGGCCATTGTTCATTGTTGTGCTTGACATAACTAAGCAACTTTCTCAAGGTGTAATCAATTTCCTTGGTCGAGGCTTTGTTGAGGTGTTGATTGAAAAACCGGACCGACGACGATGCAGTGGGTTGTTGCGCTGCTCGATAAATGCTGGTTAAACTGATGTCTTGTCGATGCGGACGTTCTTTTGACATGATAATAACAATAAGAGAAAGAGAAAGGTACTCGTCCAAACGTCCCGCAGTTGTAATGAAAGAGCAGTGACGGCAAAAAAAAAAAAAAAAAATAGGGTCATTGCTTTATTTTCAATCAAGCATCCCTCAGTTTACGCACCACCTGTAGATATTCCATGATATATTCTGATTTGCGCACCACTTCATAGGTCTTGATGGCATTTCTAAACCAATCCTTCTCGGAAACCTGCCCCTTTTTGCCTGGTCTTCGTGGGCCTGCAATCACCTGATCTCGCAATGCAGAAACGAGATCATGCAGCGAATCAATGTCGTCCTGCTGTGGTAGAAAGAAGAGATTCGCCTCACTCGCTTGACCTGTTTTGTACAGGGGCAAGACATCGCCCAAACTCACGAGGCCTACAAGAGTAAATTCAATGGCTGGTTGACCATCTCGTGCGTCTCATGTTGTTTACCTCTGGTTTTCAGCTGTGATGTCTCGAAAAACGACGTCAAGATCGCTTGCAGCGCATTGTAGTTTCTGTAGGTGAATTCATTCTTGTGGCACTTGTTGCATACAAACACAATGTCTGGGTAGTGATGCATGTCTTGTTGACCCACCAACAGCGGAAAATCAGGTATGCAAAACTTGAGCATCTCGGCTCGCTGTATCAGCCTCAACACATCCATGTCCATCTCAGGGCCGTCATTAACCACCAGCACACTGTTGCACACAGAGATGAGGAAAATCATGTTGTATAAGCTCTCCATCTCCAACCACACATCGGGATGCAGTCCTCCCAGAGATCCGTGCCCAAGTGCATTGTCCAGTAGTGTCCAACTGAGAATGGGTTCTGTGTCGAGTAGAATCGCTCGTTCGGGTGTAATGTACATGTCGATGCCGTCTGTCTTGTGTCCTTGATACAGAAACTGCTCATTGTCTTGGCTGGGAAATGCCTATGTGGCGTGTTTGTAGCTTGGACGTAGAGCAATGGTGTGTGCAGGTGTGTGTCTTACATGTTCAGGATCTTGTGTAAAGTGTGATAGTATAGTTGATTTGCCAACACCCTGTTTTCCAATGATGCCAATCACAAAATGACCAGGATAGTCTGTGAGATGCTAACACAAACAAAAAACGATGTCAATATTCAGGCCGTTGCCCGTGCCTCGCATAAACGTCATTGCATATACTTTGAGTATGGTGTCTGCGTTAAACTTGCTGGATCGTCGCCAGAATGGAATACATGTCGCATTCGCATCCACTTCAGAGGGGGGTTCTCTGCGCACAGAGGTATGAGCCGCCGACGGGGTATCTACAGCTTCATGATGTCGTGAAGTGGGTGCTGTCGGCGAGTAGGTTGTTTGCTCGGGACGTTCACGTCTATCTAAAATGATGGGAGCTTGTAGAAATGGTTTGCTGCTAGATGACTCGTTCTAGATACCGCAGCACATTGATGGTTAGCCGCGTGGATCAATCTACTAGATAGGTGGATTTACTTTCTTACGGTCCCGTCGTTTGTTGTTGTCTCGGAATCGTTTATCAGGCATTTTGTAAAGAAAGAGATATAAATGCATCTTGTTGCTGCTAAAATGCTTAAAAGCTGAAATGGCCCACTTGCCAGCCAAAAAAATTCGCGCTCCGGCTTGCGTTTTTTTTTTTTAATTATGGCAAGTTAGCCGCCCCCGGGTACCTCATGCTTTTTCGTCAGATTTTGATGATCCCATAAAAGTTGAACAAAGGTGCCAGCAAGTAACTGTGAGTCGAGGGCAATTGTGTGGTGCAATTCTGGCCGTCTAAAACGGCTTCTAACACGAGAAATCACGTCTCAAATACACTCGAATTAGGCTGTTTTTTTTTGCATTAATACGAGTAGTAACAGGTAATACCACTATGCTCTCTGCCCGGATAGTGGTTGCTCTCGTTGCAACAAATGTGGATCATCGCATAAGAGCCATATTGACGGCTTTGAGGGGCTCCTGCGTGGTACTTTAAAGATGGAAACTTTCAATCAGCGTAGTTTTGGGTCAAGCTTGCAGTGTTTTGTTGAGATAGAGGGAGATAAGTCGTCGTTGTGATGATTTCAATGGACTTTAAGATATCCCCACATACGAAAAGATGTGAATTGGTAAGGACAATCATGCTGTCAATTGATTAAAGGCCATAAAGCATCGTATCATTGCATTGAGACATTTGTTGTAGTGAAATCTACCAAGACTCTCGATAGAGAGGTATTATTCATAACCAAGGCTGCTCAAGTACACAGTTTTTGTCTACATAGAAATAGGCCAACGTAGAATGTGGTATCCTACTATGATGCGTTGGATTGCTTCCTGAGCACTGGATGGTTGCCAGCAATGTTGGGTCTTGATCGCAATGCAAAACTTCTCAGCTTTGCTCTATATCCAAAGCCTGTATTTCATGAAATACAGTCCAGATAGATGCCTCTCTTGTGTAGTAAATCAAAAAGGACAACTGTACCTTTAACCCCCTTAATATCAAAGCAGAAGGCTTATTCTACTTTGATAGGCACCTACAGTTTCATTGGGTAGACATGCTCAATTTTATTATTGTGACACAGTTTATTCTTGCCTTTCCCATTCAAAAGAGTTCTCCCTTTCCCTGTCTCTCCCCTTTTTCCCTTTTATTTTTTTCTTCTTCTCAACAACCAGATAAAATATAGTACATAAAATGGCTCTTTTTGTCGGTAGAATCCCCAGGGAGATGAACAATGTAAGTTTATTGGACGTATATAGCGCAACTCGGTATCTAACGCTACTCCGATGTGATCAGCGTGATCTCGAAGATGCCTTTTCAAAGTATGGCAAAATCACTCGTCTCGATGTCAAGAAAGGTAGCGTATTCTCTCCATCTATTACCGCTTGCAGCTAGCGTGCACTGTACTGATTGGCAGGATCTATGTAGGCTTTGGTTTTGTAGAATATGATGATAAACGTGATGCTGAAGATGCTATCAAGGGCATTAACGAGAGAGGCGTACGTAATAGAACTGTGTGATTATTTTAGTATATCAGGTTAAATTAAAACCCAAAAAAAAACCAAATCATAGGATCTTGTGGTTGAATGGGCCAAGAACGGCGGTAAGAGACCTGGAGAGAACGAATGTTTCCACTGTGGCAAAGAAGGTAAAGTGTGAGATCAGAGGGAGGGATCCTTCGTTTTTACTGAATGGGATTCTGTATAGGTCATTGGGCCAGAGATTGTCTTGAAGGAGGCCGTGATGGTGGTCGCGGTGGTGGCGGTCGAGGCGGCATGGGAGGAGGTCGTGGCGGTGGATTTGGCCGTGATAGATCTCCTCACCGTGATGGTGGACGTGGAAATGACCGCGACAGAAGGTATAGCTTTTTCCCAGTCAATCATCAGAATGTTATCAGTTGCAGTCCAGTGTGCGTGCGTGCGTGCGTGTGTGTGTATGTGGAATGACTCGCTCACAACCTGATACCAAAATTCACTTGATGTTGCTATTATGATATCGCCAGTGTCTGACCACAACCCTTTGGCATTTTTTTTCTATTTTTTATATCCTGATCTGCATTCCTCTTGGTTCAACATCAATTTCAATTCCGAATTGGTAAGTTTATGCAACTGGGCGGGTGATAGGGGCTGTTGCTGACACGTTTGCTAGCCCATGATACAGAGATAGCCGAGGTTATGAGCGTCGCCGTGATGAGCGTGATGAGCGTGGTGGCCGTGACAGATCCCCTCGTCGTAACGACTACCGTGAAAGAAGCGACCGAGGTGACAGAGGTTTCGATAGACGTGGTGGTGGAGGCGATAGAAGAGATGATCGTGGAGATCGTCGCGAGTATGTGCCCAGAGACGACCGTCGCCGTGAAGATGATCGCATGGGATCTGAAAGAAATCAACTCGAATAAAATCTTAGGACTATATAATACATTCAATCATTCTTCTCTTATTATTCTACACTCTTTTTTTATCTTCCATTAAACTTGTTACTACATAATGAATAAAAAAAAACTATGCACTTGTTTCTATTAGCCGTGATTATATGGAGGGTAAACTTTTTCATTGTGATGGTAATCTGAGACACGTTTTTGGGACATTTCCACTGTATTCTCTGAGAAAAGTCAATCATGCGCTTGATTCATATAGCAAACTAACTTGAAATGTCCAAGACACGAAATCGCAACGCGCAGAAAAAAAAATCATTCACCGTAAATGAATCAAGAATTCCACGAATGACAGGATGGAAGCACTTTTCGTCTTCCATGCTCATGGTGACAATGCCCGAGAACCCCCTTATTTATTATACAGAGCATGAGCTTGCAAAGCGTGCCATTTGTATTGACATGCGCGAATTACATAATGTCATGCAAAACAAGGCGCTTTTATTGTCATGACAACCATGAAATGTATTACATAACACCCGCCGGCTATAGCGCGATTTTCGTGCTCAGGGTCTAGTGTTCTGGTGGAGAGATAAGAGATGTGTGTGTGTGTGTGTTGAAACAAATATTGACGCCATGGCCATTTCGATTTGTATCACAATGCATGCTCACCACGCAATCTCTATAGAGACATGGCGCCGATCTCATAAATCACTCAAAGGAAAGTTCGATTTAATGTGAAATAGCGTATCATTGTCTCGCAATCATTACAAACGATCTACACGGTGTCAGTTCAAGGGTGATTCGCTTTTTCAATTGTCCTTTGAATAGATCGAGAGAACCTTCCGCATGTCTAGTATAGCTGTAATTGGTTAATGTTGTCAGGCCAAAGCACTGATGGAAAATGTGGTGGGCTGTCTTGTTAAGAGGGTTTTTGGGACACACACACGCACACATAAGCACATGACATCAAAACAAGTTGCTTGATGTTCAAGCAGACATTTACATCATTTCATCTGGTTTCTTTCTCTTTTTCCTCTTTCTTTCTCTTTTCACTCCTTACTTTATATACACCGTGCATGTCATATCCCATAGTCAGTGAAGCAGCATATACTAGCCAGACAAGCAAAAAAGACTCACCAATTGAATAGGTACAGCATACCATTGACTCATGGCTGAGTTCCTCCAATGAATTCAACGATCAAGACAAAACCTTAAACAAACAATTGCCATCAGCACTGCTATCCAATTTATCATCGATTTTCGTGAGCACAGTAGCTTATTTCAATTTGACAAAACAAGAAGCTCTGGTAATACAGCCATTTCCTCATTTAGTAACCAAGAGAATAACATTGCTACGTTTATAGGACACCATTGCCTATTTCTTGTATGAATACCAGGACATTGTTCATTCACAGCTGCTGGATTCCTTTCTGGATCACGGCCTATTGACCTTGAATCATGCATCACAATTAAAGATCAATTACAACATTGCATGCTCAGGCATCTTTATACCGCTCACAAAATGCTATTCACCGTCATGTCAGCCAAATGATGTGTCATGTTACTCTGCGCTATGTCCAAACAAGCGTATGTCAAGTCTGTTGCACATTTACAATGACTGCCAACAGCAACAACAACGGCAGCAACAGCAACATGAAGCACTATTACCCAACACGCGAGATTGGATTTCAACGATACCCCATCACATACGAGATTCCGTCAGTCGAAAGGAGCTGAAGCGGCAGGCGGGCATCGCAGAGCTGCTCTCCACCGAGCAAAACTACTGCCACGACCTAGACATCCTGCACCGCGTGTACGCCATCCCACTGCTGGAATCCACCGAGATCATTGCGAACCCGTCAAGGAGGCAGCGATTCTACAACAACGTGTTTGGAAACTATCTGGACATTACGCACCTGCACCACTCGTTTTATCAACGCCTCGTCTCTCACAACAGACATTCTGGCTTCTTTATAGGCCGTGTGGGGACCATTATCATGCAACATGTAACAAACTTGATTGAGCCCTACATTCAGTATGCATCCAATCATGTCAAAGCCATCTACTGCATGACGATTGAGCACCGAAACAACCCTCAGTTTGCAGCTTTTCTAGAGACGCAGAACGCGCAAAAATGCACCCGAAGACTGGGCCTTCGACACTACCTGACATCGCCTACGCTGTGGATCGGCAAACTGAAGCTGCTGATTGAAGCCATCCTCAAAAACACCGTGGATGATGCAGATCAACTATCACTGAAAGCAACACTGGCCATCCTGCATGACACACTCTGTCGCATGAACAGCTCGGCTACGGCCAACAGCTCCCCAGAAGACTTTCGGTTTGAAGAGCTGTCAACCTCCATCTACCACGGCCAGCAGCCTGAATTGCAGCTGCTATCTCTACCCGACGACTGCACGCTGATCAAGGAAGAGGCGCTGTGGCTCGCTCGCTCCACACACCCTCTCCAGCCATCATTATGCCACTTGATGTTATTTTCACATGCACTGATTCTTACACATCCCCGGGTGTCCAATGGACGAACAGAATACATTGTCATCCAGGTCATTCCCATCCAGCTGCTGATGATTGACTCTAATGCATCCTCCATGATTCGTCGCATCTCGTTTGCATCTACCTCCATGGTGTCCACCCCGCTGCATCTTATCAGCAACTTGCGGCGACAAAAGAGCATCAACTCGGAGGCCTCCAACAGCACGGATAGTGCCGATAGCAGCGATTCCTGGTACAAGAGCAGCAATGCTACACTGAGTAGAAGCAACACAACAGGCGGCACAGCGGCTGCTGCCACGTCAGTCAAGCACGTACATACAGTCTCGCTTTCTGACCGAAAAAACAGAGTTCTACTGCCTTTCCAGATCAAGACAAAACTGTCCAAACTCAAAAACAACTTTAGATGGAGTACCAGTTTCTCGGTACCCGCTTCGCCCACCACAAACAACACGGGCGAAGGCGTTTCTGTCACTCGTCGCGACTCTGCCCCTGCATTGCTACTATCCAAACGCAGAGAAGAGCCCTTGGATGCAGCAAACAAGCAGCAACAGCAACAGCAACATCAACAGAATAGACATCAACAGCAGCAGCAACGAAGGACGCTCAAGATCAGTCATATGGCTTATCCAGAGAGCTCTTTCAAGCTTGAATTTCTATCCAGATCTGATCGACTTGTCTGGGAAAACTTGATCCGCAATACGCTGCTTGCCAATGAAAAGGAGAATGAGGTGTTTCGAAGAAAAATGATGTTTAAATCACTCTCTGTGGCAAATACCAGCCTCAATGGAAACAGCACTAGCAATGCTACGCAAGCATCATCATCGCATATCACCAGCATTGCAAGGATTAAGTGCGCTTATGCTTTTGGTAAGCTGATGGATGATTTGGTAGTTGTATACGTGATAATTTATCTAATAATGCTAATCTGCAATACAATAGTGTACTATGACAAACAAACTGGTTTCCATAGCGACCTTGTGGCTTTTGGTACACCTTATGGCTTGTGGATCGGCTCCCGTGATGGCACCACACAACCGCAGCTTGTGCTGCCCAATGTCAATGTCCAAAAGATGGCAGTAATGAACGACAAGATCATTGCGCAAGTGCACGACAACAAGCAGCACATGATCATTGCGTATGACGTCCAAGCTCTGCTCAAGCGTCAGCATGTCGATTGGTGCATGATCAAGCGATCCTCTGTTGTTTGCTTTGCCATAGGCCAGATCAGAAACCAGCCCGTCATTGTCTACCTGACCAAACGCCTGCAAACTACATGGCTGGTGATTATCATTCAAAGCGAGAAGCCCTGCACAAAAAACCACTGGTACAAAAAGTACAGAACCGAGTATCTGGTCTCGATCAAGGAGCCCAGTGACATTCAAATCATGTACGATGCTGTCTTTGTGCGCTCAGAGCGGTACGGTGTAGAGCGAATCGACATCTTCAAGGACCCCTCTGCTCTCTTAAATTCAGTGACACATTGGGTGTATCTGGGTATGAACACAGGCCTGATTACAAGTAAAGACAGAGGCATTGTATGCGATCAACAGCATGCTTACTCGGTGTCATTGTTCGAGAGTGGCGGCGCATTGGTCAAGATCAAGTTTGAGTGTCAAATACAGCAGGTGGCTGCCGTGTATCCTTATTTGATTGCATTTTCACACAATGTCATTGAGATTAGAAACATAGAAACCGTAAGTAATTATCAAACGAGGACAGCAGTATACAGAATCTCACACTTGTTACTTGTATATAGACCGAGCTGGTACAAGCCATCCGAGGTCAGCGCATCAAGTTCATATCCACCACAAATGACTATAGTCAACCGCTGTATTATACAATGGCAAACACAGCAGATCCCAGAATAACATCCATATATCAGTTGCAACTCGCATTATAAAGCGTTTTATTACAAGCTGCATCATGCATGAATAAATAAAAAAGAGTGTATATATCGTTATATACAAAGAGGGGGTTTTATGGTTGGTATGAATTAATGTATGTGTGAGTGTTTACAGGGTGATGGGATCGTTTTAAAGAGCATAGATTTCCTCTGCATCCTCGTCATATTTGTTGTTGCTTCTTCTATTGCTGCTGCCTTCAGGTTCGTCACTGGTAAACGAGTCATCCACATCGTTTTCGTTTTGCGGTAAGCTCATCCATCCGTCTTCTGTTGCGGATAATGTGGGTGTCTCTAATGGCTTCCACACGAGATAGACGAGAAATAGCAGATAAATCACGCCTGTAACGCCAATGATGATGGCTGAGGTGAGATTGGTGGCATGAATGACGAATAAAAAGATATCAAATGCAATCACGACAAGCGTTAGTCCCCAGCATGTGATTTGCATAAACAAGGAGGGTCGAAATTCCTTGGATAAGACGTGTGGCGATGTGGATAATTTGATGATTGGAATCAACACAGTTGGTAAACAAACACTATACAAAACAAAAATGTGTGTCAATAAAGAGCACTGGCTACACACGCAAGCATTACCTTTGAAGCACATTCAACAACTCGCCCATGGTATCAAAGTGATCCACTGCAAAAATAGCCACCAACATACCAGGGATCAATGAAATACTACGCGTAGCAGCAATACGATGCCAGTCCTTTTTAAAGATATTTCCAAAGAAGCCTTCTGTTACATACTGTCCAGCCAATGTACCAGTCATTGTAGAGCTTTGACCAGCTACAAAAAGTTGTGTTACTTGAATTCTGCTTGTTGCAAATTCTATGCAAATACGAGACATACCTGCCAGTAATCCAGCAGCCCATAAATACTTGGCAGCAGATCCCAATGTGCCACTCAATACTGCATCGGCATCATCCAAGCCCGGAATCTTGACGGGCCCTGTGTGGTCTGGCTTGAAGAAGACTGTGCAATAATAATAGTTGGTCAATGTGCATCACAAATATACCTGTGCGCGCTTATTTTACCTTGTGCAAACACAACAACAATAGCTAGATTGACGAAAAAGGAAACACTTAATGCCAACATGGATTCAATAGCAAAGTAAAAGTTGGCCTCTTTCAGTTTTCGAATCGACGGCTGTCTGCCTAAATCGCGCGACATGACAAGAGCGCTATGCAAGAACATGTTATGCGGCATCACTATGGCGCCAAGCATAGCGACAGCTTGCAATTCCGCATTCTTGGGCACGTACGGCACAATCACACCCTGAATAATTTTGCGGACATCAGGCTGAGATTGCACTAATTCAACCCAAAAACACACGGCCATCATGGTGATAAGCACCATGAAGAATGCCTCCAATCGTCGAATGCCATAGCGTTGAATCATCATGAACGTGAATGTGTCTGTGGCTGTCATCAATACACCCGCCCACAGGGGAAGTCGAAGCAAAATGTGCAATGCAACGGCTGTGCCCACAATCTCCAAGATGTCAGCTCCAATAATAGCTAGTTGTGCAAATCCCCATAATACAAGCGTGAGCTTTTTCGAATAGCTCTGTCGAATCAGTTGAGCAAGATGCTTTCCTGTTATGGTGCCTAGTCGAGCGGACAGCAGTTGAAATATCAGCCCTATATCATCCAGTCCATGTTAGCCCAACAATTGACTCTGGCATCATCCAAACAAGTCTCCAATATCTACCAATGACATGCGACCAGAACAATAGCCACAATAAGCTGTATCCAGCAACTGCACCCGTTTGTAAATCAGATTCCAAATTGCCTGGGTCGAGGTATGCGATTGACCTACACATGAAAAAAAAACGATATGAGATGTCCGTTTCTTTTGACCATCCAACAAGTGTTTTGTAGTCTATTTACATGAGCCATCCTACGGTGTGCTATTCTGTTTAGTCTCTGCTTCAATAAATCATCATGTTCATTATAACGAACCTGGTCCAGTGTATTTCCATAGCTTTTTGAATGAAAAGCAAGATTCAGATACTGTGCCCGTATCGATTTCAGGCTTTATCTCTAGATCATCGCCGAATAGTCCGGATGAGCTGTTGTTTGTCCGTTGCTGTTGTGTGGGTGATGATGGTAGATGTGATTGACTTTCATTGAAGCGCTCGTTTTTAGGTAGCAATGGATCTTGATAATCTGTCAGGGTGAAGATGTCTAAATCATCGTCGTTTTCGGATAAGCGTCTAGCATCATGAGGTACCATGCTATTATACTATATATATATACACACAAAATGTTGCTGTCGCTTTTCTTCTTCCTTTTTGTTATACGAGAGAACCAAGAAGAAAAAATAGCACCAAATGAAAGGAAAAAGAGGGAAAAGGGAAAATTGAATATCGAAACAAGAAATGTTCATCTCCATCCAATGAGAGGTCAGTGACGTTCCAGCCCAATCGTCTCTATGATGCTATTGAATGGGCTCTCTTTTTCTCAGCATCGCACAAGTATAGCCCAATGTGCCTTTTGACTGTGCTTGTCATTTCTGATATCGATGCCACTGCTACATTGCGCTCTTTCATCTAAAGAGACAGAAACCGATCAAGATCATCTGCTGATGAAGAAGGCAAAAATCTGATAATGCCTCGCTGATGGTTACACCAGTTTCTCCACAGACGGAACAGTTTTCGTATGCTTCCTTCCGAACATGTGAATGCGAGATACACCACAAAGCTTCATTTCGTCATTTTTGCTTAATTTAGGAACAGATGCTAATTACACGAGTGCCATTTTCTTCAACACAAGCTGTTGTACTGCTTCATGATGCGATCAAGACCACTCTTAATGTGGTGGCATCAGTTGCATGCGTACAAGTCTGGTGTGTCAAATGAACTGACACCATTCATTGCGTGATCCATTGGCAAGCGCTGGTCTGTGTGGCGGATTGCAGGTAAACATATCTGATGAAACCCTTAAAACTTGACGTCTTGTCTTTTTCCGAAAGGGGATGATAATGTCTTTACAGAACAGTGTTCTTTTGTAGACATTGAATGCTACCGAGCATCAGGCCTTTCAAGCTGAATAGGTTGATGCCTAGGTATTTGCCCCCCGTTGCTTTCCAGTGCCAACAGTAGCTTTGCGCCATCTCAACAAAAGCTCATTCCTCAAATTTAAGCACAGGGACGTGCCAATTTCAATACTGTAACAGTAATTTTTTGCAAATGGATCTCGTATGATGACCTGATTTTGCATACCAAAAATACCTGCATACTAGTAGGATATAGTATCAGGCACAAATTTACATTATGCAGCTTTGAAAAAAGTGTTTTCCAACATCCCACCTTTCAATCCGTTAACACTAGATACTTGTAATTATCCGCCTTCCTCATGAATCTTGTCTAGACTAGTGCACAAAATTGGATTATTTTGATAATCGTCCATCCATCAACGACAACGCGTTCTAATGACTAATGTCTGACCACTTAATCGTGCTCCTCGCAAAATTTGGCATAGGTACATGTTTATCTCATCAGCCAAATGATTGACATTTGAAGACTTTCATTGATTTGATACCAATATAATGCAAAATTGTACTTTTGGATGTTATGAACAGGCTTAGATTGGTTCAGAACTCTTTTTTAAGAATAGTGGATGTATTTGATCATGTCTAATACTTATGGTGGTATCGTGTGAAGTTGCCTTAAGCCATTTGTACCATGCATTTTGAATGTTTATTCGTGCTTTTCTCATTTCAATTACATTTTTAGTTTCAATACCAATGCTTTATTTCTCTGAGCTGTCTCCAAATTCGAGCCAATAAAATCGCTTAAAAAGCTAGTTTAAACGCCGCGGACTTTGAAAAATTTTGCGAGGGTTTCCCTCTGTTTTGACGTTAGGCGGAGTTTTAAGTATTACTAAATACAGTAATTTAGCAATTCTATCATCAAAAACACCTAAAATGCCAGAATATGCCTTACTACACACTCCAGCTTATAGTGCAAACGCTTGAGACTCTCAATTAGCACCAAGTAAGTGATACAAATCAAGTGAAGGCAGCCTATCTACCCCCAGCCTCTGAATCAAATCTAGTTGTGCTTCAACGATAGGCATATCCACACAACAACGCAAAAAGAGGGTCATGGCTCAAAGAACCATGAAAAGGAAAGGAAAGTAACAAGAGGGCATCACTAGAATGTGATGAAGAACAGAAACATCACAATACAGTTACATACAAAAAGGTAACATGCAATGTGTATCATCAAAATGACGAGTACAAGAAAGAAAAAAGTAGTAGAAAAAAGTATCGTGGTTGCCTCATACGAAGCAAGAACACCACCAATACCACCCGTATTACAGAAGAAGTAATACTTGAAGAACAAAAGAATGCAAGGCTACTCCAAAACAATAGAGCAGCACTGACACCAGCGATACAATGCATCAAAAGATACACCATAGCACCGCCGGCAATACAATGCGTCAAAAGATGCACCATAGCACTGTCAGCGATACAATGCATCAAAAGATACACCATAGCACTGCCAGTGATACAATGCATCAAAGATAATACATCATAGCACTATGATACAGCAACAGAAAAATAGTTGCGTGCAGAAAAGGGGGAAAGAATAAATCGCAATAGAGCAAACTAAAGATTGCATAGTATTACGAGAAAGAAAACAGTAAAAGGTTGAATGAATGTAATCCATGGCAACCAAATACATGACAATCAAACCCATGACAACCAAAAAAGGGGAATATACAAACCAAATACAAACCAAACACAATGAATAAATATATTGCAACGAATTGGTCTAAAATAAACTGTATAATTAGCATTACTGTATATTGTACCGCGAAAAGTGGCCCCTATCGGCTGATACTTACTGTAACAAACTTGAAAGATGTCGTCTTGGGTACTGGTGGTTGCAAAAGTATGCTTCTTTTGTCGAAAGTGGTGTTGTATTCAATCAAAAGTAATAAAAAGTATATGGTTCAATAGAAAAAGTGCAGTGCAAAAACAGGGTGGAAAGGGAGCGTGAAAAGAAAAAAAAAAAAAGACGCGATGCTGAGGGTGACTGCAGCCAATAAGCTGAGCACACAGAATTTGAGTGACGTGTACACTGAACATTTTGCACTGTGGTGACTGTATCTAGATGATTTTTTTTGCAATGATTTTTTTTGTTCAATTTCGACATGATTTGACATTTTGTAAACGGTTTTGCTAAAATTAGCTATATAAAGTGTGCTCAAGGTATACTACTTTCTAATAAACTTAAGGAGAGGATTTGAAGGCGCATTCAATGGTGCCAATTTTAAACTACTTTTAGAATGAAAAGATAAAGAATTTTGAGAAAATATAAAAAGCAGTTTTTCCAAGAAAAGTCGAGATTTAGCATATACAACCTTCAAAATAGCAGTTGCACAGGTTACCCTACATCTGTGCGGTCATTTTGACTTAATATATACCATAGTAAAAAGTGTCGTTTTCGCCTCCAAAATTGCGATCGTTTGATTTTCAACAAAAACCATGAGGGGTACCTCATGAAAAAACGTGAATTTTCGACGATTTGGATCAATCCAAAAAAAATATAAATGAAGGTTCAGGATGTAAATGGTAATCGATAGTAGTCATTTGGCACTATTCCGAGCATCTAGAAGGGTATACAAGACAAGATTTTGAGGGTTAAATTTTGGCATTTTGGCTGGGAATTATACCTTTTGTGGTGTGTGGATCCACGACAACTGATGCTACAAATATGATCCAGACTTTAAACAATTGGTATTCCTTGAGGCTACATACTAAATACCATTAAACAAAAAATGATGTAGGCGTAATGTATTCTTCACTTTAGAAAACCCTTAGCAATTCTGAATCATTCCTCAAATCGTGTCATGTCTCAATGCGGCTTTACTGTAATGAACTATCATACCTACTATTTAAGTTTAGTAGTAGTGTCATATGCTGAGCATTTCAGTTCCTTGTGAATTGGATTTGAAGTTAGAGCTAGGGTTACATATAGTATGATGATACTACTTTTATACAATGAATAGATCTGAAAGTTGAAATCGATAGAATTTATCACCGTACTAACAAACTTCATACTTTTTCACTTTCCTCGCTTATCCCAAAACAGCGTTCAACCCGTGCCACTTTAGAACAAGGCACGCAAGAGCCATGTGGTATTGATAGAGTATTGTGCAACATCCCCTCTATCAGTCTGTTACTACTAGACACTCGTAATTAACGGCTTTCCTTATGGATCTTGTCAACATCAGTGCTCAAAAATAGGCTTATTTTGGAAATTATTTATCCATCAACACCAACTCATCCAATCTAAAATCCAACTACAACATCGTGTTTCTCGCAAAATTTGGCATAGGTACGTGCTAATTACATAATAAATTGAATTGTTCAAATCTATAGACTAAACACAGATGCTTGATAATAATTTTGGCTGCAAGGTTTTGCTATTTGCATCTTGAACCAATAAAATGAAATAGGGTCAAATTGCTGCTGTACATATGCCAGCTCAAATTCAACCACCACTGTATAATCTCGAAATAAATTATGCATTTATGTAATTTTTATATATACTTTAAAAGTGAAGGACAGGAAGTGAATAAAGAAAAAGAAAAAGAGATAACATTTTATGCGAGTTTAAGACCAAAGCTGTTCCAAAGATTTACATGATGCGGAAATGGCAGGCTTTGCAAACTTTTCATTTGCTGCAATCGATAAGATTAATTCTGTATCCCACACCTTCTTCAGCTAGATAAACAAAAGGTGGTTAGTAAAAAGCACGTCTTGATTTCAGGTACAAAACAACTTACATCCACTGTCTCGGGTGCAACCTTCTTGTGAAGTCTAACAATCAATGTCACGAATCTCAAGTAATTCTTCATGTTTTCATAGTCTAATGCTTTGTCTTGATCCCTTACAGATAGGTCAATGGTGGATTTCACTGATTCAGCAATCTTGGGGACGAGTGTGAGGAATTTTTCGTTATATACATCTGATTTCTTGCCGACGGTGCGTTGAATGACGACGGATGTCCATTTGCATGCCATGGAGAGTCTATAGATATTGGCACAATGAGCACGGTCCAAGAATGTTACAAGAGTATCGAGCATACTCCAAGAGCTCAAGGGGTAACGCTGTAACATTTGCTGGATGATACTGGGATGATAGGGTGTGGATTTCTTGCTCAAGTATAATTTGGCTGAATCGCTGTAGATGGCATTGAACTTTTCAACGGCTTTCTTGGTATTTGCAGGCGTAGTCTTGTTGATCTCGAAATCGGCACCGCCCAAAATACACTTGCGGAGGTAGAGGGACAGGTTGTTGCACATTTCAGAGAGCTCCTTGGAGGTAGATTGCTTGGCAAAGTCATGGACAGCTTGAACGACATCAAACACAAAGTCTGCTTGCTCCTTGGGATATTCAGTGGATTTGGAGAGACGGTTCTTCAAGAAGGCAACAACCTTTTCGACAAATTGGTTGGTGACAGACTTGGAGGGAGTAGCACGGATGATGTTCAAGAGAGGTACAATCAATGTCAACACAAGAGGATTGGTAGGGTTCTTGCGAGCATAGATGACAATAAGGCCCATGACGTTGTTCTTGAAGTGGACCACGTTTTGTTGCATGGAAATCTTGTCTTCCTTGGCAATCTTCTTTTGCTTGAAGACCTCGGCCAGCTTTTCGTCAAAGGCAGCCATAGCATCATCATCCAATTCCTCGTCTGAATCGTCCACAGCATTGATACCTTGAGCCTTCATGGCCTCTTCAATCTTTTGACGAAGCTCCTCATCCACATCGCCCTCATCGTCCTCGGACTCGACTTCATCAATGTCATCCATATCAATCATCTCGACATCGTCGTCCTCGGAATCTTCCTCATCTTCGCCAAAGAGTTCGTCGTCTTGCTTGTTTTCACCAGAAGACAGGATGTTGAGAAGCATCTCAAGAGATTGCTTGGTCAATTTGTGAGAGAAAATTTCAAAGACTTGCTCAGCGAGGTTCTTGAGGACAGGAGACTCGTTGGTCAAGAAAGAGATGAGAATATCGACAATGACATCAATGGGATCAAGCTGTTCTTCCTCGTCCTCTTCTTGGGCCTTCTTTGCCTTCTTCTTTTGTGTCTTCTTGGGGGCACTGAAAGTCTTTTCGTAACAGTCGGTCAATTCAGTCAAGACAGAGACGCCTTCAGCCTCGTTGATCAGCGTATGGAGAACAATGTTAAGGAAGAGAATCTCGAAGCCACGTTCAACGCTATCGTGCACTTCGTTCTTGTCCATCTTGGCAATCTTGGCTCTGAGTTCCTTGACAATCTTGACAGCCTTGTCGGTGGCTTCACGAGTCTTGTCAGAGGGGGTAGCACGAGAGGTCAACTTCTTGTTCTTGTGGAGGGTTTGATAGATCTCAAAAGCTTGGTAAGCCCATAACTCGCCATTGTTTGTTATTCCTTGCAACTTGCGAGTCTTGATAGGAGCAGTGGCAGCAGCAGCTTGTTGCATAGGAGGCAACTTGCTGAGAGCGACGAGGACAGCTTGGAAACGATCTTGACAGAGCTTGACGGTGGCTTCAGACAAGGCAGGCGTGGGTTTGTGGAGGCCAGTCAGATAAGACTTGGTCTTGTCAGCAGACTTGATGTCAAAGAAAGCGTGGAGCATCAAGAATTGAACAAGTTGAGTAACCCAGTCCTCTTCCTTGGGAATCTTTGCATTGGTGATCAACAAGGTGAGTTGAGTCAAGGCCCATTCACGGTTGGAGTTGCTGGAGCTTTCATCGCACTTGACGAATGTTTGAGCAAGATATTCGAGGTAAGACTTGATGCCCTCGGTGTCCATGGTAGTCAGCAAATTCTCGACAGTCTTGGTGCGAGTGATGCGATCAAAGTTTTGATGGCCATTTTCGCCCAAGAGTTGGGTAATCAAAGCAAAGCCGACTTGCTTGTTCTCCTCAGCGACATTTTGAATCACTTGAGCCTGCAAACATGACGCGGTCAATATACACCAAACACCTCCCACAAATCTAAATGATACTTACAGTGTGTCTAGCAGCTCTGTTCAAGAAACGGTCCTCAGAGGACAGGTTGTTGATAAAAGTTCTCATAAAGTTGGCAGTAAAGATCAAGGGCATTTGATCAGACGAAAGACGGCGCAGAACCTTTTCGACGAGTTGGAAGCCCCAGTACTTGCGACCATGAGAGGCATTCTTTTCAAACATGGTATCTAAGCTCGAAATTAACACACACACGTCCCAAGCCATTCCACTTGCACACGGCATGATTACTTACTATCGACAGCAACGGTCCAGAACTCTTGGAAAGAAGCAATGTTCTTGGGCTGGGACTTTTGAAAGTAGACGGCAAGAATAGGGTCCCACACAGAGTGAAGTTGAGGCTTCCAATCAGCCAAAGCTTCTTGGGTGTCTGCAGGAATCTCTCTGAGAATGCCAGCCAGGATGGTCAAGTTGGCAGCGTCCAAAATAGTGGTGCTCTTCAAGTTGGCTAGTTGATCAGATAAATCGACATTATCGAGCTTTTGCTGAATAGCGAGAACAAGGTTGAGTTGGTCGACATTGATGATGGGGCCGTTCAAAAACAGTTCCTTGACCTTGTCTACTACTTGTGTTTGGTGCTCTGTGTCCTTCAACTATACAATCCGTCAGCACAAACATGATCCCATCGACACAAGCACGCCAACTTACATAAGGAAGGATATTGATAACAACATGATGGCATACTTCAGCGAGGTACGATTTGCACTTGGCCATCTCATGCAAGCTTTCGACGATGCGTACGATATCTTCAGTGGTGGTAGAGGGTCTGGCAATCATACCAGCAGCGACAATGGACATTAAGCCGAAAAGTCTACCAAACAACATATCACGAGTCTCATCACCGCTCATGGCTCCAGTGCGTTCAGTGTATTGGAATAGTAGATCAAGCACGAGTTTGGTGGAAACAACATCAACGATGGCCAGAAGCTGTTAAAATGTCAAAATGTGAGCAAATCATGTTATATCTACATGGCGGCATTGTGGATCTGGCATCTTACTTCAGTCAAAGCCAAGGAGAAACCTTGACGAGCACCTTGTCTGGAAGAAGGAAGACCACGGAGCAAACGACGCACAGCGTAGGATACATCGGAAGCACAGAGAAGGTCGAGCTTTTCCTCAGTGTCGGCAATGTCGTTCTTGTTGTCCAATGTCTCTTCATGGCTCTTTTGGAAGTCGGCCAGCGTCTTGATCAAGGAGAGTGCGGCTGTTTGTCTAGCACTGGGATCAAAAGAAGCAAGATCCCAATAAAGTTGAAGTGTGGTAGTAGCCATTATATGGGTTTAATGAACTTCGAAATGTCAAAAAAAAAACTAAACTAGACAGCGAGAAAAAAAAAGTTCAAAAGGGTTTGAGAGGTGGCTGAGTACTCGGTGACTCTCTTTGAATGGGTAGCTGCTTCTTGGAGGGCGGACCAATGCAAGAGGCAAATGTTGATTGTGCATCATGTAGATGTTGCTTTGGGATGTACCACGTCTAGTGATAGGACCTTCTAGGCAAGCTTCAAGTAGCTTAATGTGAGCATTCATAGAGACTGAGCTTCCAAATGGCGTCTATATCAAGAGCTATTATAGATGATTGCCTTGTTGCCTCTGAGATGCAACTCTAAATTTGACAGGCAGCTCGAGAAAAGGGGGGCGAGTTCTGACAGTAGATGGGACGCTTCACTAAAGTATGAGTATCACCGGCAGGCTGATATGCTACAAAAGGCATTGCCGTTCATTTCAAAGCTTCACAATACCTACGTCTCGAGTTGTGAATGTTGAAAGGTATGAAATATTGCATTTTGCTTTATTTAATTGCTTGATCGAATGATGCAAGAAATTTTGAGAGACCATTTGCGTTTATAAGGCCAAATTCTTATTAATAGAGTAAGTGAACGACATGTCAGCACTGAAAGCATGCAGAATACGAGCGACAAGAGAAAGATGGCAAATTAACTGTTATAAAAAAACGCTATTTTATACTAAATTGGTGATATGCTTTGATTAGAACAGGTATTTCCAATAGTGAGCTAGGTTGAGAGAGAGAGAGAGGGGGGGGGGGTAATTTACAAGAAGAGATCATTGTAGTCTTCCATCCATGAGAGCTCTTCGGATTGTGCTGGAGGGTTTACATTATCAATTGTGAGGAGAGATTCAATGTCACCAAGGGTATAATCATTGATATTGGGGGTATTACTTGTAGGAACCTTGGCAACTTTAGCGGCAGTCATGGGAGGCAAGCACAGGCCTGTTACAGCAGGTGGGGTTTGTGGATCAACAAGCTTAGCAGCAGGAGGAGGAGCTTGGGTAATGTCTGAATAATAGTTTAGTAACTCTGTAATCACAGGATCCAATCCTTGAGATGACTCACTATAATCAAATTGACTCAACGTATCACTGAGAATACTGCTGGTAGGTGATGGCATTGAAAAGTCAAACAAGTTGAAAAGTGATGAGGATGTGGAGGATGCAGATGACAAAGATGATGAGGGTGGTGGTGTAGCGGATGTGTATTTGGTGGCGTCTTGAGGGTCAGCTTCAGGAGGTGGGGTCAATGAAGTGATTGCATTGGTAGTAGTAGCGCTTGGTTGCTGCTGATTCTCTGTGGTGTCGAGCTTAGCAGCGGTTGTAGGCAGAGCATTGGCGTGTAGATTAGATGTAGCTGGTGCTAGTGCTGCTACTGTTGGCTTTGGTGCATCAGAGACTGATGGCTTTGTTAAATGTAATTTATCTTTCTGCTTCTTTTCAGTAGAAGAGCTTGAAACAGGCTTATAGGAGCTAGTTCTAGCTTTCTTTGCAGATTTAGCATCATCTGGTGTTGGCAAAGCAACAGTGTTAGATAATGATGATGCTTTGCTATTACATTTACTGTACCGTATGAAACTTGTGTTGGGAGTCTCAATATTAAGCCCCTCTGCACTTTGTTCATTAAACGGATAGCTACACTGTAAGAGAAAAATGGTTAGTTTCAGTTCGCGTATACTCATTCTCAAGAAGCACACTTACATTTACGCTTTCACACATGCTGATTTCGCAATCTGTATTAATGATGAATCTCTCTACTCGAGAGCTGCACTGAGGACAAGTGCTTGAGAGCTTGCGCTTTGTGTTTGTCATGTTTTATTATTGTTGTTTTAACGGAAAAAGAAGTGTAAATGTAGTTGTCGCTGCGGTTCATAAGAGGGAGCACCGAGAAAAAATTGACGATTGCGAAAAAGCCACTTTCATCTAGTCACATTGGCCAGCACCACCACTAGTATGAACCAGGCAGCATGAGGTGCCCTGATGAGAATGATCTTCCTTGATGATCCCCGAGAATACATGCGATTCTATTTATAAGTAAGGATCTCTGGGCTATTTCGCAAATAATGAGATGATGATGCTGTCTGTTGTGGTACAATGATACTTGCAAAAGGATCAAAAGCATACCATGTAATTGAAAAACATTGCACTTAAAAAGGCAAATCCCAAAATGCAGCTTATAGCAGTTACACATTGAATCTCTCTCCAAGCAGGCTTGCGTATTAATGGAAGTCTGAAAACATTTGCCTGATATAAATACAAATGACACTCTGTTGCAATCGCAATTCATTGTCTTGTTTCTTCTCTTTCTTTGCTCATTACAATGAAATTCCAACTGTGCCTACTATTACTAGCAGTGTTTACTACTGCAATTCATGCCATCGTCATTCAACCACAGCCAACGCGCACAGCAGATGCAGGAGCGCTTCTAAGAAGACAGCAAGGATCGCCTACACCTGCTCCTAAAAGATTCATCAAGAGAGACTTGGAGGAATCTCTAAGTTTATATGAAAACTGGGCAAATGACTGCAACTATAACAACAACAATGACAACAATGCAAAGGTCGCTGTTTCTGATCTAAACAACCTCTGGCAAACAGTTACAAGCACTGTCTATTGCGGAAATGGTAATGTGAAGACTGTTACTAAGACTGTTACAGCTACCAAGCAAACGACCACTACAAAGAGTAGCGGTGGCAGTGGTGGCAGCAGCAGTGGCAACAAAAAGCCTGCCTGTGATGATAAATGTTGGAGCACCTATCTATGGCGTAAGTCTTGTCATGTAGTCATCTACGTAGCCTCTTTCTAAACAGTAAAATGCACTATACAGACACGTATGGTTATGGTATCTCTGTCGCTCAAGGTTTTACCGGCATTGTCATCATGTTGATAGGCCTCTACTTTTTGATTTTTGGCTTCAGTTCCTTCAGATGTACATTGGCTGCTGTGGGGTTTGTCTTTTTCGGTATGTAGCACATCAACACGCTAATACAAAAACCATGTAATAACATCTGCCTCTCTATATAGCGCTCATGACATGGATTGGTCTGGTCAACAACGAGCCCATGTACGGCTATCCTCATAACGAGATTGTGTACATTTGTGTCAGCGTCGGTCTCGGCCTTGTAGGAGCATTCCTCTTCCTCTTCTTATTTGGTATCTCTTTGTATTTCATTGGGGGCCTTGCTGGTCTGTTTCTTGCCGTTTTCATCTTATCATGGAAAGAAAATCTAGTGATTCAGATTGTAAGTATACATTCAAGAAAAAACACGCGTTGACATGTTGCGAAAACAAACAAACACTGAACTTTATCGCTAGGCTGTAGCACGTATCTGCTTTATCGTAGGCATGGGTGTTGTGTTTGCTGTGCTGCTGATTCTAGCCGAAAGCTATCTTGTCATCTTTTGCACAGCATTCATCGGTGCTTATTTGCTAATCTTGGGTCTGGATCTCTTTATCCACACGGGTCTGATCAACGCCTTTTTGTCTATATTTGATGGCAACAAGAATCACGTCAATGTCTATATCATCAGAACCCCTGTCTATGTCATGCTTGCCTTTGTCATTGTGCTCACTTTGGCCTCCTTTGGCTGGCAATATTATTGGAATATCATTTGCAAAAAGATGCAGTTTGGTGTTAACGTTGACGAAAAGAAGCCTGAGGCTGATGAAAAGAAGTAGTTACAACATTTCATTCAAGAATCCCGCATCATACATTTATATATATTATCAGAAATGTCTTATTCAATACCAATAAAACCTCATGTACACGCATCTTATTTATTGCTATCCATCATTTGCATTCTAAGGAAATCTCCATGTGGGTATGTAATTAGGCAGAGGGACCTTTAGCGGTGTATTCTCAACAATAGCTAGTATCGTTCAAATCAATGCTTGCACATCCAAGTTGACTACCAGTATCCAAAGTTAGGATCTACACTTGATACCCCCATACAATATCTAACATGATCTCTCAATTAGACATCCTTTCCTGACTGGTCTGGAGGGACCTTTCACAATACGACAACCTGTCAAAATCCAAGCTAGTTGAATGCGTGGTAAACAATTTACACAAAAAGTTATTTATTTCTACTACAAGAACAGTAAAAAGAGTATAACAAAAAAAAACGGGCTAAAGATGAGATAACAAAACAATTAAGTTGACAATAATGAAAATAAGAAGGGTGTGTTGAGTGTGTATACACGAGTTGACAGCAGGGAAGAGGGAGTGAGAGACGATTCTAAAGGATAATATTGGAAACTTATTGCTCCAAGAAGAAGTAGTTGCCGCTTGACTTTTGATCTTGATCGAGTTGAGAGTCGAGCTTGTTGATTCTAGGTCTGTAGTTGGTGGGATCACGACGGAAGGTGATTTGAAGAGAAGCCAAGAACTTGTTCATACCAGATAACAAGGATTGAGGAGTGTTGGCAACAGCGTGGACGGAAGGAGTACCGTCGTAGACAACAACACGGTCAGCGAGATAGGTGGCCATGATGAAATCGTGCTCGACAATGAAAGCAGTTCTCTTGAAATGGATAATGAAACGCTTGATGACCTTGGCGGCAATGATACGTTGTTCGGAATCGAGGTAGGCAGAAGGCTCATCGATAAGGTAGATATCGGCAGGTTGGCCCAAGGCAAGGACGATGGCGACACGTTGCAATTCACCACCAGACAAGTGCATCACTTCTTGATCAATGATGTTTTCAATGTTCAAAGGCTTAATGACATCAGTGTTGAATTGAGGGTTCAAGAAGGCGCCCTTGATCTTCTTCAAGAACAGCATGCGGACGGTGCCCTTGAACTTGGGAGAGATCTTTTGAGGCTTGTAGGAGACGTTCAATTGAGGAATCTTGGCATCGCCATCAGGCTTCAAGAGACCAGCCAACAAACGGATAAAGGTAGACTTACCAGTACCGTTTTGACCCAACATGACGATAATCTCAGAGTCTTGGAACTCACCGCCTTCGACATCCAGCTTGAAATCACCGAGCACCTTTTGCATCTTGGGGTACTTGTAAGAGTTGACCTTGGAGACAGAGGCTTCAGTGGCAGTCTCGGCAATCTTGAAGGTCAAGGATTCCTCACGGAAACGCAAGTTCTCGGTAGGAATGTTACCGTCCAAGAAGATGTTGATACCTTCACGGACAGAGTAAGGGAGGGTGACGACACCATAAGCAGAGGGTCTACCGTAGAGGATACAGATGTAGTCGGAAAGGTAATCCAAGACGGACAAATCGTGCTCGACACAGATAATGTAGGTGCTGGAGGACAACAGAGAGCGGATCACACGGGCAGCGTTCAAACGTTGCTTGACATCCAAGTAGGAGGAAGGCTCATCGAACATGTACACGTCGGCTTGTTGGACAGCGACAACACCAATGGCGAATCTTTGCAACTCACCACCAGACAATTGACCCACTTCACGTTGGAGCACATCCTTGAGATCCAAATAATCAATCATCTCCTCCAAATTGTTGCGTTCATGCTTATCCTCCAACAACTTGTGCACTTGGCCGCTGACAACCTTGGGGATGTGATCAACGTATTGAGGCTTGATGATGGCCTTCAAGTTGTCCTCTAAAATCTTGGTGAAATAATTCTGCAATTCGGAACCACGGAAGTACTTCAAGATGTCTTGCCAGTCGGGGGGTGCTTCGAATTTACCCAAATTGGGCTTCATCTTACCAGAGAGGATCTTCAAGGCAGTTGATTTACCAATACCGTTAGTACCGACCAAACCCAAGACTTGTCCAGGGCGGGGCACGGGCAAACGATGAAGCTTGAACGAGTTGGCAGAGTAACGATGAGTGACTTCACCCTCGAGGTTGGTGGGCAAATTGATGATGTGAATGGCGCCGAAGGGACATTTCTTGACGCAAATACCACAACCAATACAGAGCTCTTCGGAAATGAAGGCAATCTTGGAAGTAGGCTCCACTTCGATACAAAGCTTACCTAATAGCTACATGTGTCAGCACTGCATTCTGACAGACGTGCTGGCTGATGACGATACATACCCATACGGTTCACAGGACAAGAACGCTTACTGGTAGATGCAAAATGCTGGATTAGATTTCAATGATTTGCCACATGCTGAGAGGGGATTGTTACCATTCTTGTCTACACTTCTTGGGCTTGCACTTATCAGCGCTAACAATAGCAATACGGGTAAGTTTGTCACTCATTTTGAGAGAAGGGGGGGTTATTTGTGAAGTGTTAAAGTGTAAGGAAGAAAAAAGAAGAAAAAATACACGGGCAATCCCAATATGCAATTGAAATAAAAACAAATTTTTTTCTCTCGCTAAAAATACAGCCTAAGCCACTTGTCGATAGCATAGTGGCATCATAAGCATGAATAGAATCACGGTTTCATAGTAGACATGGCACAGATCAAGTGCTGAATGCATGCCGTACAGAGAAATTGCCTTGGAAACGTGCATTTGCCCAGAGAATCTGGCTATTCTCGACACGCAAGTGTGTCATAAAATCAAGTGCCCAATGTTGAAGGAACGTGAAAGAATGATCTCATGTGCACTTCTACCATGACACGGAGCTACAATCGCTCAAATTCATGTTGTGTGTATTATGTGTGTCGTGGCAGGCCATGTTTTGCTTATAAGTTGGTTTTTTCTTTTCCTTTGATTGATTGCATTTCTTACTACAACCAAATGATCTCCATCGAAAGCAACTTTAGGTCTCTAAGCAGACTAGCAGCTGAATGCCAACGACAAGTGGAAAGACTCTACCATGTTGACTCGATCACAGTGCAGAAGGAAGTTGCCGAGCTGATACGATCCAGCATTCGTTGTTTGGCCACAGATATCGAGGTAAGCCCTGAATGCAGTGCAACGCTTGCATTGATATTCACTCAAGACTAGGTGGTGAAACAATTAGCAGAGGAGCAAGACACAGAATCGTCTAAAATGAGCATCCTAAATCGACTTGGAGAATACGAGAACCAATTAAAACAGTAAGCATCGCATAAAAAGAGCAGCAGCAAGCAAGCACGCTAAGTGTGTCCTTCGTAGACTGCAAGTGAGTTCACGCCAAGCCATCCTGAGGTCGAAAAAGAGAGTCGATGAGGAAGAAAAGAGGAATCGAGAGGAGCTGTTTGGCATTGGCACCAAGAGACTGAATGGCAAGAGTTTCACAGAGCAGTACGAATTGAAGCAAAAGGGCTTACAGAGAGGGTAAATACTGAACATTTGAGGGTGGAATCTCAAGCAAGAGGGCTGACCATCATTGCAGCCAACATGATGAAGCTGTTTTGCGTGCTTCTTCAGATGTCACCGAGGCACTCAAGAGAACGAGCACACTCATGCAGCAGGAATTGGAGAAGAGTACATTTTCAGCTAGTATGCTTGGTAAGGTTTTATTGATTTGATGTGTGTGAGAGAGCCCGACATCCTTAGCAATTGTTTAGCCGAATCTTCAAAGACCCTCACATCAACGTACACGGAATATCAAAATCTGGGATCCCTTATCCATATTTCTAAAAGAGTGATTACTCAGCTTGAAGCCTCAGATTGGTTTGATCGGCTCTTGCTCTTATTTGGGGTATTGTTGTTTAGCTCGGTTGTGCTGTATATCATCAAGAAGCGCACATGGGATGTGGGCATTTCGTGGGTATCGTGGTTGAGCCAGACCAAGAAGAGCAAAGAGACATTGGCCACCACCATAGTTACTGTCACTGCGCAGTCCATAGCAACCGCCATAGCAACCACCATAGCAACCGCCACATCCAGCACACCTAGCACTACCCTTCTCGATACACTGATTGGAACTGCCTCCCCGGCAATTGCGGGTATAGTAATCAAGGACGAGCTTTGAAATCAGTTGTTGTACAATAAGAAATCATTGCTGTTAATAGGTTGATATAAATTTGTGTCAAAAAATCTTATCAAATGTGAATAGACTATTGGCTTCATTTTGGGTTGTGTCGGAACCGTGAAAAAAAAAATCACTATAAAATAGACTGCACCCCCACACACACAATGAGACGCAAAATCAACCTTCTTCTTCTCTTTATAAAAGAACTTTTTTTCATCCTACACTTTTAGTTCTTTTCTCTCTCTTTCAACCCCCCTACTTTTTCATAACATTCTACCATGGAGATCGCTTTGATGCAAGCAAAGAAATCTTGCCCATTCATTCATGTGGCTTCCGCCTCCTCTCTTCGTCGACTTACGACTGGCAGCAGTGCCAACCAAGCCATGAGCCCTTTGATGAGCAAGGCCAAGCAATGCCCCATCATGAGCAAGGCCATCCAGTCTCGCTCAATCTCAACCTCCAGCGTTGTATCTCAATCGCCTTCCAAGCCTGTAAAGGCAACTGCTGGTAAAGTTCAGACAATCAAATGTTGCGGAGATGTCTCATTTTAATTTTTTTCATTCTAGTCTCCAATCATGGCCAGGGTCCCATCATCCCCGCTGCTGCCACCGCCGTCTCTCATCAGACCAAGAAGCACTTTGACTACGAGAGCTTCTATCAGGAGGAATTGGACAAGAAGCACAAGGACAAGAGCTATCGTTATTTTAACAACATCAACCGTTTGGCCCAAAAGTTCCCTCGTGCCCACACCGCTCGTGTCACCGACGAAGTGACCGTATGGTGCGCTAACGACTACTTGGGCATGGGAAGAAGTCCTGTATTGACTGATACAATGAAGTATGTCTCCGATAAATTTCCACCCCCTTAGATTCGCATGTAAACAAATACTAACACGCAACGCTCCTCTAGACGCACCTTGGATCGCTATGGTGCCGGTGCTGGTGGCACTCGTAACATTGCAGGCAATGCTGATCTTCATTTGCGCCTCGAGTCTGAGCTGGCTGATCTCCATCACACCGAGGGTGCTCTGGTATTCTCCTCATGCTACGTCGCCAATGATGCCACGCTCTCCACACTCGCCTCCAAGCTTCCTGGCTGCGTCATCTTTTCGGATGCCTTGAACCACGCTTCCATGATTCAGGGTATGCGCCATTCAGGTGCTCCCAAGAAGATTTTCCGCCACAACGACATGGAGCATCTTGAGCAGCTCTTGCAGTCTGTTGATCCCAGCGTCCCCAAGATCATTGCCTTTGAATCCGTCTACTCCATGTGCGGCTCCATTGGTCCCATCCGTAAGATTGTTGATTTGGCCAAAAAGTACGGCGCCATCACCTTTTTGGACGAAGTTCATGCCGTCGGTATGTACGGCCCTCGCGGTGCTGGTGTCGCTGAGCATCTCGATTACGACCTGAATGCTGCCAACCCTACCATGGGCAATGGCAGTATCTTGGATGAGATTGACATTGTTACTGGCACTTTGGGTAAGGCCTACGGCGTTGTAGGTGGCTACATTGCTGGCTCTGCTTACCTTGTGGACATGATCCGTTCTTATGCTCCCGGCTTCATCTTCACCACCTCGCTTCCTCCTGCCGTCGTTTCCGGAGCCATGGAGTCTGTCAAGTATCTCAAGGAGTCCAGTGCTGAGCGTAGTCTCCAGCAAATCAACACTCGCACTGTCAAGTCTCGTTTGGGCGACATTGGTATTCCCGTCATCCCCAATCCCTCTCACATTGTCCCTGTCCTCGTGGGCGATGCTGCCGCTGCCAAGTTGGCCTCTGATGAGCTCTTGTCTGAACACGACATTTACGTCCAAAGCATCAACTATCCCACCGTCCCTGTTGGCGAGGAGCGTCTCCGTATCACACCCACGCCTGGCCACAATGCTCCCATGATTGACGAGCTTGTCCACTCTCTCGACAAGATCTGGACTCGTTATGGCTTCAAGCGCCTCGACGACTGGTCTGCTCAAGGCGGTTGCGCAGGTGTTGGTGTTGAAAATGCCGTTGAGCCTACTCCCATGTGGACCGATAAGCAACTTGGTCTTGACAAGGTTGTTGATAGCCAACAAGCTGCCAGCAACACAAACTAGATACTAGTATGCCATGGTTGCAACTGAGTCACATCAGGCTCGTTTTTGAAATAAATGTGTTAGCCCTCTCCATTGAGGTTGATTTTTCATCTTCTTCAAGTGATCTTTTTTTCGCAATTGCTATGTTTAATGTAGATGAGGGTTATTGTACCATTGATTTGAAGGATGCAGACAAGATTCCACCCCTCGTCTTGAATATGCTCATACAGCTTGGACCTGCCGTCAAGTACATGGCCTTGTTCACTGACGTCTTGATGTGGAAAAATCCCAGCGCATCTGTACTGGCTGTGCTCCTTTGGATTACACTTTGTACCTGGACCCAGAAATGGCTGGTCTTTGGGTTACCATGTCTATGTTTTGTGAAACTTGCATCAAATTGGCTGAGCACAAGCATCCTACGCAGACGTCGTGAAGCAAGCGAATGCAGTAGAGCAAGCCAGTTGGGCCAAGATCTGAATGTAGCCAAGGGGATTCAGCCTAGCAAACCAGTGTCAATGCATGATACTGTGCACCATCTGCAGCAGATTCAAACGTGGTGGTTTTCCCACTGTCAGTGGAGACATTTGTCATCATATGCAAATCAACAAGTTGCTCATTATTTACTCATTTACATTTGGCCATTATGGGCAGCACTGAACTTTATCCTGGGATCACATGGGATTTTTGCGCTGGCGGGAACTTGGTTCTTGGTTGCGAGTTCCCCATGGTACCAACTGGTCTTGGTTGCTCTCAAGAACAACCCAGTCTTGTATCACTACACGAGAGCATTGCTTGATTACAGCATTTGTTTGTTTACCTACCTTGGACAAGAAACGCATTCCAGTGTCAAAACAGCGTCTCATCGTGGTGCAACCCAACTGCCTTCCACGTCTTTGTCATCATCCTCTCAAAAGCCCAAGGAAGGGTATCGCTGTGAAGTTTCATTGCTGTTTGAAATCTACCAAAATCAAGTAAGAGACGAGTCATCAGGACCAATTGTGCGACGACACGGGCAAAGAATTCTCACAAATGCTGTTAGAGATATTGGTTCGGCTTGGGGTGGACCGAAAGTCTATTACAAAGTGAGCGTGAACCTTGGTAAATAGATGAGCCTTCCTTTTATCTGTTGACGATGCTGGTCGCACTAATTGCTGTATTTGTATAAAGGACTGATAACCAATTGAAGCCCATCATATCAAAAGATGAATACAAGTTGCCTAAAGAGACGAGATCAACACTTCAAGATTTAGATACCCACGTCAAACGAACGATTATCAAAAGCTGGGTGTGGACGGACAGAGATTGGTGGATTGATATGACAGGCGAGCTCGAGGACAAGGTCGATAGAGATGGATGGCAATACGGAGATAATGGTTGGCTGCATCTGATGAGTAAACCAGGCCCATGTTCCTTCACAAGACGAAGAAAATGGTGTAGACGTGCTAAACTTATAGAAAAGCAACTGATTATTACTGACAAAGATGAGTGAAAGAGACCAAGACAACAATCATTATATCCTACTACTAGCAAAGCATTCTTTTATACATCAATTGCATTATTACATTTCGCGTAACATTGTTACAATAAACACGGGACAATCATCTGGCATTCTATATTTCTGATTTGAAACGGATAATTGTTAAATTCTATCTTCATGCCAAGCATTGTAAAGCTATTGGGATGTTCTATTATACGCCACAGTGGGTTAGCATGGATGGTAGCAAGCATGAGCTAGCACAGTAGCAGCAGTAGCAGCGGCAACAAAAAATACGTTCAAATCCCGCTTGACAAAAACGTTCACCACGATCAAATTCGCGAACAATTCGACATCAAATTACCTTCTATCAAGGATTTATCTGTATTCAGCATAGTAATTCTACTTGACATATTAAAAGTTGTAGAATCTGCTTCAAATTCTCTATCGAATGGTACCAAAAACTCTTTTGCGTTTCACCAAAAATATTTCCCAAATTGGCAGAATTTAAAATTGCTTATTTAGCTGAAAACTCGAATTTCGTACTAATAAGCAATGTATATTTTGCTTCCACATGCAAGATTGAGATTGTAGGTCTTCATTTTACTTATACATGTCATAACAGAAAACGTTGATTTTGGGTCCAAAAACGCGATCGTTTGATTTTTGCAAAAAACCATGAGGGGTACCTCATGGGGCGGCCAAAGTTGTTTTTGGGCGAATTTTCTGCGAATCAGCTTCCAAAGCTCAAACGCCCAAAAACTTAAAATTCGCCCACCTCTGGAGTTGGGCGAATGGTGCAAACTTGGGCGTTTGCATTTACATGTCAAACGTCAACGAAAAAACTGCTTCTTTGAGAAAAATGTAATTAAGCAGTTGCCTAAGATCCTGTACAATAGTTTTGAAGATGCCAGAAAGCTCAATGAAGTCTTGACAGCCATGTCAATCTGATGAAAGTAACCAGCACATCTTATTTACCCCAATAAACTTTAGGAAATCTTGATAAATGCAATCTAACAACAAGATCTGACTACAGAAGACTAGAAGAGCTGTATAGCCAACAATTCTCATAGCAAAAGATCATTACAAGCATTGAATCCAACATGACCATATAGCTCTTGTCAACTATGGGTGGCCAATGTTGTAATGCATTTGATTCGCACGGTAATTGAACAGGCATTCGCCCAAAAACAACTTTGGCCGCCCCATCATGGAAAAATGAAGAATTTTGGTCAATGATTTTCGACCCAAAAAAAATTGACATAATGCCACAGCAAGCAAGTACTGATCGAAAGCAATCGCTTGGTACCATTCTGGCGATCTGAAACGGCCTATAAAGCGAGATATAGGCTGTTTAATATCGTTCATTTTCGCTGTTTTTTGGTGTATTACTGTCTTCAAAATGGTGAAATTAGTATAGCATGCAGCCAAAGTACAGTAAATTGATTGATCTGATACTAGTATTCATCTTATAGCAATCGAATTACACTCTGAATTCGGTTTCAAGATGAATTAGTAGCACATGTAGAGTTGAAAACGCTGTTTTTTGCAGTATATTGCAGCTCAAATGGGTGGTTCTGCTGATTACATACCCTGCCCATCAAAAAATGCTCATCGCATGCCTGTCATGCTGCTATGCAACTCAAATTATACATGACAGCCATCATGTTCATTATGAAGTAAGCAGACAGGCTATTCTTAAGTAGAAAACACTGTCAATACGCTCAAAGGCTCGTCTAGAGATCAGTGAATACTGAAATATGCATCTGCGTCCTGTCAAGATACATTATCCATTTATGGAGGAGTGGATTATCACGATGTCGCTCTACAAGAATCTTGATGAATTGAACACATAGATGATGAGCAAAATTACTTGATAATTGAATGCAATGTCGTCAGACAGGCTTATTGTAAGCTATCTTGTTGTGCATTAGCTACTCATGAACGCTTCTCAGCATTGAGAGAGTCCGCCAGCCTTATATTCATGCCCAATATCCATAGCTTTGCTTTAGAACCGAGTGCTTGATATTACCCAAGGAAGAACAGCCACCCTATCACTCGGAGTTGACCCAATGTCCTTTTTACTAGCTTTTTTTTTTAAAATCCTTTCAAAACGTATTTCTTTCCTCTTGTCTGTACAAAACATCCACATGGTTCCTACTCAAGAAGAATTCTTGATTGTACGTAGCAAAAGCTATAGTCATTCCAATAACAGAACACTAACCAACATTGATTAGAACGAACACGACATACCATACGAAGAAGAACTTCTTCGAAGCCCTTACTCACTTCGTTCATGGCTTCACTACATTGATCATAAACGCCTTGGATCATTCAACGAGCTCTGCTTTGTATTCGAACGTGCACTCAACGAACTTCCAGGCTCTTACAAGTTATGGAAGCAGTACTTGGATCTTCGACGCGATAAATTAAAGGGCTTGAATGCAGTTCGACACAAATCGTTGTACAATCATGTCATTGCCTTGTATGAACGCGCACTCGTCTTGTTGAACAAAATGCCTCGTATCTGGTTGGACTATCTCTCCTTGCTGACAACACTTCCCATCATCACAAAAACCAGAAGAGCATTTGACAGTGCTTTGCGTGCCTTGCCTGTTACGCAACATGCCCGCATCTGGGATCTTTATTTACAGTTTGCTAAAGCCGCAGGTGGAGAAACTGCCATTCGCATTTACCGTCGCTACCTCAAGGTATGTGTCTTTTAGTTGCGGTTTGATGCGTGTGATTGACATGGCCTGTGTGATTAGCTGGAACCCACTTTTGTCGAAAACTACATTGAAAGCCTTGTCAAACTCGAGCATTACGACGAAGCAGCACTTAAACTTGTATCTATCGTCAATGATACCAAATTTAAATCGGCTCGTGGCAAATCACACTATCAATTATGGCAGCAATTATGTGAATTAGCAGTCGAGCATTGCGACGATATCAAGAGTGTGCAGGTGGAGCCTATCATTCGATCAGGCATCAAGCGATTCACAGATCAAGTAGGTGTGCTGTACTCTCGCTTAGCCATGTACTGGATCAAGATGGCACAATTGGAAAAAGCAAGGGACATTTTTGAGGAGGGAATCACCACTGTCATGACCGTTCGAGATTTCACAGTGATATTCGATGCGTATGCCGAGTTCGAGGAAGAAATGATTACGACAAAGATGGAAATGGCTGCTGAACGCGAAGCCGCTGGAGAAAAGGACGAGGAAGAGGATCTGGATCTGGATTTACGCTTGCTGCGATTTGAACGTCTGATGGATCGTCGACCCTTCTTGGTCAACGATGTCTTATTGAGACAGAATCCCAACAACGTGCTAGAATGGCAGCAACGAGTTACGCTTTGGGGCGACAACAAGGAAAAGGTGGTCGAAACATACACACAAGCTGTGCAAACAGTGAATCCCAAAAAGGCACACGGCAAATTGCATGAATTATGGGCTCGATTCGCTAAATTCTATGAAGATGGTGGTGATTTAGCCTCTGCTCGTGCTATTTTCGAAAAGGCTGTCAAGGTCAACTACAAATCTGTCAATGATTTAGCCGAGGTGTGGTGTGAATACGCAGAAATGGAGACGCGCCATGACGATTTCGATACAGCGATTGAAGTGATGGCCCGTGCAACACAAATCCCTGGTATGCTCTCGGTGAATCCCAAGCAAATCAACTTTCACGACGAATCCATTCCTGTTCAGCAACGTGTATTCAAAAGCTTGCGTTTATGGAGTTTCTACATTGATTTGGAAGAAAGTGTGGGCACCATTGAGAGCACCAAGGCAGTCTATGACAAGGTGATGGATCTCCGTATTGCTAACCCACAAACCATTGTCAACTACGCAACCTTTTTGGAGGAAAACCAATACTTTGAAGAGTCATTCAAGGTGTATGAACGTGGTATTGAACTATTTGGCTGGCCAATTGCTTTTGAATTGTGGAACATCTATTTAGAGAGATTCTTGAAGCGTTATGTAAGTATGCCTGGTGCTGAATCATCATTATCCATTTGCTGACAACACTTACATGAAATGTAGGGCGGTACCAAGCTGGAGCGTGCAAGAGACTTGTTTGAACAAGCACTAGAAGAATGCCCTCCCAAATACGCTAAACCCATCTATCTCATGTATGGTAAGCTTGAAGAAGAGCATGGCTTAGCCCGTCATGCTATGCGCATTTATGACCGTGCTACCAAAGCCGTTGCCGACGAAGACCGCATGGTCATGTACGAATACTACATTGCCAAAGCAACTGAATCATTTGGTGTTATGGCATCCCGTGAAATCTACGAACGTGCTATTGAAGCACTCCCTGACAAGGATGTCCGCATCATGAGCTTGCGATATGCCGAATTAGAAAGAAAGTTGGGTGAAATTGATCGTGCTCGTGCTATTTATGGCTTTGCTTCGCAATTATTTGATCCAAGAGTAAGTCTTTTTTTTTTTTAGTGAAAATGTGCCTGAATGTGTTGCTGATTTGCATTGATTTAGACACAACCTGGATTCTGGAAGACTTGGCATGACTTTGAAGTTCAACATGGTAATGAAGATACCTTCAAGGAAATGCTTCGTATCAAGCGCAGTGTACAAGCAACATTCCCCAGTGTTTAAAAAGTTTCGAATATAAATATATTGCTTTTATTACAGTTTCAAAAAAAAAGGGGGGGGGGTGCTTTTTCATATAAAATGGTGGGCGTAAAATCAAAAACATTTAAAGGAGAACAAGATGGCCAGTTTAGGCTCAAGTCAATAAGAATGAAAGCGTGTACTTTTGACAGTTGATGCTGCTCTTGGAGCTGCTGCTGCTGCTGCTGCTGCTGCTGCTGGAAGCAGAAGAGGATGCATGCGAAGACGTAGGTAAAGGCAAGGGAGACACTGTTTGGAAATTCGATTAGTATGTAACAAGCATTCAAGCAAGCAAAAGATAAACTCACAATGATGGCCACTGTCAGATGTCGCCGACGATTTTTTGTTTTGATTGTCTTCCTCATTCTGTTTGCAGAGCTTTGTCCAAACTAGGTAAAAAATCGAGAATTGAACAGAACAATGAAATTAGTACCACCGTCTCCTTAATCCAACCAGATCTCGGCGAATGTACTTACTTAGACCACATGCATTGCACAAAGTACGAGGACCTATTATAACGGAATATGTGAGGAGGCTGTCTGTATGTGGATTAAGCGAAATTGACATTACCTAGGGGACCTTTGCGCCACTCTGGTGTTTCCGTGCTGTGATGAAATTTGGGTGAGAATTAGGGTTAAGCTTCTTGCTTCAAATGCACTACGGATCTGTTACCTGTTACATGAATGGCACTGCTGCTTGGGCGTTGGTTTCAGCTTTCTCTTTTCATTATTCTTTTCATTCATTCACAATTGAGTACACTAGTGATTTTATAAATCGAAATTCTTGTTTAACCTTTACCTGTCGTTTCAAAGGACGCATGTTCTGGGTTGTACTAGTGCGACACTCTTGTTCTACAATGACGGATATTGGTCGCTTTGTAGTGGTTACTGACATGATTGGAGGCAGCTGTGGCATTACGGTGGGTGTTGCTATGATTGGCTCGTTTGTTGGGGTTGGGTTGATGATCATATTATTAAGTTCCTTGATACTGGGTAACTTGATGTTATTAATAGGCGATGCATTAATGAAAGATGGTCCAGCCAGTGATATTGGTGATAGGCCATTGCTGTTGAAAATCTTGTTATACGGTTAATCGACGGTTCGGCTTGCATGTTCTACGTGTACTTACAGGCTCTTTGTATTGATAGCTGTGGAAGGCGTGTCTACACAGCACATTGAGTACATGTTGATACCGATTTAAGCTTTTCATGCATACCTTTTCTGCTGATTGGAGGCATCAACTGACATGGAAAACGAGGGTGCTGTGGCTGTCCTGTCAGCACAAGAGGCAGATGATGTGGATGACGACGATGACGACGAGGACGACGAAGAAGAAGAGGCCGTAGGGTTGATCTTGAAGTAGTGGTATTGAGTCATTTGTGGTCGATGTGCGAAAGAGAGAGAAAAGAAGAAAGAAAAACAAAAGATCCCCTTTTTTTGCATCCGTTGGAGGATCATGGACGGATTACACAATAAATCAATCTCTGGTTGCACGGACAGAAACCTAGAATCCCTCATATATAAAGTCGGAAGCACCCGGTTTATTCTTGCGTCTTTGACTGACTGACTGACTGACTGACTGACAAGCATCATGACGCTATTATTTAGTGCGTTTGATTCAAGACATTTGCGCATCACATGTGTGCTGTATGTATACCTGTATATATATAATAGTCTATACTAGCAGAATCCCCTTTTTTCTCGCTCTCTTATTCACATCTTTTTATCGCACTGCCATGGTCATTTGGTTCTTTGAAAACAATCATTTCGCCAACGCGTGGATACCCTTTGATAGATCAAACCAAAAGAAACTAGAATACGTATATAGACATCACGAACAGATCGTCGCACTATGGAACCAGAAGCAGAATGATACAATCTCTCCATTGACAATAGATACGCTTATAGACCTGGACGAGGAAGACGACTCGATTCACCCAGATATCCAGTACGATCACAGCTGCATTTACATCAATCTGAAGGACTCGCATTTCGAGCACACCATCACGCTCTACCCAACCATGCTTTTGGGTTCCTTACCTGATAGAGACATATTAATCATCAGAGCAGAGATGATGGATCATAAAAACAATAAATATTTATTGGAGTGAAAAAGGTCATTTATAGTGTCATTTGACCCGTTGTGAGACTGAGCAGACTACGCATACCAACCGCATTTCCTGCCGCTGGTCTGAACATGATTTCCATCATCAACAGGAATACATGCTGCAGCAGTTCTTGCACTCCATTTCGCAATAAAACGCAGGCCACCACCCAGTAGAGTGTTCCTCTGTAGCGTATCATTTTCTTGATCAGCCGAAGTGTAATGTGGCGAGCGGTGGTTTCAAATTTGAAAAAGAGATTCAGGAACCAATTCGGCGATCTTCTAGGGTTGCTGCTATTGCCATTGTTCTGAATAGCCTGCAGTTTCTCGGACAGCAGCCAGGATGAGATGCCCTCTTCTTCAGCAGGCTGCGAGGAGGAAGAGGAGGAGCTCGTGGTCATCATGTCGCCCAGTTGCTTGATGGTGGAACGGAACCGAGGTGGCATACCATTGCCTAATTTAGACTGCAGTGAAAGGTTGGAATAAGCTTTTGCTACACTAGCCAAGTTTGCATGACTCGCTACAGGTGATAATGATGCTAGCGGTGTGTTGTATAAACTAAATGACGACGGTGGTCTGGCTAGTTTCTCGCTTGTTGATGTCATGCTGAGTAGAGGTGAGTTGTGTGTGTCATAGTAGATCGATGAGCTCGAGCTGCGTCTGCTGATGGACGGTGTTGGTAAGAGTCCTTGTCTGTATCTTGTATAGTAAGCATCGGTACTCAAGCTCCATTGGTATGTATCCATGCCACCGAGATCTGTATCATCATGCATTAGTTCTTTTAAAGTCAAGCGAGAATTCCTGCACAGCTAATGTACATACCAATCACAATGTCTTGCTTCTCAATCAGTGTCTGTAAATCCTTTAGCTTAGGAAAGTTGACCTTGGCTTTCGCTTCATTCGAGAGCACCAGTTTGCACATTTGCCACAGTCCTTGATACATCCAGCCGAAATTGATCAGATTCACAGTGCCTGTCATTCCGGGGTATCTCCTTAACAGTGTAACAAATGACTTTAATAAGCCAATGTCCTATTATGTAAAGGTGAATAAAACCATGATAAATCGCATCTTCACAAAAAAAGAAACTTACTGTAGGCAGTGAATTCGCATCCTTAAAGTCGACCAGCACAAGTGTTTCTAGTACCATTGGGTGCTCTATGCCTGCTTTGACTCTCTCTTGACATGTATCCCACAGGAGCAAACGTGCTGTTTCAAGCACAAAAATGACCAATGGAGTTAGATGGTCGCTCACATCAGTTCCAGCTGGTGCTTTTGGCAAATGGGCCAAATTGATCATTAAAATTGGGCGATTGATTTTGTCTGTTTTATGAAAATAAACCAACGGTTCTGCCAAGAAATCATCTGCAACTGAGGGTATTCTGATGTTGTCAATGTCTGCGATAATTCTCCAGCGTATCGTGTCCAGTAAGAGTGATAGAGCTGTTGGTAATGAATAGTTGTTTTTGCGCAGAAATCGAAACAAAGTTGCTAAGGAAAACTGCTGTTACTACAAAATAGTCCATGGTATAGCTGTTATCAAATTACCTCTATCATCTATGAAATCGTTCAGTGCGTGCATCTCTTGTATTGATAAATCAAATTCATGGATTAGATGAGGTATTTCTCTCTGTACAGCACTGTGGATGCTGTCAATGGCTCGTTCGTATTGCTTGTAAAGCTGATTGCTTTCAATGTGTCTTTTGCTGTATACGTCCATGTTTGATCTTTAATGTAAAAAGAAGAGAAAAAAAGTGTGAAATTTATGTTTCATTTATTTTTTGCATGTGAAAAAGGAAGGGAAGGGGGGCATTGCTTTATTACACTTTGTGGGGTTGTGTCTCCGAATCAGCTTTTGGGTAAATGTGCAACATCAATGTTGCTTGATCTGCTTTGGCTGTGAGGATCATACCGCTGACCAAGCAAGCATTTAGACACCCATAGAGGGGCTGTTATATAAACGCCTTGGATATATATTCTAATATTGTGTTCAAATGGCTATGGCACTGCATTTCTTCATAATCAAGAGTTTCATCAGGGTACAAAGAGCCGAGCTTCCTCGGAATGCTTATAAATTACTAGTGGTGTAGAAGCTTTTAATGCATAGCTGTATTTCGACAGGCGTATTAGCCATAGTAACCTCTCAGGCAGGTAATATCACTACTACCTCACTTTTACGTTATGTATCTTCACGTCATAGCTATTCATAAGTCATCTGTAACCGTGGAACTAAGCCTTTTAATAAGGCGCTTTACATTTGCATCAAAAGCAGTGAGTTATACCGTATATAAACTAATGATATATTCATATTGCCTCCTACTGCAAAAAACCATGCAACATGCAGCAAATTTTGCTCATGTAGACCGCCAGAATAATGCCAAATGGTTGATTTCGTCTGGCAGTTACCTTCTGATGATGACATCTTTGCTCAACTTTTTCCGGGATCACCAAAAGTCAACCAAAAGCATGAAATGTTCCTCATGGGTTATTATCAAAGATGAGTTTTTGAACCCGAAAATGAACACTTTTATCAAGATATCCTAAGTGTACCTACCTACTGAAATGCCGTTTTTGTTTAGTTGAAATCGAAACTTTTGCATTAAATGTGTGTGTGATTGACCTAGATTGTACGAGTTACCGTTGACAAACGGAGGATTTACAAGATCAGCGGATTCCGAGCGCTGATCTTGACAAGATGCATAACGGAAGCTGTTAATTACGAGTGTGTAGTAATGATATATCGATAGAGGGGATGTTGCGCAACACTGTATTTAAAACCGCTCAGTCCTAGCATGCTTTGTTGTACACTGACATACGTTAAACACTGTTTTGGGCATTTGACAAGAGAGGGCAAAGCATATTTTTCGCGTCCAATATGAATGTTGGAGAGTTGATATTGGTATCAGTGTGTTTTAAAGGAGCATTTACTCACCGAGTATTAATGGTAAAAAGCTGTGGCTAAGGTGCATTTGAGTGGTACAACAACATTGTCTTTGATGTCATAAATTATTTCTTAATAAAAATTTTGAATGCTCCTTTTTGAATCCATCATCACGAACTTATATTAAAGCTTTTTTAAGATAGTAAATCTATTTAATCATGTCTGATACTTATGGTAGTATCGTGTGTAACTAACGTAAGCCATCTGTACCATGCATTTTTAATTTTTAATCATGCTTTTCTTATTTTCCATTATATGTTTAGTTTCAACATTAATGCTTTATTTCTCTGAGCTGTCTCCAAATCTGAGCCAATCACAACGCTTTATTTGCCCTACAGACACCCCAAGCCAGAAAAAAAATTGCGAGGGTTTCCTTATGTTTTTTGGTTAGGCGGACTTTTAAACATTGCCAAATACAGTAATTTAGCAATTTTATCATCAAAATCCCCTAAAATGCCAGAATATGCCTTACTACACACGCCAGCTTATAATGCAAACGCTTGAGACTCTCAATTAGCACCAAGTAAGTGATACCAATCAAGTGAAGGCAGCCTATCTGCCTCCAGCCTCTAAATCGAATCTAGTTGTGCTTCAACGATAGGCTTATCCACACAACGAAAAAAGAAGGTTATGGCTCAAAGAGCCACAAAAAGGAAGGGAAAGTAAGAAGAGAAGGTATCACTAGAATGTGATAAAGAACAGAAACATTGCAATACAGTTACCGTATATACAAAAAGGTGACATGCAATGTGTATCATCAAAATGACGAGTACAAGAACGAAAAAAGTAGTAGAAAAAAGTATCGTGGTTGCCTCATACGAAGCAAGAACACCACCAATTCCACCCGTATTACAGAAGAAGAAGTAATACTTGAAGAACAAAAGAATGCAAGGCTACTCCAAAACAATAGAGCAGCACTGCCACCAGCGATACAATGCATCAAAAGATACACCATAGCACCGCCAGCAATACAATGCATCAAAAGATGCACCATAGCACTGTCAGCGATACAATGCATCAAAGATAATACACCATAGCACTATGATACAGCAACAGAAAAATAGTTGCGTGCAGAAAAGGGGGAAAGAATAAATCGCAATAGAGCAAACTAAAGAAGAATGCACAGTATTACGAGAAAAAAGAAAGCAGTAAACGGTTGAATGAATGTACTCCATGGCAACCAAATCCATAACAACCAAATCCATGGCAACCAAGGAAGGGAAATATACAAACCAAATACAAACCAAACACAATCAATATATTGGAACTGCAACGAACTGGTGGCCTGAAATAAACTGCGTAATTAGTATTACTGTATATTGTACCACAAAAAATGGCTCTTATCGGCTGATACCTACTGTAACAAACTTGAAAGGTGTCGTCTTGGGTACTGGTGGTTGCAAAGACATGCTTCTTTTGGCAAAAGCGGTGTTGTATTCAATCAATAGTAATAAAAAGGATATGGTTTAATAGAAAAAGTGCAGTGCAAAAACAGTGCGAGAAAAAAAAAATAAAAAATAAAAACGCGTTGCTAAGGGTGACTGCAGTCAATAGGCTGCCGCAGCACAGAGCACGCGGAATTTGAATGACGTGTACAATAGATATTTTGCACTGTGGTGACTGTACCCATATGATTTTTTTTGTGATGATTTTTTTGAATCAATATCGAGATAATTTGACATTTGTAAACATTTTTGTTAAAATTAGCTATATAAAGTGTGCTCAGAGTATACTACTTTCTAATAAGCCTAAGGGGAGAATTTGAAGGCGCATTCAATGGTGGTAATTTTAAAATACTTTTAGAATGAAAAGATAAAGAATTTGGAGAAAATATAAAAAGCAGTTTTTCCAGGAAAAGCCAAAATTTAGCATATACAACGTTCAAAATAGCAGTTGCACAGGTTACCCTACATGTGTGCGGTCATTTTAGTCTAGTATATATCATAGTAAAAAGTGTCGTTTTCGCCTCCAAAATTGCCATCGTTTGATTTTCAACAAAAACCATGAGGGGTACCTCATGAAAAATCGTGCATTTTCGACGATTTGGATCGATCCAAAAAAAATAAAAATGAAGGTTCAGGATGTAAATGGTAATCGATAGTAGTCATTTGGCACTATTCCGAGCATCTAGAAGGGCATACAAGACAAGATTTTGAGGGTTCAATACGGGCGATTTGACTGGGAAAAGTACCTTTGCTGCCATGTAGATCTACAAAAACTAATGCTACAGATCTGATCCAGACTTCAAACAATTGGTATCTTTTGGGACTACACGCTGATTACCATCAGACAAAAAACAATGTAAATTTTGTCTATGTTTTACTTTAAAAACGCTCAGAAATACCAAAAGCACAGCTTATCGTGTTTCAATGCAGCTGGAATAAAATTGGGTTGATTTTGACAGAAAAAAAAGAATAAAAACCAGAGAGAATTACAATTATAGTCTTTCCACGGGTTTATTGATTAAAAGAAATCTGAAGAAAGGATCCATGGTCTTTAAGAGAGCATGTATTTATATCAATTGTAAAATTAGCTTCACTACAGTGAGAATGCTTATTTTACAGCTTATTTCAAGAATGTCTCCTGTTGATGACATTCACTCACGTTTTGGAATGTAGTTGAGATTTCGAGGTGTTGGTGTTTGAGGTCGATACTATTGTCTTGGTCAGGGTTGTGATCCCTCAGAATCCTGGTTTTGTCTGAGCTTATTGTTAGGGCATAAACAGGAATGTTTATATCTAGAATTATTATAACTGCTTTGGGCAGTTGCCCTGTATGCCATATTTGGAGTTATTGCCATTGTTTTGGACAATTGCCTCCTTTATGCATATTTGAACAATGTTCATTTATTAACATATTTACACTATTCAACTCTAACATGTGACATAGTTGTGAGAGATTGTACTTTGATCAGGAGTCCAAGATTCCACAGACACTTGCTATTGTTTACTTGTGCTTTATTTATGTTTGGTCCCTGGATGGATCTACCATGATCCATCTGGGTTCTGATTTAGGATTTACTTTGGGGTTAGAATAGGTGCTACTTCATTGCAGCAGCTTCTACTAGTGGCCTATGCCTATAGAAAGTAGTAATGCAATTTGCTATGCATTTCAATTCTTTGTATATCAAATACACAATTTGGGCAGTCGTTGCGTACAGTAAAATAAAGTGTTCTCTAAATAATAAAAAGGATGGATCTAGAGGTTGGAATCGGGTATACTGTAATCAACACTCCACTGTTGAAGTACAAGAATCGTTTAATTTATGTACATTTAACGTAGCCACTGAAAGTTTGTTTATATGCTTACAACAACCTCAGAATAAGTATACAATAACAATGTTAATCTGAACTCTGCAACGGTTATATACGGCATGATGAAAACACGCTTTGCCGTCTTTGTCCAATGCCTAAAACAGTGTTCAACCTGGGCCACTCTTGAACAAAGCATGCCAGATCCAAGCGGGTTTAAATGAAGCGTTGCGCAGCATTCCCTCTATCAGCCTGCTACTACTACTAGACACTCGTAATTAACAGCTTTCTGTATGGACCTTGTCAAGATCAGCGCTCAAAAATGCTGGCATATTGTGAATATCGTCCATTCACCAACTACAACTCATAAAATTCAAATTCCAAGTACTACTGTACTACACCATCGTCTTTCTCGCAAAATTTGGCATAGGTAAGTGCTAATTTCAATACTCTAACAGCAGTTTTTTGCAACTGGATCTCGCATGATGACCTGATCTTGCATACTGAAAATACCTGCATACAACCAGGATTCAGTATCAAGTACAAAGCTACACTATGCCATTCTGACTACAGTGTTGCGCAACACCCCATCCATTGATCTGTCACCACTGAAAACTCGTGATTAATGACTTTCCTTATGGATTTTGTCAAGATCAGTGCTCAAAATCGGCTTAATGCAAAAATTATCCATCCATCAACAAAAGATCATCCACCCATTAGCAAAAGCTCATTTAATCTAAAATTCAACTACCCCATTGTGTTCCTTGCAAAATTCAGCATAGGCACGTTCCAATTTTAGTACTCTAACAGCAATTTTTTCCAAATGCATCTCGCATGATGACCTGGTCTTGCATACTGAAATTACCCTGCATAAAAGCAGAATTTAGCGTAAAGCAGCACAAAGATACAGTATGCTGATTTCAAGAATACAGTGCTTTCCAACATGCCATCTGTCAATCATTTAACACTAGACACTTGTAATTAACCGCCTTTCTCATAAATCTTGTCCAGACTAGTGCTCAAAAGCGGATTATTCTAAAAATAATCCATTCATCAACGGCAACACGTCCAGATGACTAAAGTCTGACCAAACAATTGCGTTCCTTGCAAAGTTTGACATAGGTACATGTTTATCTCATAAGCCAGATGATTGGCATTTGAAGACTTTGATTGATTTGATACTAATATAATAATAATGCAAATTTGTACTTTTGAGTGTTATGATGAACAGGCTTAGATTTACTCAAACCTCTTTTTTTCTAGGGTAGTGAATGCATTTGATCATGTCTGATACTTATGGTAGTATCTTGTGTAATTACCCCAAGCCATTTGTACCATGAATTTTGAATGTTTAATCATGCTTTTCTTATTTTCCATTACATGTTTAGTTTCAACATTAATGCTTTATTTCTCTGAGCTGTCTCCAAATCTGAGCCAATCACAACGCTTTATTTGCCCTACAGACACCCCAAGCCAGAAAAAAAATTGCGAGGGTTTCCCTATGTTTTTTGGTTAGGCGGACTTTTAAACATTGCCAAATACAGTAATTTAGCAATTTTATCATCAAAATCCCCTAAAATGCCAGAATATGCCTTACTACACACGCCAGCTTATAGTGCAAACGCTTGAGACTCTCAATTAGCACCAAGTAAGTGGTACAAATCAAGTGAAGGTAGCCTATCTACCCCCAGCCTCTGAATCAAACCTAGTTGTGCTTCAATGATAGGCTTATCTACACAACGCAAAAAGAGGGTGATGGCTCCAAGAACCATAAAAAGGAAGGGAAAGTAGTAGCAAGAGGGCATCACTAGAATATAATGAAGAACAACAAAAACATCGCAATACAGTTACATACAAAGAGATAACATGCAATGTGTATCATCAAAATGACGAGTACAAGAAAGAAAAAAGCAATAGAAAAAAGTATCGTGGTTGCCTCATACGAAGCACGAACACCAACAATACCACTAGTATTACAAAACAAGTAATACTTGAAGAACAAAAAGAGTGCAAGGCTACTACTCCACAATAGAGCAGCACTGCCAACGATACAATGCATCAAAAGATACACCATAGCACTGTGGTACAGCAACAGAAAATAGTTGCGTGCAGAAAAGGGAAAAAGAATAAATCGCAATAGAGCAAACTAAGGAATGCAAAGTATTACGAGAAAAAAAGCAGTAAAAGGTTGAATGAATATAATCCATGGCAACCAAAGAAGGGGAATAGTATACAAACCAAACACAAACCAAACACAATCAATATATTGCAACGAACTGGCCTGAAATAAACTGCGTAATTAGTATTACTGTATATTGTACCACAAAAAATGGCTCTTATCGGCTGATACCTACTGTAACAAACTTGAAAGGTGTTGTCTTGGGTACTGGTAGTTACAAACACATGCGTCTTTCGATAAGAGTGGTGTTATATTCAATCAATAGTAATAAAAAGTATATGGGTTAATAGAAAAAGTGCAGTGCAAAAGCACTGCGAAAAAAATAAATAAAAAAATAAAAACGCGTTGCTAAGGGTGACTGCAGTCAATAGGCTGCCGCAGCACAGAGCACACGGAATCTGAATGACGTCTACAATGAACATTTTGCACTGTGGTGACTGTACCCAAATGATTTTTTTGTGATGATTTTTTTGAATCAATATCGAGATAATTTGACATTTGTAAACATTTTTGTTAAAATTAGCTATATAAAGTGTGCTCAGAGTATACTACTTTCTAATAAGCCTAAGGGGAGAATTTGAAGGCGCATTCAATGGTGTCAATCTTAAAATACTTTTAGAATGAAAAGATAAAGAATTTGGAGAAAATATAAAAAGCAGTTTTTCCAAGAAAAGTCGTGATTTAGCATATACAACATTCAAAATAGCAGTTGCAAAGGCTACCCTACATCTGTACGGTCATTTTGATTTAATGTATGTCATAGTAAAAAGTGTCGTTTTCGCCTCCAAAATTGCCATCGTTTGATTTTCAACAAAAACCATGAGGGGTACCTCATGAAAAAACGTGAATTTTCGACGATTTGGATCGATCCAAAAAAAATAAAAACAAAGGTCCAGGATGTAAATGGTAATCGATAGCAATCATTTGGCACTATTCCGAGCATCTAAAACGGCTTAGAAGACAAGATATTAAGGGTTGAATTCGGACGATTTGGCTGGGAAAAGAACCTTTTATGCCTTATAGATGCATGTCAGCGGATGCTACTGACATCATCAAGACCTCAAACAAGTAGTATATCTTGGAACTACTCGCGGAATACCACCATATGACAGAGGGTAATCAAAACCTAGCGATCGATTCACTCTGAAAACCTGGAGAAATGTCAGCAACAACCCCGGTCGTCATCATGTCTTCTCATCCTACAGAGAACTTGCATTTTTATGTGCTCACTAAAGCTCTGAGACTAGTACAGTATGTTTCTATGGTAGATTCTTGCCCTGATTTCGAATATGCAAACCATTTTTTTGTAGATAGCATATAACCTGAGAAACAAGAGATTTGAGATATTATTGAAATGTGAGGCTATGCTACTAGCAAAAGTTTTTTAATATGGCATGGATGTCCAAGTTTTATAGCCAAATCGATAGGGGTCCACGTTTTTGACTAGGACGTGCTTAGCCTAGGGTTGTAATAGATGATTTGAGCGAGTAATGATAAAAAAGGACGCACATGCGAGATTTTTGAAGGGCTTTAGACACGAATCTTACTAAGTGAGTCCAAGTAGCGTAGAGCTTAACTATTGTTTGCCATTTAAATCTCTATCGGATGGTATAGATTTTATATAGGGATTCCGAGTTTTGTCTCTGACCCACTGCTTGAGAGACACGAAATTTCACATTTTGAGTAGATTTATAAAGGGAATGCATATGTGGTACTCAAAACTGCTGGATCATGATGGATCTAGTGTGCAGCTATCGAATCGTTTTTTGTTTCATGCCAATCCGATGATATTTCGTGGAGATATCGTCAAAAAGGGGTTCAGGGAAAATCATCCATTTTGCACCAAAATCTGCCTGTCATATAGCAAGGGAAAAAATTGGGTGGTATTTTCAAAACACAACAAAATTTTTGATCTCTCATGCTAGAGTCATGCTAGAGCTTTAAGTCAAATACCATTCGAAAGGTAATTTTTTGCGCTACATGACCAATGCAATTAAAAGTAGAGTCAATATAATAGAAGCTTGTTAATTCTTGAAAAACCTTCGAAACAACACCATCAAAAATCACCTATATAATAGCAACCAAGACACTTGATATGGGTACCATTAAATTTTCCTTTTAATTCAGTACAGAAACCATATAAGACTGAAGGGGTATTTACTATCAGCTATCATCCAATTTTGACGTTCATGGATTTTAGAATCTATTGACGATCAAATGTAAACCCACATTTTCAACTACCGCAAAGCTTGCATTGATTTGTATGCATTTTTGGAAGATAGTTAAAATGATGAACTAAGAAGTACACATTGTTTCGAAGAATGATTCATGTAATTGCTATCAAAAGTTCCAAGAGTTTAGGTAGGAAAGCTTGATAGGCCCATGACTATAAAACAAGGTTATGCAACAGGAGATAATACCATAACATTGATAACTGTACACTTGATTTTATTGATATCTAAATATATTATTACTAATGAAATTGCTATTCTATGATCTTCTCTTCTTGGCCTTGGGACGACCACCCTTCTTTTTGCTTCTTGCCGACGAAAACTTATTCTTTCCTCTGCGCTCTCCATCAAACAATCCGTTAAAGTTGTCTTCATTGTCATCATCGCCTCTAGCACGTTTTTGTCCAGCTTCCAACACATCCACATCTTGCTTTTTACGGTTGAGCACATTGCGATAACGTTGATTCTCTTGTTCTTCTACATCTTCCAATCCAGCCAAGTTGGAGAAATCGTTCAAATTCTATCATAAACACACGATGAATAACACACTCAGGTACACTATCTGATACAAACCACTTACATCGAATTCGCTCTCGAAGCGCATCTTCTTGTTCTTGTTCAATCGTTGCTTTTCCTTACGAGTCACTGCAAGACGGACATAGTTGTCTTCTTCGTAACGATCCTTCTCGGCAATGACATTATCGATGCGATCACCATAGCCGGTTCCCTCATTCACGCCACCAAAGACACCAATTTCCTCGGGATTCTCGGACATTTCAGTCATAAGATCCTTCATCAAACGAGATCTCGATGCCTTCTCCTTCATACGAGCTTCATCACGCTCCTTCTTTCCACTCTTTCTGCCAGCGTTTTCATCGTAGTTGACAGGTGCCAACTTGGGTGGTCTATACACGCCGGTGGCATTGGTATCATCGTCATCCACATCCTCATCTTCGTCGTCGTTGTCCTTGTTGAGCAAGTTCATAGGGTTGGGCTTGAAAGCGAGAGGGTCAGCAGCAACAGCTTCTGATGTTGAGACATCGGCCTTCTTTTCTTCGTTCTTTTGTGTGTTTTCGACTACGGCTGCTCTGACCAGCTTGTCGATTTGATATTTGAGTTTAGCTTCAATGGGCTTCATTTTGTCGAGAATCACACGAAGTTCAACAAGTGATTCCACTACAGGGTTGTTTTCTAGTTGCTTTCCAGAGATCTTGAGGTGGACAAAGTAGGCGAGTTGAAGAATGTATTGGAGCATTACTTGATATTTGACTTCAAGGAACGACACACCTTTGGATGTGTGCACTTGATTATCATCGATTCTAATACAATATTAGCATCTATGCCTTTGCAACGTAGAAATGTACACCTACTTTTGTTTGAGAGGCTTCAATTGATTCTTCATGTCAATAATCTTTGCCTTCAAGCTTTTGATGAGCTTTGTGAATTCGACAGTCTCTACATTGTGATTTGCAAGGATGAGTATGGTATTGCTGGTAAGTTTTTGGTGTATTTGGCTTACCATCGACAGTGTTTTCCAAGTTTTTGTCATTAGACACTTCTACTGCAGCAGCTTTGGACATGATGGATGAAATTGACAATGGAAAGTGATCAAATCACTGGAAAAAAATTCACAAAAGGCAGTTTATTGAGAGGATTTCCGGTCACAGGAAAGGCGGGATGTTGCTGTCTGGCCAATGTGATTTGGTTGCAATGCATTGTTGATCTCGCTCAAATCCCTCTTCTGGTGTCTGCCGGTATAGATCTTTTCATTGTTTAGAGTCTGGAAGCACTTGATGGCGTTGATGCTCGTATTCTGTTACTAAAACTTGGATCAAACAAAGCGAGACAGATTAGACATCATTCAATTTTGCCCTGTTGTATTGGTTAATTCAGCTCACTTGGACTCCTTTGCCAGAACAGCAACCATCCTCCTTGACATTTGTTTACAAATCACACAGTAGTGTATGCCTAGTAAAGACACAGCATTTCAAATTTGATCGTTCTGCCCAAAAGATGCGCAGAAAATAGAGGTGTAGCAGGTGCTGAGCTCAAAAGGTCTTCCACTACAGCGTACAGCGCCTAATTCCTTTGACTGATGTGATTTGGTGTGCCTTGATACGGTTACTGTACAAAGTTCTGCCGAAAACGACAATGTAAAATTGAGCTGCCAGCTGGCATACATTGCTTCTCGTATATCTAGTTGCCAGAGATTAGCAGAAAGCGCAACCAGCATGTATCCACTGTATTAGAGATCAGTGTTGTGTGCGGAGGTTTGCCTCTCCAATGTAACTCAAATATACCAATCCGGCATCCTTTTTAATTAAGTTGCTCGTTATTTCCTTTTCCAACCTTGTTTCTTCTTGTTCTCTACAGTTTTTCAATCAAATTTAAACCCTCACACTCCTTTCCATCCAGCTATTGAGAGCAACTCACACTCAAACACCAACACGTTCATACATGTCACTGTTCTCTAAGCTTTCCAAGAGCAGCGAAAAGACGCTTTATCCCTGGTCGCAGAAGAAATTGGGCGGCAGTAACAGTGCTCTTCCAAGAGCCGGTCATGCTGCTGCTGCCATCTCGCCAGATGCCATTGTCATTTACGGCGGCATTCACCGCGCAAACACCAAGAAGGAGCTCTTCTACATTGATACCAGTAAGTTGCTGAGCATGATTGTCGAGTGTTCGCCTGCTGACTCATGTGCGTGCCCACAAAAAAAATAGACAGCTTGTCTGCCGCTAGCATCAATGCTGCTGGAGATATACCAAGCCCTAGAATATCACCCACGATTGTCGCAATGAACAATCATATTATGCGTATGTATACATGCCTGCCATTGCACTCAGATGCTGAAAGTGTGTCTATTGTGTAGTTTATGGAGGTAAACCGATCGTACCTGACGAAATTTATGATGGAGGATTTTACATTTTAAATCTGAGTAAGTCAGCAGCACATTGGGAGGAGTTGACAGTGGACATATTGTCTAAATAGCCACGGCCAGGTACCAAGCAGTGGAATCGCATCCAGTTGGAAGGAAATCAGCCTGCAGCGAGATGGGGACATAGTGCAGTATCAAACGACGGCATCATGTACATTTGGGGTGGTCAACAAGAGGGCAACTACTTTAATGACTTGTTCATATTCAACTCCAGTACATGTAAGTGCGATGGAACAGTCAGAGGCGAGGCCAGCAGCATTTAATGCGTTATTGCAGTCAATTCAGTGCCCAGATGGGAGCAGCTCAACTACAATAACGAGTGTCCTGAACCTCGTTCAGGTCATATCTCTGCAATTTACGAAAACAAGTTATACATGTAAGTTGGAAGCGACAACCTATTTAGGAGCTCTCTCCTCGTGGCCAAGTTACACAAGTTTAAATGATGTCTAACACAAAATTATTTAGTTTTGGAGGCACTGATGGACATGTCTTGTTTAACGATATCTGGTCATTCGATCTGCACACGGGATTATGGCTGAAAATTGAGGCAGATGGCTTCCTGCCTTCTGCCAGAGAGAGCTGTGCTTCTGCTATGGCTGAGGATGTGATTTACATTATTGGCGGAAAGGGCGAAAATGGAGTCGAATTAAATGATCTATGCGCCTATAAAATCAAAAGTAAGTTTTACTCAGTTTGATATAGATCCAATTTCATCTAATTTCAATTTAATATAATACACAAGGTCGTCGATGGTTTAGATTCCAAAATATGGGGCCATCGCCTTCGCCTCGCCATGGATTGACCATGACAGCAGTCAGTCATCGTTTGATTGTGCTTGGTGGTGATAATGAGACGGCTAAAATGGAGGATGCTTCCTCGATCTTTATACTGGATAGTACTAAAATCAAGTACCCCACAGATACCCCTCAGCAACAGCAATCCATGGACTCTACAAATAGCGAAAGAATGTATCAACAGCAGCAGCAGCAGCAGCAGCAGCAACAACAACATCAGCAACAGACATTTGATTCTGCTTCTATCGACAGCATGAATGGCTACGCTCATCCATCGCCTCAACAGCCTCATTCGCCACAACAATATCAACCTCAATATCAGCCGCATCCACCACCACAACAGCAGCAACAAGGAGGACAGGTGCCTCAACAACACCAGCCTTCGCCACAACCTCAACAGCAACAGCAGCAAGGATCCTACTCACCACAACAACAACATCAAACCATCCAAAAGCCCCACCCAGATCAGCGACAAAATCAAAGACTGAATCCACCTAGCTCACCACTACAACAACTGCAACCTCGTTCTGTCGCGGCTGCTGTCATGAATGCCAACGCTGCCTATACAGAGGTCGATGGCACTGTAAAGTATCCTGACGTTCAGCCATCGCCTACCAATAGTAGTCCTACTAGCGCAACTTCTCGCCATCGATCTTATTATCCAGATCCACAAAGCAATGGCCAGGTAAATATGTGCTACTACTTGAGTTGGCGCTGTTTTCTCATTTTTCTAAATTGTAGCCACCTGTGCGACCACCCAGACACATTTCAACGGTGCCTGAAGCAGCTCTTCGTCGTCCTCGTGCCACTTCTCCCTTGCCACCATCCGAAGCTGATATCGTTGCAGATATTCGTCGTCAACACCAGTCGAATGCGTCACCTACATCGCCGACGTCGATTGAAAGCCACGATCTCTTGATCCCTCGTCATAGTCCAATGCAAACAAGCATTTTAGCCGCCACGGAAGATCATGCGTTTGTGGACCCTATGGTACAACAACAGCAACAACAAGCGCACCAGCACCAACAAAGAATGCTGGCTCAACAGCAACAACAGCAGCAGCAACAGCAGCAACAACAACAACAACAACAACAAGCGAGTCGCTCTTCACCTAATGGACCTTTAGCTCCCCCTCCACGTCCTCCACGTGAGGGTGTAGGCTTGGGCAATGCTCAAAGAAACACCATGATGGCACCCAGTGCGTCTTCAGAAACATCCATGCACCGTCCTATGGGAGACCATGAAGAGCCCCCAAGACCCAAGTCGCATATGCCTCCTCGCAATCAGTCAGTTCCTGCCAGTCAGCCTCAACCCCACCCACAGCCGCATCCTGCTGTAGACACTCAACAAGCGCCACCACAACACGCCGCACAAGCTTCTCCTGTGCCTCCACAACAAGCAGAACAGATACCCGAGCGTTTGCCCAGTCGTCAAGTAGTAACACCTAATTCTGCATCATCACCCTCTCCTCGTCCAAACAAAGCGCAGCAAGATCACGCCAAATTACAGCAAGAGCATGCTGCTGCCACTGCTGCTGCCAATGAGGAGCGCCAAGCACTGCTGAGAGAAATCCAAACACGAGATGCCATTATCAGTGAAATGAAAAAGAAGGAGAACTGGTGGCGCACAGAAGTATCGTTGGCACGCAAGCAACGCGTCAAGAGCGATACATTTGACGATGGACCTGACGCCGATGAAGCACTTTTGATGGATGTAGATCATCTGTCGGAAGACAAGGTCAAGATATTTGAGCAACTGGTCGCTGTCAAATCCGAGCTGAGACGAGTGAGAACAAGCATCTTTCAGCAAGCACAGCCCATGTCAGAGAAGGTGGGTCAGGCGGACCGTATGCGTACTGCTGCTTTGCAAGAGGCCGCTTATTTCAAGAGCAAATATCTAGCCCTCAAGGCTCGCCGCCAAGAAGACTTGGAGAATGTGGAGATCAGTCGCTGCGATACGCTGGAGAAGCGCCTTGCTGCTGCATTAACAGAGAACGAAGCCAATGGTAAACTACTACAGCAGCTGCAAAAGAAATCACAGCACGATCAAAGTGCTCGTCAAGCGACAGAGGAGCGTGCGCATGAGGCTCAGGCAAGAGCAGAAGAAGCTCAGCAGGCACATCAGCGTGCTTTGGAGGAATTGCAGACGGTGTATGCCAGAGCCACCAAGGCCGAGGTGCAGGTCCGTGACAATGCTGTCAAGATTGCAGACTTGACCCAACAGTTGAGCGATGCATTGACCTCTCAACCCGTGGTCAAGAGCCAAGAAGTGACTGAAGCACAACTGAAGGCGTCTCAGTTAGAAGCAGCAAATCTTAAGGCTCGCAACGAGGCTGCTACTTTGAAGCAAAAGCTGGCTGAAAACATGGATGATATTGCTCGTCTGCGTACACTCCTGCATGAACGTGAAGACGCATTGACCGAAGCCAAGATTCACGTTGAAGATTGCGAGATTCAACTGAGTATGATGAGAGAAGCCATGAATCAGCAGCAGCAACAGCAGCAAAAGACCTCTTCTGCTGTCAGTAATACAGGATTTGCACCAACTAGAGCTTATTAAATCACTCCATCTACCTTAATTTATTTGTCATCTCGTTTGATCATATTCCCCCCTTCTTTCTTTCTTTCCTAATATCACTAGTATCAATTATTGCAATAATATCGTTTAAAACATGTTATTTATTATTCATCGAAGCCAATGTCGACAAGAGTGTTGGGTGATATAAGTTATATAGTACAGTGGTGAAAAAGGGTGTTGCGTGGTGTGATTTATCCCTCACGCCATTGATGTTGACAGTCGTCGTTGCAACATTTGTAGAAAATGGATGAAGGCTCATCAGCTGAACGGATTTGAATCAACATGAAATAGGCACGCTCGTGCTCACATTTGGGACAAGTAACCTCAGTTGAATCGACATTCTTCCAAGCATCAGCACCACCTAAAACATCGTCCACTTCCTTTCTCTTGAGTTCCTTACGAGAGGTGTGCTATGTGATGGATTTAGTATGCATCTCGTTTCCATGGTAACGTACAACCACTTACTCTGCTTTGGATGCTATAGACATAGGGGCATGATTGACAAAAGAATGCTTGTCCACCGTCGTTTTCAATCAGTAGCAAGTTGGCGCAGTGAGGGCAAAACAACATGTTGGATACTGAAAAGAGAAAAAAAAAAGTGGAATCCGCATTTCTGGTTCCTGATGTGTTGTTAGACTGTATTTCTTGGGATGCAACGGGGAGGCATAAGCCACTATTGAGCTCAGTAACATTTGATCTTTCTATTTTGCATGAAATAAACAAAGAGCATAAATTCGAATCAACTGTATTTCTAAGAAAAAAAACTTCTGGAAAATCCAGTGTTATAATTTTATCTAAATAACATGTAGGAGAGAGAGAGAGAGAGAGAGAGGATACTATGAGTGAACAAAAATCGAGAGCGAATCTTAGGTGTGTATGTGTGTGAGTGTGAGAGAGAAAAGAGCAAAATGGGGATAATAATAGCATTTATAAGGGGATTTATTTCTTGGCCTCGACCTTAACAACCTTGGAACCGTTCTTTTCACGCATGATCAAAGTCAAGTTGGATTGAGCATCAACAGTAATTTGAACCTCAATCTTGCTGGCCTTGGGCTTGGAGGCGTTTTCAAGGGGAAGACAAGCTTCGACCAATTGAGCAGCAGGCTTGTTGAAGACCTTGGTTTGGATCTCGGGCTCTTCCTCATAGGGCTCCTCATCATCTTCGAGTTGAACAGGCTCAGCCTTGATCTCAACCTTCTCAACAATGTGATCACCTTCAAACAAAGCAACGTAGGCGTGAGTTTGGTTGGCCTCAGAGTTGGAGAACTCAAAGACACGGCGAGTAGGGAGGGCAGTACCACGGGGGATCACAGTGACAAACTCACCCTTGGCATTGATGACACCAACAGCCTTGGTGGTGTTGGGAGCCAAAGTGACAACGGGGTGGATAGCAGCCTCAATGTCTTCCTTCTCAAAGCCAGAGACCAAAGAACCTTGGATAGCACAACCACGAGCAACAACCTCATCAGCTTCGAGTTCGTTCAAGATCTTGGTGTGTTCGCTGCCAAAGACCTCGCGGATCTTCAAGGCAAACTTGGGGATACGAGCAGAACCACCAGCGAGGAGAACTTCGTCAATCTCGGAAGCATCCAAGTTGGTCTTTTCCAAGACCTCGCCAATGACAGTTTGGAGTTGAGAGAAGACGTTCTTGGAGAGCATCTCGAAACGCATACGGTTGACGTTGCTGTGGAAATCAACACCTTCGGCCAAAGACTCGACGAAACAAGGGGCAGAGTTACCGCTGGACAACATCTTCTTGGTGACCTCGACAGCGTTACGGAGCTTGGCCAAAGCCTTCTTGTTGGAAGAGATGTCAATCTTGGACTTCTTTTGGAATTCGGCAACGAAATGCTTGATCAAGTTGTCGTCGAAAGAGGCACCACCGACCTTGGTGTCGTGGGCAGTGGCCAAGACAGTGTACATGCCAGAACGAACAGCCAAAACAGTGACATCGAAAGAGTGTCCACCCAAATCACAGACAACGATGGTCTTGTCTTGAGGATCCTTGTTGGAGGCATCTTGACCAACACCGTAGGCGAGGGCAGCGGCAGCAGACTCGTGAACGAGTTGAACGACCTTGATGCCAGCAGCCTCAGCAGCAGCAACCAATTCCTCGCGTTGCTTCTCGGTAAAGTAAGAAGGAACAGCCATCACAGCACCGTTGATGGCAGTACCCAAGAAAGCCTCGGCAGACTCGCGGATGTGACGCAAGTACTTGGCAGAAACTTCTTGAGCAGTGAAGACAGACTTACCAGCAGGCAATTCAATCTCGTAAGCGGGAACACCGTTCTTGTCAACGACAGGAGCAGCGGAACCGGTCAAGTTGACAGCATCAGCAAAGCTAATCACAAGGACATGTTAGTACAGTGTTGCATGAAACACACAAAATCAACTCGTTACCTCTTTCCGAGATTGGCACGGAAGTTGGCAATGGTGTGGTTGGGGTGGCGAGCAATATCAGACTTGGCTTGAGAACCAATGACCTAATCAGTTACCAAATGTCAATACCATTTGCACATTGTCTATCAAATCACGGAAATACGCACCTCCTCATCACCGTGGAAAGCGAGGGCAGAGGCGATCTGTCTATCACCTTCCTCGTTAGCGAGACAATCAGCGCGACCTTCCTATAATACAGAAAAAAACATGTCAATATACTTTATCCACTATGCGGATGGGTGGGGGCGAGCTCTTCAGTGTGTCTTTGTTCAATGCTCTCTGCCACATGCAAAAAAGCTCGTCTAATGTTCTTTTAAACGTACCTTGTTGAGGTAAGCAATGGAGGTGTAGGCAGTACCAAAGTTGATACCGATGATAGTGTTGGATTCGCTCATAGTGTTATAAGGGATATAGACAAGACAAAAGGGGGGGAGGACTTGAAAAAAGCTAACGAAAAAAACTTTTGATGAAATGTCGACTCCATTCAATTGGTTAGTCCATGGATTTAGAAAGTATTTTCAGTCACTCGACTTCTTTAAAGGCAACATCCAATAGTGTAGAAATTGATGGCATGAATTTGGGATAGACTTTCAGCCAGGAACATGGCAAAAGGCTTTTTCTAGTCAAGAGGACATGTCACGATAGACGGTAGTATTGCGTTTTATTATGGACGTCTATTCGCAATTTGGTGTATTTCGGCAAGGTGGCATCTCGTATACAAGTTGGATTTGTTGTCGAAATCGAGCAAGGCACATCTCATCACAACCCAAGAAGTGTCAAGATGTGTCTATGATGAGTCGATTCAAAAGTAGTAACTATCACACTCACATTTGATAGCAGCAATAAAAGCTCATAGTCGTCAGATACTGCGTCGGCTATGCCTTCAAGGTCTCGTATTCATACATTTTGTCAATTCAAGCTTCTATCTACTACTAGCCTACTAGTTGAAACCCAGTGGAAAGTGATACAAAATGATGAGGTTCTGGATAATGCACACATGCCTTCTTTTAGTTTCCCAACAATGAACTATCAAGCACCACCTATTCCATCAAGGCCTACTGCCAGCAACATTCAAATCAGCAATGTGAGAGAGGGTGAAACCGTTCATCAGGTAGGCTGCACGTAACCATGGCAACATGACAACATGGCTCACATCTGCATACGACAGCGATTTCTCCTCGTCAATGGTCGTGCTGGACCTCGCAACAGCTCCTTTGATAAGCCAATCTACGTCGTATGCAACGACTTTCCTCAGACAGAGTGGCCCTGCGTTAATTCTTACTTTAAAGCCATGGTACATCTTGTTCCTGGACCCAATACAATTACGTTCATCTTTCCTCAAGACAATGAATCACTGCATTTCCACGTCAACTACCTTCCTCTACTGCAAAACCCACCCTTATCGCTAGTTATCTTTATTGGCTCGGATTCCGATGCCACATTTGATGTGCCTCCAGAGAAGAAGGGCCAGAATACGCTGGATGTCGCGGTCGAGAAACTTCGCACAGCCGGCTACATGTGGCAAGCCTTCTGCGCCGAGCAATTGCACCGAAACGGCATGGGCAGACGCACATTTCGTCTTGAGGAAGCGTGGTTGCCCGATACAGTCAGTTGTCAAGATAAGGGTGTCATGAGAAACACAGCCAAAGTGCATGTCATTCGCTCCAAATACACGGTTGCCCAGATTCGTGATGTCCGTCGTGCCCAACAAAGCGACGACCAAGACGAAAGCGTCGAAAGCTTATTCGGGTTATTTTTAGATGATTTGCGTGAAAACCCTGCATTTGACATGCCTTGTCAAGTGGCAGGACTCATCTTGGACTCACACTGGGATGTGAATAAGCAGTTGACTGTGGGACATGCTGCTCTCGGCGGTGGAGCTGGCCATACACGATTGGGCATCTTTGGCTCTCACCTGTTGCATGCATGGCCAACTTGTATCGAAGACATTGTTCCTGCGTTTATGAACAACACGACGACAGACACTCGCTACGTGGCAAACGATGCGGATGAAAGTGGCAACTGGTGGAGAGCTTGCAACATTGGCATGGGCGCTATGGTAAGCTTGTTGGTAGAGACTGATGATGCGAGAGACTGCTTGTGAAAATAACGTCCTGGCTGCTGTTTCTTGTAGATGCATGAAGTTGGACACTCCTACACGCTGAGCCATACACCCACAGGTAAACATACATCGACACAAGGTTGAGCAAGCAAATATTCATGCGTTCCTTTGACAGGTGTGATGAGCAGAGGCTACAATAATTGGAACCGTACATTTGTAGCCAAAGAACCTGGATATGGACCTATTCCTCCAGAGGAAGAAGCCGGATCTCACTGGCATAGACTTGACATCATGCGTCTCCGATTCCATCCAGCATTCAGGCTGCCTCAAGACGGCCCTATTGGAGCCAGAAACCCCTCTCAGCCGAGCTTCATTGCGCTTGAAGGCGGACAATTCCAAGTGATTGCGCCTGCCGGCCTCTCTCTCCTCGAGATCAATGTGGGGGGCCATTATCGCACCCACTTTGAGTTTTTGCAAGACCAGCCTCGCATGGTGACATTCCACCAAAAGGACATTCGTGACAGATGCAAATGCAATCCCGATGAAAAGATCTCTCTGCATGCTGTTTGTGCCAATCAGGAAGACAAGGACATTGACAACTTGAATGTTTTCTTGAGCTCGCATGGCGGCGTCCGTTTACCCGGCGTGGACGGCCTAGTGCTCAAGAGCGACATCTTCGGTAACGGATCCGACCAAGGTATGACCAAATCCACAGCTGTCTTTTACCACAACAACCGACCCAAGCAACTGAAATGCATCCTGGTGAACCACGGTGCCTTTTTGGACGGCTTCACCTTGGTGTATGAAGACGGCAGCCAGGATCAGATTGGAAAAACGGGTGGTGGCCGTAGTCAGTTTGATGTGGGCAGAGGTGAGCGCATCCAGGGCTTGATTGTTCGTAGTGGCGCATGGATCGATGGCGTGCAGTTCAAATTGTCCAGCGGCAGACTGAGCCCTTGGTTTGGAGGCAATGGAGGCGGTTTAAATGAAATTAATGCACCACAAGGCTACGAAATGGTTGGCATATTTGGCTCAGCCAAAAGCTGGATGGAGCAGATTGGCATATTTTATCGCCGTGGTTAAAGTTTCAGAATTTGGAAGGTGGAGAAAAACTGGAAACTCCACCGGCCTTTGTTTCTAAGAAAAAAAGCTGGCTATATAAAATAAAGCACTAAATTTCAAACCATCTGCTTCTTCTTCTCTTTATCAACTACTACACATATACGAAATGAAACTTATCTATGGATACGAAATGAGTAAGTCTGATGCCGAATTGCGCTCCATCTTGCTGTTCCATCATCCAACACACTGCCTTGTATAGACGCTTCTGCTGGCCAAATCGGCCATGTTGTTTGCCCACCGCTTTTGTCAACCAAAATTACTCTTTCCAGCGCAGGAAACACCAACCGCTGGGTATTTTATGGCACTCGCAAGCAAATTCTGGACTGGATGAGAGAGCATGGTAACATTACACTGGAGAATTCGATCTTTGCTGGAGGAAAGACCTGCGATAACAATGTCCACACCGAAATTGTCATTGACGTGCAATATGTGTACGATCAAGAGCAGACCTACGTCGACTACATCAAGTCCTATTTTGTTGACATTTACGATTCTGAAAGAGTCAAGGTTGAAATCAGACCTCGTGTTGATTCCAAGGACAGTGTGATTCCTTCCTTGAGTCGAAGCATTGTTGCAAGTGGCACCAAGCTGGCAGATTTGGTGGATGATTTACAAGCAGAATGGTTCAAGCCAGGACAGTCTTATGCTCAACAAACCGTTCATCTGTTCAGTGATACACCTACACCCAATCACATTCTCGGTGCCAAACCTCCCACATCGATTCAAGTGTCAACAGATGCTGCTCAGCACTCTCTTGCTGCTGCTGCTGAGGCAGATTTGGGTGCATCTCCTGCCGCCAATCCTACTGCTGCTGCCCACTAACTTTCTATATATATCATACCTTTAACTCTTCTTTTGCTGTAAATTACATTTTATACATTATAAATAAACATTTTTCTGTACAATCGAAGCCATGACACTGTATTTTAGAACAATAAATCTGCTGAGCTCGTTCCTTCAGCGAATCGCAAATAAAGCTCACTTGCATTTTATGTTTAGAGCAGTTCGTTTGCAGGATGAACATTCATGGCATAGTCAGTTTTCCCAAAACGTGGATACAGATGTAGTTTGCTATGGATTACAGCCAATATTCTTCATGCGATCGTTGTAATATTCAAGTACTACAATTCATTCTAGCAAACATTTTGCGGATTGTTCGTTCTCTTGCATTAGATAAGAAGCTCAACCTTCCGTTAGTTTTATTATGATGACACATTTTACTATAGACGACTCCCTCAATCATAAATGAAAACCAGCCTAATTACCGCTTGTATAGCTCACAATAAGCATTTCATGACAGCAGATCTGACCCTTTTACGATGCACAGTAACTGTATCTATGAGAACAAGTGATAAATGTGCAGAAAGTATACATGCAATGTCGCTAAATACGTGAAAGTATCCAAAATACAGCATAAATCAGACACATTTGAGCTGTAATTACTCGCATTAGAAGCTGATTTAGACTGCCGGAATAGCACCAAACAATTGCGCTTGGCTGGCAGTTACTTGCTGACACCTTTGTTCGACTTTTGTGGGATCATCAAAATTTGACGAAAAAGCATGAGGGGTACCTCATGGTTTTCATCGAAAATCCCATAGTCAACAACGAGAATCTCTCAGGGTACAGCCTACAACATGTGAAGCTCCCGCATCAGATACACAACCCATGGATTACTCCTGCTCCCATCAAGGTTCTCGCGTACGCCGACGACGTCCTATCGTTCGTGCGATCGCAGACCGAACTGGTTGAGCTACAGGAACGCCTCAGAGTGTACAACCAAGCCTCTAATGCCAAGATCAACTACAGCAAATCCGTCGCTTTTCCTCTACACGGCGGTGCCATGAAATCCAATGAGGGCTCACAGATCAAGCAATATGTCACCACACAGTTGCAAATGAAATGGTTCGACAGCCACTCTACGGGCTACATCAAGTACTTGGGTTACCCGATATGGTTTGCCAACCACCAACGGGAAGTCTTCGTCTCCGAGCTACGTGGTACCATTAAGGCCATGACCGACATCTACAGGTCCAGGAACGTTTCTTTCTACGGCAAGGCCAACATCGCCAACACGCTTATCCTCTCCAAGCTGTGGCATGTTATCCGTGTGGTATCCATCCCTCAAGAGGATTTGAAGAAGATCACATCCACTATCTACCAATTTGTCATGTCCGGTCTGTTTCCACCGCTCAAAGGGACTTCATTCTTCTTACCTCGAGATCAAGGCGGCTTAGGCCTGATTGACATTGGAGCTCAACAAAAGGCGCTACAGTTCAGATACTTACGAGTCCTACTTGCTGACAACCGTGGTCCTCTGCCTGAATTTACCTATCAGTTGCTTACACATGCCCTTCGTCTCACAAATGATGCCGTCCATCATGCCCTGCCACTCCTGTTCCCTTCTGCTCGCTACAAGAATACGTTGAATGGCCTCCACCCATTCCTACCCATGTTCAATGCTTTGGATACATGCAGCCACCATCGAGATTGGACCAGCCGTCCCACAGTCAGTACCCTCATGAGCCTTCCCCTCCTGGCGGTTTTCAACCACTTTGACGCTACCACAGACTTGGATTTCATGCACAAAGACTCAATCAGGCGCAGTAGTGTCCGCGACTTCTTCACCTACGATCCTGTCCAACAGAACCTCCAATTTCGACCTCGGTCCGAATGCCCAGCTCCAACCACCCAGACCAAAGTTCGACGTGCCCTAGCGAACAACCAGCTATCATTTTGCCACTTCGTGCACCACAACAACGATGGTGAGATGGACTTTCTGCCATTTGTGGACTCCATGGTATACCAGCAGCGTGCAATCTTCAAATTGCCAAACAGAGAGCTACGCTTTGTCATTCTTGACATGGCCAATCTCAATGTCGGTCGCCATTTCTGCAACCAATTGACGAAACAACAGTGGAAGTCCTTTTACAAAAACACCATGCACTACTCCGCCCGCAATCTTTGGTATAGAATGATACACAAACAAAGCTCTAATCAACTGGCTATGGCCCAACGAAATCTCAAACATGCTGCATCCGACCGCTGTACCCTCTGCAATGAAATAGAAGATGCTCCTCACCTGCTCATCAAGTGCGTCCATAAACTAGATGTCTGGGACTCCTCCTTCAAAGAGTTCCTCAGCTACCCCAAATCAGCAGACCCACAACAGATCTACAGCTCAATTATGCGTTTCAAACTGAATCAATACTATCTTTATCACCATGACCTGCACATCACCATCTATGACTTCTTCGCCACAATTATGCGCACTATCTGGCGACATCACTATCGCCAATTCTATGATCTTATTCCCTTTGATGCCATCCAAGCCTGTCGCCACATCCGCACAGAACTGCTAAGATTGTCCAATCTTCGGTCCCTTTCTCATTAGTTTATTACCAAGATTAACATGGCAAGTCACTTTGATCCCATACACTTGTCCATTACTTTGATGCATTTGTTTTATTTCTAATTACTATTCTAATAAAACAATATCATCCAAAAAAAAAAAAAAAAAAAAGTTTTCATCGAAAATCAAACGATCGCGTTTTTGAACGCAAAAATGGACACTTTTACTAAGGTACATATTAGCTCAATCGATTCCTCTTGATCCAAAGCAGCCCTTGAAACTTTGTCCGTGAGACCTTTATATGTAAAATGTCAACATTTTTGCCGAAAACCTTATTTCATATTTTCAAGATTTACTTAAATTTTGAAGTCTTAAAATTGTCTATAATTAACACCATTAAGTGCGAATCAAAAGTTACTCTTAGGACTTATCAGAGACTATGGTTTGATCTTTCACATTTATATAGTAAAGTTGTCCAAAATAGTGGAAATCGATTCGAAAATCATCATATTTGGGCAATCTGCGACGATATGAAAACCGGCGTTTGAATTGTTTTTTGGCTGACAGGCATACTGACATCCCTACCATAAATGATGCTTTTCTAGATCAAGATTGAACGAACTTCAAGATCCAGCAAGCTTTTCGTTAAGCAACAGTAGATACAACCACAAATTGATTTAAGCAGCTTGTGGCTCGTCTAACTTTTGTGTCAATTGAATGAAATGTAGGCAAAAAAAAAAAAGATTCTCTCAATCAAGGCAGTTTCCAAGGTCTAAAGACGCTGTGTGATGCTTAGCATTGAATCTTTTCCGCGACATTATGGTGAGAAATTTGAAAGAGTCAAGGAGTCTGATTTGGGCTTTATCTGGTAAATTGTACTAAATATAGTAACATTTTACCAATAGGCTAATGCTGTCGGTTCTTGATAGAACTAGCACATATGAAGGTTTTCACCTCAAGTACATAAGACAATTAAATCAAATCGCTATAGATTCGTACATAATCAAACAACTTGTAATCGTACGAGGATCTTTCTCTCCTTCCTACCGATAGCAAAAAGATAGAATTAATACCATCAGACCAACAAATGCAGCATATTGTGCTGCTGGTATCCGGCTATCCTTCTGATGAAGAGTCGTTTGATTGGTATAGAGTATCTTTTGCCTGAGCTGTTTACCTGTAAAGACAAGGCATATGTCGCAAAGGTTATATCCAAGTCATCAGGCAGCATTGGATCTAGTTGTAGAGGAGCAGGTATCCGCAATTGTGCGGCAAATGGAATTCAGGGTGTTGGCGGTGACCTTACCATTGCTAGCAGTTATCCATGACACAATCATGTTCCTGGATAAATATTTACAGTGCTTAGCATTTTGGTCACACCAATGAATTGATTTAGTCTGAAAGCATTACATGTCTCGTAGCACAAAATTTAGTGGTAGTGAAATGTTCTGATATCAATAAATACATGCTCCATTCGATCTGCATTCATCCTTTTTATATTCCATTCTTTTTTTTTCTCATTAATCAACATGACATTTTGCGATACAAATCCACCCGTAGAAACAAAAAAGGACGAATATCCCACTCTGGATACTGTCGTCAATGTCTCCAATTGCTTCTATTATTTGTCCCTGTTGGAGCGCTTTGTTCAAACGACCAGGAGCATGCCTGAAGATGTGTTGAAAAAGTATTTGGTGCGTGCTGAATACCGATACTTTAAATGGGCCTGCACCAAGAAAATCTCGAGCACATCGAGGTATGCAATTCCACCTTTAGGTGAGTTATCTTTTGATCGAATTGAATTGAATGTGCCGTACTAAGGCTATTTCTAGATGTCGCATTCTTTTGGCAAGCCCATATGCTCAGTCCTTTGAGATTTTACGAGGATCAGCACCGTTGTCCCCAATTTACTGCATTCAAGAATATAAAAATCCCATTAAAGGAAATTGTAAGCGCATGACAGGCCTCTGCTAAGCCAAATGTCTCTAAAATGGCTAATTTCATTCTTTTGGTGTAGCATGTAGCATCTCACAAGGTCCCAAATAATGTCTTGATTCTTTGGAAAGAGGCTATGGGCGATGAGCCTTACCACCTCACGGAGAAGCATGTGTCGGGACCCAAGAGTTATACAAGCTACGCAGAGATCAACTGCATTGTCTGCTATATCAAGATGGAAGTAGACTGGTAAGTGCATGTGTGACATTATGGCATCTAATGCTAAGCATGTTGTGCTTTTTTTTTAGGGATCATTACACTGAATGGCGAACGGATCCAACTGTTGCTTTGCAGTGCCACAGATGCAACGCCATGTTTACTACTAAACATGTAGGAAAAGCCAACATGATTTCTGATTTTGCTCAAAAGAATGCAGTAGCGTAGGTAGCTTTTTATGAGTCGCCAACATGGATATCTAACTTTCCTGCAGCGGTCTCATGTATGCAGCTGATGGATCTACCAGGTTGAGTTACAAGGACGTTGGATCATTGGGCTCTGTCAAGGACCTTAAATCGTTACCGTTCAACAGCGGTACACAGCCTTTAAGCAGCCTTATTCTCAAGAACCAAACAAAAAAATTGAAGAATGCTGTTGATAATCCAGCGAGAAGACAAAGTGCGTAATAGAATGCTGCAATATTAATCAGACAGGCTCTAACATGAACTGCTAGGAATCATTGAGGCTATCGAAAGCACGTACCTGTGCAATCCTTACAGGGGTAGCTCCATCGATATGATTCAAGCAGTGGCAAGACAGTACAAGTTTGCATTCAAAGCCACTCAAACTATCAACTGGGACGCTCCTCAAGGCATCATCAAAGGCATTCGGCAATATAGCAGCTTTCTTCAGTTGCTAAAGACTAATCCCAAGCTTACTGCAGTGCCAACGTTTGAGATTGGTAAGTCAAGTCATTCTTATCATGTAGACTACCATTTCGCTGATACACTAGCAGATCTTGCGTGGCATACCCACATGCTTTTCCCAAACAACTATCGTAAATTTACGGCCAAGTTTGTGGGCAAATTCCTGAACCACGATGACACAATTCCTGAAACTAGATTAAACCAGTACATCAAAGACACGGACAGTGCCTGGAAGTTTCGTCTTGATAGCAGAAGTCTGGGAGACCAGGCAGCCGCCAAAAACGCATCTGATTCACTTTCACTGCCCAAGAGAACGAATAGCATCACAGCCAAACTCAAGACCTTGTTGAAAAAGAGCGAATCTGCAATTGAGCCATCTTTGCCATCTGACATGAAGGAGGCATTCAAGGGTCGCTACAATCCTGGAACATACCAATCACCTCCTGCCTATAAACCTACTCAAGATGATACTCAAAGCATCAAAGAAGGCATTGATGTATACGACGTGGAGAATATCAGTTTCCATGATAAACGTATGATGCAAGTAGTTATAGTTGTCTGAAAGCCTACTAAAATTTGATTCGCAGGTGACATCAAGGACTTTATCAGCTTCAAGAATTCAGATGCTGTCATAAAAGACAAGTTTAGACATGTCCAGAGATCCAGCCTGGGGTTCATAGGGTAAAGTATATTGATGACAGTTGAAATGCACTGCAACAAATTAACACATATATATTATCAATAGAACAAGTACCTGTGGAAGTGAGTGTTCACTGCAGAAACATTGTGCTAATCTAATGACTGACAAAACATTCTCTAGCCTCCGAGTATTTGAACCGATGGGAAAGGTAAGTTTGGCATCAACAAAAGATGACACTACTAGAACGTTATTAATGTTCCTGACAATATGCTTTGATGTAGCCCTGAGATGTGTAAGTGTATCATCAGTTGAATGCGATGCCGTGTACTCATACTAAGCACTGCTTATGAAACAGCTGAAAAAGAAAGAGAAGCATTGCATTCAAATTACAGAACTGATGGGTACTCTCAAGGTAAGGAATATGATAGCATCTCAAAGCAAATTTTCTAAATTTTGTAATCTGTATAGTATTTATATCAAGTAAGCTCGTGTATCAAATGCTTGTATAGTTCAAAAGACTAACACCATATACAGATGGCGCTGTTCCTGACATCTCGGAAAAGAAGCTGGCAAAGCTTTCACTGGAGCAACGGTTACAACAGGCAATAAACCAGACAACGCCGGTCAAAGAACGTTCCAAGAGACGGGATAATCCAACCACTTCAGATTCGTTTGATTGGCATAAAGTGAGTATTGTTTGGGCTGCTACGTATGCAGGTTCAGGCTACATGGTAGGTAGCATGGCTTCCTGTAGCGGCGGCGTTGGCTCCAGCTGTGGTGCTTTCTCAAGTTGTGGTGGCGGTGCATTTTCTAGCTGTGGTGGCGGATCGTCTAGCTGTGGCGGCGGATCATCCAGTTGTGGTGGCGGCGGGTCCTCTAGCTGTGGTGGTGGAGGAGGAGGATGTTAGCATCGTTAGCACATAATACGGTGCTATGATCCTGAATTTCTTTCGATTTTTATTTACATGAATGAATATGACGAATATGTAGACATAACATCAATAAATGTTTAGTATACATCACAAGTGAAAGATCCTTACTTTGATTTGCTCTTTTGGTCGTAACAATCCAACCTGTCTTCCCCATTATCATGACAAAGATCTAGCTAAGCAAAGAAACCATCTGCCATTTTGGACATTGACTGTCTCCAGGAAGCAAATGTTGGTATCGTCAAGGCATGGCATTTCGTATTCTAAATGCAAGTGTTTTATTTATTATTAACTATACTACATGAAATGATTTTTCTACTCCAACATGTCATCATCACCATCTAAATCCACCTTTTGTCTCTTATTCACACGACCACCAATTTGCTCCTCCTTTGAGTAATGCTTTCCAGTCTTTTCTCTGAGCGAATCCACGTTATCCTCTTCTTGAGCCCATTCAAGCACAAGATGGCGACCGTACAAGTGAATATTGCCCATATTGTCATACACATTTTTGGCTTCTTGCTTGGTGAGAAAGTCCAGGAAGGCGAAACCACGATGGCCGCCATTGAACTTTTTAGGCATACGCAGTGATTTGAGTTGACCGTAAGCACTATGGGTCATCAATTAGTGTCATTTCACTATACAGGCTTATACAACAACTTACCCAAATAATTCGCGCAAATCTTTATCAGTAGCTTCGAATGGCACGTTACGAACAACCAATTTGGTGGTTTCAGGTGTCTTGCTGCTCTTCTTTGAGCTTGTATCTGCCTTGCGATGAGAGAGCTTCAATTCCAGTGTATGTCCATCCAAGTTGAAGCCTTGCATAGCCTTCAGTGCCTTTTCAGCATTGGATTTGTTGTCAAACTCGATAAAGCCGAAGCCCATACTCAGCGTCTTTCCAGGATTTTTGGCGTCTGGCTTGACATTGATACGAGATGATCTGTAACCAGTGATGCCCTTGAATGAGTTGCGAAGCGCTTCTGGTGTGGTGGAGAAATTGAGGTTCTTGACAAACAAAGTAGTGATATCATCGCTGTTGGTGGTGTCGTCAGTGGCTTGCAAGAGGTCAGCAGCACTGGAAGGTTTAGCTTCAGCGGCTTCTTGCTTCTTGGTAGCAGCTTTGGGATCACGCACAAACTTGTCCTTGAACAGGTTGCTGGGGGCCTTTTCAAGGTAGATCAAGGAATCCTTGTATCGACGGTAAGCCAAAGACTTGAAGGCATTACGAGACTCGCTGGGTTCAAGGAACTCGACCACAGCAATTGTCTTGGCGGGAGGAACAAGCACACGGCCCAACTCACCATATTTACCAAACAATTCGCGCATATCTTCCTCGCTGGTGCCATAGGGGATATTCTTGACCAAAATGATAGTTTCGCTTCTCTCCTTCTTCCCAAAGTTGTCGAGCACAATGCCATGCTTCTCAAAGAACTCTTTGGTTTCATTGACAATTTGCGTTTCTGCCAAGGCCAATCTCACAGCCATGTTGTCGGCATCCGCATTTAATACTTCAGATTTGTCGACACCAAGGCGGTCGGCAATGGATTCAGCAATAGCGTCGGCCTATATCAAAACCTGGGTGAGCTCTTGTCTTTATACAACAGCCTATCAACTACTTACACTCATGTACAGCGAGTTCCAGTTGAAATCATTGCCGGCAAGATTTCTGCGCTTCTTCTCCTTGTCCTTCTTGACAGCACTCAACTTGGTGCCATTCACGCCCAAAATATCCTCTTCCTTGGCAGGAGGCTTCTCTTCAGCAGGAATAATGTGTAGTAAACGACCCTGGAAAGTCTTCATGTCCAATGCTTCATAGGCTTTGAGTGCATGCTCAGGCAACAGGTAGAGAATGTAGGCATAGCCTTTGGATTTCTTGGTGTCTCTAGCAATGGGCATGTGCACTTCAGATAAGGTGCCGTATTTCTCGAAAAGATCTCTCAAGTCTTGCTCTGTGCATGCGTATGATAAGTTACGAACAAACAAGCGGCCGGTATCTTCAATCAGTTCCTTGGGGTTGTCGCTCTTGGTATGCACAGGAGCCTCCTCGGCTTCAGCTGCTGCTGCTGGTTCAGATGAAGTAGTAGTGGATGTAGCCTTTTTGGATTTCTTTTCTTTGGTATCCACTTCCATGCTGTCCTCCTCCTGCTCCTCCTCTTCTTGTTGGTTCTCCCCCATCTCTACATCTTCTTTGTCCGTCTTTTTGGTATCATTTTTGGGTGGGAGATCATCGTAGAGTTCATCATCAGAGCCTTGATAATCGACCTTTGTTGAAGTATCCTCCTTGGCCTTTTCTTCTTGAGCAGCGGCAGAATCGTCGTTGGCCCAAGTCTTGCTCTTGGAGCGAGAGGACATGACATCCAAATACTCTTTCAGCTTGGGATCGCTCTTTTCAGCATTCAATTTGTTGATAAACTCTTCTCTTTCCTTGCGTTGTTTGTCGTGATATGCGTCGGTTTCCTCCACTGCAAACTCTGCCTTCTTTTTCGATGCTCCAGTCATACGGTCATGAGCGGAAGAGCCTTCTGAATATTTACTCCAAGCTCTAGGCAGGTTTTCTGATCCATAGGCGATGGCTTTCTCCACATGAATTCTAGATGTGTTGATGTAGGTATTGTCAAAGTATTTCATGGCTGCTTCTGCTGCTTCTTCGGTCTTGTAACCGATGAATCCAAACTTACGAGACACGCCCCATCTAATAGGATGATTCAGTCTTGGGCTAGGTTTTGCTAGCAACAATGATCACTTACTGTGTCTTCATCAATTTGGCATCTGTCACCTCTCCCTTCTTGGCAAAGTGCTCTCTAAACTTTTCCTCGGACAGCTCCTTGGGCAGATTCTTGACGATTAAACGAGACCTAGTAATAAGGTGAGTCTACAGGATCATGGACCATGTAATGGCTGTTGGATAGTTACATGATGAGTGATGTATAAGCAGAAAAAAAAGTCTGATTCATAGACATTTCCATGAGCATTTAGCTTTTTTTTCGGTTGCGATGGTCACAGAAAAGGTCACAGATTCATGTAGCAATGCAATGGATCAAAGGCATTTGAACAGAACCACTCACTGCTAGTGCAGCGAGTCGATCCATGTTAAATGATGTGAGGAAGCAGAGCACATTGTAGGTCATTCATAATCTATTTTAGGCTAATCTCTGGATTGATATGTGTGCAATGCATACCGAGACCCTCAGCAGAGCCTTTTCAATCATGGCTTTATCCAAATGTCCATGGCCTTGTGGCTTGTTGAGCATAGGCATTTACCCACTTGGACAAAAGGCTGGTGTTCAAATCAAATTCACCCCCTCTTTTTCTCTCTGTAACCCTGTTATTATTTCAAAATGTCAACTATTGCCAGCAAGATCCTACCTAGAACAAATAACGGCACTGGTGCATTTGTGCTCCAATGTCGCAAGATGGTGTTCAACTACTGCGAGAAATGGGGAAGCAACAAGGGCATGGTGTAAGTAGCCATGTAGATGGCGGCATGGAGAACGATACCCTGGCTCACACATTTTGACATGTTGATGTCTAGTGAATATATCAAGAAAGATCTCGCTGAATTCGCAAAGCAACACCCTCAAATAGAGATTGTCGTCCAGCCTAGACCAGCTCATCACCCCATTGTCCGTGGATACTACTGTAAATAGATGGCATTTGCGACCTATGTGTGTATGTGTGTATTCTGACGACTAATCAATCCAAATAGTGAACGGCCGTGATAAAGTCATTTGTACCCGCAACTTAACACCTGGAGAAATCAACACCAAAGTAGAGCTCTTGAGAGACTCCAGTGGCGAAAAGATCAAAAACTTGACCAAGAAGCCTGTCATCTCTACAACTGAAAGTGTCCGTGGCATCTGGTCACCATTCAACTCTAACCCTCACACCATTTAAATAAACCATTGTACAATATATTCGATTTAGACACGAATTTTAGCAGAAGCTGTTGCTTGTGATATTATGTGGATCGCAATACGGGAAACTCATCCTGGAGAATGTGGGGGTATATCTTTATTTCTTTGATTGATGGCCTTTGAGTACAACACAGGCTAAATCATGTACGCCATCCGACAGCACCCAAGGTAGACCCATATAACCGTCTTGGCCAGTCAAGTGAATATCGTTCAGTGGCTCCTGAATAGGTGGAGTGCCTCCAATATCTAGCACATGCATTGTTTCAAAGTAGTGTGCCATTACCACCTCGCCTAGATTTTCACAGTTTGGACCCTGATGGAACCGGAATTCATACTCTCTGTCTTGCAGTAAACCTTTCTGAAATGCACCTGTAGCAACCACTTGGCCATTGCTGTCTTGATAAAAGCTGAATTCACCTACAATAGAAGGTCCAGTGAAGGACGCAACAGCTACGGCAGGAAAGAACTTGTCCTGGTATACATCGTAAGTATCAAACGCATCCGCTGTGCTGGGAGATATCTCTTCGTCGTCTGCTGCTTGCTGTATAAACTGCTCTTGATCCTCTTCTTCTGGGTCGTAATACTCCTGAGCCAGTAATGCAGGAATGAGTAGCAAGACGACAAGACAAATGGAATATGAAAGCTTCATTGTTGAACCGTGCAGATAAAGAAAAGAAGAAAGAGCAAAAGGATGGTGTGTTTATTTGTATAAAAGAGACATTCCTACACGATGAAAATCTCGATTGAATCCAAATTCTTCGTTCTTATTTATGCTGTTCCATTAGTATTGATGAATTTCAATAAAGATTGATCAAATTGGTCTGAGCGAATTGGCATTTCTGGGGTATGGAAGGGGTTCTTCATGACAAAATCGCTGTAGGTGTCGTAGATCTTCTTCATGTAGGCATCTACATTGTTTTGTTGAGGTGCAGTGATGAGCAGGAATTTGGTGCCTATGGTTATTTTACTTTAGTTCCTTGCCGCACACAACATTAACTGTGCCTCTTACCAGTGAGTGTTTGGTTGCAATACAGTTTAAAGTTCTCGGCTTCCAGCATCTCAATACCAGAAGAATTGTGCAGAGGCGAGATCTTGGATGTAATAGCATGGACACTGAGAGTAAAGAAATGAGTATGCTATCATGGCAATGCACATGTGGTTGGCGCTTCTTTTACCCATGAAATGTACCCGCCAAAACGAGGTACTCATTGCTAGATAGTTTCTCGAGCTGGTTTGTGAAGTCTTTCTGATACACAAGACCACCAGCTTTGTTGATAATATACAGAGAATAAATCATGTTGTGTAGAAAGGACAGAGCATTTGAAATCCTCTCTCTCTTTCTGTGAGTGTCTATATTGAAACACCACCACCAAACATCAAATGTCACGAAATGCCTATAAATTTACTGGTATTGCTATTTGCACAACGCAAAATTACTTCCTACACAACTTTAAACTCGGATTTTCGTCTCTAAGTGCTTTAGAATCTGAATTATGATAAATTCCTTAAAACAAGATACTCTGTTTTTAATGTGGATGCCATTGCTATAGCTTCTGTGTCGAAGACTGGTCTAAAACTTCATCTGAATTCACATTTTCGTCAATTTTATTTAGTCAGACGTTATTAGTATAAGCTGTTATACGCTCGGTAAATACATAAATTCAACTTGTATCTGTCGCTATCTGTCACAAAAGACATATTGGAAGTTTATAGAAACTATTTTATAATAGAAATTAACAATAACTTGCAAAATTAATCTTAAAGTTGTTCAGGAAGTAATTTGCGTTGTGCAATAGCAATGTCCAAAACAAAAGCGTCTACAGCATAAATCACTGATTTCACCTGATAAATAGCAGGTAGCTCATTCTTTAGGCGGTCCGCACTTGAAAATTTGCCTCGGACTTGGTGGTCCCTAAGAAAATATTTAGGTGGTCCGTATTAAACCTGATCATTTCATCCTTCTCTTCAATTAGATACAATCATCATTATGTCTTCTATACCATTTAATTACTTTGCTCGCAGAAAGACGCAAAAGCAGGAACTCACACAAACTGATCTGCTTGAAAGCCTTGTTTCCACTGCAGAGCCAGCTGTGCATAAGAAGAAGGTCCATGCCCCCGGAGAAGGTCAAGTCATCACTATTGAAGGCATTCGCATCGATTTTCCTCTTAAACCCTGTAAGCACCCCGTTGAGTCCGTCCCAGATGCTTGTGCTTACCATGACACATAGACGCTGCTCAGATCCAAATGATGACCAGAGTTCGTGCCTTATAACAGTGATCCGCAGACGCAATGGCTAATTGAATGCTCATCTTGTAGATTATACATGCGCTCAACACGGAGGAAAATGCACTGCTAGAAAGTCCAACAGGTATGTCATCATTCTGAATGTTGGATCGAATTGTCAATTGACCTTTTATGATTAGGTTCCGGTAAATCGCTTGCATTGCTGTGTGCTGCGCTAGGTAAATGAGTCGTGAAAAGAGCATTTCACAGCAAGTTTGACAGCCGATCAATATTATGTAGCATGGAGAGAGAATCAAGAAAAGTTACGAGCTGCGAGAATATTAAAAGCACAACAACAACAGGCACCTGAAAAGCGACAAATCACGGATGAACCTGAAACTAGTCAAGGGCCCAGCAAAAAAGTGAAAACTCGCCTGGAATCCGCACCGTCATTTTGCAGTGATGAGGATTTTCAGCCCCCCTTGGTCAAGAGATTCATAGCAGAAGTAGTCGAAACAGACGAGGAGAAATCACAGTCATCGACACCAGATCTAGCTAGCATGGACGAAGTCAAGAGAATGAAATACGAAACCTACAAAGCAGTGCCTCGAATCTTTGTTGGTAGCAGAACGTAAGCAGTAGATGAGATCACCGGTAGAGGATGGTATTAACTCTCGGATTAGACACAAGCAGATCACTCAACTCGTTGCTGAATTGAAGAGCAACACTCGATATAGCCCTCGTAAGTCATGGCTCTTCCAAAAGCGTGGATCACAAAACTTATGCATTATTCAGGCACCACTATTCTGGGTAGTCGAGACCACCTATGCGGTAAGTTGAGCCTGTATCACAGCACGGGAAGAGACATGCTAACCTGTACATATGGTATCAGTTCATCCAAAAGTGTCTAAATCGAACAATAAAGCAGACGATTGGTAACTCATAGCACATGCAGCATCAAGTCCGTGTGCTTATTGACAGTCTCTACATCATAGTACAACACTCCTAGACGAAAACAAATGCCAGTATGCCCACGGCACTAAAAGGATCCTCAATCATCCGTCACTCAGGGTAGAAAATCGTATATGGGATATCGAAGATATGGTTCATTTGGGCAAGAAAGTGCGGGGATGTCCATACTATGCCGCCAGAAAGCTATACGAAGGCGCAGAGGTTATTTTTTGTCCATACAACTACATTATCGATCCAGTTATCCGCAAAATTCTGGATATCAACCTCAAAAACAGTATTGTAATTCTCGACGAAGCGCATAATATTGAAGATGCATCCCGAAGTGCCGGATCACTGGATGTAGACGAAGATTCGCTTGAGGTGCTGCTGAAAGAGTTGAAGCTGACGGCTCGATTTGGAGGAGAAAAGGAGGCGCACAACGAAATGGAGGTTATCATAGGCGGTCTGTATGAGGCGATGAAATCAGAAGACATCGACTATGTAGTGAAGGAGTATGAGCGACAATCATGCCAGTAAGTTCAATGTAATGAAATGTACAATACACCCATTCACGTGTGAGGTCTCTAGCTTCACAGGGCAAGAACTATTGGATAAACTGGATGATATGAACATTACCAGCAACACGTTCCAAGACAATATATTGCCAGCGTTTAACAAGATATCATCGCATGCCGAGGAAGTACGGAAAGCAAAGGAAAACAAAGCAACCCAATTTGACGACTATGAAATGGAGGAGATCGATGGCCTGTCGTCGCAAGTCGCTTATGCACAAGGCACACGAGCTGTTAGCAATGGTAGTTTGACTGTATTGCAGGGCCTGATTACAGTCCTTGGGTTTATCTTTAGGCCTGAAGAGCACAACGACAAAGACTATCAGCTGGTGTTTATGAAAGCAATGAAGAGAGCCACTGCAAATCCAAACAACAGACGCAGACGATTTCGGGATCCAGCCAAACAGTCTTTATGGGTGCATAAAATTGCTTTCTGGTGCCTGAACCCCGCCATCATTTTTAGTGATATGTGCAAAGATACTCGGTCTGTAATTTTAACAAGTGGTACATTGTCACCTGTAAGTTAGTTAGAGTGTCTTGTTTCTAAATTGAAATAGCTCATATTTTGCATCTAGTTGAATACGTTTGCATCAGAACTGGGCGTCCCATTGTAAGTTATTCGCAGTGAATATGTCTACTGTATTCTAACTATCTCCCATTTCAGCACTGGAAGATTAGAAGCAAACCATGTTATCAAACCATCTCAAGTTTGGGTCAGTTCGATTCCTCAAGGGTAGGTTATCTCTCTAATACTTTAATGAGTTGTCAGTGCTCATTGTGTGATGGTAGACCAAATCGTATCCCGCTGAAATGTGTGTATTCCAATATGGAGTCCCTGGCCTTTCAAGATGAAGTTGGTGAAAGTAAGTTGCTTTCATGACGAAATACCCAGCACTACTGACCATTTTACAGCTCTATGTGACATTATTGAGCGCGTGCCTTATGGCGTCCTGGTCTTTATGCCGTCTTACAAGGCTTTGGATGTGTTTACGAGCAGATGGAATGTATGTACGCTAGCTCTGTGTGTATGTGTCATCAGAATATTGATATTTGCATAGAATACGGGTGTCATGGATCGACTCAAAGACAAGAAACTTGTTTTATCAGGTACGGAATGTACTCTCAGAAAGTAACCTTGTACTAACTCAAGGGCACAGAACCTAAAGGCAGCGACAAGAAGGAATTTGAAGGGGTTTTGAATACGTACTACGATCAGATTGATGCGGTGGAGGCAAATATTGATGAAGAAAATCGAGATGGTGCTCTTTTCTTTGCTGTATTCAGAGGAAAAGTGAGTGAAGGTATCGACTTTAGCGACAATTACTGTCGTGCTGTGGTGACTTTGGGCATCCCTTTTCCTGGATTGTAAGTATAGTTGGCTGGAGAGAGTGAGCAAGCATTGATTGGTATACATATAGCAAAGATTTAGAGGTCAATTTGAAAAGAGACTACAACAACAGAATGAAATTGCAATCAAATGGCGAAAATCTACTGTCTGGAACAGAGTGGTATGAAGCTCAAGCCTATCGAGGTGAGTGTATCTTGGTTCTTAGCTCAACATGTAATATTAAACACTTTGTATAGCAATCAATCAGGCATTGGGAAGATGCATCAGACACAAAAATGTAGGTAATTGAGCATGGCACCTCCAGAATGCACATTGATGTTTTGGCATGTAGGATTGGGGAGCCATTATCCTGTTGGAAGAACGGTTCAACAAAACAGGCATAGTGAACAACCTTTCCAAGTGGGTCAAAGGGCAGTACAAGCAGGCAGCTAGCTACAGGGATTCCATTGCAAACTTGGAGCAATTCATCCATCGACAAGTAGAGGAAGATAAAAAGAAGGCAGAGGAGGAGAGAGAAAGACGGCGACTCGAGGATGAAAGGGCAATCAAGATAGAAAGTCAAAGCTTTACTGCAGACACAGATCCACACATAGTCCACAGCTCTCAGTCATTTGAAGAAAAGATCATTGCGATCAAAGAAGAGAGTGAGGACGCCCATGCCGCCGCCATGGATAAGCAGGACGAGGAGCAGCCAGCCACTTCAACATTCAGCAAATACTTTAACCAAGATTACCAAAAGACGATACCACTGCAGAGCATTGAAAATACCTATGACCCATTAGACGATCCAATGTCCCCTTCTAGTCCAACTTCTGCTACAAGCAAGAGCGAATCAACCTTACTCGTATACTCTGTAAAAGAAGAGGAACATGATGTTGAAGTGGACAATGATTTTCAGATCGACCTTCCCGAGGACGACATTGTTGAAACTCCTGAACACGATTTCAAGCCTGATGATCATGACTTGATGCCACCACCTCGATTGCCCTTTGTAAAACATGAGCCACAAGACGCATTTCGCGACAGCCCTCTCAAAGACATCCACTCTTCAGCAAATGAGGCGAATTCTGTTTATCTTGCATGTCCAAAATGTAAAAGACGGCTTTTACAAGGCAGCCAGCAGGATCTCCAGTTGGGTGAAGTGCTTGATTTAGAGAGTGTCAGGGATTATACTGGCAGTCAATGCATAGTTCAGGAAATTCGAAATCCCAGTTGCTGGGAGGCTGCGGCAGAATTACTGGGTGGTCCTCTGGATATCCGTTCCCTGCCATCACGTGGAAGTGTTGTATACGATAAAGGGGATGGTGTGTGCTTTCGATTTCTTTCGTGCGCTTGCGATTCTTTGACTGAACTGGGCATGGTTGTCTGTCTGGCTGCAAATCCTGCAAAAATGCATCATGTCGGAAAAGTTTATCTCTGGGGCTTTCAGACGGACGAGCAATCATCACCGCTGAAAGGCGCACTGCTCACTTCGGACGACCTAAATGCTGAAATTCCAAACTCTCAATACTCTTCAGCAAACGATCATTTCTATAATCTGTGAAGCGACATATAAATGAAATGATACCCAATGCAAATAAATTGTGTGCCAATTAGCTCCGTATTCCTATTTCTATCAAACCGAGTTCATGCGGAAAAAATCCCCAAAATTGGTTAGGGGCACTCCCGTTTCGTTTCAAGCACACACATACTCTGTGTGCAATCTTTTAATTCAGTATAAATGCGCATTCAATGGTGCTGCTACTCTTGATCAATATAATGCTTCTCCAGGCTGCATGCTCAGAAAGTCAGGTTTTTATGTATTTTAAAATGGTACGAAAGAAGCTATTACTAAGCAACACAACTGTACCTATTAGCCTCTAGCGCTACTTATTGTGAGGCGCCAAATACTAGCTATCGTTTCAGGCTTTGATCAAGTCGGTACCAGCGGTTACCGTAAATCTATAAGGCTCAAACGGAACTTTCCTCTACCAAAACGACCAAATTCAACCCTCAATATCTTATCTTCTAAGCCCTTGTATGTGCCCGGAATAGTGCCAAATGATTGCTATCAATCACCATTTACATCCTAAACCTTTCTTTTTATTTTTTTTGGATCAATCCAAATCGTCGAAAATTCACGATTTTTCATGAGGTACCCCTCATGGTTTTTGTTAAAAATCAAACGATCGCAATTTTGAAGGCGAAAACGACACTTTTTACTATGGTATATATTAAATCAAAATGACCGCACAGATGTAAGGTAACCTGTGCAACTGCTATTTTGAACGTTGTATATGCTAAATATCGGCTTTTCCTGGAAAAACAGCTTTTTATATTTTCGCAAAATTCTTTATCTTTTCATTCTAAAGTTATTTTAAAATTGACACCATTGGATGCGCTTTCAAATTCTCCCCTTAAGTTTATTAGAAAGTAATATACGCTGAGCACTCTTTATATAGCTAATTTTAACAAAAATGTTTACAAATGTCAAATCATATCGATATTGATTCAAAAAATTCACTGCAAAAAAAATCATTTGGGTACAGTCACCACAGTGCAAAATGTCCATTGTACACGCCATTCGAATTCCGCGTGCTCTGTGCTGCGGCAGTCTATTGACTGCAGTCACCCTTAGCAACGCGTTTTTATTTTTTTATTTTTTTTCTCGCACTGTTTTTGCACTGCACTTTTTCTATTAAACCATATCCTTTTTATTACTATTGATTGAATACAACACCACTTTTGCCCAAAGAAGCATGTCTTTGCAACCACCAGTACCCAAGACGACATCTTTCAAGTTTGTTACAGTAGGTATCAGCCGATAAGAGCCATTTTTTGTGGTACAATATACAGTAATACTAATTACGCAGTTTATTTCAGGCCAGTTCGTTGCAGTTCCAATATATTGATTGTGTTTGGTTTGTATTTGGTTTGTATATTCCCCTTCTTTGGTTGCCATGGATTTGGTAGTTATGGATTTGGTTGCCATGGATTACATTCATTCAACCGTTTACTGCTTCCTTTTTTCTCGTAATACTGTGCATTCTTCTTTAGTTTGCTCTATTGCGATTTATTCTTTCCCCCTTTTCTGCACGCAACTATTTTTCTGCTGCTGTATCATAGTGCTATGGTGTATTATCTTTGATGCATTGTATCACTGGCAGTACTATGGTGTATCTTTTGATGCATTGTATCGCTGACAGTGCTATGGTGCATCTTTTGATGCATTGTAGTATTGCTGGCGGTGCTATGGTGTATCTTTTGATGCATTGTATCGCTGGTGGCAGTGCTGCTCTATTGTTTTGGAGTAGCGTTGCATTTGTTTTGTTCTTCAAGTATTACTTGTACTGTAATACTGGTGGTATTGATGTTCCTGCTTCGTATGAGGCAACCACGATACTTTTTTCTATTACTTTTTTCTTTCTTGTACTCGTCATTTTGATGATACACATTGCATGCTACCTTTTTGTATGTAACTCTATTGCGATGTTTCTGTTGTTCTTCATCACATTCTAGTGATGCCATCTTGTTACTTTTCCCACTTTTTATGGTTCTTTGAGCCATAACCCTCTTTTTTCGTTGTGTGGATAAGCCTATCGTTGAAGCACAACTAGGTTTGATTCAGAGGCTAGGGGGTAGATAGGCTGCCCTCACTTGATTTGTATCACTTACTTGGTGCTAATTGAGAGTCCCAAGCGTTTGCACTATAAGCTGGGGTGTGTAGTAAGGCATATTCTGGCATTTTAGGGGATTTTGATGATGGAATTGCTAAATTACTATATTTAGTAATACTTAAAACTCCGCCTAACGTCAAAACAAGAGGAAACCCTCGCAATTTTTTTTCCAGGATTTGTGGTGTATGTAGTTCTTTCAGAGCAATTTGATTGGCTGAAATTCGGAGACAGCTCAGAGAAATAAAGCATTGATATTGAAACTAAAAATGTAAAAAGCAAGATTAAACATTCAAAATTCATGGTACAAATGGCTTGGGGTAATTACACACGATACTACCATAAGTATCAGACATGATCAAATGCATTCACTACCCTAGAAAAAAAGAGTTTTGAATAAATCTAAGCCTGTTCATCATAACACCCAAAAGTACAATTTTGCATTATTATTATATTAGTATCAAATCAACCAAAGTCTTCAAATGCCAATCATCTGGCTTATGAGATAAACATGTACCTATGTCAAATTTTGCGAGGAACACGATTGTGTGGTCAGATGTTAGTCATCTGGATACGTTGCCGTTGATGGATGGACGATATTCAAAATATGATGTCAGCAGTTTTGAGCACTGATCTTGACAAGATTCATATGATAAGGAAAGCTGTTAATTACAAGTGTCTAGTGCTAACAGATCGATAGAGTGGATGTTGCGCCACACGTCATTCAAAGCCGCTCGGCTCTAGCATGCCTTGCTGTAGTACGACACAGGTTGACCATTGTTTTTTGGGCAATGAACAAAATACGGCAAAGCGTGCTTTCAGGCTATATGAATGTTAGCAATCTTATGTAACCACTGTTGAAGCTATATCTACTCGGAAGGGGTTATAATCATATAAATAACAAAATTCTAACCGCTACCTTAGTTGTTCATTAATTAAGCAAGGCAACAAGTAAAAACTACTGTAGCCTGAAAACAACTGAACTCGTTCAATGCTGCTTATAAGTACTGTATTACTATGCAACCGCTATTCCATATTAGATATCAGCTGTAATTCTTAAAGCTAGAGGTTGATGGGTATGAATGCACGGCAGATAATTTCATGCTACAGTAATATATCTTTTCAATAGAAGTGTCAGTAGTGTTTGATTTGCTCGCTTCATCTTTCATCTTTCCTTGTCTCTGTGGTTTGTGTGGAAGGTATAGCTGCTGTAAAATGGTGCATCTGCCTGTTTGAATAACAGTCTATTACATTCTATTATGTTGCTACATAATAAGCGGGTCAATTCGTTGTAGACTTGTATTAGGAACATATTAATCCCTAAATGCTCGCTGTTTTTAGGATGAGTGATTGCCTCAATGATGCTTACATTGGGAAAACCTTGTTGATAAATCACTTATGAACGGCTTTATTCTGCTAATCGTTAATGAACTGAATGTACTTTTATTGCGAAGATAGCGAAACGCTTGGTTTATGGCAGTCAAAGACAGACTAGAAAAGCAAATAAGAGATCAAAAGAGGAGCAATCAAGCAGCAAGCGTTCTATAGCATGAGTGTGCAGCAGTCGTCAATGATGCGTACGTTAATGCCATCGGCAGCAAAGAATAAAACCAGCTACAAAGTGTACGGTTTCCAAAGTGAACGCGAGATGGCATTCTTGAAATGACAAAAGGAAGAACACCGCAAATGTCAACTACATCAGTTGAATTTTGTATTTTTCGACGTATCAATGACGAAGTCAACATATTAGAATACAGTTTATTCACTTCAATTTGGCAAAAATAAAATTAAATTGGCAAAAAAACAAGGTGAATTTGGCAAAAGTCAGACAGAGGAGGAGAGACAGATTCAGATTGGGTGCGGGAGAGACAGAGAGTAATTCAAGGATGAGACCAAAGCAGAAGAGCACAAGGAGGATTTGATTGATTGCGAAAGAGAGAAAAGAAATATTTAGTAACCTCGTTTCATGATTTCAATGAAGATACTTACGAATGGGTGGCCAGCCCAAAACGAACTCCCCGTAAGTTCGTGTAGCACAAACCGTTATAGAAGAGGCAGGGACGACTTGTACGGGGAGTTCAGGCTGGCCACTACACCCTGAATAAACTGCCAAGCAAAGCTTCATAAAGAAGACCACTGGTTTCCCAAGCACCCAGGATAAAGTGCGAATTCAAGACAAAGCAAGGCTTTCAGGTACCATCCAGAAGCAGTGAAGACAACCAAGAGCAACCCACAAGCCATAAAGAAGACCACTGGTTTCAAGAGGCCAATGACAGAGGAAACCATGTAGAGACAGTGGCACAGCGATTCAGACACCTTGCTTTGAATCATGTGGGATTAAACCATGTAAAGATCATGCCAAGAATTTTGTAGACACCATAAAGAATACCATAGACTTGAACCCCCCGATGTGCAAGAGGGCGGTTCTTGTGCCCTTCCTCTTCATCAACCAAAGCCATCGCCATGACCATAGCCTTTCCACCATGATGCCCATCCTCAAACTTGGGACTGATATGTCAACCACGCTACACCCAGACACACTACCTTGTACTATACCTTTGTAAGGAAAGGAGTACTTGCTCTTAAACGCATCCCACCAGAGAGAGAGAGAGATAAGCCAGAGACATCTTGAAGAAACATGCTCTGAGGGGGTCTTGGCAGAGCTTTATTTGACCAAGAAGAGCACCATAAGCATCACGATAAGCCCAACAAGAGATAAGCACCATGAAATCGTGATATATCAGTGAAAAGACCTTCAAATACCACTGCGCTTGAGGCAATACTTGTCATTGCACCGATCCTACAAGTCTTGAAAGACGATGTTTGAGATATCAGCCAAATCACCTCCCTTGAGAGTACCACCGCAGAAACACTTACCATATTGTCCGTATCATAGAAAGAGCAATCAGAAGCGAGAATGTAGAGAAACTGAAGAAAAAGAAAGGAAGGGGATGGGGTAAAAACTCGTCTATTTATACTTTTTTGATCACTGATTGATACGTAAGCTCTGAGACATGCCAAAAACACAGGAATCAAGAACAAATCAACTTTGGGCGCTGCGGCATCGATAGAGAACTGACATAGGCAAGCCATAATAAGAGAGTGAAGCAGCAGAGTATAGTAGAAAATATGAATATCACTAGCATGTACACATGCCACTTGGTACATGTTGTTGTGGGTGTTGATATAGTACATTTCACATGTGTGATATATAATAGACAAGATGTAAACAAGTTTATAATTGAGCAAGACTTGATTAAACAAGGATCATTTCTTTTCTTTTCAGTCTCTCTCTCTCCTCATTCACTCTTTGACACTGATGTTCTACTCACGGCTGAAGATACTGCTTACTGAATGATGCCATCAGCGGCATGAAGAGACCACAATGAAGTCGCAATCAATATATATGGTCATTTGGAAGTATTCCGGTTGACGCTTACTACACAATTCAACAAAGACAGCAGGAAGAACCTGTGGAGACGCTTTGAACATGCGTAATGCAGACTCTCCCAACAAGCTTGGCGAGTGATCAACAGTGGCATCAGTCGTATCATTGCTTAAATAGTTGTCTCTTTTAACGCTCTTTTTTTTCATTTTAGAAATAGAGCATTCAGAATTAGGACAGTGTAGAGAAAGCACCACCACCATCACAAGCAAGCATAAGGATGAAATCACAACTAGCTCTGATTAAGATGTACTATATCACATCAACCAAGCACAGCTCTTGCACATGTAATGAAGAGGAATCTGCTGGTACCACCAATTGATTGGATGCGCGTACAAAGACAAAATAGCAATAGCAGCCGAAGGACATGATGTGCGTATTCGAGTTTGTGGGTTTATATTTACATGTAGTATCGAAATTAATAAAGCTGAATGAATGAATGGAGTCTACGAGAACAAAGTGGTTTGCTTGACTATGGAAGGGTATTTGCGTCAATGTGAGAGTAAAAATGAATTGGTTGGAGGTACTAAGAAATCTCCAGCATCACACCTTGCCAGCTATTTATCAAATGCTTTCAAATTAAGACAAAAGGTGATTTCATTGCAGAGTGGTTTATTTGACCCAAGCAACCGGGTATCCATCCAAGTGAAGTTGGTCGAGCGGTATCGCTATGTCATTGCCATTTTGATCTAGTCTTTTTGCCAAATTCAAATGGGCTTTTTGCCAATTGCTAGAAATTCTTGCCCTTTTGATCTCAAAATCCGGTAATAGGGCTCAAAAGTATAACTAATTTACGATTACTTGACGAAATCATTTATTTATGTTGTAAAGGGGGATATGCTGCAAAATCTGAAATGCAAAAGAAAAAGGCAATAACAAAAGGTCTATGTATGAATGCTGTTAATTAAAAGATTGAATTTGTACATGTATAATAGTTGGTGTGTATAAATAAAGCACGTTTATCTTCTGCCCTTTCTCTTCCAGTAAACAAGACCCAGGAAGACAATGATATTGAAGATAAAGAAAGCAAACAAAATGCCGAAGTTTCTCCATTTGTTGGCAGCACTCCATCCCATGTTACCCTCGTAAAACTCGGGGCCCGACTTGTAAGTACAGTAACCACATTGTTCAGGTTGAACAGCATCAGGATTAGCGATATAACCAGGAGCACCATTAGCAAAGAAATCAGCAGTGTATTGACCACAAGTTTGACCTTCAGGAACTGAAAAGCGCAACAAGTCGTCATCTGTACAGACAATCTTTAGATCCTCAAGCTCATTGACAGTGAGGCCCTCAATATAGTAATGGAAAGGATCCAACCAATACATCCAGGAGCTCCAGAACTTGGGCATGGCCTTGGGAGACTGCATCAAACCACAGAACAGAATGAGAAGAGAGATAAACAAGGGATTGATGAGAGCAGCCATGGTGGGAAGTTCAGCTACAGCGGCAATTACGAAACCCAAGGTGACAGCCCAACAGACAAGGATGACAAAGGTGATGTAAAAGTAACCACAAGCTGCGGGTGTGTTTCGCATACCAGTAGTCCAATAGAAGCCAAACATGAAGGTAGCAGAAAAGAAGAAGACGTAAGGAATTTCAACCAAGATGGCAGAGACACCCCAAGGCAACCACGAGTAGTACTTGGACGAGTATTCGCGACGGAAATACATTCTTTCAGTCATGAACTTGGGTTGAGCCAAGATAATCATGGTGAAACACATGATGAAGGTACCAAACAAAGCAAAGATCTTGTACATCATATCAGATGACGACTCCCCGAGCTTCCAGAAGGTGAAACCAGTGATGAGCGACGTGAACATGAGATTGAGGAAACGGCCAATGTTGTAATCAGATGAACGCCAGTAAGCAAGAGCCATACGACCATACACGAGACGGAATTGAGTAGTCAACGATGTGGCATAGGTATGGGCCTCGCGGGTAGGATTCTTGTTTGCAGTGGCCATGATTTCATCGAGTTCAGCACCGAGTGCCTTACATTCCTCTGAGGCTTGCCATACTTCAGCCCAGTCCTTGGAGGCTTTACCAGCTGTGCCAGCACCGACGACTTCAAGAATGTATTCAGCAGGATTGGCATCGGGAGAACACTTGGGACCACCATTGGACTCAAAGTAGTCAATCATGGTACGGGAGTCCTGGCCAATTTCACCATAGTAAGCAGTGCGGCCACCTCTGACCAAGAGCAGCAAGTGATCAAAGTGTTCAAACAAGATGGCAGAAGGCTGATGGATGGTACACAGCACTGGCCAACCAGCATCGGCAAGCTTACGAATGAAACGAATGATGTTGAAAGACGATTGAGCATCCAAACCAGAAGTAGGTTCATCCAAGAAGAGCAATTGAGGCTTGCCTACGAGTTCCATACCAATAGTAAGACGCTTGCGCTCCTCAACAGAGATACCAAAACCAGTTTCGACTTGGCCAATTTGAGCATCACCAATGTCGGTCATTTCCAAAAGCTGAATGATTTGCTCCACATACTCGTCTTTCTCCTCCTTGGAGACCTCGGCAGGTTGACGCAAGTAAGCAGAGAAGCGAAGAGCTTCACGGACAGTGACAGCGGGTTGATGGACATCCATTTGCTCACAGTAACCAGTGATACGTTCGAAATCATTCATAAGAGCCTCATTGTTCAAGAAAATGTCACCTTCGACAGTACCAATCGTCTTTCTACGTGCAAGCACATCAAGCAAAGTGGTTTTACCAGCACCGGAGGAGCCCATCAATGCACAGAGATGTCCGGGCTTGACTATACCGTTGATATCATTAAGCAGTTGAAGACTGCCGCCTTTGATAGGCACCCGGTAGTTCACGTGTTGCCATGAGAACGTGGTTCCAGTGGACATTTTGTCCATGTTGTCCGTAATCTTGTCTTGTTGACGACGACGTTCATCTTCTTCTTCAGTAGTACGAGGCTTGGGAGCCTTGCCGGGCAGATACAGCTTGGTCAAACTTCCAGCCTTGTTCAGCTTGACGTATTCCATGGCCAAAGCAGTGAGGACGGTAAAGAAGAGGAAGAAGGCAACGACGACCACGAAATCAGGGGCCCAAAGATCCTCAGGGTTGTACGAAAGAGCAGTACGAAGGTAATCATCGCCACGGACAAAGTTCTCGCCAGGGTTGCCGCCAGCCATAGTACAGACTTTGTAGTTCCAGTCTTGATATGTAGGACCAAAGGGAACAGCATTACCGGCACCTTCACAAGAATACAATTGACCCTCCATTTCATTGGAGACCAAGGCCTTGTAAGCATAGGTGATGGGGTTGATATAGTAGATCCAGAACAACCAAGGGTGCATCTTGTCATAGGGGATGGTATAACCTGTATACGTGGTAGTGGCAATAAGCAAGACACCAGTGATTTGTGTAGCCAAAAAGAAACTCGATGTGATGGAACCAAAGAAACGGAAGAATCCAGTCATACACATTGTCAAGAAGAAGAGAATGAGGAACGAGGTGAAGAATCTGCCAGCAGTGAGATTGAGGCCCATCATAAAGTACGAGCAAATGTTGTACAGCAACACTTGGGCCAGACTGTAAGGAATATCCATGGTGACTTGAGCAATGTAGTAAGCAGAGGGTCTATACAGTGCATATTGCTTGTGCTTTTCAAGGATGGGACGGCCCATCAAGAATCTAGCGTAATTTTAGTTAAGACATGCTACCAGTTTAAAATCTCTTTGCAGCACTTACCGAACGAGTTCTGACTGAGAGATAAAGACATTGAACATAGCCGAGAAAAACAGTGCACCACATCTGCTGAAAGCACCACTTCCAGTAAAAGGAAGCATGAAGAAACAAGAAGCAGTAATTAAACCTTGAATAAGCATAGTACCATATCGAGAGATCAAAGCTTCTCTATCCTTGATAAGCAAGTGGTGTTCGCGGATAGTAAGAGCCTTAACCTGTTGAAAGAAAGAGGCAATGTAAGGAGTCTTCTTAGGAGCACGTTTTTGGTGTTCTTCATGGACAGCATCCTCAAAAGCATTGGCCTTGTTCTCTGCAGCAATCGTCTTTTCGTAGTCTTCCAGATCACGCATCATGGTTTTGTGGACTTCAGATTGGTAATACTTTTCTTGGAATTCAACGGCATGCTTGGGTGCAGAATCCTCAAATCCAGGCTTGAATTCGCGTTCCAGAGGATTACAGAGACCAGTTAAGAAATCAGGAAGAGATTTACGAGGAGGACAATGGAAACCAAGACCATCAAAGTATTGCTTGGCTCCACTGGTGGGACCAAAGTAGATACAGCGGCCCTCATCCAAGAGAAGCACCTTGTCGAACAAGTTGAAGATGCTGTTTGATGCTTGATACAAAGTAGCAATGGTAGTGATATCAAACACATCTGTCATGATTCTCAGCGAGCGCACATAATCAAGAGCTGAAGCAGCATCGAGACCACGAGTGGAGCAATCCCAACAATTGATGGTGCTGCTGGTTGTCATTTGTTCAGCAATGGAAAGACGTTTACGCTCGCCACCAGACAAACCACGCACAAAGGCATTGCCCACCATGGTGTTCATTTGCTTTGTCAAGCCAAGCATGTTGCCCAGCATGTAGAGGACGCGATCAACAAAATCAGCCTTGGTTTCACCGGGCATACGCTTTCCAGGAGTCTTGGTGCGGAGGGCAAACTGAAGCGTCTGCTTGGTAGTAAGTGTAGGGTAATGCTGGTCTTCTTCTTCGTTGTAACAGACTTGACCTCTGAAGCGCTCAGCAAAGGTCTTGGGGTCAATGCCACCGTAGCTCACATCACCGCCAATGTAAGTATACGAGTCTCTCATGTTGGCAATCACCTTGAGGAAACTGGTACAACCTGCTCCTGGACGACTAGAAGGGAAATCGGCATTAGCAACAAGACAGCTTCAAATCAAAAGTAATACTAGCACTCACCCTAAAACGAGGAGCATCTCGCCGTCTTTACAACAGCCAGAAAGATCATCAATAATCACTTTAGTACTGGCTTTGTTCTTTTTAAACAGTTTCCAGAATTGAACAACGGAGAGAATGTTACTGAAGACAGTAGGAATGGTAAAAGCATCAGCACCAAGACCCTATGGTAAGCGTTTAGTATGGCTGATTGACAGATCAAGGACAAATGATCAGCGTACCTCCACATGCAAATTTTTCCAAGCAACACCCAAATGTTTGCGCTTGTGTCCATTTTCATCTTGTGCTTTGGAAATGCCATGCAAAAACTGATCCAGATCAAAGTCTTCGGAATTTGATGCACCTTCCTCAGCTTTGGAGAGTGATAAACGTTGGCTTTTGGTACTCAATTCTCGACGAAGCTCTTGATATTCGTTCTTGGCATCTACAGCTGTGGGTGAGCGCAATGTCAAGAGTGCAAGACAGAGGGATGGTTACCTTCAATGTTGACTTGATTTGCCTCTGATTCGCCAAATGTGTCGTTTTGGCCGCAATTCTCCTTGTTGTGGGCACTGACATCTGCATCGATGGTGCTGTTGTTTGAGTGTGCATAATTCGGCTGATCTCTCAAGCGAGCATCTTCTACTTGCTCGGTGTATAGAGCGTTTTTTTTCTCCTCCATAGAGTGCTACTGATAAGGCTGGATCAGAGGTGGGAGAGTAAAGCGAGAGAATAAAGAGAAAAGAAAAAGGCAAGAGAAAATTTTTCTTTCCAGAAATACAGCATGGTATTTATAAATTTTTGAATCTTGATTTGCCCTTCAAATTTAGAAGCTCTTGAAATGCCGAATCGATACATTTTGGGCAGCAACCGCAGCAACATTGACCCTATAAGAGGGCCGCAGTAGCAAATTAGAAGCTTCGATCCGTCGACTATACCCTCAAATGTCCCAAAAGTTACGTGGCCATTTTACAAAATTGGAAAAGAACATTTGGCGATTCCAAACTCAATTCCATGAATTTGTAATCAATCGAAGCTCATGTACCACGAATGGGTGCTTTTGATGGCTTTCTTGGCGATCTCTGCCCTCTGGATCTCGCCCGCAAATGTCAAGAATCATGGTGCAAAAAAAGAGCCTTGTTGATTTGGACAATCTGAAAGAATTTGGGGAAGAAAAATTTTTTCAGTCCTCGATCTGTGATCTCGGAGTGATTTTTCCGAACGTAAATCAACAACTATTTGATTTCAATTGCAAAAAGATGAAGGCAAAGGACTTGATCCACCTATTCGACATGTCATTTAAGCCAGATATGTAGGTGGTTTGGACAGACATCTCCTTTTTATCAGATTTTGGATTCTGCAAAACGTCACTGATCAAGTGTGCACCACTGCCTGCAGATCAAACTTCTGCTTTTTGAAGCGGCTGTGTAACATGTCTTGTTTGTTACTCTAAATTGCATACTGGCATTCTCCCAATCAGCTTGCTTGTTGACGGTAAACAAGTACCTACCTAGGCAAATCCATTTAGCCTTTTGGTAGCACCCGAAAGATGCTTTGCTTGTTTCAAATCAAAGAAAGGTTTCTGCATTACAGCAGGTCATACGTGGGCAATCTGAATTTATTTACATGTCGGGTAGTTTGGCTCGCCATGAAACCGCATATGTTGCCGCAGCACTCGACATCATCCTGTACACTACTTGGCCACCATATCAGAGTGAGAAATGCACTGCTTGCATAAAGCAAAAGCAGTTGAACATCGTTCAGATCAAACATAATATCCCTAACTATATACCGTATATTGACATTTTGTGTATAGTACCCTTTGCCACTGAATACGTCGATCCCAAAGAGCCTTTCCGTCTCACCAACGACAAGAACGAACTCAAGCTCATCAAAGCTCCTATGCAAGAAACCTGACGCGAGCTCGAAGCCTTGGTTGATGCTGGCCTTGTTCGTAACATTGGTATCTCCAATTTCAACGTTAAATCAATCGTAAATCTCCTTAGTTATGCTCGGATTCCTCCCAGCGTTCTCTAAATCGAGCATCACCCTTATCTTCAGCAAAGATGCTTAGTACAATGGGTTCGCTCTTAAAACATTCAAATCATGGCACATGCTTCATTTGGTAATGCAGTTTTTGAGGCTGTACCTCCAGGAACAGAGCATTTGGAAAACTTGATGGAGCATCCAATTATCGTGGATATCGCAGAGAAGCATAAAATCAGCACTGGTCAGGTTCTCTTGGCTTGGGCCGTTAGCCATCAAGTCGTTGTTATATCCAAATCTATCAATGTAAACCGCATCAAGTCGAATCTAGACATTATTAATCATATCAATTTGGATGACAATGATTAGCAGAGAAGCAATGATTTAGAAGCAAACGCTCGTTTCAACAACTTTTATGTTGGCAATTGGGTCCTTGACTTTCCTCTTTATGATTAGATTTAATGGTAGCTATATACCACTTGTATGATAATGAACACAACTTTGCTGTAGTATGATATAACCTTTAATTTGCATTCATGAACTGATTCCTTTCCATTTGTAAATGCTTCGACTACACTGCGCTAAAAAATAATTGCTGCAACACCATTTTGGGCTCTCCATCACCTTTTTTGTCTTATTATAAACTGTGAGCTTAGTCAAATAGCATACTGATATAAGCTTCCTGACGTATTGCTACTAGCAAGAGTCTTTTATAGTCGTAGATTTACTGCTTTTAGAGTGTCCCGCATCTGTAATGATGAAAGCCATAGCCATCCCAGCAGGTTGAATACTGAAACTGGCTTTTGCTACCTAAAATTATGTAAATTGCAGCGAAATTTACATGCATTTGAGCCGCAATTTCTCGGGCTAGAATCGTTTTTGGATCGCCAGAAAAGCACCAAACAATCTCTCTCGACCAGCAGTAACTATCTGGCACCTTTGCCCAAATTTTCAGGGATCATCAAAATTTGACGAAAAAGCATGAGGGGTACCTCATGGTTTTCATCGAAAATCAGACAATCGCGTTTTTGGGCACAAAAACGAACACTTTTACTAAGGTATGTATTAATTCAAATTTTTCCTCTCATTCCAAAGTAACCCCTAAAACTTTCTCCGTGAGACCTTTATATGTAAAAATTCGACTTTTTTTACCGAAAACCTTAAATCATACTTTCAAGAATTACTCAATTTTTTTAGTCTCAAACCTCCTTAAAATTAACACCATTCGATCCGTGTCAAAAATCAGTTTTATAATCTATTAGAAACTATGGTGCTGTTGTTTACATTTACATAGTGAAAACTGTCAAAATAGTGAAAGTGGTGTCGAAAATCATCAAATCTGAACGATTTTTAAAATGTGGAAATCCGGAGTTTGAATCAGTTTTTTTTGCTGGTGGGTTGGCTGGCAACGGCATAGAGAATGCCTCACATTGTGAGGGCCATCAATGTTTCTAAAGCTTCTATGAAGTGGGTTGCAAAGTTAAAAATGCTAATGCATGGCTTGGATATTATTCTTTGATCTGTTGCGTACTACTGATAGATTTAATGAGCGCAAAATGACCATCCAAATGTTAGATTCACTGTTTAAGCACTCTAGGATTGTCATTATCTTTTTACAATTGTGTGGGTGCAAGCCTAGCTTGTATGTACGGAAAATTTGTCTTTTGGCTTGAACCTAACGGATTCTACAGTACTAATGGTATTGTGATGCATGATTTACAGCAGTGAGCAGCAAATATTCACCAAATGTAGTTCACCACAGCCTTCTTTTCAGTGTTACCTACAAATTGCTTACATTTGTAGGCGAACAATGGCATTGCGCTGACTTCTGTATTCAATAAATACTGTAAATCAATTTGCAGCAGTTATAATACACAGATTGGCTGGGCCAGTATGGGTCATTGACCTGCCTTCTTATCTGATAAAAGCCTTTTTTTCTGGGTTCTTCAAACAATGATGATGGAAATCATGATGCATGGCATGTATGAATCGCAAAACAGCAAACGCGCTAGCACCTTTTTGCTTTTACTAGTATAGGTTTGGAAGCACACTAGTGCGTCAGGGCTTTCTCTAATTGATGTAGATCCATTTCGGTAGCACTGTCGTACGAAATGTGCCTTCCAATGTGAGTATGAGAACGACGGATCGCAAGCACGAAAAGGGACTAAAGTACGCGTAAACAGACTAGTCAACTGACGCTTTTTTCAGACTGGATTTTGCTGCTAGTTGCTCTTCTGATTTCCTATTTCAATTCAGATCAATGTTTACAGTAGTGTTGCATGCTGTATCCAGGCACAGATACATCAAGGAGGGTCCCGTGAACAAAATAATACGAGTAGCTATTGGTATTCTCACAGACCATAAAAAACAGGCTTGAGAATAAAATGTCGAGCTTTTTATACAGTTCCTGATCTTGTGCCTTGTTGTACAAGGTTATACCAGTACACTAGACATTCCAATTCAAACGGTATCCGAAAAATGGTAAATGCGGGAGCTCGATTTGATCCAGATCTGATATCTCCTGAATCAAGAAAAAAGATGAATAAGAGCATGTTTGAGGGAAGATAGCACTAAACCCAACAGACCTAATGATAATTCTCTTGGTTTAAGAACTTTTTTCTTTTCGCAAACAAAAAAAAAAAAATATCGAGTACGACACGAGAATTCTGATCTAGTCCAACAGCAATGTTATGATGGATATCGTGGGTGATACCAACAAGCTTGGCTTTTAAACTTTTTTTATTTAGCAAATGTTGATACAGCACATATAGGAGAGTGCAAGTAGAGGTACATGATCAGTGCACCTTCTTGATTTGATGTAATGCTTCATGCATCAACCCAGCTTTTATATGATTTTATCTAAAATGGCACACTACAGAGAATTGACAACAGTTTGTTTTAAGCTTTTCTTACCTTAACTGGCAATCGTAGATTGGAATGAAGGGAATACCAAGCATTTACATAAACCAATTAACCTATTTCTTATTGAGATCTAGTGTAACTGTATGTTGGTTGTGTCTATATAAAATGATAAATCAAGAATCTTGTCGTGTTTGGGTAATTTTGTGATCTGTACAGGATTCAAGCAATAGTGAATGCAAGGGGCCTTTTATATATATATATAGACCTGATTGACGCGCATATCAATTTTATACCAGAGACCCTTGATTTACAGGTTTATTGGATCAGAGATCTCTTCTTTCTCGGTATTCTTTTCAGCTGGATTGCCAAGTTTTGATAAGAAAAAAAGGACAGCCAGCCAGCCATGAAACACTCGAGTATATATATATAAATATGTACACACACACACGTGTGTATATTAGATAATAATATACATTTGAACAGGCATTTCGGATAAGCGCACAAGTTTAAATGTTTATAAAAAGAAGCTTCTCAACAGACAGCAATATTTGATCTCGTCCTACATGAACGATTTCAGCACTGTTTTGTATATAGGATTTGCAGCATCTCTCCTTTGTATATATCGGCCTCCCCATCGTCTATCTCATTACTATTCAATATAGACTGATACATGAATCGGGACCCTTTCCGACACACAGCAGCAGCAGTCGACCAATCCATGGATATGCTGCTAACTTTAGATCTCTTGGAAATATAACGTGTTGTTTTTTTTCGCTCTGTTTTTTTGCGCACCCATTTTGAGCAAAAAAAAAGCTTAATTTGCTCAATTTGTTTATATTTGTTTGTGTATCTGATGGATTTGCCCTGTATCTATGGCAAACAACCATGACAAGTTGCGAAAAAAGACCCAATCAACCATACACATTTGAAACACCCCATGGGGAACGATTGGGTCTTTGCTAATTAATACGCTTTACTAGATACACAAGCGACGGCATTAGAACTCCATCTTGGCACATTTAAAGGACATGAAAGGATATAAATATAAAGCTGTACAACAAGACTCCCTTGAATTTTTGGTTCCTTTTTTCTTTATTGTTTAAATAGCCTACTTTTTTCCCTCCCCCTTCTTTCTCTCTTCTACACTCTCTCACTTGAAAAATGCCCCCAAACACTGTGGCTGATAGACTGCTATCCTCGACCTCCACGCGTCCATCCAACATTGTCACAGAAGAAAAGTTCCAAGAGCTGATCAAGCAAGGAGACGCTGTCTTCATCTATGAGCAAAAGGTGTATCGAGTCAACAACTTTCTGGCCAAACATCCAGGCGGCGAGGCGGCGCTGCGAAGTGCATTGGGCAGAGATGTCACTGACGAGATCCGCACCATGCATCCTCCACAGGTATATGAAAAGATGATCAACCTCTATTGCATTGGCGACTATATGCCAGATGTGATAAGGCCCGCATCGATGAAGCAGCACCACACATTCACAAAGCCGACAGAGGACAACAAGCCAGTGCTGACAGCGACGTGGGAAGGCGGGTTCACTGTGCAAGCCTACGATGATGCCATTCAGGATCTGCATAAACACCACGCACACGACTTGAGGAAGGATGCAGTGCTCCAAAAAGATTTAAACGGTGATCAAATCAGAATGGCATACAGAAAATTAGAGGCCGAACTGTACAAGAGGGGGCTGTTCAAGTGCAATTACTGGAAATACGCCCAGGAGGGATGTCGATACACACTGCTTATATTCCTATCGCTGTGGTTCACGCTCAGGGGAACCGAGACATGGCACTACATGGCCGGCGCTGTGTTTATGGCCATGTTTTGGCATCAGCTTGTGTTTACAGCTCACGATGCGGGCCACAACGAAATCACTGGCAAGTCTGAAATCGACCATGTTATCGGCGTCATTATCGCAAACTTCATCGGCGGGCTCAGCTTGGGCTGGTGGAAGGACAACCACAACGTGCACCACATTGTGACAAATCACCCCGAGCACGACCCTGACATCCAGCATGTGCCCTTCATGGCCATCACCACCAAATTCTTCAACAACATCTACTCCACCTACTACAAGCGTGTGCTGCCGTTCGACGCTGCCTCTCGCTTCTTCATCAGACACCAGCACTACCTGTATTACCTCATCCTGTCCTTTGGTAGATTCAATCTGCATCGACTGTCATTTGCGTACCTGCTGACGTGCAAGAATGTCCGCACCAGAACGCTGGAGCTAGTCGGCATCAGCTTTTTCTTTGTTTGGTTTGGCTCGCTGCTATCGACGCTGCCTACGTGGAACATCCGCATTGCATACATTATGGTCTCGTATATGCTGACATTCCCTCTTCATGTGCAAATTACGTTGTCCCATTTCGGCATGTCAACCGAGGACAGAGGCCCAGACGAGCCATTCCCCGCTAAAATGTTGCGTACGACAATGGATGTGGATTGCCCAGAGTGGCTTGACTGGTTCCATGGTGGTTTGCAATACCAAGCAGTGCACCACTTGTTCCCTCGACTTCCTCGTCATAATCTGCGTCAATGCGTGCCTTTGGTCAAGAAGTTCTGTGACGAAGTGGGCCTCCATTATTACATGTACAATTTCTCTACTGGAAACGGTGTTGTGTTGGGCACATTAAAGTCTGTGGCTGATCAAGTGGGCTTTATGAATGAAGTGGCCAAAAGTAATGCCGAGATTTGGGCTAATGAGAAGGAACATGCTCATTAGTTTTTTGCACAAAAAGATATCATTTACTACTATTACTACCCCCCTCCCACTATACATATATATACTCATAAATAAATTTGCTTCGTTTGTCATTCTTTCATATACATTTACAGTCATTTGTTGTTGCGTTGAATGGCGTCCCATCATCAAAATGCTGTTGTTTATCCGTGCATGAATAAGGTTAATGGTCAACTATTGTACCGATGATGGCTTTTACATTCAGCAAGCAACCTATTGGGAAAGCAAAGCCTCCTCTAATCATGTATTTCATGTTTGCTCTTGTGTAAATGTATGCGGTTTACTTGGATATACGGTATATGTAATAGCTGACTGAAATAGCATTCAACAAAGACAGTGTTTGTCGTTGCAGGCGTAGTTAAACGATGACTGATACGTTGGTAAGATCGGCATGAGTTTTTCCAACAGGATATATGTATTTTCCATGTAATCACATGTAGTTGACAACAAACAAATGCATTCTCTTCTTAATAACAATGATTTTAACGCGACAGGCACAAAATGTGATCCTTCTAGTCATTAAAACAGGAGCGTGTGCCAGTGAAAGCTGCTTTAAGCCCAAAAAAGCTATCAGTAGAAAGCCAAGTCTCTAGAGACGCTATACATCAAAGAGCGTGCATTTTCGAGTTGATATAGGCTTTCAACATCATAGTGAAGATGGCACACTTGTTGAAAAATAAAAGACTGCCAGAAGAAATCGACTAGCGACTCATAATTAGCACTTTGTACCCTATGATTTGTGCTCGTTTTAGTCTTTCAACTAATGAGCACAGACATCTCTAATCATACAGTAGTAGACATGGAAAGCGTCTACACATACCACATCAATGACAGCAATGCAATCCAAAGAGCGCGGATGATTGCACGCGATTTCGCTTTGATGCAACCAGTCACCAGTAAAAGGCTGTATTTTTTCATTTGTATCCCTCTTCTTTTTTCATCTTTACAAGAAGAAACATATAATATGAGCAGCAAAGAAAACATTATGCCATTATCTGAAAAGAGAGAAAATGTACGTACACTCTATATGAATGACTTTGCAAAATGATGCTCACACGGACACTAGCAAAAGGCATTGTTAGATTCAACCAAATCAATCAACAGCAAGGTACATTTGGCAACAAGTGCAGCCCTCATCTGGTTTATAGCCTAATAACAAACTTTTCGTCATTTCGTAGGAGAGCTTTAAACATACCAATAAACCGCTTTCAAAACCTGGATTGAAGGAGACCAAGATCAGTAATACAAAGGTAAGAGAGGATGAGAAGCGAGTGCTGTTGATAAGTTGTCAATCTGAATCCATATCCATTCAGTTGCACATCCAAGAAGAGAAATCAACACCCACAGGCACCGTTAGAAAGCAAGTAAGCGTGGAAGAAGAAGAAGATGTCCTTGTATATATCCCAGAGAAGCCTCGACGATCACCCTCACCACACTCTATGGAGAGCCTCCTTGAATATCCTGCAAACAAGATCAATATCCACCACCGCAAAGAAGCCAATCTCTTACGATTTGAGCCCCCATCCACAGACAAGACGTCAACCCAGTCAAGGATCGAAGCGCTGCAGAAGGAACTGAACAAAGCCATCAAAGAGAAGGAGGCATTGGCGTCGAAACTACAGGCAGCTCGCAAGGAACTCAAGCAAAAGACACAGCAAGCACAGGAGATCGACCACAAGATGGAGCAAGTGACCCAAATCAAAGCCAGAATCGCATCCAACAAGCAGGAGATCGTGGAGAGCCAGAGCGTTTATGACGAGCTGATGGACATTCTGGAGAATGCGAACGAGAAGGGGCTGGAGTTTGACAAGACGCTGAGCGGATACAACGACCAAGTCAACGAGCTATTGAACGAGCTGTCCTTGACAAACTACCGTATTCAAGAGTTTAAAGAGTCACATTGCAAGGCAGAATGAACCAAAAGATGGATGGGATCGCTGTGTGTGTATCCATGTTTATACTCCCTTTCTTTCTTCTTTCTTTTCCTTTTTTCTCACACCACACACATCTTACAATAAACTATGGGCAAAAATAAAGGCGGCTACAATCTGTTTGAAAGCTATCTTGCATCTGGGCTTGCGAGCCAAAGTTCATCTGGTATGGGTAAGGTGATGGCCGTCGCACGGTGGTAGCGCTTTTTTTTCTTATCAGCCAGTGTATTGCTATTATAGATACTCAGTATATACCACTGCCTGATTCCATGGTAAATGCCACATGAAATTGAAGGGAGGAGGGGATAAATTAACAAGCAAGGGAAATAGAGAACCTCCACCTTATTAGAGCAAATTGGTCAAGATCACAAATGGTCCGAGCAACAAATCAATCAAGACATTCAGACGATGGAGCTAAATCGATTGTATTACGTATGTAGCCATGATCACCGCCCTTGTGTTTATTTGTCATTGTAACGTCAACATAGGTCAGCGATCTGCGTGAATTATCAAAGGGCAGCTGGAAGGCCATTGAGCTTTTGCCCATTGTCAAAGACCTCCTTAGAAAGGCACTGAACCCTGAAGGCCCGCCCCTCGACAAGAACAGCAAAAAGGACAAGAAGGACAAGGAAAAGAAGAAGCAAAAGAAGAAGGAGAAGAAGGAAAAGAAGCGAAAGATGAAGAACCTGGGCGTGCCCATCACCAACGGCAGTTTTACGCTATCAGACGGCAGAGATGAGAAGCCATTGTTTACAGAAGGTGTAGTCAGCGAAGATCCTGAGACGATCCGTAACACAATTCAAAACTTAAAAGTGGATACTACTACCATTGAGGAACCCTTGTCCCCCACGTCTCCTAGCGGCAGAAAGAAATCTGTTTCCTTTTCTGAACTGGATCCAGTGACAGTCGGTGGCACTCCTCCTCCTGCTGCTGCTGCTGCTTCCATGATGAGACAGCCAATGACGAACAGCAGTGAATCCAGCAGCAGCAGCAGTAGTAGCAGCGATAGTAGTAGTAGTAGTGATTCCGATTGCGATGAAAAGAAATCCAACCAGCAACCAACTGAACAACCCGCCGTGCAAAAGAAGCCCAAAGTATTCACCGGTCGTCCGATCAAAGCTGTCAGCAGTAATCGCATCCGTATACAGACCAACGATGGAGATGTGTTTGAAGCAGATCGATTCTGCCCTCACAAAAAGGTGGATCTCGTTAGCTGGGGCCAAGTGATGGGACGCAGTTTGATCTGTACAAAGCACAACTGGAACTTTAGTTTGGATTCTGGGTTTGCGGCTAAAGGAGGCAAATCCATCAATCCATGCAAAGTCAACGACTGGTAGTAGTGGTAGCTTGAGGGCATTTTATTTATTTCTATACATGTTGCAAATCAAATAAAGTCTGGTTGATTTACTTCTTCTTGGGGCCAGGAACAGCAATGGCATAAGGCTCAACGCCCTTTCTGTATCTCTCCAACCAGCTCAAAATGTACCTACATGTGCCATGTGTGAGTGGGATTGCATCCATGGGTGGTGTATTTAGACAACTCACTTTCTTTGCTTTGTGTTGATGCCCATGTCAGTCTTCATGACTCGGCTGCCAGTAGTGAATAATTGATCCCAAGTCTGTACATTGCAGCATGGTCAGTATGGATGATGCTATGGGCCATGTACCAAGCACACATTACCTCGAATTTGCCTGCAACCTCATCACAACCACGGCCAATAGCCTTTAAAAATGTAGACACATCTTGAATTTGACCTAATTCCATAGAAGAATCAGCATATGGCTACAGATCCTTCATCTTGTTCTTACTCACCTCGAGGAGCAGGGACAGTATGGCTGGCAGCAGCGCTATGTGAGTATCTAACACCACGAATGAGACTAGAACGAACAGATGCAAGCATTGTAAAATGTAAAAAATGTGAAAGATGTGCTGGGCCTGGGGGGAGGGGTATGCTGAAAATTGAACCCCTCCTCACTCACTCACAGAGTCACAGTGTATAGCGACGATAATTTAGTGATTAGCACAGATGCTCAGTTTTATCCTTATAAATCGTTAAATCCCACTCACCAACACTGGATTGTGAAACAAATAGATAACAGATAAAGCATAAAAACATCAGATCATCTTGATCTTGTAGAGGCTTCACTCGTGCACAAGCCAACGGATGATGATGAGTGGAGCAATAATGCAGTTGATTACTCATAAGGTTGATACTCATTACTGAAAACAGTAATTCTACCACTCTGCGTAATACACAGTTGATGTTGCTTTTTAAGCATTTCGGAGATGCTGCTTCCAATAGAAAGTATATAAAGAAAAAAGCTTTTTACTCCAATCATAGCATCTCCTTCTCTTTCTTTCTTTCATCCCCCCTTTTATACATACATCTTACTCTATCTCGCTTCTGTTGGCAATTAGCAAAGCAATTGAATGATAAATCATCTCTTCTTCCTAATCATATCATCATCCAACATCAGATTTAATAGTAATAGTAGTAGCAATGTCAATCGTATCCGAATCCACACTCTTGTTGAGTAAACGACAAGATCAGAAAAAGCAGGGCTATCGACATGAGTTTAAATGGTTACTCAAGAATGCAATGCCTCTGGTGATCAGCTACCTGCTGCAGAACAGCTTGCAAAGTGTCAGCATCATTACTGCCGGCCATTTGGTAAGTTGTTTATATGTTTACATGTTGCTGATACTAAAACAAATAATCAGGGTGCAAATGAACTAGCCTCGGCTACATTGGGCAGCATGTTTGTCACCATCACTGGGCTGTCTGTGGCTACAGGCGCTACGCTCTCGCTCGACACCCTCTGCTCTCAGTCCTTCACCAGCTCGGACAACAAGACCATTGTCGGTCTCCATGTGCAACGCTGTCTCGCCTTCATGTCGCTCTTGTATATCCCCATTGTAGGCATCTGGTGGCATGCCGAACACATCTTTTTGCTCTTGCGTCAAGACCCCGTTGTCGCACAACTCGCTGGCCATTATGTGCGCTGGATGATCCTGGCTGCTCCTGCATTCGCCCTGTTTGAGGCGCTCAAGAAGATGTTGCAGGCACAGGGCATCTTTCGTGCTCCTACCGTGGTCCTGATGGTGGCGACACCGCTCAACCTGCTGCTCAACTATGCCTTGGTCTGGATCCCTGCCACTTCCTTTGGATTCAGCGGTGCTCCCATGGCAAGCTGTCTGTCCTATTGGCTGATTGTCCTGTTGATGGCGCTGTACATTTACTGGGTGGATGGCTACCAAGCATGGCCAGCGTGGTCCACATCGGCTGCCTTCAATATGCGTCACTGGGGTCCTATGGCCAAGCTGGCTATCCCTGGTATCCTGCTGATCTGTACCGAAACATGGGCGTATGAAATCGTGGCTTTAGGAGCAAGTTGGATCGATACCCCCAACTTGGGTGCAATGAGCATTATTTTAACATCGATTACTGCCCTGTACACATTGGCTTTCGGCGTCGGTATTGCTTCCGCTAACCGTGTTGGTAACCTGCTGGGTGCTCAACGTCCTAAACAGGCTCGTATTGCTGTTCGCACCACATTATGCGTGGCCACTGGTGTCGCCGCCCTAAACAGCTTGGCATTGCTCGTGTTCCGTAAGCAATGGGCCTATATCTTTACCAGCGATGCTGAAGTCGCTCAGCTTGTCACCAATGTCTTGCCTCTAGTGGCCCTCTTTGTGTTTGCTGACAACATTGCTGGCGTTGCTGATGGTGCTTTGAATGGTATGGGCCGTCAGCATGTCGGCGCTTGGTGCAATTTAGCTTCTTATTACTTGTTTGCTATTCCTATTGGGTTTTATCTCTGCTTCAACAAAGGCTGGAAGCTACCAGGTCTGTGGGCTGCTTTAGCCGGTGCTTTGATTGTTGCTTGTTTTATTACGGTTGTCGTCCTGTTATCCTCCAACTGGCAAAAAGAAGCATTGAAAGCCGAAGAAAGATCAAAGGAAGAAGAGAGCCATACCAGTAGCAGCAGCAGCAGTAGCAGCAGCAGTGCTGGTGTGATCTGTCAAAGCCCCTTACCCATTTAATTCAACCTACCATGATACATTTATTATATCTCGTACGATACGTAGAAATTAGATTCATGCTGAATCCACTCTATATTTTACATTATTGCATCATTCATGTTTCTCTTTTTTTTTTTTTTACTTCATTTTTTCTCTCTCTCTGTTTCTCATCAATAAACCTCTATAATTTGTCTTTCTTTTCATCTCTGCATTATACATCATTATGAATTTCGATAATAAACAGCCCACCAACAACGATAAAGACTACTACTACACAAGCAATTTGCCAGGCTACGGTGTTTCCGATACAAACGGCATCACACCACAGCAAAAAGAGCAGCAGCAAGTGCAGCAACAAATCGAGAGTAGCCATGGCAACGGGTATCCAGGCGTGGTAGGTGCCACACCGCAACAAGCAAAAGGCATCCAAGGCTACGATGCGCAAGGCAACCCCATCATCCCTCAATTCATTGCACAACGACATCAAATCGAGCAATCCCTGGGCCCCACTTGCAAAGACGGTGGTTACCATGATTTACGCATGCATTTAACGACCTCGTCTCTACTGTTTGCTATACTAATCATCCCTTATTGCTGTGGTTACCGAGGCAAACGAGAGACAGTATGCAAGAAATGCAACCAAAAGTTTCCACAAATCGTACTCCCTAGCGCCTAATGCCCTATAATAATAAAAAATCCTCTTCTTATACTACATGAGTCAAGTTTATTCTTGTTTTTTCGATGGGCTTTGATTGCCTGAGGATGGCGTGGATGAACCATGCGTCACCACAGAGACCATATCATGCAACTCATTGCCACCACCACTACGATGATTGTATTTCTCCCCTAAACGACCTACTGCTGCCATTTCATTCACTTTTTGCATGGTCAATCGATACAGCCACCATGCGACTGCAACGAGTATAAACACACTGACACCCATCACCATCATAGCAACACGGTGTGCAGAAGGTGGTAAATTAGGATTGGATATGTCTGCTAGCTGTGATCCGATCCATACTTCCATCGAGACTTTAAAGGACGACAAGAATGAAGCCAAAACGAATTGCTGTGTGGAGATGGTGGGTAAAATCGACAGGAGCATATTCTGAATAGGCCAAGGAATGGGACTGAGTCGAATCAACATGATCATCTAAAAGTGGGGGTGTTTGTTAATGCCATGGATTCAAGACTCATCACTACACAAGGAAAATTCACCTTGAATCCCCCTTGCTCGATAGCTTCTTGAATGGCTGTGTATTTCTCTTGCTTGGAGGGCGATAATTTGATGAAGCGGTTGAAATTGTACTTTTTGATGAGTCCATAAGCAACGATGGCGCCTACAAAAGCACCCACTTGAGCAGGGAATATACCACCAGGGCAACCGTAAATAAAGCCAGTGAGTGTAGAGGCAAATGTGAATCCAATCATGGGCGGCACAGAGGTGATGATGATGAGCAATGTCAAGAGAAGCGAGCTATAAGGTTGAGTACGCAATTCCACAGCAACGGATTGAATCACTAGTAGAGTAAGAATGGGTGAATTACAAGCACATGCATCACAAGCTGCGACCTACGCTCCATGATGGTAGCGCGATAGACGGCAAATGTAGCAATGACCATCACCACTGCAATGATGCCAGCACCTATAGTGAGGCTCCTCTTTTGTAGCATGTTGAAAGAAAGAAAGAAACAAATAAACTATTCTGTGCGTGTGTGGAATTACAAACAACTGGATTTCAACATTCTGGTTGCCCATTGGAACCATGCTTGATGCACTATTTTCAGAGCAAATGTGGACTAGTATTGGGATGGCAGGAGGAAGCCTTGCTGTTCTGCATTCTATTATGCCAGCACATGTCGTAAGAAATGCTGATTCAGCATCGAGTGTCAAAGCTGCCACATGTGAATTAGTCTATTACTGCTATATATCTCTCTGTTGGTATAGCTTACGAGCCTTGCTTTGCTGGCTTATATCAAGAAAGGCGTAAATCCTGGAGTAAATGTTATGTTGAAATGTTGCAGATCATAATTAGAAAGTTGCAGCCGCATATGTATTTTAATGGAGAGCCTGCCTGGCATGTGCTATTATATATGAAAACGTTCAGAAAAGCCAAAAGGACTAAGCGAAAGCCCTGACAACTTTATGATCTTCATCTGTTTATAGCTTCCCAATGGTCATTGTCACTATCAGAAAGGCATGTAGATCAGCCAATGGCGTTGAAATATTTTCAATTTCCGCTATTCGGTTCTGCTCAAAATTGATCAGATTTCATCTTTTCGCAACCCATTTTCGCTATTTCGTGATACTTGGCTATGTAAAATGTAAAGATCAACACTCACTTGTTAGTACATTTTAAGAGTGGTTTTTAAGGCGCATCTAAAGGTACCAAAAAAATCAAGTGTTTTAAATAAATTCATCGAGTAATACTTGAAAAAAGAAAATGTGGTTTTTGGCCCAAATGTTGAGATTTTGCATAAGAACGTCTCACAAAAAGTTTTTGGTGGGTTCCTTCGAGTCGAAAGGAACATTTTGATCTAATATGTACCATAGCAAAAGTCTTCATTTTCCCGTTCAAAAACGCGATCGTTTGATTTTCGATGAAAACCATGAGGTACCCCTCATGGTTGGAAGCGATGTTTTTTAGGTCTCCAAAAATTTGGAGCAAAGGTGTCAGGGATCTACTACTACTAGAATAAAATTGTTTGGCATTCTTCCGGCGGCTCAGAAAGGTCTACAAGACAAGGTATTGAAGATTGAAAACTGTCGAATTAGGCTGTGTTTTGTACATTTGCTTGTCGATAGGCACATTTTTGTGATGATACAAAGGTGTAAAAACATTGTGCTCATTGATCTTGATTCAGACTATGCTGTTACATTCAAATATTCAGCTGGAAATGTTAATTGAGTGGCATTGTTGTATCGCAGTGCCATAGCACAGCGCTACAGCTTATTAGTCAGGCGATAGCAGCTGTAAGGTGCATTGCGCATTTTAGAGACACATAATAATATGCATTCAGTAGAAATTAGGCTGTAAACTTGATTCAGATAGGATCAATGCCTTACAAATGTTGAATTAGATGCTTGGTTGCCATGGTTTTGGTCCTTCGTCTCGCCAAATGTTGGATCAGATGCTGGGTTGCCATGGTTTTGGATCTTTGCTTCGCTACAGTAAAAACTTCATGTAGGCCAATGCTACCATATCTATTGCAATCACTATGTTGTGATATGCATCAAAGGCATGATAGATGCTTAGAGCTTTAATTCCAAATTAGAGCAATTTTTCAAGACTTTTATAATGTTATGATACAGCAGAGGTACCTTGAAAAGATCGTTTGCCGATGGCACATTGAATCCATCGCAGCACCAAGTTCGCATCCAAGTATATTGTGGATGAGAATGTCAGTATCCAGGGATCAAATAGCCGCAACAGCCAGAAATGTAGCTTGACATGTGCAGAGTTCTTGACAATATTGACAGATCCACATGATGGCGAAACTGAAAAGGTAGCATCCATTTCATGCAAACCATTCAACATTATTTGGACTGCTGGGAAATCATGTCACAAAAAATCCCTCTCTCCCAAATGCTGCACTAGTTGAACGCGTTTCCACATTTGCCTTTTCTTTTTTTTTTTTCTTTCTTCTTTATAACCACATTGACTACTGACTTGAGAAATGACGAGTACAATGCCACCCAACAGTACACAGGAGACGAGTATCAATGCAGGAAAGCTCATTGAACAAGTCATCAACCTCGACCAAGAGTATCCAGACTTGGCCACCTTGTTGAGCGGTAGGCGCAAAATATGTACCGTCTTACAGCCAAACTGACATGTTGGATCTAGGGTCTCCTTCTGAATCTTATATCGCACCTTTGCTTGCTCCAGACGAAGAGTTTGTGCGCACCAACCGAGTGCCTATTCCCAAGCGATTTGTCAACAGAATTGTCGGTAAGTTATCATGGTTGACATTTGCAAACACAGAAAAAAAGGTGTTCATCCAGCATCTTTAGACTCGCACACACAATGCCGTTGCTTTATGGGCTTGCTGCCTGAAATCAACCGAGCCTGGCTTACCATCGATTGCAACTTGTACATTTGGAACTTGAACGATGAGTGCGTTGAAAGGGACATGATGGAGGTGGTGGTGGTGGTGATATACTGATTGCACTTTTTTTTTTATCGCTGGTAGAAACGATTATTACGAGTATTCCGACCAAGACCAAATCATTGTCAGAGTCGAGCTCGTCAAGCCTAAGCCGGATGTCTTTGGCGACCACATCAAACACGTCTTGGTCGTGTCTACACCGCTGCAAGTCATTCTTTTAGCAGTGTCCACCGCACAGGCACAATCCAGCACGAATGTGGACACCATTTGCTTGTATGCGACCAACATGACGATGCCAGCAGACGATGAGCAGATGGAGCAGATTGGAGGCACAGACGATGGCAGAATTTTCACCGTTGGCAAAGATGGATGTGTGTACGAAATTGAGTATTATGTAAGAGGATAGCATCATCATGATGATGGCACGGGGATGCTAAAGAGCCTTGTCGATAGAATCCAACGAACTGGCTTTACAAGGGATGCAGGCTCGTCAAGCGATCAGAATCGTCGTTCGTGACATACATCTTACCGCAACTTCGCAACTACCTGGGATCGACACCCAAAGGTAAGCCCCATCTCATCAACAAGGATGCCCCGTGTATTGACACTGCAGACAAACAGCACGATCTTTTGCCATTGACAATGAGCGCAAGGTGCTGTACATTCTGTACGACACCGATGCCATTGGAGTGGTTTATTTGGGAGGCTCATACCAGGCCTACAAATCCATCTGTACGTTGAAGAACATCAAAGAAAACGCCATTGAGATATGTCGCCAACAAAACCGCATCCACAACGCATCTGATTTCGATATTGAGACGCTGCATGTCATTTCCAAAGCCGAGTCCAAGCACATTCATTTGATGGCCATCACTACCACTGGGTACCGTCTCTACTTTTCACATCACAAAGACTCGTTCCGTGTCATTGCAAGCAGCAACAGCAGCTACTCATTCGCTGAACCCGACACACTGGAGCTGAGACACGTGCGCTTACCTCCACCTGCGTTGACCAGACAACCCGGCGAATTAGCGCCCACCTACTTTGAGACGTACTACGATTGCGGCATCAGTGTCTCCATCATTCCCAAGTCAGAGCTCTCCAGCACACTTCGCATCACTTCAGTGACATCGGCCAAGGCTGCCGCAACCACGGCGCTGCCATCGTCCGTACAGGGAGTGCCTGCCCCATCCCCACTCAGCATGATGCACATGGTAAGGAACGAATGAGGTGCCACAAAAGCGCATACTGACACTGCAATGATACATACAGCCAACCAAACCCGCGTACACAGAGATAGACATTGCCCTTGAAATGGACGAACGAGTCCTTGCTGTGACAGAGACAAACCAGCATCTTGCAGGTCGACGCTATATCAAGGAAAACTCTCAGCAATTAGCATCGCCTCCCCGTCAGTTCATGGCTCTGACCTCATTCTCAGTCCTCTTTTTCAACAAGCTGAGACCTGTCGATATCCTGTACAAAATATTCATCAAGGCACGCGAGGAACCAGACACAAAATTGATCCAGTCCTTCCTTGAGAGGTATGGCCAAGTCGAGTTGTGCGCCATGTGTTTGTCCATTGCCTGTGCCAGTGATGAAAGAGATATTGTCATGAAGGCCAATGACACCTTCTTTACTTGTGGTGGTTTGCCCACATCGACGCCGACACAGATTCCCGGCAACCATTTGGGCCATGCTAGCGGTCAAACAAACGTTTCTTACAGTGGAAAACACGATGGATTTGTGCTTTATTTTGCTCGGATTATATCGCCTGTGTGGAAATTGAAGGCATTTGCTAACCAGTAAGTGTGATACTATGTGAGTACATGGCCTGTCTTGTGCTGACAATGATCTCTCTCTTTTTAGTGGCAATGACATGAATGCTCATCTCATCTATACTCAGACACAGAGCACCCTCTCCAATACCAAAGACAATCTCCACCAGTTGAGGATGTTCATGGACCAGTAATGTATTGATTCGACATGCGTGATGGCCTGCAACTAAATTTGTATGACTGTAGGAACCCCAAGTTCCATAATGCGGCAAGCATCTCAGACCCAAGACTGCAGACTGCTGATAACAACATGGTATCCTTAGAATTGGTAGGTATCCTGTGTACGCAGGCAGGACTTGAATAACTGATCCCTTTTGACAGGCTGAGCAAAAATCAGTACACGAGTTATACCTGATGCTCGTCCAATGCATCGAGGCTTTATCCTTTATCGAATTCCTCTTTGACTCACAAGTACAAAACATCATTGCCGAGTAGTAAGTTGGCATTAGCAAAATTCCTTTAAAGAATCCCATCTAACCTGCTATACGCTCACAGTTTACACAATGAACACCAAGCAAAGATCTACAATTTGGACATCAGTGCCATTCTCACTACAACAGAGGGCCGAGAATTAACGCGCGAACTGGTGATTGCTGCCATCACGAAATACGGATCCAGTTACTCTCAAGGCGGGTTTGATTTTGTCAGCAAGTATCTAGAAAGATTTTGCAACTCGTTCTTTGGTCCCAATGATATTTCCTTCTTCAAGGTAAGCGCTCCATATGCACATGATTTTTCAACAGCCACACAAACTCACCCTGCTACACCTTTCATAGGGCATTGAATATCTTCGACGAGCCATGCATGAGGAATCTGATGTGGAACGAGCCAATTCTTTACAAAGCTCATTATGCAACTTTAAAGAGGCAGCCGCCTACATTTCTGATGCAAAATTAGGGTCCATTTGCCTCATCTACACTCAGTCTTCTTTCCATATTGGCATCTTGGATCTCGCTCTGGAACGAGCAAAGCAAATAGACCCTCAAGACAAGAGCGTAGCCGTCTATGAATCCATTGTGCCTTCCAACGAAACCCTAGACAAGTTGCTGAGAGCTCGTTTGGAGGCCTACCAGCACATTTTCACTGCATTGAATGACCTGTTGATGCTGCAAGAAAAGGGTGTCCCTGCGGACCGTGTCTCGATCGCTAGCCAATACTTGCCCGGTTACGTCTCCAAAGTGTTTGATAGAGCCTTGGCCAGTAACGACAAACTATTCCACTATCAATTGTACAACTGGTTCTTGTCGCATGGACTTGAAAAGAAGCTTTTGGATTACGAAACACCCTACTTGATACCATACTTTGAAAAGTACATTCCTGATCGAGTGAAGTCGCTTAGTTTCATGTATCAGTTCTACAACCAAAAACACCAGTATGCAGAGGCGTTCAATTGTTTATACAGATTGGCCAACCTGCCCTCTCAAGTTTTAGACCTGGATGCACGTATTCAACTCTTGTCGCAAGCATTGGTCAATGCTAGATGCGGAAGATTGGCTGATGAGGAAAACACCGTGAATGATTTGATTCGCGTGGCTGCTATCCAAGGTCGTATCAAGGCCATCTTGGAAGGTGATGCTGATAATGTGGACGCTAGACAAGCAGTGAATGATTTGAATTGTCGCTTATATACACAAAAGGAGTTGGAGAATTCATTTGTGGGCCGTTTCCCTGTAGTGAAGGAAATCCTTAGTAACCAAGACTTTTAATAAATAATAGTACAATTTCCTCTGCTTTATCAAAAGGGCAATGCCGCCCATGCCTTTTTGGCTTTGACATGAAGTGCATTATTTGATCTTGTGCTAGTATAAGTACATTTAAACCTCTGTTCTTATGAAAGTGTCGACCGTAAACGACCTGCGACTGTAGATCTGGCTTTTCCCAAGTGCTTTACTTTGATTTTAACAGAAACAACTCGAATATGCGTAGACAACGTACTTGGATAACCTCTTACAATTCAAATATATGCAAAACACAGTGGAATCTGGGTACATTTGAGCCTCGTTTACTCGTGTTACAAGCCGTTTTAGACGGCCAGAGTGGTACCTAGCAATTGCTCTCATCTAGCACTAACTATCTGACACCTTTGCTCAACTTTTTGATAATCATCAAAATTTGATCACAAAGTATGAGGGGTACCTCATGATTTTCATCAGAAATCAAACGATTGTGTTTTTCGCCATGAAAACGAACACTTCTACTATAGCAAATATCAGATCAAATTGCTCCTCTTGATCAGATGCAACCCCTCTGACCTTCTTTGTGAGACCTTTGTATGTAAAATCTCAACATTTTGGCCAAAAACCTCATTTCATACTTTTGAATATTGCTCAGAAAAGTCTATTTAGCAAAGTCTATTTATTGACACCATTAGATGTTCCTTAAAAAATACTCCTAGAAAGCCTTAGACAGCATCGACCGATCATCACATTTTATATAGTCGAGCACGGCAAAATAGTTCAACCATGTGGCACAACAGCCCATTTTGGAGCTGCGAGGAGCAAAAAAAAAGCGGTGCTTAAACTGATTTTGGCTGGCTGGTGGTGACAAATGTCATGCATGTCAAAAATGATGGCGATTCATGTTTGTAAAGCCAACAAAGAAGGGGGTATCAATTTGAAAGATGGTTTGATTTGGCCTCATTATTGTCTTTTAATACCATTACTTACTTTTGTGTCTGATAGGTTTATTTTTTGCGTAATGCTCACTCAAATGTAAGCCCCTAATGCAAAATGCGACATATAGCACATTCAATCTTCTCAGAATCCAGTAAGGCAGTAGCTCTTGGTATCAAGTGTATTCACTAATGACACGGAAAAGCGATGGATATTTACTTGATCCAGAGACAAAAGCACTCTTATTGTTCTATATACAATGCCAAAACAAATCTACCTTATCGGGGGGGGGGGGACCGCCATGTAGATCATAAAATTCTGAGAAGCCTTTACATCTTTGATAGACTTTTTGGGGTCCCCATGAATAATAGAGTGATTTCACTGATATATATTCAAAGCATTTGAAAAAAAAAAGCTTCATTGTATGCGAACGTAAAGTAGCTGTACCAACAGCTTTAATGGCTGAAACAGTTGCAATAAATGACGGCACACATGCTGGCATAGAGAAATGATATGCATTATGGACACATGTTTTGTTTACCTTGCTTACATACGCAATGTGCATGAAATGAAAGATTATACATCATTAGTAATCTCCAAGGTACTGAAAACTCGTGGTTTACTTTTGAATGTATGATGATCCAAGGAGGTATAGCTGCATAAAGGACTGAAATTAGCAGCGCTTGTTATCACAGTGTATATGTATGCATAATCTACAGAATATTTTTTTGGTCGATTCATATAAGTAGCTATGGCTGATGATCTGACTGAATTCACATCCTTTTTTTTTTTTGTTTATCTTCTTCTCTTTAAACACATAAATATGAAGGTGGTTTTGTCGTTGATAGCAAGCTGCTTGATGGCTGCCTCTCTTGTAGCCAGTGTTCCGGATCAAGGAGAAGGTGCCAGTAACACGACATTGCAGACATTCAGACAGCCAAAGAATATTGCTTTTAGTGTCTTTAGCGGTGGATCCTCTCATGCAAATTGGGCTCTTTCAATCATAGAGGAGCTGTCCAAGAGAGGCCATGCTACTATCTTTTTAACAAAGGTAATGTCTGCTGAACATCATGAAGAATCGAGTGTCTCATCACACACACACACACTTTGCAGGATGGCCACAAAAAGTTTGGGAAGAACTTTCCCTCAATAGAAACTGTGTCCTTGGGTGATGATACGCGAAACAGCAATGCATTCAAGCTGTTGACTGAGAATATCAGAGAAGCGACGCTGGCAAGCACAAGTGTGAATTTCATAAAAGTGATGGAGGCCACGTTCGAAGAAGGTACACCCATCTGCTCCATGCATTCACAATGGCAGTAGTATACTGACACATCTTGCTATACAGACTATAAAAATACACTGGAATTCTTCAAATCAAGAGAAATCGACGTTGCTGTGTGTGATCACTTTTGTATCAGCTGTCAAGAAGCTTGCACTACGCTTCAAATTCCCTTCCTCATCACAAACAGTCTTGCTGTAGCGCCAGATACAGAAGCACCTTACATCAACAGTGATGATTTGCTCATGCGAGTACCGACCAGCCTCGAAATGACATTTGGCGAGCGTGTTTACAAGCATTTGATTGAACCTGTCGAGATATTCTTCAAGACGTACAAGCTCATCGAAGAACAAAAGCAACGTCGTCTTGCTTTGGGCATTAAAGATCCTGTATACCCGCATGAAGAAAGATGGAAGAACTCTATCAAATTGTTCAACACTGCATTTGGTTTCGAGCCAGCAAGGCCTTTGGGACCCTTGGTCGAGTTCATAGGCCCTATCATTCCGAAAACGGCTGCTAGTGTACTGACAAAAGAGTTGGATCAGTTTCTCATCAGCCATCAGCGTGTAGCGTACATTGCATTTGGACAACATGCCGTATCTACCGAAAGTGAAATCACTGTCCTGTTGGCTGGATTGCTGGAGGCATATGAAGCAGGCGACATTGATGGCATCATCTGGTCAACACGAGGCTTGGGTGATATCTTTCCTAGTACATTAACCACAGAATCCAACACTACCTATGCCATTCACGAGTTTATGAAACAAGAAACGACAGGCAACATTGTATTCCTCGACTGGGCACCACAAACAGCTATTCTTGAGCATCCGTCGACCATTGTATTTGTCACACACGCTGGTGCCGGGTCATGGCATGAAGGGCTGAACGCTGGAAAACGCCTGGTCTTTTTCCCATTCTTTGCTGATCAGCCTGTGAATTCTTTAATGGGAGAAAAGTTTGGTATGGGTCTCAAGGTGAATTACAAAGGCACTCGACAAGAAGCTGCCAAGGTCATAAAACGTGTAGCTAGAGATGAAGACGGTTTCTTCCAAGCAAACATCAAAAGATTCCAAGCTTTGGTGCAAATCAAGAGCAAAGCAGGTGTTAGTAAAGGTGCTGATTTGGTTGAGGAAGTTGCTTTCATGCATCAAAATACACTTCTCCATCACCGCAGAGATGTGAAGCATGATCTATCGTACATCAAGGCCCACAGCCTGGATGTGTATGCATTTGGTTTCGTAGCAGCTTGTTTGCCGATGTTTGCAGCCATGTATTCATTGAGCACCTACTTTAAGAGTGATAATAATTTGCATAAGAAAGTCAAAATACAGTAAATAAATCAATCAAACACACACTGGCTCATGTCGTACTTGACACTGATATGTTTTTGTTTATTTGTTTCGAATCCACATGATGATATATCTCGCCAGCACATGAATCTTGCTCCTACTACTATTAAAATGTGCATATTTCTTGTGTTTTGTTTGGCTTACTCGCTTTTAGAGCAGCAAAACTTGCATCCTGGTTACTTGTCGTGATGGTAGACGAGCTGTTTATATAAGTGATCAGTCTTCTTGTTCTGCTACAGTAGCAGCTTTCTAGAGGATGAAATTCCTTTCGGCTGAGACAAGTGTTGCTTGAAAGATATTGATGTTTAGTTGACAGCCAGCTTTTATCGTTTCCAAATGTTTGTAAAGAGTATCTTTAATCGAGTGCTATCATAAAACGCAAACGGCCTTTTTGGACTTCATATATTACAAACTACATAGCGAGGTGATACATAGTTTGGCAAATGTAACTATTGATTGAAATGTACACACAGCCTGATGGGTTTTCAAATAGCTCTAGTACACAAAACTGCAAGCATATAGAAGCCAATTCATCAAGTATAGCATCAGGTTGATTCAATTCTCACCCTTTCTTTCCTCTCTGATTCTCTTTATTCATATACAACAAAAAGAGTCAATGAGCAGCATCATACAAGAGCATCCTACATCAAAGCATGAAGTCATTGATACTCTTGATACTATCCCATCAGACTCGTCTAGTACACCGCAAATTGAGCAGCTTTGTGTGGAAAATGCGCCATTCGTCAAATCAAAGGCAGAGAAGAAATTAGTCAAGAAGATCAACTATACACTTTTGCCCATTGCTGGTATGATTATCTTTCTTCAGGTATTGTACGCCCAGGTTTTGGATCAAGAAGCGTATACTTACACCCAAACTGGCGTTATAGTTTGTAGACAAATCAACACTGAGCGTAGCAGCAGTACTCGGTATCCTGGAAGAAACACACATGAACAAAACTCAGTACAGCTGGTTGGGTGCTCTCTTCTTCTTGGGTTACTTTGCATTTCAGTTGCCAAACAACTATCTGCTTCAACGAATCCCAATAGGTCGATACCTGGGCATCTTGTTGATTTTGTGGGGCATCATCACAGCATTGACAGCACTAGCGCAAGATTTTACACAGCTGGCAGTTTGTCGTACTCTACTTGGCTTATTTGAAGGAGGCACTTATCCTGCCATCTTGTTGATTTTCAATACCATGTATCGGCGTTGTGAACAATCAGCAGCCTTGGGGTTTGTGTTTCTTAGTAATGCCGTTGGTTCAGTCGTGGGTACTGCTGCCTCTGTTGGTATCGCCAAGATGGACAATTCTCATGGTATATCTACATGGAAATGGCAGGCATGCTTGACTGTATACTGTACAATAAAGTAGCATTGCTGCTGCGTCTCACACAAATCATTTACAGGATTTACATTATATGGGGAGCTATAACTGTATCAATGGGATTCATAGCCTTCTTTATGCTCGTGGATGGTCCCAACTTTTGGTTATTGCGCATCACGAAAGATGAAAAAGCCATTATGCGAGAACGTACAAATGACAACGCTGTAGTAAGAAGATCCAAGATTGAATACCATCAATACTGGGAAGCGCTCAAAGAGGCACGATTCTGGTTGATTTGCTTGACGGTGCTGTGCGACAACCTTCAAAATGGCGGCCTAATCTTATACAGCACTGTTCTTGTACATGGTCTTGGCTTTGACAGCATTACTTCTATCCTGCTTCAGGTCCCAAATGGCGTCTTTACAGTCATTTATATTGCGATTGCGGTTTTTATTCATCGCAGAACACACCAGCTCATTTTCACAGCATGTGGGTTATCTGCTATTTCTATGGTGGGATGTCTGCTGCTGGCAACACTCCCAAATACGGCCATCAAACTGATCGGTTACTATCTCACGTGGGCGCAAGTTGGATCGTACGTATTGACATTGACAATCTTGACTTCCACTGTATCTGGCTACTCGAAAAAGATATTTTACAATAGTGCGGTGATGATATTTTACACAATAGGCAATTTCGCTGGCCCATTGATGATTGTAGACTCTCAAGCACCGTCTTATTATGGAGCCATGTGGGGCTACTTAGGCTGCAACGTCACTGCAATGCTGTGCCTTTTGTCGGTGAGATGCTGGCTATCCAATCTAAACAAGAGCCGCATGGATCAGAAATCAAATACGCCTACAGATGTCTATCTCAATCTGACAGATAGAGAGGATCGCAATTTTATGTACAACTTGTAGTGGGCCTATCCCAGGTTGCAATAAAGCATATAGTGATATTCAGGGCTGAACACAGCAGCGTACCTGATCTTAGCATTTGAAATCTATAAATAGTAGTCTTGTCACCTCAGATACCAGATCATGTGTTCCTATCTATGTTTATCTTTTTCAAGCAAATCGAATTGTCACTCTTGACATTGCCCTTATTGGTAGCCAAGGACGCAAGCTATACCTGAGACAAATCATGCCTAAGCATCATGATGGTAAGATCTGAATAAATTGATCTTGCAGATCAGACATGTTAATGAGTTTCAAATACCTAATCCAGCAGCAAGTCCATCAATGTTGACAAGGAAGTTCAATAATATTAAGACTAACCCTCTTGATAGCTTGTCATTTCATGCAAACAGGACTTGTAATGACTCAGATTGGTCATATTGCTTCGTGCAACTTGCAATGTCAAAAGGATACCTATCAACCAAACGGGCCAGCTGTCAGGAGACAAATGAAAGGCAGTCGAATAAGAGAGAGGATGTGTCATAAGTGGCTTAGGGTATGTTTGATATAATAATTCAATTTCCACGACCTCACCCATCTCTTCTTCTTTTTTTTTCCAATACTATCAATTCACCTGAATTTATACATTATATAAAAAATGGCTACTGATATAGCTCAAGCTACAGAAAAGCTCAGTATCGCTGAAAGTATGTTTTAGGGCGTCCCGTGTGGCTCGTGCTGTATTCATGTCATTAATGCCCATCTTTTCTTTCTTATTGAATAGCCGTCTTTGTGGACGAAGTTGCTGGTTGCGACACCAAGGGCAACGGTACTGAAGCTGCCCCTTTCAAAACTGTCATCAAGGCTCTTGAAGTCAAGGGCGACAACATCAAAGTTCAAATCAAGAAGGATGCTGAGGGATTCAAGGACATTTCTGGCGCTGCTTTGAAGAAGGCCAAGAAATCACTTGCCGAACAACAAAAGAAGGCAAAGAAGCTCGAAGAACAAAAGTCAAAGCAAGATGCCGATTTGAAGAAGAAGCAAGAAGATGAAGCCAAGGCTCTTGAGTATGCCAAGTCTGTCGTTCTCACTGAAGACAAGTCTCTCCCTGAGGCTCAACAAGTAGGGCAATTGAAACGACACACGATATGACACCGTTGATTGACATGCATGTAGATCAAAATCCGTCAAGCTGTTGCCAGCAGAGGTAAGCGTGTCAAGGTCTCTGGTTGGGTCCACCGTCTCCGTGTCCAAGGTAAGGACATGATGTTCATCATTCTCCGTGATGGTTCCGGCTACTTGCAATGTGTTTTGACCGGTAAATTGGTAAGTTGGCAAGATTCAGGGAGAGGCAGGGATTGTATTTAACGTCAAGACTGTGATAGTGCCACTCTTTGGATGCTGTCACTCTTACCATTGAGTCTACCATCACTGTTTGGGGTGTCATCAACGAGCTCCCCGAAGGTAAGACCGCCCCTGACCACCATGAGTTGGTTGCCGATTACTGGGAAATTGTTGGTAAGGCTCCTAGCGGCGATGATGCCTTCAACAACAAGGTCACTCCTGATGCCGACCCTTACTACCTCTTGGACAACCGTCATCTCGTCCTCCGCGGTGAGACCGCCTCTGCTGTCCTCAGAGCCAGAGCTGAAGTCATCAAGGCTTTCCGTGCCTTCTATGACGAGGAGCACTTTACTGAGGTCACTCCCCCTTGTATGGTCCAAACTCAAGTTGAGGGCGGCTCCACATTGTTTGCTTTCAACTACTATGGCGAGAACGTAAGTCGATTTGTGTGCCGTTAGGTGCTAGTTTGGGCATGCTCATCATCCATGTATTGTAGGCTTACTTGACTCAATCTTCTCAACTTTACCTCGAGACATGTCTTCCCTCTCTTGGTGATGTCTTTTGTCTTGCCGAGTCCTACCGTGCTGAGAAGTCTCACACTCGTAGACATTTGTCTGAATACTCTCACTTGGAAGCTGAGATGGCTTTCATCAAGTTTGACGACTTGTTGGACCATCTCGAGAACATGATGTGCTTTGTCATTGATCGCGTTTTGGCCGATGAGGAAACCTCCAAGCTGGTCAAGCAATTGAACCCTGATTTCAAGAAGCCCGCTCGTCCTTTCCTCCGTATGAAGTATGAAGATGCCATCACTTACTTGAAGGAAAACGAGATCAAGAAGGAAGACGGCTCTTACTATCAATTTGGCGAGGATATTCCTGAAGCTCCTGAACGTGCCATGACTGATAAGATTGGCCGCCCTATCTTCCTCACTCATTTCCCTGCTGAGATCAAGGCTTTCTACATGCAAAAGGTTCCCTCTGACAGACGCGTCACCGAGAGTGTTGATGTCTTGATGCCCGGTGTTGGTGAAATTGTTGGCGGTAGTATGAGAATGGACAACAGAGTAAGTGCGCTGTAGTATATTCGCAATGGATCGCATTCTGATCAAGTTTCCGTGTTCAATAGGAGGAATTATTGGAAGCATACGGTACTGCTGGCATTGACCCTGCTCCTTACTACTGGTACACTGATCAACGCAAGTACGGTACCACTCCTCACGGTGGTTATGGTCTTGGTGTCGAGCGTTTCCTTGCTTGGCTCCTCAACCGTTATACTGTCCGTGATTGCAGTCTCTATCCTCGTTTCACCGGTAGATGTACTCCTTAAGCAGATATATAGAATAGAACTCATTGGCATTTATATATTTTTACATGAAAAATCAAACAAAATCGACATTGTAACAGTAACCCCAACAAAAAGCCTATTTTTTTTTTTGGAGATGCATGAACTCTAATGATGTTGCCCTGAGAAAACGCGCCCTTTTGCATCTACTGGGCACTGTCCACCCTCAGCATCACTACCAGCAAACACATTGTGTGCCAAATCAGTTCATGTTTTCTTGCTTCTGGTAGTCCACAATGTATATTTTCTATCCTAGAACGCCATGCGTAAATGTACCCATATTCTGTTTCTGATGCTTACGATGGTGATGATTTGCTGATTTGTTTACATTGACTGCACCCCTTAATAAGCTGTCCGATCACTTTAATAACTGTTTGTAGACAAAGCATTTGCTTTCGCCCGAGAAGAAAGACGGGAATACAGTGTCGAGGAGGATGGGGTCGAAAGGAGAAGCAGGAGGAGGGGTAACAGTGTTTATTCCACAAGCATAACATTTGCGCAAAAGTTCAGGGGCTCAAGAAAACTTTGGAATCATTTGGATCATTTCTCGTCATTGAATAGCATGCAAAAATCAAGAGTGTGAATGGTATCATACCTTGCACAGATCAACTTGCTACATACTTACTTTCGATCGATTCGTGCGACGCATTTCTTGTATTGACGTTTTGCTGTGGTAACACGTGCGGCGTGTCCTGATCTCAAAACGACACATTTATACGCTGCCTCTCCTGGGTATCTATTATCGTTCTCTGCTGTAGAACGTCGATAACAAAACGAGCCTGTATAGAAGCTCATAGAAAGTATCTAAGCGTATAGATCATATAAAGCGTTGGCTCATGAATGACGAGAATATGATGTATATACGCAACTTTTTCATTAGCTTCGTTTTTTCCACATCTTGTATATATAAAGGCCCAACATCCCTTTTACTTCGCTTTTTTTTTCTTATCACACTTATTCATCTTCCCTCGTCCATGTACTTACATTTCACAAATCAGTAATTATACATTTCCATATATACAAATCAAGCATGAATCGTCCCCCCGCTTCTCCTTGATGAACTTTACGATATTGAGCTATGCGACATGAATGAACCACTCTATTGCGTTGTAGCTAAAAGTAAATCAGTAACCTATCGTCATTGAATACTTTGCCCCTATTTGGTTTCTCTCTCGCTCTCGCTTCTTCTTCTTTGTCGCCGTTTTGTACTAGAGAATTAGCGTCAAATGTAGATTTCTCCACATCATGTTTGAACCGCTAGTGAATATTTTGCTCATTTGTATAATTTGGGATCGAAGAAAAAAGAAGAAAAGTTCACGATTATTTAGCTCGGGTGGGACAATCAAGGGGTCTTTTTTTGTCTAAGGAGTGCAATATTTATATAGGCAAATGGTGGGGGAAAAGAGAGGCGATGTTGCATGAATACTCGCTTCCAATTTAGAAGTGGGATCACAAATCGAGACAAATGCGTCTGTTTGTTTAAGTCTTGAATTTAAGATTATTTTGGCAGCGCAAGGCAAAGCCGATCCACCCATATCAAGTCAGTAGGAAGTGATACACAAAGGGGTGGATTGGCTCCAACTCCCCTCGAATAGCACCCCCTCCCTCTCTGACAAAACAAATATGTGTTCGATCTTTCTTGTTCTGTTCTTTGACTAAGTTTAAATATATGTTCTCATAATGCGAATTGCATCCCCCCAGTATGAAAGGCATTTTTTTAGTGCAACAATGATCAGAAGTATAAATTTGTCTATTGATCCGTAACATTTCAATACCATCCTTCTTTTCTTCCTGTTCCTCACTCACTGTCTCTCTCTCTCTTTAAACCATGTCTCATATGTCTTCCATCTTTTACCAATCCCATGCTCAACCATTCCCTCGAAAGAAATCGTGCTCTTCCTCGTCGTCTTCACAAGACAGCAGACGAAGATACAAATGCCCCATGTGCTCAAAGTCGTTCTTCCGCCTCGAGCATCGCACAAGACACATTCGAATCCACACGGGCGAGAAGCCTCATCACTGTACACAGTTGGGCTGCAACAAGAGGTTCTCCCGCTCAGATGAATTGATCCGTCATGTAAGAACCCATGAGCCTCTGTATGACACTGATCAAGAGCAAGATGTCCATATGGTGGAACACCAATCTGCCATGTCACACCAAATCAGATACCACCCCTCTTCCGCTACCCACTTGACTCACTCTCGGTTTCAAGACAGAGCTCCTCATAGCCCATCAAGCCATATCAAGCTGCCTCCATTGAGATCCTTTCCTCCCGTAAAGCCACAGCCGCTTGAATGCAATGTTTATCAGGATAAGCCGGTCGTTTCCCTGTGTCTCAAGCCTATGCAATCTCTCTTTGAATACAAAAATTTGTTTATGGACAGTAGCAACAGATCGTATACCAGCCGTACTTGTGCTGCCTCTATACCTCAATTTGCTCAGCACCATCATCGCTATCATCTCACGCCTGCACTTGTAGACAAGCCAGAGCCTCTGCCATCCATCCGTTCATTATTGTTATAAAATTTTAAGCTTTTTTTTGCCTCCCATGCGTACATAACATTGCACAAACATACATACATACACTCAATTATACCCCCTCCCCTTTCCCCTTCTTTTCAATCTTTACAAATATATAAATATACGATTTTACATGCTATCCTTCCTTTCAACGAAAATAAATACAACTACAAGTTTATAACCTTGAACTGAGTAATACTGAACAAGCTGTGTATGTGTATGTGGTCATTAAAGTATAAGCTCGATCGAACAGAGGGGGAGCTTGACATTTCCTTGCTGAATCTACTGTAGCCGCATAAACAAGTTTTTATTATTATTATTATTAAACTCTAATAAGGTTCAGGGAGAAACTTGGAGGTAGCAGTTATATGTAGACTACACTAGATTATATCCACTGATAATGTACAGACACTATGGTCCCACCCCTCCCCTCTTGACCATTTTTACAATTATCTACATTTGTCAATAAATCCAATTCCACCATTTTTGATTTAGCTTCTAAAACATACTAAACCAATTGATGTATCATGGGTTTTAGCATATTTAGCAAAATGGATTTGTTTATTTTGATGGCTTCACCGTCTTCCATTTTCAAATGTGCTTGTTTAAAACACATGGCTTGAATCTAGTTACCAGGCAACGAAACAGGGCTCTGTATAAATACACATATCCAGCATTGCCGCAAATAGGCAATATGTATATTTAATTTGCTCATGTTTGTACACAAACAAATGCTCCATTCTAGATGACTACATCTAGATTTGAAAACAGTGTGTATACAGAATATATCGCTATCGAGAAAAATATAAGGGAGAGGGGTAGAAAGGGGTAAAAGTGAGACACAAACTACTCGAAAATAAAGGAGTTGATTTTATTTATGGCATTTCTCCATATAGCGAATACCCAATTGCTACTTATTAAAATCAAGGGACTTGGGCGTATCAATGTACATGAGAAGAAATTCTGCTTTACTTTGCATTGAATCCTAATATTTCCATGTTTTGGAAGCTACATATGCTTGCATACATGAAAGCTCTGCACATCTACGGTGGCCTCTGAAAAGTTCCGTTTTTAATAGATGAAAAGCATTGCGCAACCCCACATACACATCTAGCAAAGTGCATTTTTAACCTGTTTGCAAATGTCCATATGGTAATGCCAGTAAAATACCTGTGGATGAAAGGAGCTAGTTTAAAAGCTAGCTATTTTTATCATGATCTTTGATTTCTTGGATCTTGCGCATGTAAAAAAAATCCAGGTTAGTAGGTAGAGAATCAGGAAAAAGTAGGCCCGCAATGTATAACAGGGTCAAATGATAGCATACAACGCACAAGATCCTCATTCTCGTCTGTCATTGACTCTCTTTCAGGAGACTACTAATGACAGCATACACTAACTGAATACTCTGATTTGTTACTATAGATATCAGTAGCAAATTTGGCTTTTTAAGATATACGATCACATTGGTATTAGTGAGAGCCATATGTGATACAGGTTAAGGTCATTTGACCTCATCTCCAAGTAGCATGAAATTCAGTTTAGTACTATCTGTTGTATCTAAGCAACAGCGATCTGAAAAGTGTTACATATCTTGTATCAGAAAAGTTGTACAGCTGCTCCCTCTCCTTTCCAATTGCTCAAACGACCCCACTTTACCCCTTCCCCATTTCCTTGAACCACAAATCTGCAAGAGTGCCCTGATGACATTTCAACATCTAAAACTAAAACTAGTACAATATTTCTCTGATGTGGGTATCGCGTGATTGTTAATTACATACTAGCACCACTACATTTCGCAGCATGTGTTTATGAGTTTAGCATCACAATAAATGAGCTCGTGCCACTAGATATATTTTTACGTAGCCAAACATGTACAGAAGTATTTCGGAGGCAAAGCAAAACACTACCAGCCGACAAATCCGCTAAGTTCTTCTTTCCTTCTGTGTGTGTGTGTTTTTATCATTTCAATAAAGGCGAAAGTAATTTCCCTCAATGGCAATTTCTGGTACATTGAGTACCGTTATGAATTGATATGTTTGTAACGCTCCAGCATGTTTTCATCACATTATTCAATTAATTAGGCGCAAGCAATACTTAGGTTTACCTCAGGATTGCAAATCAAAGAATTTTGCATAATGTCATCTATCTTTGACAGGTGTCAGCCCAATCAAACTGTTGGATATTACTGCATTTCCAGAAAATCGCCTTGATGAGAAACTGTTGCTCAGATCCACTTTCAGGGCAGTTAAACAATTTTTCAGTAGCAACAAGAATAGCTTTTATAAGCTGCTGTAATCATACAAAATTGAAAGTGCTTGACATCTCTTACAATCAATCATAGTCGATCCAGACCTTCGCTTTTAAATAAACTATGTGGTATCAAGCTATTATGCATACCCGAATAAACTCATCAAAGAACGCACAAAGCATGATCTTATCCTGAATTCAAACAGTGTATTCAAGCAAACAGCTAGTTAAACTTTTGAGTCAATGATATGTACGTTATCTGTTGGATTTGGGAATTAGTTTCAGTTTCAAATGAGAAATAAGCACCATGATAATTAAAACAGATCCATTTGATAGTTATTCATACATACTACTTAGTATCATGCGTGATTAGGGTACACGCGACGAATTTTAACACCAAGGTCTCACGGAAAAATGGATTTGAAACAGGAAGCATTTAAATCAAATTTCAGCCCACTCTTCGATGCAAAAGTATCAGTAGTATCTATATCATTACCCAAACAATCTTCCAACATGCCATCTGTAAATCATTTAACACTAGACACTTGTAATTAACCGCCTTTCTCATGAATCTTGTCCAGACTAGTGCTCAAAAGCGGATTATTCTAAAAATAGTCCATTCATCAACGGCGACACGTCCAGATGACTAAAGTCTGACCAAACAATTGCGTTCCTTGCAAAGTTTGACATAGGTACATGTTTATCTCATAAGCCAGATGATTGGCATTTGAAGACTTTGATTGATTTGATACTAATATAATAATGCAAAATTGTACTTTTGAGTGTTATGATGAACAGGGTTAAATTTATTCAAAACTCTTTTTTTTTAGGGTAGTGAATGCATTTGATCATGTCTGATACTTATGGTAGTATCGTGTGTAATTACCCCAAGCCATTTGTACCATGAATTTTGAATGTTTAATCTTGCTTTTTACATTTTTAGTTTCAATATCAATGCTTTATTTCTCTGAGCTGTCTCCGAATTTCAGCCAATCAAATTGCTCTGAAAGAACTACATACACCACAAATCCTGGAAAAAAAGTGCGAGGGTTTCCTCTTGTTTTGACGTTAGGCGGAGTTTTAAGTATTACTAAATATAGTAATTTAGCAATTCCATCATCAAAATCCCCTAAAATGCCAGAATATGCCTTACTATACACCCCAGCTTATAATGCAAACACTTGAGACTCTCAATTAGCACCAAGTAAGTGATACAAATCAAGTGAGGGCAGCCTATCTACCCCCAGCCTCTTAATCAAATCTAGTTGTGCTCCAACGATAGGCATATCCACACAACGAAAAAAGAGGGTTATGGCTCAAAGAGCCACAAAAAGGAAGGGAAAGTAAGAAGAGAGGGTATCACTAGAATGTGATGAAGAACAGAAACATTGCAATACAGTTACATACAAAAAGGTAACATGCAATGTGTATCATCAAAATGACGAGTACAAGAAAGAAAAAAGTAGTAGAAAAAAGTATCGTGGTTGCCTCATACGAAGCAAGAACACCACCAATACCACCCGTATTACAGAAGAAGTAATACTTGAAGAACAAAAGAACGCAAGGCTACTCCAAAACAATAGAGCAGCACTGCCACCAGCGATACAATGCATCAAAAGATACGCCATAGCACCGCCAGCAATACAATGCATCAAAAGATAATACACCATAGCACTGCCAGTGATACAATGCATCAAAGATAATACACCATAGCACTATGATACAGCAACAGAAAAATAGTTGCGTGCAGAAAAGGGGGAAAGAATAAATCGCAATAGAGCAAACTAAAGAATAATGCACAGTATTACGAGAAAAAAGAAAGCAGTAAATGGTTGAATGAATGTAATCCATGGCAACCAAATCCATAACTACCAAATCCATGGCAACCAAAGAAGGGGAATATACAAACCAAATACAAACCAAACACAATTAATATAATATTGCAACGAACTGGCCTGAAATAAACTGCGTAATTAGTATTACTGTATATTGTACCACGAAAAATGGCTCTTATCGGCTGATACCTACTGTAACAAACTTGAAAGATGTCGTCTTGGGTACTGGTGGTTGCAAAGACATGCTTCTTTGGGCAAAAGTGGTGTTGTATTCAATCAATAGTAATAAAAAGGATATGGCTTAATAGAAAAAGTGCAGTGCAAAAACAGTGCGAGAAAAAAAATAAAAAAATAAAAACGCGTTGCTAAGGGTGACTGCAGTCAATAGGCTGCCGCAGCACAGAGCACGCGGAATTTGAATGACGTGTACAATAGATATTTTGCACTGTGGTGACTGTACCCAAATGATTTTTTTGTGATGATTTTTCTGACTCAATATCGATATATTTTGACATTCGTAAACATTTTTGTTAAAATTAGCTATAGAAAGTGTGCTCAGCGTATACTACTTTCTAATAAACTTAAGGGGAGAATTTGAAAGCGCATCCAATGGTGTCAATTTTAAAATACCTTTAGAATGAAAAGATAAAAAATTTTGCGAAAATATAAAAAGCTGTTTTTCCAGGAAAAGTCGAGATTTAGCATATACAACGTTCAAAATAGCAGTTGCACAGGTTACCTTACATCTGTGCGGTCATTTTGATTTAATATATATCATAGTAAAAAGTGTCGTTTTCGCCTTCAAAATTGCGATCGTTTGATTTTTAACAAAAACCATGAGGGGTACCTCATGAAAAATCGTGAGTTTTCGACGATTTGGATTGAGCCAAAAAAAATAAAAATGAAAGTTTGGAATGTAAATGGTAATCGATAGTAGTCATTTGGCACTATTCCAAGCATCTAGAAAGGCATACAAGACAAGATTTTGAGGGTTGAATACGGGCGATTTGGCAGTGAAAAGTACCTTTTGTGCCTTGTAATTATACGACAAGTATTGCTACATACCTCATCAAGGCCACAAACAATAAAAAATCCTTGGGACTACACAACACTGAATACCATAAGACGAAAAATGATGTAAACTCAATGTGTGCTTTACTGTGGAACCCCTCAAAATTGTCAAAACCTCCAGTTGTCATGTCTCAAATATTTGCAAAGTTAGAGGGTTAAAGCAGTTTTGTTTTCAAGTGCTGTTTTCACTTTTCTCGTTTAATTTTTAGGCAAACCAAGGTAGCCACTGAAAGTTCGTTTATATGGTTATGAGCCTTCTTCTCAGAGTAGATATACAATGGTATCAATACCAGCTCTCTAGTATTTATATACAGCGCGTGAAAACACGCTGTGTCGTCTTTAGCCTAATGCCGATTAACACAGCGTTAAATCTGTGTCATTTTAAAGCTAATCAAGCTAAAGCCCAGTAGCAGTTTTAAAGAGGGTGTTGCCCAGCATTCCCTCTATCCATCTATTACAATTAGATACTTGCAATAAACAGCTCGGTAATATTTGGATGTAAATGGCTGTCTGTTTATTGGCACAGATACGCTAGAGCAGACTCATGCACAAAATACATAAAGATCTACATTACTCACAAACGAACAAAATCAGTGATCTAATCAAAAACCCTGAGCCATCTTGATCAGAGTGCTTCAATGTTTGTGAATGGCCAAGATATTATTTATTATGGGGTGCTAGACGTAGCAGCATTGTACGTGCTTGATGATTTGATCAATCCATGTATGTGATGTTGAGTTATCATGTATGATGATGCAACTAAAATTCGATGCATGAAAGCATATTATGATCTACGAATGCATCTTCGAGCGGATTATGTACGATAAAGACAATTCTCCTTTTTTCTGTCTGTTTTTTATTTCTCTTCCTCTTTCTCTTCTTTTTTCATATCGACGACAATAAAATGGCATTAGGTATCCCACCGCCGGATTCAGTTATAAAGGAAGCCATTTTCATACAACCATTAACCCCTATTGGCGATAGTCTGATTGGGTCTTTTTTTGTGGGCATCATACCGCTGATCGTTGTGCTTGCGCTGCTAGGTATATTTCGCGTGCCTGCCTACGCTGCTGCTGCAAGTGGGCTTTTTACATGGTAATGGAGTGAAATTGCATTCTATTTGAATTGCTAATGCTCACGCTAATTAGTATATTCATCGCCATCTTTGGCTGGCATATGCCAGCTCAGCAAGCGTTTGAGGCAATAGGAATGGGCATCGTGTATGCTCTATGGCCTATAATGTGGGTTGTGGTGAATGCAATGTAAGATTGATGTACTGGATGCTCTGTGTAGGCGATATTAAGACATTCTTTAGGTATTTGTATAACATTACAATTCGATCCGGAGCCTTTCATCTATTTCGAAAATGGATGATGACTAACACACCTCCTGATAAGAGAATCATCCTGCTGATTATATCATTTTGCTTTGGATCATTGTTAGAAGGTTTTATATTATAGCCGATTAGGGATGCTCGCTGGAATAACATTTGCAATCAGGTGTAGCGGGTTTTGGCGTGCCTGGTGCTATTTGCTCGTCCATGTTGGTGTCCTTGGGGTAAGTTATTCATCGGCCAATTCAGTTGTCTTGTCAAGCTGAGCAAGAAAGAATCTGTGATTTAGCTTTGATCCGCTCGATGCGATTGTGTATACCCTATTATTCAATACAACACCCGTGGCATTTGGCAGCCTAGGTATTCCAGTGACAACACTTGCATCCCTGACTGGACTACCTGTCATGTCCTTGTCGGCCATGATGGGTCGTCAGTTACCATTCATCAGTGTACTTTTGCCAGGATATGTGCTATCAATTTTCGCTGGATTCAGAGCTGGACTCGTTGAATGTTGGCCGGTAGCACTTGTCGCGGGATTTGTCTTTGCCGCAGTACAAGCAGTGTTTGCAAATTGGGTGGGTCCAGAATTGCCGGATGTGATAGCAGGTTTGGTGTCTTTAATTTCCGTCATGGGATTCGTACAGTATTGGGAACCGCCTTACCGACCAGAATACGAAGCCAACATGAACTTTTTACTCGCTAATGATGCCTCGATAGCGACAAAGTCAGCTGACAGTGGAAGAGAACAATTCAACGACCCCGCCAGCCCAAAAAAGGGGAAAATGATGGTAGAACATCAGGAATCCACAGCGTCTTCGACCAACTTTTCGTCATCATCCGTGGACATTGTGTTAGCAAAGAAAGATGATGGCCTTGCTCATCAAAGTGGGACACAATCTCACGTTATAGATACTACCGCAACAACAAAACAAGGGCAAGGCCGTATGGAGAGATTGACTTGGAAGGAAACAGGCCTGGCATGGATGCCATGGATCACTGTAGTCATTATTGTTATGATGTAAGCGTAGATAGCAGCGTAGTGTTGAGTTTGACTGACATGTATGCATCAGATGGTCCTTTGCAAAAGTGTCGCACGTAGGCCAGATCAATGTTCAATGGCCACATCTGCATGAAAAGGTACGAATTATTTCACGGATCACAAGCCAGTAAAGCACAGGGAAAAACTAAATATGGCAACTCAACATGCAAAGGTTTGGCTTACATTGTACGGGAAGAAGTACGATGCCATCTGGGGATTTCAACCCTTGGCCACAGGAACTGCTATTTTGGTATCCACCATACCCTTTTCAGCTGTGGTTATGCTCCATGGAGTTCATCCCCGAATATTTCCTGAGGCTTTGAGGGATACCGCTGTGCAACTGTACAGACCCGTTATTACCGTTTCATTTATCATGGCATTTGCGTACCTTTTGAATTATTCAGGTATTAAAAGATATAAATATCATTTATGAAATCTATTTATGCAAGCATGTAAATATAGGTATCGTCTATACAATTGGTTACCAACTGTCATCTGTGGGTCGTGCATTTCCGTTTTTATCAGCATGGCTGGGCTGGATCGCATGCTTTCTATCAGGAAGCGACACCAGTGCTAATTCTCTGTTTGGAAACCTGCAAGTGGTGGCGGCCAGAGAGATTGGGCTCTCGACTATACTGATGGCGGCTACCAATTCTGCCGGTGCAATTACGAGCAAAATGGTGTCGCCTCAGAACTTGACTACAGGCGTTTCTACCATTGGCTTGCAGGGCAAAGAAGGGCAAATCCTGCGACGCACATTACTGCACTCTGTCGGTATGTGCTGTATCATGGGAGCCATGGCTTGCATCCAGCAATACTTACTGCCAGGGATGATTCCACCCGCCGAGTGAAAAGCGCAACTTGTTGGGCAATGGATGTATAAATATAGATTCAATGATCTGAATAGTGCGAGCGTGTTTGTGCTTGCAATAAATTAAAATTGTGTGTGCTACGTTCTCAGTCCTGTAAAATCATCCTATCTAAAACTGTAATTTAAGCTTTTTGGGCTTATAAATTACGGTAAACTGTAGTATTTCGTCATACGCGCACAATGTCTGCGGTTTCTCGTATTTGTTGTATTCAGGGATTTTTCCTGACCACAGTTATTTTTAAACATTGCCAGCACGTTTTACATTACTATAATAAAGCTACTTTTTTTGAAGCGATTTATACATTTTTGAAACAGATTTGAGCAAGTCCATCATAATTACGCGCGTCAAACGCAATCAATGGTTGGATCTAATGATAGGAAATTACCTGGTACAAGCAGTGTCTATTTCAATTTCACATATCTTACCTTCGATCCAATGCTCCACTATACAAGTTTTATCAAGCAAAAAAAAACCTGTATAACACATAAATTACAATCGTTCATTTCCGATGTTATTTATGTGTGTCCAATCTAACAATAGTTGCAAGATATTTCTTTAAGCAGAACATCAGGACTCTAAAAAAAGAGAGTTTTGCTAAAAATAAAGAAATCCAATCTGCGAAAAAACCTTGTTGATGTTGATGTTGTTTGTGTTTACCAAAGTTTGTTTCTCATACATTTGCCATTACATTTGGAGGTTGCGATTGGATTCAACAGCTTTTATCAGCCGAAGATCGGATTCATATCATCATTGAAAGGCGGCTACCATGGCAACCAGGGTTCAATTTGCGTGAATCAATCATACCAGAGCATTGGGCATTTAAAACTCATGCATTGGGGAAATTTCAGATACTGAGGTTATTTTTAGATGCTAAACCAGCAGCAGTGGCAGCATAAATTTCTTTACAGCGCGAGGGTTTTCATTATCGTGATTGCGCTGTCAGTCAGTGAGGAGATATTATTATACTCAATCAAGACGGCAATCATAGAGTGAGTAATAATCATTCCCAGCAACACATGTCGCAGTGGGCTTGCATTAAGAGCTACAGCCGAAATACAAGCAACCGTTCAATTGAGCTTCCATGATAGCAATTGCATTTCCCATCACTCGGTTTGCTCGAGCAAATGCTGAAAGAAAGATCAAGGTACACAAAGTGATATTAGTGGTAGATCCAAATTCTGATGCAGATTTATTTTTAACCCATACATTTTATTCTGTGCCTGACTTTTTGGGCTGCCACACAAAACGTGGTTTTCAATATTGCGTCTATCAATTTTATATTACACACAAATAACTTGCATTTTATTCTCTCTTCACCCTTTCCCTCACACACGCGCACTCAATTGATATCACAAAAACTTCTACATGCGGGGAATTTAAACCCTTTTTGTTCTACATACAACATTTTAGGCATATGATGATGTATTTGGGTTTAATGCACCGACTTAAGCTACCGATTTTTATTTTTAAACCTTTTTTTTTATTTTATTTTATATAAGCAACAAGTTTTTGGCTAATTCCCTTTCTTTTTCCTTCTTTCTACCATATTCTACATCTCAATTGATTTTTCATCATCTTTTGCTTTCAAAAAGAAATCCTCCATCGAAAAAGGGGGGCGAATTCTAAAAATAAAAGCAAGAAAAATCAAACGACATTTACATTTATGCTATCATTCAACATTTGAAGAAAGATAAATAAAAACTGTATTAAATCATGCCTCCAAAACAGCCAAGTGATGCTTGCAATTCAACAAATTCTAGCATTGCAACAGATGATCAACATCAATCGTTCTACCAAAATGCAATTCAGACGAGCAATCTGAGTGACATCTCTGTGGGCGAATTGCTGGTAAAATATCAAGACAACTCGCAATTGCTCAATCACATACTAGCAGCAAAGGCAGAGGAGGACAAGGTGAGTGCTGGAAGTGTGTATTAATGGTACGATTGGTAGCTTATACATTGTCTTCTAGAGAAGAACGGCGGAGGAATGGCGTCAAGCAGAAGAGGCTCGATTGCAGTCCAAATACATTGAATTCGAGCTAAACCAACGTCAGGAGGGTAGCAATGGCGACAATGATATCAGTCAATCATTAGGTAAGATCTGTGTATTCAATTGGTATAGTAGAAGAGCCCGCTTATCAATTTCATGGCTTGAAACAGACGACTTTTTGATGCATCACCAGCAAGATGATGCCGCCATGTTTGATCCATCCTACTTTGACCATCAAACGCCAGATCAGCCATCACAATTCTCCTCTTCTGGTCTATCTAATTCCTTGCAGGCAAGGCTGGAATCGTCTTCACTACCTGGCACATCTATATCCGAGTATACCTTCATGCAACATCAACACCGTCAAGAAGCTGTCAGTGTCGCCTCCTCCTCTCCTTCCATAGATCTACTTTCTCCTTCGGCATTTGACATGTATCAGCATCAGCAACCGCAAAGCATGTCTTGCTCTCCTCCTGACACGGACGACCTGCCACTTTTTCCTTGTTTCAGTGCCACAACAACACTGACAACGGCTCCCATCATTCCTTCGCATACACTCCCCACTAATACCAGTAGCCAGAGGATCCAGCATTCGGTAAGATCACCCAGCCAAAGCCCTGTGCCTGCAACTATTCCTGTAGCCTCTTTCTCTCCTCCTTCTTCCTCTCAATCACAGCAGAACAAACCAAAAACTGGAAGATCGGCCAATATGCATAGAACCCTCTCGTATGAAAGCGTTATGAGCCTCGACGATTTGAATATGAACAAGAAATCTGGTTCCTCTCCTTCAGCAACACCTGCACCCCCGCCACAGCCATTAGACCATGACAAGGTGATGGAAGCACTCAGAGCCAAACTACGTAGATCATCATCTCCATATCAGAATGCCAAACGAAAGCCGTCTCCAGAGCCTGTACCGCCACCCAATACATATCCAACCACTGGTGTGCTACTACTCAATCTAAAGAGCCGTCGTCGCAAATCATCAGTGACAAAACGTGGTAGTGGTAGTGGTAGCGGCAGTGGCAGTGGCAGTGGCAGTAAGTCGTAACCGGTAGCCTACATGTATACATATGCACACATTTTTCTTTTTTCATTATACATATTTCCTATAGATATAAATAATCCCTTCCTTTATATGTTATGCCCATCAACATGCCTTATATATTCATTGTATGCCCCTTTCCATCTTTTTTCATTAATAAAGCGCGTTCACTAATCATAGCTTGAATTCGATCATACAGATTGTTGAGCTTCAGTTGCGTCAGAAGTGTAATCCAGAATTTGCAATATATCGGTGGTCTATCCACCAAGTAAAAGAGGGCAAAAACTTTTCTAGGGTTGGGATAAACTGCTGTTTAACCGAGTTGTACGACGCCCTGGGCAGGTGATAATGACATACCATATTGTTGCTAGAAGGGGCAAAACATTCTTAGTTTGATAAGCTCCAGCTTTGCATATGAAGAAATGAAAAGACCAATGTCTATTTGGAGAGATCGAAAAATTAGGGAACCTCAAAATCACCCTCTCCTAAATTATGCGAACTAAAATGTGGTTCAGCCAAATTGCGAGTTAAAAATACATGCATGTCATTTGATGAATATCATTTTTTAGATCTGAATTACACAAGGAGGGCATCATATACGTATGTCGTCTATCAGCCTATTAATAATAGCAGAGTCTGAAAATCGGTAATCGCAGGATCCCTTTACCTCCATGGCTATAAGGCTATTCTCTCTTTTGCTAAATGACATTTAGCTGAGTGTATAACTACAGCAACGTTCCATTGTATGACATATTTGATTGTGTACAAGGTCATTGTACCACCCAAAAAGAAAGTTTAATAATTCAATCGGAAGGATGGGTGTTGTGAGTGCAACATGGCACAAACGTGCGTTTTTTGTTTTAAAAATAGATTTATTTCTGCTTCTCACAATTTTGTGAACGCATAAATGACGACCATTTGAATAATCAGGTTTCTTCTCGAAGCATTTACTCTTACTAATCGCATCACTCTTTAGGTTAAGATCCTTACATTCACAATTGCAATGAGCCACACGTCTTAATTACAGTTGAATTCCCTTGTTAAGGTTTGCGCGTAGTAGAGACTTTTGGCATAATTCTCCCGCTTGTTGCCTTTTAGAAGCAAGTCTACGTCTATAATTAAATCGAATTTGAGACAGAAATTTGATTGAAATTTGTAGTAGAACATATCTGTATCAATTAGATTGGGAATGCATTGCTTGCTCAGAAGTTTACACTGCTAATGAACGTTCTCTCTCGTCGCATAAAGCCGATTTAAGCCAAATATATACTGGATACCTTCTGGATGTTATATTTTTGCAAAAAAGACCTCTATAGAGAAAGGCTCATTTTGCGCTCTATCTTACATTAGTTTATCAAGAAAGACAGATTTCTAGCAAAATTGCTGAATTACAGCTTTCATAAAGGTAATACAATGTTACTACACTTCCAGATGAGCATTACGGCCAATAAACTATGCAATGCAAGCAAAATTTAAGAAAATTTGAACAAATCCTTATCATATCTCTCACAGATTCAAATTTTATTGTAATCTAGCTATTGCCAAATCGTGATCTTTGCCCTGGCTGCGGAGTGGTACCTGTTTAAGATGCGAGCTACATGGAGCCGCTTTGAGATTTATGATTCTGAAACTCACTCAAATACCGCGACAAATGGAGTCAGTCATAGACACCCGTTGTTTACAAGAGCAATAGAAAGCCTTAAAAAGTAAATGTTATGATTCTTCTGGATGCTAGACATTTGTTTATAGGTGGTTTTAGTCGTGCTTTTTGATGAATCACTTAAATGACGCCTTAATACAGGTCTTGTCACTACGACTGACACTGCGATTTGAATACAGCTTAATCTCGATTTCGACGCGTTTACTGAAACGGCAACGAGCTGTCCTATTTATATTTATCCTCTACATTTACGAAAGCGACATTTATCCGCGATCGATAAACATGAATCCCTGAAGGTTTACCCTTAAATAAGCGGTTTCATCGATGCATCCAAATCATTCTACAAAGACACGCATCGAAATACCACTTTATGGCGTTTTATTATTATGCTAGAATCTTTCAGAAGCTGTCCATAACTGTAAATCGGACACTTCTACAATGCTCCACAATGGAGTCAATGAAGGCACTTCATACACCAGCAGATAGCATATTGGCATTATGTCTTACTACTCAGTTAAGTATAAGCAAAATTTGGATACATTTGAGGCTCGGTATCTCGTCTTAGAAGCTGTTTTCAACCGTCAAAATAGCACCAAACAGTTGCTTTGACCCAGCACTACTAGGCTGACACCTTTGCTCAACTTTTACGGATCGTCGAAAATTAAACGATCGCGTTTTTGAAGGCAAAAATGAAGGCTTCTACTATGATGTATATCAACTCAAAAGGTTGCTATCGATCCAAAGCTTTTCCTGAAACCAATTTGTGAGACCTTCATATGCAAAATTTTGACATTGTCTTTGAAAACCTCATTTCATATTATCTTAAACTACTCATCAAACTCATTCAGAAAAAGAAGTAAAACTAGCACCATTAGATGCAGGTTAAAAGTTACTCTCGGGACATCCTAAAAAGTATGGGATGATCATCGCAACTCACATAGTCGTTCTGGGCAAAATAGCTCACTCGAGTCCAAAATCTGGAACTAGAGCGACAAAAACATATACAAAGCAATTCAGCGTTTAAATCGATTTTGGCGGCAGCAGTAGTAATGGCTATCTGATGGAAATACCATTCTCTCATCATTCAATGAAGCAACGTGCAACTTTTTAACCATTGATTGTGATCGTCGTGATCAATTTGAAAAGAGCTGAATAATCTTTCAGGATGAGGATTTCAAATGATTGTCAACATATAGAGAGGCTTTTATTGACGCAATAAACAAAATGGCGATAATATACTACAATGAAAAATCTATAAATTAGGAGGAATGGCAAAATAAATCAACACAATTAATTAGAAGTGGAGCCGTTGTGGATGGCAGGATATTTGAAATCAGTTTCCCAGTAGGGCTGCAACACATTGTTGCATGTCATGGCAGAGACAACATTAAATGTCTTTTTGACAGTAGGCAACCAGGCTTCAGTCATATTGACAGTGGCATGGTTCAGCTCATGCTCTAGCACCAAAACACCTTCCTTGTTCTTGCCTTGCTCCTCTTCTTTTATCCATGTTCTAAAGTAGCCGTCTACGGTTGCTGGACTCAACTTTCCTCCTCCTGGAGCTGGCATGTCCCAATCATTCTGTATGACATGCAAAAAGAAATCAGTAAATGAATGTAGCAAATTGCGAAGAGAGTCAACTTACGGTATCACGGTTCCAGAGCACAGTTCTCATACCCATCTGATGAGCAATAGCACGAATGCGATCATCAACATCGCCCTGAGGAGGTCTCCAGCACTTGACTGTAACGCCGGTTGCTTCCTTAATGGCCTTGAGTGTCCAATAGAGCTCAGCAACAGCTTGCTCGTTCGTTTGAGTTGTCATGGGAGGGTGAGACCATGTATGAGAGCAGAGAGTGTGGCCATCAGAGAGAGCACGACGAGCAGCAGCAGGGTATGTCATCACATTGGAGCCAATATAAAAGAGAGTGGCCTTCAAATCCTCCTTTGCCAAAAAGTTGTAGAGCCTAGGCTCGGCATAGGGATTCTCAGTTTTGGCATCGTCGTCGTCTTCATCAAGCAAGTTGAATGGTCCATCATCATAAGAAAGACCCCAATCACCCTTAGTGGGACAAGCGTAAAGATCGGGTGGCAAGTACTTGACCTTTGGTTCGGTGCACATGTTGGCGGACCACCAACAATCTGGATCAGCGTCTTCATCATAGCCGTCAAAGATCAGATCGTAGTTCTTGACCTTGCGCACCTTGTACTTGGGAACAAGATCCCAATTAATTTGCTTGATGATTGCCTGGACCTCGGGATGCTTGGGGTCTGGCTTTTCCCAGGCATCTGGATACGAGCTAAGGTCTAATGTTTCTCTGGACAATGTGGAGTTGACATCCAACGGGCCGTCGTTGTACTTGGTGAGAGCATCTTTGGACACATTCAAGTTGGAGAACACAGGAGAGAATTGAGGGGCCCAATCGTTCTGCGTGTGGGTGGGAAGAGTGATATTGGCAGTTTCCGAATCAGTGCTAGGAACAGTGATATTGGCAGTTTGGGGTGCAGGCATGGCAAGGACCAGCTGGCCAGCAGTGGCTAAGAGAGCAGCACCAATGAATGAAATTTGCATGCTATGGAATATGAAAATGTGATGGTTGATGAGAAAACGAAATCCAACTGCTCTGTATTTATACCATTTAGATCAGAAAAAACCCTGCGTGATACGATGAAAGTGGAGAAGATGGCGTATGTACTTCTATAAATAAATATGAATCAAGATGCAAATGAACCGAACTTGCAAGCTAATGATTGCGTTGAGTATCCGCCAGCATCATCCGGGTCAATTGTCTTGTAATAAACCTTTTTCCCTGCTACTTTTCGTCGAGCATTCTGATTATAAACTGCATCGCAACACATTGAGATGTCGTAGGCCGATGGTCGAGTGCACGTCAGTTGAGATGTTGAGGAGCACTCCCATCCCATTGCAATCGCCATTCTGCGCTTGGACCGTTTTCTTGATATGTTCGATATGATTACATTTGTCATCACCGCGTAAGGAGAGTGCCGTGGTTTTCAACAAGATATAAATAAATACAACATGTCGTAAGAAGCGCTCCGCTTGAACATGCTTTTATCCATTGATACCAGGTAAAAGCAGAAGGATGACCTGTATCAAGGTTCTTTTAGAATCTTATAACCAGAAATTGTCGCCTTGGCTCAACAAAAAGAACTCAGGGGAAAGTGCCTACAGTTGAATCCTTATTCTTATGCAATGCGCTTTGATGTAGGTACAATGCGTTTTGTTGTTGGAATTCAGGTCTGACAAACGGTGGGACCCTTTTTTTATTTTGCCCCGATTTTGTCTAAACTGAAACGAATAAATCCATTTCTGCCTCGGATCATGAGATCATTTAAACCTTGAATAAAGGCAATAATACGACCAAGAATAAAGATCCGTCGATTCAGGCGGATACAGTGCCTCCGGTGCCAAATTGCGCTTTTTGAAAACGCATCGCGGTAGCACCCAATTTTGCGCTTTTGAGCCTATATGCCAATTCAGATAAATCCTCTGCTTGTAAATACTATGTGTTTGTGTGGAGATATGACATATTTAGATGGTATTTGGAAAGTATACAGATTCTTCTCTTTGATAACACTCAATACATGTAGCTAATTAATGTTATGAGCTTAAATGAAATGGTATAAAACTATCTAAACAAGAAATTTACCTCTGATTGTTCGACAAATGGGTCTGATAGATTATAAGTTTCATCATCAGAAAGAGATTGAGCTGGCGGGCTAAGACGGGCAGGTGGTATATGTGCTTGTGAATGTGATTCATCAGTTTCTGCACCATCATCACCATCAAATAACGCCTGGCATAAATGATAAAATATATAAGTTTAACTTCACATCTGATGATGTTACCATAAGCTTACGTCCAGCTTCTTCGTCAATAACACTTGCTTCTACGCTGTTGTCCCTAAAATAATCTGTCGCACCTTTGGATGTCAGGAACTAGAGTTGAAAGGATTAGTATTAACTAAGCCAGTTTACTTTTGCATGGCACATATTTGTTCGACAAACGATTTATATTTATTAACTTGGATTGTAGGCACTGTATTCTGCAATGCGCTCTGAACGGAGAGCTCGGCTAAAGTTTGTCCATGTAGAAAATTCAGGATGTATTCATAGGAGAAACGGATGGGAGAAGTTGTAGCTGTCCCAACAATTTTCAATGCTGGATATTCAGAAAACAGAAAGCTCGCGTTATGAGATTGACAAAGTACTTCATATTTGACAGATTGCTATATCAGGCCAGAACATTACGTGCTCAACAATTCAGGCACATTGATGATTTTTATACATCAAAAGTGCATTGTCTATTACATACCTCGTATCTTTTGAATACATTTCAGCATTGCATCGATCGTTTGACGAATTCAGCTAAAAACGTTATATTATACAAGTGTTGGATGTTTACGATCCTCGTCAATTGTTCTGTCCCTGAAATTTCGTCTAAATGGTAGTGATGCCATCGAGCTGTAATCGTGGGTAGTAACCATATTTGACATGTGGATGGGGATTGTATGCCCGCGAATAATCGGTATACTCGCTATACAATGCTATAATTAATGAGCTCAAATCCTGATGCAGCTGCCATAATATTCTGCCGTATTCCATATAAAAATAGCTAATAAGACCCGAAACAACGTGGTTGTATTCTCCTGGGGTTCAAAATTCTGGATTCTAGTCAATTGTAAACACGCAACATTGCAACAACGTATGCTAAAACAAATGGAAATGACAAGAATAGTTGTTCTTTTCATGCGTCTTTCACTGACATTTGGATTGCAAATTCTCAGGTCTGTCAGCATTTGCGGTTGACACATGCGCGCATTGATCACCTTTATTTTGTGTAGTACAAATCAATGTCGTCGTAACGCACATTTACTAACGGCTGCTGAATCAAAATGCAACTATGACAACTCGAATAACTTGGCATGAAATCGCTTTCGCGGATAATTTGTTGTGTAAATACTTGCCATGCTCTATAGTTCTCGAATCAGAGTTTATACAGCGAGTACCATTGCAATTAATTATACAATATTGAGCACATTTATTACCTCGCTATTGGAAAATTATGGTTCAGGGCATTACATGTTTTCCATATTCAGAGATTTGCAATATTCCCAAAAAAAATGAAAAATGCTTAATAATATAGTCAAAGTAGATATATATAGACCCTCGCTTGGTTGGTCATGGGAGCCGTGGTAGCAACAGACTCATCCATCAAGACATTTAAAGAAGGGCACGCTTATTCAAATACCTGCTAGAGCATTTTGTAAACATTTTGCTACAAATGCAATATTTACCATCCATTCAAACTTCTATAAATGTGTATAAACAATCATTATTATTTAATGAAGCGGGGTTTTTCTCTTGTTGAGTAGGCCCTTTTCACATGTCGTGTCATTATGAACTATTGCAAGTGCTTCGATGAAACCAAAAGGTACCAGATTTATTATGACTTACCCTTCAATTTTTTGGGATTCTCGACAATGATGATCCATATAAAAAGGGTACCATTCGCTTGAAGAGAGAAATTGATATTTTGTTTATTATTTAATAAATAACATGCAACTTGCTCTCATTGCTGCTGCCCTCCTCGCAACTACTGGACGCCATGTCCTCGCTGCTCCTGCTAATACTACATTGACATCCGTTAATGCTACGATGACAACCACCGACGCTCCCATGACAACCATCATGAATGCTACCATGACAACCACTGATGCTCCTATGGTAACCCTGAATGCCACAATGCCAGCCGAGAATGCTACTGCCATTATTACACCTTCTGCTACCAATTCTTCTTGGGCTGCTCAAGTCTCCCCAATTTTCCCCAACATGGTTGTTTCCCCTGATGCTCAACCGTATATCAACAATGGCACCATTGATACAAATGCTACGCTTTCCAAAGAAACATTGAACTTGACAAACTACCCAGAAATTTGGAAGAGCCCCGATCCCAAGCATCCAGAGGTCCAAGCCATGATTGCTCGCCTCAATTGGGATCTTGTTCCAAATATCAAGAAGCACAAGTCCAAGAAGGGCGATTTAGTGTTCAAAAAGTACGATGAAGACGCCGATCCTGATTGTTGGTGGTCAGCTAGCGGATGCACTGAGCCCAAGCTTTCTTACTTGCCTCCCGATTTATATACATGTCCTACCAAGGGTGATTGGGGTCTCACGTACGATGATGGACCATTCAACTTGCTACCTGATGATGATTCTAACAACAAGACTGAGAACCCTTACGCTGAGCCAAGATTATACAACTTTCTGGCAAAGGAGGATTTGAAGGCTACTCTCTTTTACATTGGCTCCAATGTGGCCACATACCCTGCTGCTGCTCGTCGTGCTCTCTCTGATGGTCATACTCTGTGTGTTCATACTTGGTCTCATCCTACCATGACAACGCAATCCAATGAAAAGGTGGTTGCTGAACTTTATTGGACTCTCAAGGCCATCAAGGAAGCAACCGGCGTTACAGTCAAGTGCTGGAGACCTCCTCAAGGTGATGTCGATGATCGTGTCCGTGCTATTGCTCACCAGATGGGTTTGCGTACAGTGCTCTGGAACCGTGATACCGTAAGTTGACTCTCTTCGCCATTTGCTACATTCATTTACTGATTTCTTTTTGTATGTCATACAGAATGATTGGGACATGCCAGCTCCAGGAGGAGGAAAGTTGAGTCCAGCAACCGTAGACGGCTACTTTAGAACATGGATAAAAGAAGAGGAGCAAGGCAAGAACAAGGAAGGTGTTTTGGTGCTAGAGCATGAGCTGAACCATGCCACTGTCAATATGACTGAAGCCTGGTTGCCTACTGTCAAAAAGACATTTAATGTTGTCTCTGCCATGACATGCAACAATGTGTTACAGCCTTACTGGGAAAATGTCACTTATCAAGCTATTCATTAATCCTTTCATCATCCATCATCTCCTTACATCGCTATTAGACTCATTACAAATAATAATCTGTACATTTTACCAATAAACTTTTGCGCATTTACGTTTCCATGTCTTTTTGTCGGTTCTCGCAGTGTCAAGTCAGTGATCCAGCCACAGTACGTATTTTGAAACATTTAGGAGTGTCACAGAACCAAATCAGTCATGTCTTGTGTGCCTGAACTTGCTTATCCGCTTGCCGGACATGTCAGCTCATCCATCAGGTAAATCTCAACATCTGAAGCTCAACTTACCACATGTGGTGCATGCTCTTCCTCCTTAAAATGAGAGTAAATGAGCTATTTTTAAGGAATGGCGATGGTAGTCATTGGAAATCAAAATATACACTCCATATGGAGTTTGATTTCATGCTATTTTAAAAAGGTTTTACCATGTTTGTAGCTACATGTAAAGGTTTTGATTCGTCATCTGAGATCCCATCCAGACGCTGTGTACAGAATTCACAAATGTTTGTGAACTTCATGTGGTCGGCATAATCCGAGCAAGCCATCTGTGCAGGCAGAAATCGAGCCGAACCGTGGTTTCATTGGCCCACTTGCTCTGCTGTAGCCGCAGGACGCAGGTTTATGTAATTTAAATGCTTTCCAAACCAAGCCAAAAACATAAGGTAAAACGGTCTTTGATATTTTAGCTCACTTTTTTCCCTTTTCTTTCGCTTTTCCTTTTCTTCTTCATATACTTTTTCACCTGCATTTCTTTATTAAATTTTAAAGAAATGGACGACAGACACATGGCATCACTGCCCAAGCCCACAACAGGCAAGAAGACTACCAAGAAGAGCCCCAATCAAGGCGATCCTAGTAGCAATTCAGCGGTACCTGACTTTATACAGAAATTGTTTCGGTTAGCATATAAAACACAATACATCAGGTGATGAAACTTATTTAGATCTCATTTCCTGTAGGATGCTAGAAAATCAAGCATTTAAAGATGTATTCTGTTGGGATCCTTCAGGAACCAGCTTTCTAGTGAAGGATACAAACGAGTTTTCAAAGTCGATTCTTCCAAAGCACTTCAAGCACTGCAATTTCGCCAGCTTTGTTCGACAGTTGAACAAGTACGATTTTCACAAGATAAGAAGCAATGCCGATGAAACCAATAAACTGTATGGAGATCAGGTAAGAAGGGCACTGGCAGCTTGATCTCTCATGTGCTAATGCTCCTATAGACTTGGGAATTCGAGCACTCGCATTTCAGACGAGATAGAAAAGATTTGCTGGAAGAGATCAAACGAAAAACACCTGGAAAGAAAAAGAAATCAGATAAGCAGCAGCAGCTACAGCAAGATCAGCTACTATCACAGACGCCCTCGCCTACACTTCATCACAAAGCATCCAATGGATCGTCCATGTCCGACATGGCAGCCTTTCAGCAACTAAATAAGCTGACGAAAAGCCTTCAAACTCAAGTCGATCTGCTCAAGCAATCTCAATCCGAATTAGAATCTACCTTGGAAAGCATGAGCGAAAAGGAAAGAATCATCATGGCCGAACTTTCGGGATTGCAGCAAAGTCTTTTAGCCAAAGACGAGCTGTTGAAGGATTGCCTCAGGCTGCAACAGCAGCAGGGAAACTCGCAGCAAGCAGGTAAGATCAGATTAGAATCGTGCGAGACCATTCATTCTCATTGCAGAATCAAAATGTACTAGATGTTAAATTGGAAGATTCAGAAATACCCGTCATTTCATCATCTGATGCTGTATCCACGGCAAATGCATCTTCTCAAGCTTGGGCTGAACAACCACTGGAAAGCTTACTGACTGATATCTTTTTGCCAACACCACCTCAGAGTTCGGTGGATACAGCTTCTGTTGCAGCAGCAGCAGCACAATTAAATGGATCCAGTTTTATTGGCTCCTCTATCAAGACTTCGGACGGACTAACGTTTTTAGCACTTGGTAGACTTTCAAATAATAAATCAGACCAGCAAGAACAACAACAGCAAGAACAGCATCATCATCATCAACAGCAGCAGCATTTACAGCATCAACATCCCCAAACACAGCCATACCATCATCCACCACAACCTCAACCACAGCAACAACAACAACAACAACACCATCATGTGCTTTCTGAAACCCCTACTATTCTAGATAAAGGGAAAAAGAAGATGATGGCAAGTTGGACAACACCCCCACGTGTGCTACTCGTTGATGATGATTCTGTTTATCGAGATGTGAGCGGTCGCATGTTGAATATGGTGGGCTGCTCCATTGATCTAGCAAAAGATGGACTGGAAGCCCTGCAAAAGATGAGTGTCGAAAAATACGATTTAATCCTCATGGTAAGCTATGCTGGAAGCATCTAGAAAAAAGAGCAGAATATGACATTGACACTATCCGTGTATAGGATATTGTCATGCCCAAAATGGATGGCATTGCCACTACGAGAAATATCAGGCGATATGACTCACTTACACCGATTGTTTCCATGACATCCAATTTCACACACAACGATATTATGGAGTACATTGGCATCGGTATGAATGATATCTTGCCAAAGCCGTTTTCAAAGAATACACTGTATGACATACTGGAGAAGCATTGTTCCCATCTCAAGATTATTCAGCAACAGCAGCAGTTGCAGCAGCAACAACAACAACAACAACAACAACAACAGCAGCAGCAGCAGCAACACCCACAGTCTGAGCAATTGATGATTCCCAGACTCTTAGATGACAACAATTTGTATACCCCAACGAGTGCAACATCGACCACTACATCTGCGACCACAACACCGACTACTCCCAGCACTACATCGCCTACTCAGCAACACCATACCAACAATTCAGACTACTGGCAACCATTGGACAACAGCAGCAACAGGAAGTTGATATGGTCTTCCTCTTCACCTGCATCTTCCTCTTCCTCTTCTTCTGTACATAGTCAGACTCAACATAACAAGAGACAAAAATTACATGAATTGTATGATAATTGAAAATAAAGTGTTGTTCCTGTTTTGTTTAACATCTTCTATGGACAATGGAATCGCCAAATTCTTCGTATTCTTTTCGTGATACCCACAATTGATGGAAAGTACCCAAGGAGGCCAAGATGGAGCCACCCAGCCAGCTGCTGCTTTTGCGCTCAGTAGTATTGCCGGCAGCATGAATCTTGATTTTGCTCTATTTTCGAGTGTTAGCGAGCGATTCCACTGTTACATTCGTGTGCCACCACCACTTACGCCTGGTGCTTTTAATGGTAGCTCATGATTCAATCTCTCGTTGAATCCCTTGAATAATGTGTCTCCACCAGTGACAACCACATTGTTGAATAAAAGCGGGCGCAAATCGATATCGCAGTTGTTTATACTGTTGTACACCATATCGTGCACGCCAATAAGCTTGCTGTCCTCCTTGTCTTGATCCACTTGCATGTCATCGTCTTTTTCTGATTGCTCTTTTTCCTTGTCCTCGTCCTTGTCTCCGGAGGCCTCTTGGTCCTCTTCTTGCTCTGATTTCTCCTCCGTCTTTTTGGGAGCAGCAATGTTATATACATTGGGTTGAAACAGCATCTCGGGAAGCTTGAATCTGTCCAAGCCAAATGAATGGCTGAATCCATCAGGGAACTCGAACGTCTTTTTGGACCTTGAAGACAAGGCGCTGTTTGTGAATGCATCAGTATAAGGCGTCATGAGCACACAATTGCCAACTTACTCTTCCTCGAACCCTGCGTCCGCTACTTGACATATCGTCTCTTTGAATTCATTAAGCACTCGGTTGATCTGATAGTCATTGAAGCTGTCTGTGATGCCCTCTAATTGACGAAGTTCAATGTCTGGCTGCTGATCTTTCTCTACTGCCTTCTTCTTGGCAATCTTGTAATGAGGTGTGATGGTGTAATTCAGTTCAGCATCAAGCTGCTGCTTGATCTTGTCGACTATACTGTCGCCAGCAAGAGGCTGGTGTAAGATGCCCTTCTTCAGCACAAATCCATCGTACACTGGCACTGCGCTTGTCACTCCTCCTCCCGAATCAAGCACTAATGCTGTGGCTCTGCCTACAGAAAAACTACAGTCATGTCAATGCCAAATGTAGCTTGCACCGTTCATTGTGTCTACATACGCTGTCATGACCGCATCAGGGGTGAGGTAAAATGCTGGAAAATCAAACTTTTCAAAGGCTAATTGCATAGTCTTTTGTCGGTTTTCTGGTGTATTCCAGGCGACTTCAGTGCATAGTAATGGATGATTGCGAGGATCAATTCGAAGCATTTGGTTGAATGTAGCATCCCAAATATGTTCCACAGCATCCCAGTCTTCCACTGTTCGAATGCGGTTACTCAGTATGTGTGCTGCATTTCTGAAATGTCCATCATTTACCTAGACCATCCTTCAACGGGCTCTTTATCTCCATGTTGCTTCTGAATGTGTTGATCTTGTTGTCGCCAATGTAGTATTTTCTGGTGGTTTTAGTAGACGTTTGCTGCTGTGCTGGTGCTGATGGCTGCTCTGACGCCTCTGCCATGACAGTGTCTTCAGCGTTGGTTTGTTCAGCAGGTGCTGCCGTCACTTGTTCTTCCACATCTATGTAGCCAAAGCTTGTAGGAAACATTACGCGAGGTGTGTCTTCACCTGCATAGCCTGCACGCGTCATGGTCGAACCCATGTCAAAAACAAGCGCATTTACTTCATCTATGGATGGTTGTGGTTAGGACAGTAAGCTAGTGAGTCGACTTGGCATATTACCTCCTCCGTAAGCAACCATGATGTCGATTTATAGTAGATTAATTGACTTGAGAGTCTTTTAAAAATGAAAGGAGTCGAATGGTGGCCTTCGAATCTCTCTTTATATAATGGTTGATTCACAGTCGCCCAAAGGACAGGTTGTGTGTGTTTAGGGTTAGGTAAAATGTACCTACTACTACTGTACTTGCAAGTAGTATAGCTTTAAGGCAAAGACGATGAACTTTACACAAATGACATGTAGACAGGCTGTCATTTTTTTTATTAATATAAACATGTATTTACAAGGAAAAGAAAGGGAATGGATATATATTTTCACTGGGTCAAATAACTTAGACATCCACCTTGCGTTCCTCACCGATACTGCGAGCAGTACCAGCAGCCAACTCACTTTCCCACTCTAATTGCTTGTTGATGGCACCGAGATAAGCCTTGGCAGCAGCAGTGATGATATCAACATCGGCAATGCTAGAAGCAAATGCAGCCTTAGCAACACGCTCATCTTGAGCAGCGGCGTCTCCATTGACAGCCTCAGTATCAGCCTTGACTTGGATTTCGGCCTTACCCAAAGCATCACTGCCCTCGCCAACAGCGCTAATATCAAACTTGGTAAGACGGAAACGACGGCCCACACTGCGTTGAATAGCCTCAAAGATAGCGTCGACAGGACCGTTTACACCTACAGCAGCATCACCAATTTCCTTTTCAGCCTTGACATCAAAGAGCTTGACACTAGCCATGGAGGTTGTAGCGGCACCGCCTACCACTTGAGTAGAGACCAGAGTGTAGAAGGAGCTGGAAGCATGAGAACTGATTTGGTTGCTGAGGATAGCGAGGATATCGGCGTCATTGACATTCTTCTTCTTGTCGCAGAGAGCCTTGAAGTCGTCAAAGGCGACTTGGAAATCGTCATCGGTGATATCGCCAAAGCCAAGGTCCTTGCATCTCTCACGGAAGGCGTTGCGACCAGAATGCTTACCAAGAACAAGGTTGATGTCAGTGACACCCACAGTTTCGGGAGTGATAATCTCGTAGGTTTGGCGGTTCTTGAGAACACCATCTTGATGAATGCCAGATTCGTGAAGGAAAGCGTTGCGGCCCACAATAGCCTTGTTGGGTTGAACCATCATGCCAGATAAAGAAGACACCATTTGAGAGGTACGGTAAATCATGGTGGTGTTGATAGTGTGATGCACAGGGAAGAAGTTGGGGTGAGTGTGAATAGCCATTACCACCTCCTCCATGGCTGTGTTACCAGCACGCTCACCAATACCGTTGATTGTCACCTCTACTTGGCGGGCACCGTTGGAGATACCAGCGAGCGTGTTGGCAGTAGCTAAGCCAAGATCGTTGTGACAATGGGTGGAGAAGATGGCCTTTTCAGAGCCAGGTGTGTTCTTGACGAGGTACTTGATCAAGTTACCGTATTCTTCGGGCATGTTGTAGCCGACAGTATCAGGAATGTTGAGCGTAGTGGCGCCTGCTTCAATCACTTTACCGAGCACTTGGCAGAGGAAATCAGGATCAGAACGACCAGCATCTTCGGGGGAGAATTCAACGTCGTCGACAAAGGAGCGGGCTAGAGTGACAGCAGCAACGGCACGCTTGACGCATTCCTCACGGTCAATCTTGAGCTTGTATTTAAGATGGAGATCCGATGTAGCAAGGAAAACGTGAATACGCTTGCGAGGGGCAGATGCAATAGCCTCAGCACAACGCTTAATGTCACCGGGAGTAGAGCGAGCAAGGCCACAAATTGTCTACACAGCATCCAAACGTTAGACGTCAATTGTAAGGGAGAGGGGGGCGCATATTTACCATAGGATGACCAATCTTCTCTCTGCCTTCCATCATAGGGCCGACTTCGTTGGCAATACGTTGCACTGCTTCGAAATCACCTACTGAGGCAATGGGGAAACCGGCTTCGAGGACATCGACACCAAGACGAGAGAGGGTCTTTGCAATCTCAATCTTTTCCTCTGTGTTTAAAGTGACACCAGGAGACTAGAGGGTGGTTGCGCTCTTTAGCATTGATGGATTCAATGCGGAATCCAATTCACTGTATATTTACCTGTTCGCCATCACGGAGGGTAGTGTCAAAAATAACGAGCTTATCGGTAGACATGTTGTGTAAAGTGTAGGTTTCCTTAGGATATCAAGAAAAAAGAATAATAACAAAAGAGAGAAAAAAAGAAAAATGCAAAACACAAAAAGTCTATTTTATACATCTATCAAATAAAAGTATAGGCTATGACCAATTTGGTACATTGGGCCAATCAAAGAAATTGATCTGCTTGGACCATTATTACATGTAGCCAATCATATAGGAAGTATCGCATAAGTCATACATGGTGGCACAAACAGAGTTGACTTTGAGGGAGCCTCCAGTGCCATCATGCCCCCAACAACCACTAGTATGTAGCTGTTGGGTCAAGAATTTCTCAGTTGTGGAAAATATAAGCATGTCCGTGTGTATTTCCAGCATTGACGCGTGAGTGCAGTTGAATAAGAGATGCAGGCCACTGAATTCCATGTATGATCCAATGTCAATAGTCGGCTTGCATTGTAAAGCATTCGTTTGAGTTTCATGACTCACTGGAATCAACGGTTGGTATTTTACCGCGGAAATTGGAAATATTGCTCTAAAAAGGGACCTATATTCCCTTTGGATGGAAGCGAAATGACTCTGTACACTAAATGGCTACTTGACAAATATGAAAAAAGTGCTGCGATTCTCCTACTGTATACTAGTGTACTCTACATGCTGCGTGTAGACAACGGCGTCTTTGAATACGAGCAGATGAATAGCAGTAGTGACATTACAGGCCAGGAGATTGCTCAGCTACTAGTTGCTCATAGTCTTCGTGTATGATGATTTGTAAGGAACCAAGCCGATGCTATGCCGTCTGGATTCATTTGATGTCCTTTGAAGAGGACACCAGCAGAGACCAGCTCACTGCATCAATTACATGATTTGGCCTCGCTAATGACAACGATCTAAAGATGCAGCAGCCATTTCTCAAAGCAAGCCTGTCTCAATGCAAAACAATTAGTATGTAAATGAAATCTCGTCAATATCGGACGCCATAGTAGGAAATACTGGCATTATACGTATAAGATATAAGCAGAATATGTACAAAATGCAGAAACAAAAGCTTTACATGTTCAGACTATAACAATATAAGCAGTATTCAAAGTATGAATGCATGAACTGGGCGTTACAGGCAATGCTGCTAGATTACGAGTATACTAGTAAATCTACGCTTGAAATCTCTCCCTTTTTAGCGAATCAAGACTTTGATACTACACTGTTCTGCTAAATAAACAACTACAGACCATCAAATCAGTCATTAAAAAGTGCATCAGTGAGTGAAGAGCCTTCAAATGTATTTACCACTGTAAAAATACGGATTTAAATCGCCTGTATCTTGACAACAAAGCACAATCTCGGCCTCAAAGCAAGTGCGATCGTGTTCTACGACCTGACATTAGGTCATGGATTATTTTTCAGCGATATTTTGGGGAAAGTTTTGATCATCGATTTTTGAGCATTTTGGCCTTGTACTAGTGCAGGAAAATTTAATGATTTCAAAGAATGGAAGTTTTAACCTCGAAAATGAGGTTTTCTACTAAGGTGTTCTTAAGCTCAAAACAACCGTATGAATGTAAAGCATCGTGTGTAACTGTCTTTTGGTCCGTTCACTAGTTGTTTTGTAGACTTTTTCTCAAGAAACGTGTTTTGCGTTTTTTAAGAATTAATCTAGATAGACTGAAGGAATTACGTTGAAATTGGTACCATTGGATTCCTTGTTCAATTCTACATGTATAAGTGTTAAGAAATACTTGTTGCTTATATAGTAATATTTTGTGTAATTGCCCATAAAAGGTTTTGAGATGTCCAAATTCAACGTTCAAAAGATCACAGGAGGCTCTGAAATTCAACCCCAGCTCAGGCTATGTTTTGCTCAAGCAGCTACCTTTAAAGGATATTTTGAAGCACTTGCAGCGAGTTACAAGCGCAGAAAAATAGCTCAAACCGTTTCTCTGATTATGCAAATACTCGCTGTATTTTTTTTTCGATTTTTTTTGGTCATTGATTTTTCATTGAAAATCGAGCTCAAATCCCTTGCTACCATACATGATTTTTCATCAATTTTCTTTGATCCCATTTTGAAAGGTAAAGGAGCCATTTTTTATTAAGGTGTTCCTAAGCTCAAAATGTTGGTAATTCTTCAAACTTTTACATGCCAGTCTTATTTGACATTTTTAGTTGGTAAAATCTTGCCTTTTTTGGGAAAAACGTGATTTCAGTTTTTTCAAAATTGCGCAACATTTTTGGTGCAAGATATGCAAGCAATTAGCATGGATAGATAGAGAATCTTTTATAGATGCTATTTTTGTTAGAAACATACCTAGCTAAACTTAACAAAAATTGGAGAAATTGACCAAAAGGTGATTTTGGGATCCCAAAACAGGTTTTTGGAGCATCCTGCATTTGTAGTGCCAAACTGAGTTCGAATGATTTTTTTGCAGCAGGCGGATGCACCTCCAAGCAGGCGAGTAGCTTACTAAAATAGCTGTGGAGAAGCTTTGTGAAATCTATTTAGACATCTTGAGCTACATGACACCATTTTTTATACATTAGTCATATACATAGACTCATTAGCTACAAGAATTAAAATTGAATGGTGAAGAGCGAGCATTGTACAGGCCTGTAGAAACCAATAAAAAATGGGACTACTAGAATAAATTATTGGTCATTTAACGTTGATAGTAGATCAATTAGACAAGACCTTCATAAAGAGACTGCATGTTGAAACTGAAGGAACCCCACTTGAAACCCTCAAACTGATGTTGGGATAAATCAGGTGTACTTGAGTCGTGGTAGGCACTTGTTGCACATTGTAGTTCGGTGTTCCTATCGGTTTCATGATTGTGTAAAATGCATGAAAGCATAAATTTTTCTGGCAACACCAAATTACTACACAGGGCACACTGTATACACAAATGATGTAGCATGTAGCCTTGATCACGCTCTCTGTGGGGAGACATATTCTTGTAATGCACACACATGCCTCGCCATGAACAAATCATCCTATTTTCTATTCCATAGTAGCAACAATCATCCGTCATTGGCTAAACGGTTTAAGCTTGTTGTGGTACCTTCCTCTCTTTAGTGCTTGTATAAATACCACAATCAATATTTGTGCAGACGTTTTCTTCCTCTTCTTCCTTTCTCTTTTTTGTTTTCTTTGTACCTACATCCAACACACTCTACTTTACACATGTCAAACTCAGGCTATCAAGCGTTTCCTGTACTGAATCAACAATTCATTGTGGATAAAAAGTTTCAGTTTATCCGTGAAATGGGACAAGGAGCATATGGTGTCGTTTGGTAAAGTATACAAGTGTGCACAGTGTGTGTGTGTGTGTGGAGTGAAACAAGCTGACACGACGGAACAGTGCTGCCAAAGATACAGATTCAGATGAACAGGTGGCCATCAAAAAGGTAATATACAGCTGAACGGTAACCGATTTGCACGCGTTTACGTCTATGGCTCTTTAAACAGGTGTGCCGTATATTCGAAAAGACAATCCTTGCAAAGAGAGCTTTGCGTGAAGTCAAGTTGCTAAAGTTTTTCAATGGACATGAAAATGTAAGACGATGATGAGGGGTCTTGGATATAAGAGGAAAGGTCTGACTGGCGAGATAAATCTTCTTAGATCACTTCGGTTCTGGATATGGATATCGTTAATTTGCAAGACTTTAACGAGATGTATGTAGAGTATACAGTGTGTCAATAACAGTGGGTGCTAATTATCTTCATTTCGTCTAGTTATCTCGTGCAAGAGCTTATGGAGGCTGATCTTCACCAGATTATTCGCTCCGGCCAGCCGTTGACGGATGCTCATTTCCAATACTTTGTCTACCAAATCTGCAGAGGACTAAAGTACATTCACAGTGCCAATGTAAGCATATATAGACGATTTGACAACATGCGTATTAATGTGCTTTGCTCTCAAAGGTGTTGCATCGAGATCTCAAGCCAGGTAAATTACGAATAAACGGCATAACACAGATCACGTCGTGATATTTATCATGTGATAATTTATAAACAGGCAACCTCCTTGTCAACGCTGATTGCGAATTAAAGGTAAGGAAACACAGGGTGCAGACAATTCGTACATGTATTAAATCGAGGGAACCAAAGATTTGTGATTTCGGCTTGGCTCGTGGCTATTCTGAGAACGACGAACACAATGTGGGCTTCATGACCGAATATGTAAGTTATCTGATGCTTGAGTGTGAGGACGTGGTGTAACAGTGTGTTTATTTGAAAGGTTGCAACAAGATGGTATCGATCACCCGAAATCATGTTGAGTTTTCAAAATTACACCAAAGCCAGTAAGTTTATTTCGACACGTTTTTTTTTTCTGCAGTTGCTAACATTGTCTCTGCATATAGTTGACATGTGGTCTGTTGGATGCATCTTTGCAGAAATGCTTGGTGGAAGACCACTTTTCAAAGGAAGAGATTGTAAGTTTTGCCGGCAAAACGCTGCTATGGTCGTTACTGATTCCTCTAATAGATGTGGATCAACTGAATCAAATTCTGGGCATCCTCGGTACACCTGATGAAGAAACCTTGTGTCGTGTAGGAAGCGAAAGAGTAAGTTGCTGTCAACAACAAGTATATTGCTTGCTGTGGAGTCTAAATTAACGCATGATCTCTTCAGGCACAAGTTTATATTCGCAGCTTACCTCGTATGCCAAAGATTCCATTTGAGAATTTGTATCCTAGAGGTATGACAGGCTGATAAGGCCGTTTTATAACAAAGCCGTTGACGTTTGATTATTATATTAGCAAATCCTATGGCAATTGATCTCTTGAACAAACTATTGGAATTTGATCCATCCAAACGCATTGATGTTGACGAAGCACTCGCACATCCCTATCTTAGTGCCTACCATGATGAAGACGACGAGGTATGTAACATGAAATACGTGCAATTGGATGAATGACAAGGCTCAGTCGAATTTTTTCATAGCCCACACATAGCTCAACCTTTGATTTCTCATTTGAAGTGGTGGATTCAGTCGATGAAATGCGTCGTATGATTGCACAAGAAGTCATGTCTTTCAAAGCCAACAAGGAAAGCTCTGATCCACGTAACGCTGGTAACAGTGGCACAAACTTGAAGCGTCGTGAAAGTATGTCTGCTCAGGATCGTGAAACACTGGCAGCAGCACAAGCCAGAGCCACGCTTGAGCCTTCACCAGCTGCTGATTCTGGGCTAGCTGTAGCTGAAACTGCTGTAAATCCACCCACGGCTACTCATCATATGGAAGTTGATGATTTGGAAAGGGAACTGAGTGGAGCTATCTAATCTATTGATATCTGGCAATCTTTATATATACCTCTCAATCTTCAGCTTTCTATGCTAAATCAATAAAACTGAAACTGCATAGAAGACATACTAGACACGGTGCGTCAATACATATTAGTTATGGGTCACGCTTCTGTGATTTTCTAACCGATGATTTGGAACTCTATTTACCAAGATGCAGAAAGATAAAGGTTATTTCCGTTTGACTTTGCATGTGTTGTTTAAGAACTTAATAATCTGGCGTCAAGTGTGGCGTCCATTACAGCTGGATGGAAGGATCGGATAGTGCGTCTCATACTAGTAGTATAATACCATGTCGCGAGCCCCTGGTTTGTGTCCCATTCCTCCAAAGATCGATTGCTGCTGAAACACTTGCTATCCGGGGTTTTTTTTTTCACTATGCACACAGCGATCAGTTAATCAATTTAATCAGGATGTAATTTGGACACTGCTGTAACCTGACATCATACGCTCATCATGTAATGCAAAATCGATTTTCTATCAAGCAGGGAACTCTTATTTAGGAACTATAACACTATTTTTTTTTATTTTTCCTTCTTCTTCTTTCTATCCACTTGTTTCTTCAAAAAAAGGCCAAATAGTCATGGTTCAATACGTTATACCCAAACTGCTCTATGTTTGTTTATATGGCGTATTAGGTTCAGCGATCCCTTATCTATCGTTGTTTTATGCAGACAGCTTGCACTTGCCATCAAAGCAGATTGGTATCATCCTGGCGATAGCGCCGTTCATTCAAAGTGTAGCGTGTCCGTTCTGGACAATGCAAGTGGACAAGCGGCCTCAATGGCACGGTCCTTTGATGGCCATCCTGATGCTGGTCGGCGGTCTTAGCGTGATAGCGCTGATGTTTATACCCATGCTGATACCCCAAGATGCAACATCCGCCGTCCTATCCATCACGATTGCCCTCGCCGTGAGCTTTGCCTTCTTTGGCCAGCCTGTCACTGTGCTGGTAGACAGCGCTGTATTGAAGATATTGGGAGATAATGGCATTTACTATGGTAAGCGCGGGTCAAAAAAGGTGTGTGTGTACATACGCTAAACCGAGATTTGAATTGATAGGTGATCAGCGGTTATGGGGATCGATATCGAATGGCGTTTGTATCCTGGTGGTGGGCTATTTTATTGGCCAGTTTGGCATCAACTGTGCGTTTTACATATTTGGAGCTAGTGTGATGGGCTTCATCGCCATTGCACTGTGTACCAGCGTGGTTCCGTCAGCCGAAGAGGTCGTTTTACCCAACGGGGAGCGAGAGCCACTCTTGATCTCGCAGGGCAACAACAACAACAAGTCAACCAAGGGATTCTACACAACCGACCCAAACACTGCCGACATGATGCTCGACCTGGATGTGCCCTCATCCAATATGCGACGTCTCAGTAGCACCGCCAGCAGCCACGCGAATACATTGCTTCTTGACGGCGACCACAGCCTACTAAACTTACAACGCACCGTTACGTCTCTGGCCGCTCGGGATGTCTATGATGAGTCTAGCCTGCTGCTGGATCAGATGGATAGCTTGCCGCCCCTGGGCCTCGCACTGTCTCATATACCCACTGTCGATACCTCGTTGGCAGCATTTGCCAGCATCATGGACGAAGAAGAAAGACATGAGCTCAGTGTGAGCCTCAAGAGCACCATCTTTGGATCGGCCAAGGTGTGGACGTTCTTGCTGATGACGCTGCTATTTGGTGTATTCTACTCGATGGTCGCACAGTTCTTGTTCTTATTTTTAAAGCAAGACTTGGAGCTAAGCTCCTCCATCATAGGATGGACGGGCCCGCTGGGAGGAGTTACAGAAGTTTCGACATTCTATGTGTCACGGCTGGTAAGTATTAGCGTTGTGCATCCGTGTGTATGCGTCTTGTTAAAAAAGCTGTGCCATCTAGCTGTTGAAAAAGTACGATATCCGCAGCCTGGTCACTTGCTCGCATTTGACCATCATACTGAGAAATGTAATCTACAAGACACTAGTCCCAGGCCAGCAAAGCACGGTTTGGATAGCACTCGCACTGCAGCTCTTGAACGGTACGTGACACCACATTGCGAGGCGTCATTTCCCGGCACAACTAACGTCTTGTTTGTTATTGTTGGCTTTTAAGGTTTTTCGTATGCAATGATCTGGTCAACATGTGTGTCAGAGGTTGATCAAATGTTTCCAGTGAACCAAAGAGCCGTTGCTCAGGGCATCCTGGCTGCCTTGTTTTCAGGCCTTGGCTTTGGTTTAGGCTGCATTCTGGGCGGTTTTGCGTATGACAATTATGGGTCTCAGATGCTGTTCAACGTTTCTATTTCTGTAGCCATTGCTAGTTTGCTTGTTTTCTGGTGCGGGAGACTAACAAAATCTTAATTATGCTGATACACACATTACTTGGCCTGTTGGCGCATCAATGCTATTCTCCCCTCCCGTTTTCTTTTATTTGTGCTATCTCCTGGATACGGCTATTTTTCTCTCTTCCCCTAAATACGATTGATAAACAAGATACGATTCTGCAAGAGGATAGAATTTGGAAAGTCTTCTCTTTTTATTATAAATTGCGTTGATCCTTTAACCGCATAATATACCGTATATAAATACAAATTGGCATTTTGCGCCACATGAGATTGAGAGAAAAGCTTAACTAAGAGAAGCCGGGCTCTAATCTCCTATATTTGTGCATATCTGGGCCTCCTTGCTAAGGTTTTGTTTGTTTACTGTCTCCAGATTGTCAAATTTGCACTAGTATTGGAACAAGCGGGGGAGCAGGGAAAGCGTTGATCTGTAATTCATTTCATTATATTATCACTAGATGGCTCAAGTAGCACCATCAGAACGATGCTTACTACTACATGTTGATTTTCTAACAAAAAAGTCAAGAGACAGACACCACAAGATGTATAGTACTATAAACAAATATGTTTGAAATGGCAGCACCAAGAAATAGAGCTACTATAGTGCAGTTGATATCCTGGGCTTGATTGTATACGAGGCACATTCTTCTACCTGAAGATCAGATTCGATTTTATTCCTTTTTGGATCAAACGCATTGTTGGATACAGAAGTATATAGATTTTGTCATTGGTTAGTTTAGCGACCGGGACCTTGCTCTTTGCAAGAACATTTAGTCATCGAGAGACAGGATGCTTTGAGAAGGACAAAGAATATTTCGTATGACAGAATTTGGGAGATGCAGAGGTTCATCTAGCTCCTCCAGCTTGCCCCTCGTCTGTGTTTCTATAGGCTGTTCCCTTCTCTTCTATATATAACCTTTCTCCGTGCGTGTACTCTTTTGTAAGCAATTATCAGCATCTTCTCAATTGATCCCGCATGGAAATTTGAGCTACCAAAAGAATGAATGTTCCAGTCGTTACGATTACTCGAAATTTATACAAAGAAGATCTAGAATATATTGTTGAGTGACAATAATGGCATATGCATCACCACCCATACACACAATAGATATGTTTATTGTATGACATTTTGTGCATCGCAGTCTTTTCTTGGTCAAATTTGGATGAAATTGAGGGAAAAAAAAGAAGTTGGTTATCAAGATGTAACTAGTGCTTTTGAGAGAGAGCAAGAAAGAGAAGGGCAAACAAGAAAGAAGCCTATACAAAAAACGCACACACAAACCTCCTTATTTTAGCATATTACTTTCTTTATAGCCAGCAAGCAAGTGCGTATTCCTAGTATAGCAATGGATTTTTCCAATCTTGACATGATTTTGACGCATATCTTTGCTCAAACGATTTCGCACTGTACCACCAAAATTTTTCTACAATTTCACTATAAATTTCCAATATGTACTCTAGCTTTCATCTTCTTTATACTTCTTTTTGCTTCTATTCTACAGAGATGATTTCTGGAAATCAGCCATACCAACCACTCTCGCCTCAGGACGCTTCCTATAGCGATGATGCCGTTGTCTCTCCATCCGCTACCTGCTCCTATTTTTCCTCGTCGTCGTCTTCCTTGGCTACTCCAGAGCCCGAGGATAATGACCAAAAGCCAAGAATCAACATTATTGAACATATGGTCTCTCAGCCAAAGTCAAAGTCAAAGCCAAAGAAGCAGTATCAATGTCCCCAATGCTTAAAGAGCTTCTCCCGCCCAAGTGCTCTTCAAACACATTCGTATACTCATACGGCTGAGAAGCCTTTCCAATGTCGAAAGTAAGTTGTGCTATGTGTGCGAGAGAAAAGAAAGACATTAACACATTGCGTTACTAGTTTCAACTGCGGTCGCTCGTTCTCTGTTGTGTCTAATCTAAGACGCCATTTCAAGGTACATCAAAAGGCTGCTGTTGGAGACAAGTTGTCTGCTGAAGATCGACTTCGCTGTGTTCGCAATCTGATGGAAAGAAGCAGCAACATACTCGCAAACAAGAGGCAGATCTTGCCTTACAGCACGGTTGCATCTCATTTTTATCCAGCAGCATACCATGAACACAGAAGGACATCTTACCCAACACTGCCTTTACCAGTACCACAACAGCAGCAGACATTACCACCACCACATCAGTATTACTACACTTTGCCTGACTTGAACATGAACAATGAAAAGTTCATGATGCAAGGCCCTCATCAAAGCATGCTTTTGCCCTTGGCGTATCCTACTGCAACGGACTCCAAGGTACCAATCCCTTGGGTCAATCAATTTGGTGCTCCCACGCCATGCACACCATCTACAAACAGCGGTGCTTTCTCTTATGGTCCAGATGGTCAAAATTGAAGAAAAGGCATGCAAATGGCAATAACAAGAAATCCACTCGTTTGATTCTCTATACTCATCATATACACACGCATACACAAGCACTTTCACATATAACATATATCTTTTTGTATATACCATGACGACTATTCTTTATCTTTTTTCTTTATATAAGCACTCATTCTCTACTATGCTCATTTTTTTTCTAGCCAGTTCCAGATCTATATATCTTATCCTCATGCACACACACACACACACACACACACTTTTTTATACATACACCATTTCCGTCTACTATAAGTTACTCAATTCCAATAAAAGCTGATGTTAGTAGTTATTGACGCTAGCCATAAATGAAAATTGTTGAAATTAAGCTTTCAGTGTAAACTCATGTACAAGAGAAAGCTTGTTTTTTTTCTCGCCATGAATTGTCATACAAATAGGAGACCTGTTATGTATCTACAAGACAGGTAATCAGGCTACAAGGTGCCCATCTCCTTGATCTTGTTGAGAAGGTCGAGCTCTAATTTGTTGTGTTGATCAATCACCAACCTCGGAAACTGCAGTTTTTATACATATTGTTTGGTATAATTAGAAGCTTTTTCGGGCTGAACAATTCGATCTTTGTGTTTTCGTTTGTAGCACATTTGATAGGAGTTCTTGTGGTTGAAGAATGAACTGAAGGCTTTATGCCATTCTTGTCAAATATCATTTGAACATGTGCGGCTTCAAATGCAAGAGTTCAATTGTTTCAATTGTATCCTAAAATCACCATTCTTCATATTCTATTTGAGAAAAATGGTGATTTTAGCTAACCTGTTCAACACAAAATGTGCTCAAAAGCGCATGTTGTCGTACAGCATTTTGACGAATGTATATTTGTGTACATTTCACGGAACATTCTATTTTCTATTTATCCTCTCTGGGAATAGCCAAAACAAACGGATTTCTTTATTTAAGGTCTGCTTTCTGGCATTCTTTGTTAAACGTGCGTTTTCACTGTCGACCAAGCTGTACATCAAAAATGAGCTATCCTAGTCATACTGTAAAGGTTTTCACAAAAACTTACTGCTCATCATCGTCGTCTTCATCTTCGTCTTGATCTACATGTAATAACGCGCTTTGTTCACCTCCTTTGCCTCCTTTGGGATTGTGATAGCCGCTACCAGGGCTCTTTTTTGCGCTCAAATCAGACAATTCAACGTTTTTTGGTGATGGGCTGATGATCGTGTTCATCCTCCTCATCTGTGAGCTCTCCGCCCAATTCAAAGATGTGATATAATACGGACCACCTAAATTTTTCCTTAGGGACCACCAAGTCCGGGGCAGATTTTTACGTGTGGACCGCCTGAAGAACGAGCTACTGTACCTGCTTAGAGTCTACTATTTAATCAGTTAAAATCACTGATTTATGATATAGATGCCTTTCTTTCTCTATCTTTCTTGAACAAAGAAACGCAGATAGGTATAGTATAACACCTCAATTCAATGATCTTTTGAGTATTCAATATGGCAAATGGCTCTAACGTCTGGGTAGCTTACATTAGGTCGTCCCTAAGGTGGTAGCTCGTTATTTTGCCCCGGACTTGGTGGTCCCTAAGGAAATGTTTAGGTGGTCCGTATTAAACCTGGTTCAGAAAATCAGGTGTCCTCCCTCATTGGGGAGATACTATCTCATCGTATTCTACGAAGGAAGGATGTCGCTACAGAATGGATTTAAGGATGATGAGTTGCGTCACTGGTGAAATGGAAGAAGGTATTGATACTGGAAATGCTGAATTTGCCAAAGAACAGTTGGAAAACAAGTACTACAAGGACCTGCTGAAATGTGTACTAGCATCCAAAATCCAACTGAATCACATTCTGCGAGATCGATGTGCAAATGAAATTTCCAGTGTAGAAATGCCTCTTGCTATTTTTTCTGGAATCACAATGGATGTTTACGCTTTGTCTTTGAAATCGTCTGGTTTGTATGTCCTGCAAGATGTCGCGCAAACCAAATTCCCAATGACTTTCATGGACTTGAAACATAATGGCATTGAAAACATGATCAAGGCGTTGGCGACATACAAGAAAATGGCTATGAAAATACATGACATCAATGAAGAAAACGAGCAAGGAGGCACAAAACGCAAAAAAGTGAAGGTGATTCCCAGGAACCAAGGCCGTCCATATGCTTTGTCTGTCGTTCGCCAAGATGCATCTACCTGGACTAGAGCACTGTGGAAGCCACCCAGAATGGAAAGCGACAGCGATAGTGAAGGTGATGAATAAAACTTTGCATTGAACAAGACACTGGCCATCCCTCCTCATATCTGGTTTTATAGCGTTCACCGATTGCGGGCTCATTATCCTTTTCTTGAATCTCATAATCTTTGTGTCCTTCTTTGCCATTGTTTCATGGCGTCATTCTTAGTTTTATTTTGATTACAAGTTTTATTTTATGTCTGCTTTCTGGCATTCTTTGTTAAGCGTGCGTTTTCACTATCATCCAAACTGTACATCATATAAAAAAATGAGTCGTTCTAGTGCTACAATTTGTTAACAATACACAACTTACTCTTCATCATCGTCGTCTTCTTCGTCCTGATCTACGTGTAATAACGCGCTCTGTTCGCCTCCCTTGCCTCCCTTGGGATTATGATATCCGCTGCTTGTGTTCTTTGTCGCGCTCAAGTCAGACAACTCGACGTTCTTGGTGATGGGCTGATGATCGTGTTCATCCTCCTCATCTGTGAGCTCTCCGCCCAATTCAAAGATGGCAGTATCATCATCGATTTCGCGATGATTTGCATTTGCTCCACCCAATCCGTTGGGATTACTGCGGCCTCCTTGATGCGCTTCTTGATCTTCGGCTCTTCTCAATCGCTCCTCCAGATCCAAGGCCTCTTCTTCGTCTTGACTGATTTGCATCAAGCCATAGCGAGCATTGTTACTAGTAGGTCTCCACAAGATGACAATGATCAAAAACACGATAAAGTACAAGACATTCAGCAAGCCGTCCAGCATGACCCAGCGGTATTTCCAGTTGTTGGCAGCCCAATCAATGGCCATGCGACCAGAGAATGCAAACATGTTGATGATAAAGATGGCAATCACGGCGAGTACAGAGAACAGCAAGAGTCGATAAAGACGCTTGTACATGACCACCTTGACATGTTGCTTGCGTAATTCCAAATCACGGATAGTGCCTGTGATGGAGTTCAGTGTCCAAACGTAGAAAATGGTCATTGTAATGGAGAGAGGGAAAATAACCAGCAAAATCAAAAGGCCTGCTGTTTCTGGCGATAAGAGCATGGTGCCTAGTGTGTAAATGACACCGAAAAAGAAGTGGGTGCAAGCGAGAATGATACATTTCTTCATCATGGAACCAAGACTAGGCCTAGAAACGAAGAATTAGTATAGACAATCCGGTATTGTATACACAAAATACACATTACTTGACTACACTGTAGCCCATACACACGATCAACAGCATGAAGAAGGACATACTAAAAAATGCGTCGTTTAGCTTATCCATCGATTTCTTCCAGCATACATTTGATTTACCTTGTTCTACCTGCATTCAACAATGCAACAAGTGCCAAAAGACCATAAGCTATACAAAAAATGTCAGTGTTTTATACACAAACTGCACAAATAATGCTTACATGTCTTTCCGGTTTGATTATATGCTTCCCAGAAACCAAAATTGAATGCCATTTCCACAATGAGATAGAAAATGGCTGCCGACAAAAAGTGCTAGATGAACCATTCTTCAGTATATCCCTCAAACCAACATTTGCTCTAGTGAATTTACTTACCTGAACAGGCAAAATATCATCCCAGTTGCGATAACTTTGAATAAACCAAAAGATACCTACAGCCAAATAGACGCAAGCAAAGGTTCCGTACAACTAGATGACATCTAAGTAAATCTCTCTCTCTCATACCACTAACTTGGTATTTCCATCTTACCAAAAGCTTGGGATAATCAACAGCTGGTAATTCGCCATAAGGGAATTTCCATTCAACCCAAGCCTCAAACCAGGTGCCATTATCGTTTCCTGCAGGAACCAAAGCCACACAGTAGTAGCCAGTGTAATCCACTTTATACAAAGCCATTTCAGTTTGGTTTCCTGTCATGGCAAAAGTAGATGTCATGATGCTGGAGCTGTTCTTCTTATCAGATGGCAGGTTGGTGATAAACTGTCCAATTTCAGAAGAAGAGCAAAGTTTGTGCGAAACAGCTAATTGATCGCAAACGTATACAGTCTAAACCCCCAATTATAAGTACACTGGATTAGCAATAATAAGAAGCGCATTACCTCTCCACTCTTTTCATCATAAGCTCCAAGATGCTCAAAATCCTGCCATTCATAGATGAGCAGTGAAACGTTGCCACGAGATTCTTTACCGACAGACACTGTATTCAAAGATTAGCATTGGCTCTAGGATAAAAAGGTCTGCTAAATAGACACTTGCCTTGAATAAAAGGTTGAGACCCACCAGGAATAGATTCTTTGCTCCACACACCAGAGCAAGAGGTTGCTGAATAGTCATCGCTGGTCTAGCATAAATGCATTAATCTCACATTGATTTCGGGTCTTGGGAAGTCTATAGTAGTAGTTACCAAGCGAACTTCCTCGGCATGTAATGTACTGATAAAAGTAGTCAAGATGCAAAAAAGAAGGGAAACCACTTTCCATGTCTTGCTAGTTGCCATGGTTATTTAGTAGTATATGTGTTTGTATGAACAAAATTCGGGTCTACAGATGGTTCTTGATGTTATATTACTAGTAGTTTACAGTAGTGATGTTGTTCTTCTATCAAGCAAATGGTACAGAGGCTACTGATTGAAGATCTTGCAGTGAAATGACTCGGATGTATCCAAGTAACTATGGTACAGGAGAAAGAGAGAGAATATTGAGAAAAAGGTCCTTTCGCGACGCATCTTGAATTTACATGAAGCGTAGTTTGTTTCTTGTCATTGTTAGAGTGGTTGGCTAGTTGTCGGCGCCAAGAGAATTGCTTGCCAACATTTGATGTCCACACAGGGGTTGATAACAGTAAAAGCAGCTTGCATTTAAGCAGATTGAAGTATATAACGAGCACAGCATGTGTCTTTTCTATCAGCTTAAACGAATAAATAGCGACATTTGACATTGATTTCTATCACATTTACCAATGCTGGCTCATGAAATGTGATCAAACATTGGCAGTTTTCTCTCACTCAAATCTTCAGTTTTGGCCATAACGGCTTCCCTATTCAATTGACATCTTTGAGAGCCTTCTTGCCATAATGAAGCTGCCTGGTAGTCCTTGAAGAGACCTGCTTATCATATGGCTTTCGCAATGCTCAGGTCAGTGTATGTGAGTTGAGTCTCAATGCTGTATACATCTAGCACCGAAACAATCCGGCTCAAGATGCAATTTGCTCGTGCAAGTCCGGTAATTTTTTTTTCATGGAAGGCTTGCTTTTTGAGAAAGAGCATTTTGTGATGGACACAATCAACAAAGCTTGAAGAACCTCCTCTTTTTATCAATATGTCAGACCGGTACGTTAGAATAAGATTTTAAGATAGATGCATACAATCAGCATGATGGATGAAGGAAAGAAAGAGAGATGGATCAGGAAGCATGATGAGCAGCAATGAGATGACTATACGATGGATGGATTGAACATAATGGCTTAAAAAAAGAGGGATTGACATGTGTGCCTTTTTTTTCTGTACATATGGAAGCAAAGGCCGTAGGCAGCAACAATAACAGCATGTATGGCAGGTGCTATTTGACTCTGTAGAGAGACACCGCAAGTCGACATTGCAGTATGGATCAGCATGGGACATTCGGTATTTCATCACTCCTCTCTCTCTCCCTCTTTCTTTCTCGACTCCTCTGCTGTGTGTTGCTTTCAGCACTTGAAGAGACCAATGTACTAACAGGATTCCGTATTTACAGTCTTTACAGTAAGGGCCGTGTTTTGGGTTTCGAGCGTGCTAAGCGTACCCAAAACCCCAATGTCTCCTTGATCCAAGTTGAGGGTGTCCAAACCACCAAGGATGCTCAATTCTACCTCGGTAAGCGTGTTGCCTATGTCTACCGTGCTCAACGTGAGGTCAATGGTTCCAAGATTCGTGTCATCTGGGGTCGTATTGCCCGTACTCACGGTACTAACGGTGTTGTCAAGGCTCGTTTCAGAAAGAACTTGCCTCCCAAGGTTTTCGGTGCTTCCGTTCGTGTTGTAAGTCTTGTTGCTGTGAGTTGGGGTTTTTTAGGCCTTGAACTAACCATTTTCTTCATAGATGCTTTATCCTTCCAACATCTAAATTGTGTAATCTTTAAAACCATAATAAAACAAATCATTTTGAAAATATCCATCAGCTGTTTCAATTGCATCCATGCTTACACACATATAAAAAGATCGCATCAGATTACAGAGATTGACACATTTCTCAAGTTGGGCCAATCAGATAAACATGCTCAGATGAAACATTTGTTCAAAAAGTTTTATCAGATTGAAATAAGATGATCACCATCATCTCCTTTCTCTGCTTTATTCATTGAACCATGCTGAGAACTGCTTTCCACGCATCTAAACAAAGCACGCTATCACTCGCCAAGAGATCCATATTGCTAGCATCTTCAAGATGCTATCACAACAAGGTACATTTGCCATTTTGCAAATGACATAAACATATACGCATGACTAATCCAACTCCAACAAGGTAATTGACCACTATGAAAGGCCTCGCAATGTCGGATCCTTCCCAAAGACGGACAGGGATGTAGGCACAGGCCTTGTGGGTGCTCCTGCTTGTGGCGATGTTATGAAGTTGCAGATCAAAGTAGACGATGCTACGGGTAAAATCACTGATGTCAAGTTCAAGACATTTGGCTGTGGTTCTGCTATTGCTTCCTCCAGCCTCGTCACTGAGCGTGTCCGTGGCATGACACTGGATCAAGCTGGCGCTATCAAGAACACAGAGATTGCACAGGAATTATGCTTGCCACCTGTCAAACTGCATTGCTCAAGTAAGTTACTCTGGCATTAGTCATCCGACTATCTCTAACCGATTCAATGTATGCAGTGCTTGCTGAAGATGCTATTAAATCAGCCATCAGAGACTACAAATCAAAGCGCAAGCCTATGCATGTTGCATGAAAAAAGGAACTCGACTACAGTGGTAACACAAGCATACCGTCTTCAAACACCTCTCTCTTTGTGCGTCGTCTCACCCCCATCGTCTTGTCTCTCTTTCTGGAATACGGTAGGTTAACCTACCGACTCTTTCAACAACTCACCTTACACTGTCCATCACGCTAAATGCTACCTTATACCGTCAATACCCTTTTCCTTGAAATATCGCTTGCCCTGTATTGATGAATAAAACCGTAGTCTATCGTGTTTATATGTTTATGTTACAAAGTGGCGTGTGAAGATGAAAATTTAAGGAGATGCTGTTATAAAGGGGATGTTTGTTTTATTTCGTAATAATTTCTTTATTCCCTTTTTCTCTTCTTCTCCAACAAATACACACAACATGTCTGCGGTTTATACCGTGTTTTTAACAATTGGATTGTTGATATCAGGTATGTTTCTTGCTGGGAGCTTCACAGATACACGTATAGCATACTGACAGACGCTCAAACAGGTGTTTGCATCCCTTTGATACTAACGTTTCAGGATAATCAAAAGATTTACGTCAAACAAGATGACAAGACACCAGATGAGCAGGAATTCTACTATTTCCACCAGCCTCTACTTCAGACGTCCATGATATTCTTGGGTGAGCTCATCTGCATCCTGGGTATTCACTTGGTGACAAAGACACCCTCCATGCTGGACAGATCTATGCTTGAAGCTGTTCAGCCCCATAATTCCAACTCATACAGTGATTACAATGAGTGGACGATGCCCCGTACTTCAACTTGGTCCTGGTCTGCTGCTTGGTTTATCCTGCCCAGTGCATGCGATTTGATTGCTACTACCGTAATGTATAGCGCTATGAAAGAGGTTTACATTGTCACTCACACACGCACACGCATACACCACATTTAGTTGCTCAACCTGGGTCTGATCTATACCGGCCCTTCTATATACCAAATGATGAAGAGTAGCATTGTTGGCTTTTCTGCCATCTTTAGTTGCTTGTTCCTCTCTCGCAAATTCTTGGGCAGGGAGTGGGCATCTATCTCTGCTATCCTCATAGGTGCTCTCATCATTATCGGCTCGGTTCTCTACAAGGACAAGTTCAATTACTGGGGCCCTATCTATTTAGTTGTAGCACAGCTTTTTGTTGCTGCTCAGTTTATCCTGGAGGAGTATCTCATGGATCGTTTCCACCTGGATCCAGTCAGAGCCATGGGTATTGAGGGTATTTTTGGTACTTTGTTGTTGAGTGCTGCATTGGCTATCACTGCCTTGTTTGGTCAGGACGTATTCGATATAACGCAAGGGCTGAAAGACGTTTTCAGTTCTTCTGATTTGTGGCAAAGTGCCTTGTTCCTGGCATTTATGGTAGCCATCTTTAATTTCTTTGGCTTGGCTGTGAGTACCGCTATTGGGGTACCTGGACGTAGCATGATTGACACCTCAAGGTTGGTTTTTATACATGTAAATCATTGCCACATCCATGACTAATTAGCGTCAAAAATAGAACTATTCTCACTTGGATCATTGCTGTTCATTATGGATGGGATTCATTCTCTTGGTTGGAGCTTATTGGATTTACCGTCTTGGTGCTTGGTGTCTTCGTCTTTAATGGTGTATTTACTAGCTTGAAAGCAAGCGTTGTTGGTGAATCAACACCCTTGTTATCTTGAGATATCACCATTCTCCATCTAGTAGCTATGTAATAAAGTCGTTTTCTTATATACTATACATAAATATTATGTGGGTCGATCCAATTAAGAGAGAACAACGATATCAATTTGCATTACATACCAGCAAGGGATCTGCAAGCTGGAGAATTCTGTGTGTTTCAAATGCTGGTCGATACTAAAGTCAAAACTGTTCACTAAAGAACTTTAAACGTCTCTACATTCATGCACTTGATTGCATTTGTAGATGAGTTGGAAAAAGATTGATGTGATTAAGCGTGTGTATCCAATGCATGAATTACGTTGCAGTATTAAGCAATTTCGGTTTTGAGTAGTAGTATATCTTGTTCATCAGAGATGAATCGTTAGAAATGAAGGTATTCTTGCAATTGATAATGTATAATCAGTGTTTAAGAAGCTATATAGGAACATCTGATGCAGTTTCATCGTACATGTTTGGATTCACAGGTTGAAACTAGCACATACTGAGATCAGCTCAATCAAATCAAAGTGTACGAATGGTTTAGATGAAGTATATGTTTCTCAAAGGACAATTTTACTGTATTGACAGCATCTATAATAAAAGCAACTCGTTGAAAAACGTCTCCAAAAACATCCAGCTTGGCCATTACTACTGGGTATCCAAGTAAATGAATGAAAGTTTGGATGCGAGTGTAATAAAATACGTATGGATCAAGCAATTTTCAGTATAAAGCATAGTTTAGTTCCCCTGGACTGAGCCGTAGATCAAACTATAAGAGAAATGCCGCTTTATCTACCTCCTAATACCAGCTTAATCAGTCTTTTTTTAATCCACAGATCACTTGCGCCACAAATGACCATGTTTTATATAGATTCAGGGCAATGTTTTCTACGTTAAATTACCAAGACCGTTGCCATGGCAACCCCATTGCCAAATATCAGCACGTCAGTCCAATTGATTTGTGGTTCAATAACGTTCTTTAGTATCCATGAGATATACAGAACAAAGATCAACTTTCAGCGCCTATTGGACCTTTGATAAGAATCAGAGTAAAGCACTATACAGCTTCAAAGCTAATTCAGGGGCGATATAGGAGCATTAGATGCTGTGATAAAGAAGATCAGTTTGCTGATCCACGGCAAAATGAGTTGTGAATAGGCGATTTGAAACAGACATTTATTTAAAGAACCGTGTTACAATAATATGTGAATTCCACTTCATCCAAACTTTATATCTTGGCGTTTTCCTCTCTTCCCGTTTTTTTCCTGTTTGAATTCCACTTGTTGTAGCGATGTCAACTACCTTACCACCCTTGAAGATCGTGTATGCTACTCCCTGGTTTGGCACTAGAAAGTTTAGTAAGAGAATCATGAAGGCATCTTGTTGCAATTGATATCTAACATCTTCCTCCCCCCTGAATAAATTTTACAGTGGAAGACCAGAAAATCAGCGCAAAAGAATGCCCCATACCAGATGATTTCAACATTGATACAGACGAGAACCACTGGTGCACGTTGACAAGTACAACCGATGATATGGAGGATGCTGCTGCCTTGCTATTCCATGCACCAGATACAATCCTATCTAAATTACCAGATCGTAGGTTGAAAACATATGAGCAACATGTTCTATTTGCCTGCCCAATGCATTCGTATACTAACTAATGAAGCTTGAACAAAAAGATACTACCAATCAGCCCTGGATATTGGAGTCATTAGAAACGCCATTTTCAAGTTTATTCAGAGCAGACAAGGAATTCATGACCAACTTCAACTACTTGGCCTCCTATCATTTCAGATCCACCTTCTTATTTTCGTATTTTTCACCTGCCATCATGGACGTCGTCAACAGACCCCTTCCCAGAGACTTTATAAAGACAAAAACCAAATCAGCGCCCATTCTATGGATAGCCAAGAACTGCAGAGCGACCAATGGAAGAGAGAAATACATTGAAAAGCTCATGGAATACGTGGATGTGCATAGTTACGGTGATTGCTTGAACAACAAGCCATTTCCATCTGACAAGTCTCGCACAGATCTTATCGCGGAGTACAAGTTTTATTTGTCTATTGAAAACTCGAATTGCCAAGATTATGCCACTGAAAAGTTATATGACACCTTGGCCTTATCAGCAGTGCCCATCGTGGATGGACCCGCCAGTTACGCGGGCTATATACCAACCAACCGCTCTGTCATCTACATGGATGCGTATCCGGATCCAAAAGATTTGGCAGACTACATTACTTACCTGCACAACAACGATACAGCTTATTTAGAATACCTGTCATTTAGACAACATGCCATTGACGTTGCACCAAAAAATAGACTAGAACCTGAATTCATTAGTCGCTGGAATGATACCATGGATTTCAACCAAAAATCAAGCTACTGTTCTGTGTGTCGCGGTGTGTTACCTTGGTGGTCATACAAAAGTGACCCACATCAAAAGCTGGCCTACCATGATCCGGATCAAGCCAACATCTTCTTGGTGGACGATACGTGTGAGGCCTCGGGAAAATGGAACTACATTGCGGATGGCCCACCTTATCAGCCCAGTTGGACGCCTAGACCACGAGACGAATTCACTCGCCCTGATATGACATTACCAGAAACGACAGAGACAACTAGCAATGACACCTTGACAGCCATGGATCAAAGTCAATCACAGGATGCGCAAGCAGTGGCTAATAGAGTTTTGGTGGCTAATGTATCTTTTATAGCTTTGTTTTTCGTATTTATTGTATTTTTGTATAGAGAATCTAAAAAGCATTAAGATGGGAATAGTTTACAATTGGATTTATCTTGTTTTATAGTGCAATGACTCAATAAAATGCTCAATGTCGTTATTATGTACTTGAATGACGGTTTGATCGAAACTGTCAAACGATATTCTAGCTTTTGTGCTTTCCACGGCTTCTTCAAATACCAAGCCAAATGTGCTGTCAAGGATAAAAACGGCGTGAGATGGAGGATGTAGAACGGTAATCACATATCCAAACTTACTTTTTGCGCACTTCGCCGAATATGGGTGCACCTGATAGTGCGATGACTAGACATGTATTATATTCTTCATCAAACGAGGAGATGACAATGGGTAAATTCTTCTTTCCGTGTTCCTGAGAGGAGTTTTAAAACGATCAATGACCCACACTTCCCCTGAATTGAGCCAACTTACTCTGTACGCATCTGTCAAAAACAAGCCTAGTTTTGTTAAAGAGGAAGGGTGTTGAAACATGGGCAGTTCAGATGTGTTTCGTATATTCACAAATCGAAAGTTCTTTAGCAGCTTGACCATGCGCTTGTCAATGACGGAGGTGCCTTGTCGAACAATGGCTTTTTGAGTCTCCATGCACAACCGCAAGCCTTGCGAAATGATTCTTGGCGATGTATCCTTCAGAGCGTCATAGGCCGTATAGAAATTTCGCATCCACCAGTCCCTTCTGCCACACCTCAACTCTGTTGTGTCTGAAGACAAATGGGTTGGCTTCCAATCATTGTCGTTGCCATGTCGATGCTCGATTTCAATGCCGAGTCGGATAGCAGCAGCAGGACTTGTCTCTAAAATGGTGGATAGTGAATAGACAACATCGCTTGCTGAGAGACAGCACTCCCATCCATAGCTTCTTGTGAAACTGGGGAAACAAATGTCTGTGAGGCCGTACAGCGGGGCCACCACCTCGATTTTGTTTCTGAGCATCTGCTTTAAATCCATGTCCATGTGGGTATATACTTGTTGACATTGTTGTAAAGAGAAGCCCATTTTGGCAAACATGTTGTTCAGCCTCTTTTTTCCTGCATCTTTCCACACGGCTAATTTACTGGATATGTAGCCGGAATGGTACATGCTGTCATATAAGCTCCAGTGTCGAAACATCATGAATCTGTACTCGTCCTCTGATTTGATGCCCACATTGTTCTTGTTTTGCGCTGTGTCGTGGTCACCCGTTTCCACATTGAGTCTTGCTCGGTCGTCTCGAAATATGTCCACTTGCTCTCCGTACTTGGTTGTATCAATCCTTTCAAACACGTACTGCGATGTCACGCCAACAATGGCCAGCCACAGCAGATCGTTGTTGGTCTTTCCTAGCTGTTGCGCCAAACCGTACACCGATCCAGACACTGAATTGGCAAAGAAGGCACCTTGGTTGTAGTAATCCATGACTGTATGGCGAGCCTTGCGCCTTTCTGATCTCTGTGCTGGCGTCAGTGCCTCGTTGAGCCGTCTTCTCTGTCGGCTGCGAGGGTTGACTGGTCTGCCATCTTCGTCCTCCTCGTCTTCGTCGTCCTCTTGGTCTGAATCCTCATCCTCTGCTGCCATCAACATTTCGTATGCACTGATGGCTGCTCCCATTCGATGCGAGTCGCTTTCATCGTCAAATACGCAAATGTGGTTGTTGTCGTCCAGCAGGTTGTCTAGCAGCAGCGGTCGATGGCTGTCGATAATGTACACTTTTGTATCCGCATGTGCTGTGAACAGGTTGCCAATCATGATGCTGCCTCCACAGTTGATCATAACAATGGAGCGCAGATTCTCATCCTTGGATACAAGCTTCTCGTTGGCATCTTCTAGATCCTTCATGCCCGAGACAGGGACAATCTTGTGAGGTATGACGTCGCTCCTCAACAGTGCCTGACATAGGGTTACTAAAAGAAAACATGCCATCTCAAGGCATCCCCGAGTTTACCTGAAAGATGTGGACCGCACAAATGGAATCTACATCAGAAGCTACAAATATGATGCAATTGCCTCCCATGGCAGAATCTTGCTTGATGTACTCATAGGCTTCGTGATAGAGACTATTTGTAATTCTGACCATAAATAATTGTACAAAAAAAAAAGAAAAGAGACACGTATAATCGCGAAAGTGTACAGAATTTTTTTATTTAAGCGATTCCGCATTTCGCGAATCAATGATCCTTTGACAGTCCCATAGAGTAAAGGTCTTCACCTCCCAAAGCCTTGTTCATGGTCTCCAGGCCTCGTCTAAACTCCTGCATCACAATCTTGTTTGAGTCGAGTCCATAGGCGTCAAATACTTGTCTCCACCAGCGGTACCAGTCGCTGATTTGGTCGTAATTGATGCTGTACATGTCCAGATTCAGCCATTGCACCAGCACAGCGTGCCATTTGTTAAAGAACTCGTTCTTGAGCAGCAGGCCCAGCACGGTGTCCGACAGCAGGTTCTTCCATGCCAGGCACCAGATGAACGCATCCAGGTTTTGGTTTCGGGGATCCACTTGGAACTCTTCTCGAAGCACAAGCGTCAGTTTCGGCAGAATGGATTTGGATGTAAATTGCTCTAATTGATCCACTGTCCAGACGTCCTTCCAGGGCGATATGATGTGCAGTGCTGATTCGTCAGAGGGGTGCCATTGACGCAAAACAACCGAGAGTTTGTGGCGGATATGAGTGAACAGCTCTGCCAAGCGCCACGCTTTGAGTGTAGGAAACCAAGGATGGATCCAGGTGTGGATCATGATGGGGTCTGTGCGTGGGTTCCAGTCAGAGACAGCACGGCTGATTTTGGGTAATATGAGTTGGTGAATGATGTTTTCGTGTATGAATCTCGGTAAGACGGGCTCCCATTCTTCCATTAGCTGGATCAGAGGATCAGGGTCATGAATATCCCACTGATTGCTATACGTAATTGAATGTGAGTCCACTGCACACAAACACACCAGCAGCGACGCAACTTACTTGATCGCACTTCGCACTTTGTTTAGCCAAATTGTATTCATCATCGTCTCGAACGGTGTGCACACCAGCGTCTTTTGTGTCTTGCTACGAGTCCATCCCCTCTCTGCATCGCTATCGTCGTTCTTTGCTAGTAGCGCTCTCCACTTTTTGACATCAGCAACGCCCCACGTCGGCTCCTCCAAGACGTTCCAGCGCATTGCCTTGTACTTCATGATGGGCGCCCATACAGATATCACCATTGCATCAATGTTCATGGCTCTGATGTCGTTCATGTAGTCTCTTTCCAGTATCTGGAACTGCTCTCCGAATAAAGCGGTAATGTTGCCCGTTTCAAAGGCACCTGTGGCAAGTGCATCCTTACTGATTTGCTCCAATTGGCTCACAATCACCTTGAGTTGCTCTAATTTTCGCAACTGCGCTTGGTCCTTGTCCAGATTCTCTCTAATGGCACCCAGTTCATCCTGCAAAGACTTCATGCGAAAGGCGTTTGTTTGCTTCTCTCTCGACAGGCTTTCTAAATCGGCTCGAGACAAGTCCACCATCAATCTCAAGTTGTGCCGCAATTCGGGTAAGCGGGTCGTCACTTCCATCAAGGTAGGTGAGTCTGTGCGTTTGATGTCTGCCAGGTTGATCTCACGGACACCAGGCCCTGTCATATCAATGATCTTTTGTTGTGATGGCGGTACCTGCTGTTGCTCGGTTTCTGCCAGAATTTCAGCAGCTGTCTTGTAGATTGTCTTTGGCTTTCTCTTTCGCTGCGTCGGCTGTTCCTTGGTGGACGAGGGTGATGCGTCTGATTTCCAAGCATTGCGTCTCCTTCCTTTGGGCTCTTGCTCTTGCTCTGCTTCGTCTTCGCTGGACACTTCGCCTCTGCGTGCCTTGGCCTCCATTTTGGCTTGTGTTGTACGCTCGTCGAATCCTCTGAAACTCAAACCCATTCGAGCAGGACGCAATTTTGTCTCTACGGGATTGATGATACCTTCTCCGTCTGCACCAAGACCTTTGCCTACATTCCAGCCCATCTTTTCCAGCATTTTCTGGCCGAATCCCTTGGAGTGCTTGTTGAACTGTGCAAATCCCGGGCCTGGAGGTGGTGTATGCATCGTGGATCGACTTTTCACTTTCTCTTTGACGGGATCCTTCTTTACGGGCGATGCTTCTGGTGTTTCTGACCCTTTCTTGGCAGGCAAAAAGGAGGGGCCCAAGCCCAGGCCACCTCTCCCTAAACCGCCACGCATGTCGCCTTCGTCTTCCTCGTCGTCGCTCTCGCCAAATCGTGCTTGTCGACGTCTGCTGTGCTGCTGTCCAGCAAAACCTGCCACTTCTGCATCGAGATCATCCTCTGTGATGTCAAAGTTGATTCTTCCGGTTTCCTCGTCGTCTGAAGAGTCTTGTCCATCATCCATGTAATCCTTGCGTCTTCCCATGTTGCAATTTATGCGGTTCTAGTGGAAAGAGAGTGGTTTTTTTCTTGGTTGTGTCGATGATGGGACATAAAAAGCAAAGGCTTGTGACTGCCGCAGACATTGCTATTTGGTGTTTGAATGGTAGATCAAGCATAATGTAGCTCCAAATGCTTGTAGCACTGTAGCCTTGCTGCGTCGTGAAGAGCATCCTCGACTGGGCATCCGAAACGGCTAGTTTTATAGCAAAATATATCACTTAACAGACCTCAATTCATCTCCAATGTATCATTGTTGACAAAGGGACATGCGTAACACATCGGTCCATGAATTTATATAGCCATCACATCCAACTGTGCTTTCCAAAGTGCTCTTTCTTCCATCGTTCAACTTTTCGACATGTCTGTAGAAACCCTACCTTTTGTATCTGTCCAAGCTGATTGGGATGAAGTCGTAAGAGAAGTCGCTTCAAATACCATCCCTGAAGGCTCGTTTTGGATCGCTTGCTACATGACAGGTAAGTATCATTGGCATAGGTAAAAGATAGATGGATTAAATCAATGATTCATACTAGGCAAAGAAAGTGTCCAGGGCTCAGTCGATGTGCGCCGTGTAGACAATTATGAAGCTACACTGGAAGGAAACAATGGTATCAAGGTCACCATGCTGAACTCTGTATGTTGTCTAATCATGTTGGTTGCATGGAATACTCAACTCTCCTTTAGCGTACCTTCAAAGTGGATTGCGAGGCATTAGGTGTCAAGGATGTCACTGTATTCAGTCCCAAGAACCAATTCTATCCAGCCAAGGACAAGGCTGTAAGTTGCATACGTGTGCGTTAATGATCCAAATTGACACGTTTACCTAGGTCACTTGCATTGACATCTCTCCCAATGGCAGCCTGTTCGCTGCCGGTCATGGTGCTGAAGTCTCATTAGGGTCTGTCAGCTCGGGAGACATTCAAATGACGCTCAAGGGCCATCTCAGCGATGTTACTACTGTCCAATTCTTTCCTAGTAATCTGGTCGTACTAACAGGTGGTTCAGACTTCTTACTCAAGATTTGGTCTGTATTGAACGGCAGCAATCCTGTTACACTTCAGGGCCATACGTCAGGTACATTGTCAATGCAACAAAAAGTAGCACAAGATACTCATACTCCAGAATCATAGCCATTACCAGCACTGCCATCATTTCTCAAGGACGCAATGTACTATGTAAGCATCTTCACTCGAGGCTATATTTGAATATGTTTTGACCGCATTTTTGTTAGCATCATCCCGTGATGGCACAGTCAAATTATGGAATTGTGGTACTTCTTCGACCATTGCAACCATGGGAAACTACAAATTTGCCATCAACAAAATGATCCTCACACAGCTTCCAACTCAATACAAGCCCGCCGAAATCGAGACATTAGGTAGATATAGGCAGAGCAGGGAATTTGACTATATATCGCTGACGAAATTGATAGATCCTATGGAGGTGGATACAGCCGACAAACTTGTGCTGGTTGCACTAGATGATGGAAGTGTGCGCGGTATTCATGTGGGCACTAAAAAAGAGGTACATTTATGCGGCTTACCCTGCGGGGAAAATAGTATGTTGACTCGTTTTGCGTAGATCTTTGCCACTCCTACCAGCGATACACCTCTTACTGCTATTGCATACGAGCCAGAGACAGAAACTATCTTTACTGGCAGTAAACACGGTGTGGTGCAATGCTTCTCCATCAAAAACAGCCTTGAGAAGCCTCAATTGCAGTGGAAGAGAGGTGGATATGCTATCACATCTCTTGCTATCAAAACAAATGAAAATGGAGAAAAGGTGCTCTGTGTGAGTAATGGTAAGTTTGAGCCTAAAGTCTGTTGAGATTGCTTCTTATCTAAATCATATTCTAGCGGACGGCAGTCTGTATCAAACTGGATCTTTAGCAGCTGTCGCAACAGCTTCCGGTAGCATTCATGTGGAAGCAGAATTCTCTGGCAGTGAATTGGAAACAGTGTACGACATCAAAGTGATGCCAAGCGAGACTGAAACAGGCTGTCAACGCATAGCTTGTGCTGTTCGTGATGGAAAGATTAAAGTTTATTAATGAGTGAATAATAAAACATGACCATACAATCAGCTTGTCCAAGCTGGATGCGTTTACTTTTGTTATTTTGCTGGTTGACTTCAATCACATCTCATCCACTTAATAGACAACGTAGTGTTGTGCTCACTATGATTAATGTGCGAAGATCCACTGACTTTCAACGTTACATTTGGTTCGACTTCGAGTAGTCTTGTACTTTAAAATAAAAACAAAGTCTTTCAAAATTCCTACTATATCCCACACCATACAAGGTTTTCAAACATAAAAAGCGGAGAGCAAAAGTTCTAACTCCGATGTCTGAGTTTTGTGGGTTTTCAAACCCCGGTTATGCCCTAATTCCGAATCTGCAAACCATTTTGTTGTAGGTAGGATATAACTTGAGAAACAAGAGATTTGAGATATTTTTGGAGGGTTAGAATGTGCTACTAGTAAAAGTTTTTTAATATGGCATAAATGGCCAAGCTTTATAGCCCAATCAAAAGGGGTGCACTTTTTTGACTAGAGCGTGTTTAGTTTAGGGTCGTAATTGATGATTTGAACGAGTAATTATCAAGAAAAGGTGCACATGCGTGATTTTTGTGCTTTTTGAAGGGGTCTACACTGGAATTCTACTAAGTCAATCCAAGTAGCGTAGAGCTTGACTATTGTTGGCCATTCAATTCTCTATCGGATGGTATAGATGTCATATAAAAGTTTTGACCTTTGTCACAAACCCACTGCTTGAGGGACACGAAATTTCACATTTTGAGTAGATTTATGAAGGGAATGCATATGTGGCACCCAAAACTGTTGGATCTATTATGATCCAATATGCAGCTATCGAATCGTTTTTGTTTCATGTCAATCCGATGATTTTTCGTAGAGATATTGCCAAAAAGGGGTTCATGGAAAATCACCAGATTTGGACCAAAATCTGCCTGTCCTAGCAAGGGAAAAAATTGTGTGGTATTTTCAAAACACGACAAAATTTTTGATTTCTCATGCTAGAGTTATGCTAGAGCTTCAAGCCAGGTACGATTCGAAAGGTAATTTTTTGCTCTATATGACCAACGCAATTAAAGGTATAGTTGATATGATAGAAACTTGTTAATTCTTGAAAAACCTTCAAAACAACACCCCTAAAAATCACCTATATAATGGCAACCAATACCCTTGACATGGGTACCATTGAATTCTCCTCTTAATTCTGTACAGAAAACCTATAAGGTGGAAGGGGTGTTTACTATCAACTATCATCCAATTTTGAGGTTCATGGATTTTAGAATCGATTTTGGATCAGTTGTAAATATCAAATTTTCAAATACCGCCTAGTTATATTACGGACCTTATGAATTTTATAGGTCATTTTGGAGAGTAGAGTGGTGGCAAAATGTCATATCAACTTGCGGTTTTCAAGGTATCCATGGATACCTGACATCTTAATGCACCACCTGTCGAGTTTTGAGAGCTGTAGCTTACTTTCTTCCGTTCCATTTCGTTTCCCCAATTTAAGGTACGCATTTTCCCCCGCTTAAAAATGAGACTTTGCATGTCGAATAGGTTAGGAACAAGGTCTTTCCAATACCATGTTCCCACTTAAAAGTTGGTCCATTTCCATTCCTTTACAACATATTTACCGTGATTAACAAAACTGTCCCAATGTTTAGCATTTTTGAATTCAATGCTTTATAGCGGAGTCACATGTCGTCCAATAACAATGATTTTAGTATCTTTAGAAAGCTAAAACTGTTTTCTTTAAGATCCAATTTTAAAAATTTTATTTTAAAGGCGTAAATCAGAGCTGTCATTGGTCAAAATAGGTGGGTACATTGGGACAGTACTGTGAGAGTTTTCTCGAAAATACGTTTATTACTTTTATTCGGGATTAATACTTTGTCCAATATCCTTTAGCTCTAATAACAGCTTTGATACGTCTAGGCATACTCTCTATAACTTTTTGGCACTCCTCTGGCTTCATTTGGTCGTACCAAACCTCAGTTACTCGCTCATAGAGTTCATTCATACCCTTTGTTGCTGTTTCGTACTGTATCAGGCGCCTTTTCAATAAAGCCCACATATTTTCAATGGGATTCAGATCGGGAGACTGTGGGGGCCACTGCATGACTTGATAGGACTGCTCTTGAAGGTATTCCTTGACCAATTTTGACGAATGCTTAGGGTCATTGTCTTGCTGGAAAATCACCTGTTCACGTCGGAAGCCCAATTTCTCGATAGCAAAAGCGATAGTTTGCTCCAATTCGTCCTCAAGAATCTCCTTATACAAGGTCTTGTCCATGTTGCCATCGATCTTGCACATCCAACCGACACCAGCGTAGGTAATGGCACTCCAAAGCATGATATTTCCACCACCATGTTTTACGGTGAGCTTGACATGGTGGTTTTGGAGCTGCTCACCAGACCGGATCCAGGCCCATTGTCGTCCATCTGAGTTAAAACGGTTGATTTTGGTCTCATCTGTCCAAATGACTCGTTTCCAGTCGTCTACAGTCCAGTCCTTGTGCTGCTTACACCACGCGAATCTCTTCTTGACATTGGCCTGACTAAGTAAAGGCTTAGTGGGCTTCTCAATAGCCCCCAAACCAGCAACGCGGAGTGCCCTGCGAGCAGTTTCCGGGTTAACCTTAATTTTGAAGTCCTCCTCCAACAGTTTCGTAGTTTTGACGGCGCTTGAAATCCTCTCCTTGGTCGCTTTACGAACACAATAGCGTCTGTCAGCTTCCGACAATACCCGAGGACGGCCACCTTTCGAGTTCTGCACGCCGGGACAGTGCTCCAATTTGATTCGCCCAACAGTAGACTTACCCAGAGATAGCTTTGCAGCAACTTCCCGGATTGAAACACCGCTTCGAAGCATAGTAATGGCAGAGTTTACCTTGGAGACAGTAGTGGCTTTCATGGCTTGAGAATTTACCTACCTGAATAATGGAAGTCCGATTTGGATAATGGGAATCACTTGGGCCAATAAGGTCTTTATTATAAGAGACTTTTAAGGACATACCAAATTGTGGGTTTGATGTATGATGGATTTTCTGTTTTCCAGGAAGATCTCACAATATTGTCCCAATGTACCCACCTATTTTGACCAATGACAGCTCTGATTTACGCCTTTAAAATAAAATTTTTAAAATTGGATCTTAAAGAAAACAGTTTTAGCTTTCTAAAGATACTAAAATCATTGTTATTGGACGACATGTGACTCCGCTATAAAGCATTGAATTCAAAAATGCTAAACATTGGGACAGTTTTGTTAATCACGGTAAGTATCAGAATATTCTAGAATTTTTACTTAATCGACCTATGGCTGAGAAATGGGTCCCTCAAGCTAAGGAAGTGTTCAATGTTGTTCCTTGGAATCAATGCTTCAACGTCTCACATCCTTACTGGGAAACATCTTTCACATGTAAGTATTTTTAAGCTCCCAGCACACAAATGAACTACAGTAGTAGCACTCATGAAATCGATAACAGCACAGACATCATCTGAGATTTTCTTGTTCTTGTATGAAGACATTATCCCTCGACATGGCTGTATTCAGACTCTCATCACTGACAATGGACGCCCTATAATTTCTGAATTAATACAATTGGTATGCCGGAATTTTGGTAATCATCATAAAACCATCTCTCCTTATCATTCACGATGCCAAGGTTTAATTGAAAGATTTAACCGTACCTTGGACTCGTGCCTGAACAAACAATCTGCTGCCGAAAAAGCACATTGGGATCAGTACCTCCCCGCTACAGCATTTGCTTATAGATCCATGATAAGGCAAGCCACTACCGGTCAATCACCATTCTTCTTACTCTATAGATGATATGAGCCACAAACCTTTTTCGACAACTCAGTAAGGCCAATTGATATCCAAGAACCAAGCTTTGAATTGCAATTGCTAATACCAACAACCATGCAAATACAGCATTTGAACCACATTCGTGAGGAAGCTCTCAAGAAAATCAAGAAATCACAAGAACGTCAAATCAAACGGCTAGAAAAGAAAACGTTTCATCCCAGAAAGGAATGGAAGCCATCCTTCAATATTGGAGATGTAGTAAAATTATAACGGGATAACATATCTACGTCTTGGTCTGCCAAGATATCTATTCGTTGGTACGAGGATAATTTTTGTATCCAACAAAAGCATAAAAAAGGTTCATACTATATTATAAAAAATATCTCGAATTTCGACGACCCACGGCTCCATCTGGTGCACGGAAATCGTTTAAAGCCATTTGTGCAACCTGCAGTGAACTGGGAAGCTTCAGCCCATCAAATGTCAAATTGACAATTTATAAAAAAAAAAATAATAAAAAAATTTATTATACAAAAAAACTATATAAACAAAAAAAAAAAAATAGATTATTTCGTACATTCACCATTCTTTCCTCCTTGAACATGAAGCGCATTAAAGATCTAACTTCGGACGAAGAAATACTGTAGTACAAGATAAGATAGCACCATCGTCTATCATTATCACTAAAGTCATTTCGAACAAGGTACCGTCCGATAAGGAAGACAAACCACAGCAAGACAAATTCAAGATCAAGGGTCTTGCAAAGAAGACAGCTTTGTCACAAAAGCAAGCTATCAAGAAGAAGGTCAGGAGCACTATCGAGGACATCAAAACGATAAAGAAATTGGAGGCTAGGAGAGCTCGATACCTCGCGGAAATTCTTCCTTACATTAGAAAACATCTACAAACTATATATCTTACAGACAACGAACCATTAACTTACCACCAACTCAAGAATGAATTTATCAAGGACCTTTTCCCTGACGACGCTTCTGCGATTGCATTTAAGAGAAAATACTTAAAGCACTGATATCATTTCGAGGCGAAATCAAACCACCACCGGGCATATGTTACGAGTCGTTTTTGGCTACTCGTCGACATTCATCTTTTCTCCTTTTGTTTTCGTAAATTACAAACATATCCCCAATAAATCACTCTTGTCACTACACAATCACGTTTTCATACATCGGGATTATCAAATATAAATCTAAAGAACACCTTGGAAGCTTTTCTTGAGCGAAGCACTTCAGTATCACTAGACATTCCCCTTTAAACTCAAATCAAATATATCAACCATTCAACTCCTATTACAAATAGCGCACTGAGATTCATATTTGACAGATGTTAAATCTCAGGTACACGATATTACACCATCCAACTCTAAACTATCCATATTTACTCGGGTATCAACCTCCTTTTATTCCAAATCTTTCTATGAAGCTCTACCAACTCGGTCATAGCCGCTAACACCTCAATTCATCGGAAAAACCTTACAAAGAAGTTACAACACAGAAATGCCTCATACAAATGTGGTAAAAAGCCCTCAACAAACATCTAATTGCTTCTATTCAAATGTCAAATAATTGTTAATCAACATACAAAACTTTATCCATCGCCGTAGATACGGAAATAAGATTAATAATCAAGAAGGATAAAACATCCAGGACAAAGTCCTCATTGAAATTATACCGATCATATTTAGAAACTGTTAGAAACAAATATAGAATTAGCTAGAATCATCTTTAATATAAATACTACAAATAACTTGAATCAATAAACGATCATCTTACTTTTACCTGAAACTTATATTCATAGCTACTATAGCTTTCATTCTTTATTTTTACTTATTTGAACTTATTCATCTGAAAGATCCCTTGAATCTAACATTTACATTTGGTTACCGATTCATTGTATTTCATCTCTTTTCTTATTATATATATTATATTTTTATTTGTTTACTTTTTTTTGTTTCCTTTTTTTTTTGCTTTTATCATTTTACTCTCTTTTTTTTATATCTCTTTTAAGTTGGACAACTATAAACCTGGTGCTCATTATATAGTTCGATCTGTCTAAGCTCTTCTATATATCTTCTATCTCCTTATTACTATTCTATACTCATTTGTCTCTATTCGCAAGTCAACACTAGTTACAAGTAGCAAAGCCGATTTGTAACATTACTATTTTATACTCATTTGTCTCTATTCGCAAGTCAACACTGTAATCAATAACAAATCCTTAACCAAGTGAATGGACTACAGGCACTGCATTTTGTGCAAAAATGCAAAAGAGATATGCGCGGTCGGGGAATCGAACCCCGGCCCTTCGCGTGGCAGGCGAAGATTATACCACTTAACCAACCGCGCTTTGATGATTTTTTGAATCAATAAGTTTTATCAATCAAACAAAAATATTTAAAAATTTGCGGCATTGCAATTTATAGCCACTTACAAAGGCGTTCCTGAGCTGGTATTCAAGTTTGGCTCATTCTATTTTCACTTGAATGTTTTATCGTATCTGTCATTCTTAGAAGGTAGCAATTGACTTTTTGACAATAGTTGCTTGTGTTAGTATCAGCACACAAGGCCATCGACATTCCTGGCTTGCATATACCAAAAATACAGCTTACTGCGTACTAATTGGCGTTGCGGACAGCTTTTATACTCGAGGTTCATCTCGAAATTACGCTTTACAATATATCCAGCTACAACCTGCTGTACATCTTACAAAAAAACACCATACATAGTAACAAATAAAAATTATTTTGTATGATAGCGTGTAATTACAATATAATCAAGTACAACGTTTGAATCCGAAGGAAGCAAATAACAGGATGCTGTTCCTGGTTTTTATATGATTTTGACAAACTACATACATTATCTTTACAGCGATTTTGAACAAATGGCATTCGACATGGCATATAATCTGGCTTTAATATTATATGGTAGCAGAATACTCTTGTTGTATTAGCTTACGAAAGTATGGTTTTTAAGCTGCATTGTCAAAGTCGATACTTTATATTATATGCTTTTCGTACTACCATCAATTATCCAGGATTGCCTCTCGGAATCATACAACAATCTCTAAAAAATGTTTTCTAATGAATCGCAACTTTTGTAGTGCTAATGCAACCACAAAAAATAGCAGCAAATCTATTCATCACTGGGTTTGATACCATATATCCATCGGAGCGATCTTATCTACAACATATCAATGTGTTGCATTTGTTATGTATATGTAGCCTTGCAATATACAATTCACAACCAAGTTTATATTTCTTGGGTGCAAGGTATAGTAGTGATAAGACCTCTTTATTTTTTACTCCTTGTCTCTTTCAAATAAATATATACGGTAGTAAAAGAGTTAGCAAGAAAGGTTCAGGAAAGAATAAAAGCACACAGAGGAGAGTGCATCTTTTTAATAAATAAGAATAATAACAATGTATGGTATATACAGCAATAAAGATATAATAGTAATAGCAACAAAATGAGTGTAAATGGGGAATATAAATATGAAGAAGAAAATAATTAATACAATGGGAGGGGGAAAAATCAGAAAATATTACATAAATTAAAACAAGGGAAGGGATTAGTCATATAGATTAGTATTTTGAAGCATAAGGGAGAGATAATCTTGGGCAGCCTGAGAGCCTTTTCTAGCAGCAAGTCGATACAAGTCGTCTGCTTTCCTTGTATCTTGAGATACCACCCAGCCCTGACGATAGAATTCCGCCAACTTGAACATGGCAGAGGCCTCGTCTTCTTCAATCTCTTCGTCCAGTAGCATCATGGGCAGTATTTCTTGCGAGGATGGTTGGTCGATCAAATAGGCTTTACTCACCACCTCACCATACCAATGAAAAGCTTGACGCAAGTTCTTTTCTACACCAAGGCCTTGCTCAAAGCATTCGCCGACTTGTAAATAGACACGATAACCGTACTTTTCTTCTTGCGCAAACCGAATCAGTGTAGCAGCCGCTTCCTCTGCCTGCACCGTGACATTGGCCCACCCATGGAGGTGATAGCGAGCAATCATGATTTCAGATAGAAACTTGTATTCTTGAGGCGCATGGAGATGAGCCGCTTGAAATAGCTGGTATGCATGAGCACGACTTTCCACATCGTGATGCAAGATGCGAGCCAGATTGAATTCAGCCTGCCATCGGTCAGGTGCAGTTTCGTACTTTTCAAACAGTTCCACAGCAATTTCAAACTGTTCCAATGCAACGGCTAGATCAGGCGCGACAAAGATGCCATGTTGATGATAAATACCAAGATAGAAGGTGGCTGTTGGGTGCTTTTGCACTGCAGATCGGCAAAAGAGGTCGTAGGCCTTTTCAAAGTCTTGTGGAATAATGACACATTCTTCATCTTGGTCGTCCTCATTCGTGCTGTCTTCTTCTTCGTCCTCTTGTCGGTGGGATACAATGACTTCTTTGCCGCGATGGTAGAACAAGCCAAGTTCGAATTGAGCTTCTCTCAAGCCCAGTTGGGCAGCATGTTGCAGTCTTGACAGTCCTTCCTCTTGCTCTTCGAGAGAGTAGTCGTCATTCAGGAACAAGACGCCTAGCTGGAGCATGGCTTCCTGCACATTGAGATCAGCTGCGGTTCTGAGGTATTCGATCGACAAACAAATGTCAGGTGGTAGCAAGAACGAGCTGCTATTCGACGGCGAGGGAATGCCTTTGAGATAGTACAAGCCCAGTTGGTAGCATGATGGACCGTGATTGTCACTGGTGGCATTGACAGCCAGGTTGTAGAACTTGCAGGCTTCCATGTCCTTGTTGGTTGCTGAGTCGGTCGGGATGCGTTCTTGGGCATACATGCGTGCAATGCGGTAAAAGGCTTCGGCATCGTGCGTTGTATCTGCTGCACGCGCGTACCACTCGTATGCAAGTTGATCATTTTTTACTGTGCCAATACCGTTTTCGTAACACTGAGCCAGCGTATTGTAAGCATGGACGCAATTTAGGTCATTGGCGCAAATCAGCAGTTCCTAAAAATAGGCATCCATTTAGTCCATATGTTTGTTTGTTTGCTTGCTTGCTTTGTGACACTTTACCTGGAAGCCTTTTTCTGGATTCAATTGACTACCACCGTAACCCTCAATGCAGTAACGTGCGCAAAAGAAACGTGCTAGAACACTGCCTTGACTTGCAGCTTTCTCAAAAAACTCCAGTGCGGCTGCGTATTGCTTTTGCTCGTACCAGGCTTCTGCTGCGTAGACGGTGGCATCAATATCACCCAGTGCAGAAGCACGCTCAAAGCATTCAATGGCCAGATTCTTCTCGTCTTCTTCGCATTGGAATCTCGATTCGCTCTCTTCGTCGTCGTCGTCATCCTCACAGAAGCTGCTGTGCGTGTTACTCGGTGTAGGCAGGTTGTGATGCTGGTTCGTGTTGGTAGCAGAAAACTTGATCTTGGTCTTTGTGCAATTGTTGTAGGTCTTGCCTAATAAAACCAGCGACTCTGTGTCACCTGCATCGCCAGCCATGTGGAGGTACTTGAGTGCTTCTTCCAGGTACTCTTGTTGCATCAACGCGTTCAAGAAGGGAACATCAAGCTGCTTTAGGTACTTTTGGCCGAGAACGCGCATGGCAAAAACATGGCCTAGTGATGCAGCTGTCTTTTGATACTGCAGCTCCAGCTCGCTTTGATTGATGAGGCCTGCCATTTGCGACAGCATCCAGATGCTCTGAGCGTGCGATTTAGATGCAGATAGCTTGAACCAGTTGGCTGCGGCGCGTTCATCGACACGAACACCATATTCGCCTTGGAGATAGATCATGCCCATACGGTACTGTGCTTCCGTGTAGCCCATATCAGCACTCTTGTTGAGATAGGACAGAGCCAATGGAATGTCCACCGGGACGCCTTGCACCAGTCCACTGCCATAGATGTCAGCCAGATTGAAATAGGCAATGCTGTCATCGAGCTCCTCGGCAGATTTGCGGAACCAAAAGATGGCCTGCATGGGATTCACAGGTGTGCCAGTGCCATTGAGGTAGCAGCAGCCCAGGGGCTGGAATGCCTGAGGAAATTGGTCTTGGATGGCGAGTGTCGAGAGCAAGTCAAAAGCAGCTTCAGCACTGATGGTCTTGTTACTCATGACGAGGCCTTGAAGGAGCGTAGGGTTTTCCTGAGCGAGAGGAATGTAGCCAAGAGCTAAGCGAGCTACCATCATGCGAGCCGTCTTTCCAATTTTGTTGTGTGCGATTTTTGTTTGTTTAGATGCTAGTACATAGTAATCATATGCAAGCTCCATGTTGCCAATCTCGTAATAGAGTTCAGCAGTAGCTGAATAAGCGCTAATTGACACGTTGTTGGTGAGATTAGGATAGGTGTGATATGCTACTCGTACTTACTATGGGTAACCTAATGTCGCAGCACGCAAGTAATGCTCAACAGCCATGTCCATGTTCTTGTCAACACCAGTGCCTTTATGGTAACAATCGCCCAGAAAAGTAATTGCCTCGGCATCGTTCTTTGCAGCTGCTTTGCTCAGCAAGTGGACAGCCATTGCATAGTCTGTGGTCAAGCCTTTTCCGGTCAGGTAGATCTTGCCTAGCTCGCGCTGAGCATACGTGTCGTTCTTTTCTGCAGACTTTTTGAGCCATTGCACCGCCTTGACGAAGTGCTGCTGAGCCAATTGTGGTTGGTTTGCATTGGCCACCATAAACTGGAGATAGATGCGAGCCATGTAAGCCATCGCTTCTGACACGCCGAGTCGAGCAGCCTTCTCAAACCATTCCAGGGCCGTCTCCAGCTTGGGCTTGCTGTCCTCTTGAGCGATGCCTTTGTAGTAGCAGAGACCGAGCGAGTACATGGACATGGGATGGCCCTTGCTAGCAGCCTTTTGATACCATGGAAACGCATCAGCGGGACCCTTGTGAGGGATTACATGATTCGACATCATATATGCAACCTAAAATATGCACGACAACGTTGTTGTTCCTAGTTAGTTTACATTCAAATAGACACATGCCAAGTGTCGACTCACCAAAAAAGTGGCATCATTATCACCCGCATCTGCAGCAATCAAAAAGTGGTTGAATGCCTTTTCACGGTCAATCTCAAACAAGCCTGGAATCCCCTCGTCGTAAATAGAGCCTAACCAGTAATGAGCATGAGGGTTATTTGCAGTTTCAACCAGCGTTTGCAGCATGGTGTGGGCCAGCAGGGGATCGTATCGCACGCCTGGAATATCGCGGCACAGGTGGTAGCGGGCGACAGAGAGCTTGGCTGTTTCAACCGAGAGCGCGTCCCTGTCAGCAGCACCCTTCTCCAGCACGGTGGTGTACAAGCGAAAGGCCTCTGTGTGTCTTGCCATCTTCTGCAGCAAAAGCGCTTGATCGATGTGTGCATTGCAAACGTATGGACTGTCTCCTTCGGCCGCCTTGGCATAGAATGCAAGCGCCTTCTCCAGATCAATGTCGACGCCGATACCGTGTTCGTGGCATTTGCCCAGGATGCCCAGAGCGCACACGTCTTTTCCAGCAGCAGCACGCTTGTACCAGCGAATGGCCTCCCGTTCGTTCTTCCTTGTCCGCAGTCGACTGTCTGAATTGGCCGTATCGTGCAATGATGACATGATGCTGCCCTGCTGATAGAGCTGGCCCAGGACACGCTGCGCGTAGGGCAGGCCGGCCATGGCAGACTGCTTGATCAGGCGAATGGCCTCCTTGTGGTTCTTTTGTCTGCCCAGTCGGCCGAAATAGTAAACCAGGCCGAGTATATACTGTGCTGCATGATTATTGTTTTCGACAGCAGCCTTGTAATGAAGGAGAGCCATGTCATTGTTCTGCGGAATGCCCTCTCCTTTATCATACAGAATGCCCAGTTGTACGTGCGCACGGCTGTTGCCCTAAAATTAGAAATAAAAAAAATTAGACCACTGAATGAAGGGGAGACTCGACAACTTGCCATCTGCACAGCCTTTTCAAGCCATTCGATGCCTTGTGCATAATTAGCCTCTGCTATTAATCTGCTGCCCAATGCAGCCTGTGCATCTGGAAAGCCTCTGTCCGCACTTTTTCCATAATAATCCTTTGCTTTTTCAAGATCTTGTGCAATATCAAACCCTCGCTCATAATGAACACCGATAAGGAACTGTGCATACCTATGACACTGTGTGTAAGTATGTATATAATATACAGCATGACATGATTCAGGTTATTTACATGTTGTTGTTTTCGGCGCTCTTCATCAAATAGTCGAGTGCTTGTTGTGTATTCTGATTGACACCTTCGCCTTGAAACAACATGCGGGCCAATGTGCATTGCGACTCGCCAATCGTGGACAGGATGGACTCGTTGGTGGCCTCGTACTCGCTGGCGTTTTTAAAGCATTCAAAGGCGGCTAATTTATCTACCCCCTGGATTTCTTTACGAGCAGCAGCAGCAGCAGCATTGGAAGCAGCAGCAGTGCCATCGAGATAACAACGGCCTAGAGCGTAGGTCGTCTCACATGACGGATGCGATTTCAGCAGATGCAGTCCGCGTTCAATGTTGATCGGGACGCCCAAGCCAAACATGAGGCATTTGGCAAGATACACAATGGCGATGCTCTTGTAGCTGGTCGGCAGCGACAGATACTGATGCATGGCGTGGTAGAACTGGTTCCAGTCATATTCATCATTCTGTTGCTGCGCCCTTTGATATGCCTCCTTAATGATGAGATGGTGCGAATGCTGAGGGTGCTTGTTGAGCTGATCGAGGATGTCCAAGGTCGAGATGCCAGGCGGCACGCTGGCTACTGACGAGGATGCGTGGTGGCAGTAGTAGGAGGGCGGCGCGTTGTTGACGGAGGACGCCTCCATTACGGGATAGAGCGACTTTCTTGAGATTGTCGATTGATCTGTGATTTCGGTAAATGCAGATGTGTTTGCTTCGATCTGAGAGAACGGGTCGTTCGATAAGGTTGTCCAACCGCCACTGCTTATGTTGCTCTTATTCGAGTAGTCTGCTGTGTGTGCTGTATGATTGCTAATAATAGATAGATGCTTAGTGGCAATTCCACTGCTACATCCCACCACGGATGGCGAGTTGGTCCGGCGCATCTTCTTTGATTTCATCGAGTCATACGGCGAGTGTGCGCTGCTGGTGCGGGATGGCGATGCCCGCTTGGTCAGAATGTAGCTGGACTCTGGCTGCTGCAGTGGTGGTTGCTCTTCTTCCTCCTTCTTCACCATGGTTTGATTAGGCAATTCGTGTTCTGTTGCACAGGTGCTCGGAGTTTCGTGCAGTGTCGTCGTAGCAACAGCAGCAGCAGTAGCAGATGTTGGATGATGCGTTGCTGGTAATGGTGTGTTATTGTTGATAGTCTTCTTTCTCCTGCTCTTTGGCGTCAGCACCTGCTTGAGATGGTTCCTCTTTCGCTGGTAGTAGTGCTGATGCGGCGACGATCTGTCATTCGTGGTTGCCCTGCTGGCATGATTGACTCGAGAGACACCAGTGGCATCCTCATCGTCAATGATACTTTTGCTGGGTTTCGCCCCCATTAAGATTCAATTGAAATATATTTAATGCAAATATATAAAAAGTAAATGAAGAAGAAGAAAAAGAAAAGGAATGCCTTTTTTCTCTTTTCTTTTTTTTTATATATGTTTAAATAAAGCTGAGATCAGGTGTTTTCCTGCAGCAAAACTACAGCAGCAGCAATAACAAAAATTTTGAGTGTGCAAAGGGGAAAGGAGAAGGAACAAAAAGAAGAGGAGGAGAAGGATGGTTTGTTTGGAAAATGAAAGGAGATCTTTTTTTAAAAAGAAAAAAGAAGAGAGAAAAAGCACAAAATAAAAAAAAGGGGAGACAAGAGCAGAGCAGAGCTTCAGTGATGAGCCATGATGGTGTACAAACGAGATTCCCAAATTTGAGCGAAAACCCTCCAAAAATGTACATGTAAAAATAATCAACTAATGCGTTTCACTGTTTCATGATTCAACAGACTTATAGCAGAGAGACCTCAATGCTGCTGGCATTCGACAGCGAATTGCATCGATCCAGACACTCAATGATGTAGGATTATCTAAATGAAAACACATGTACAGCAAGGCTCTTTATGTAACCAGCCTGGTAACTTAAAGAAGTGGTGATAATGCTTTGTTGTTGTACCCCGCGGTCGGACATCATCTTGTTACGCACCTCGTTGTTGAGTGTGACGAAAAGGAAGAGCAAAACAACAACAAAGGATGAACTGGTGATACATGGATTCTCATGATGTCTTTTCCCCCAATCGAGCTCTGGCTGTGGTCTGAAACGTTACGCCGTGCTGTAGACGACGAGAAGGAGGTCTGATCGAATAGCGACATCATTGGGGTCTTGAATTGACGCTATTTCGAGCCATCGCTCTTGTATCAAGCTGCTATTAGGCCCAACACACACGCATCATGTGTCTGTGTGCTGTTTATCCAGATTCTATTTACTGTTTCATAATGCAGGTATAGGAAAGCCACAGCGTCACTTGTTGCCCAAACTTCTTATTGTTGCCATTGTGTGTACATGAAAAGCAGAAATACCGAGCTGATGTAACATGATGGGCGGTATAACGCACTAAGCCCTGCTTGACCAACCTTTCGAATGGTGGATTGACATTCAACTGGATGCTGCTATCAAAAGGATCAGCTGCTGCTTGTGTGTGTGTATGTCAAACCACGAGTCCTGATCTTGTAATTTAACCATTTAAACATGTTTGTTTTATCTATTCAAATGTTAACATTGTCAAGAATCACATTGTCTGCTGTCGTCAATCCTAGGAAAACGGCCTGTTGCAATCAAGTGTGCGCATAAATTAAACTGTGTTTGTTATTGTCATCATCACATCTTGTTTCATGTTGTTTTGGGCTATTCTGTCGTCATTTACTGTCTTCTTTCCTATGTTCTGGATTTACATCAATCTGGTATTTACCAATGCGCGCTATGGCAACTGTGATAGACTACCGTAGTAGTGAAGCATTCATGCGGTAATCATTTTGCCCATAGTGTCAACACAGGTTGGTCCTGCCCAATGTATCTACTACTAGTACCAAGATTGACTGTGGTGTGGCGATCAACATCTTAATTTTGTATTTTTGTGGCAACCCCAATGTAAACACAAATAGAGAATATTTCGTAAGCATCTTTCATTGTAGCGGTAGTGGTAATAACAGTGGGCCACTGAGAAATCACATATACTAATTCTTCTGAATCAAAATTTCAAGCGGTATATACCCTTTTATTTTATAAAATTTAAGCTTCTTTGTACATCCAACCACCCTCGCCCATAGTGTCTATAAACTTGGAATCAGCTCTAGCAATGATCTTTTCGCGCAAATCGCCGTAAATAGCCTCTCCGCTAACAGAGTTGAAATGCTTGGGCTCCCATTTAGTTTCGCTTGTCTCACGTTCCTTGCGAAGAGCTCTTTGTTGGTTTTCAATAGCTGACTTTTCGCTGGAGGCAGTAGCATAATCTCCGGCCTTGAGGGCGTCAGACACCTTTTGCCAGATACGACGAGATTCTAATTCATCTTGTTCTTCTACAGGTCTGACAAAAGGCTTGGGCTTCTCCAGAGTAGTCAAATCAAGGAAATCCTCAGTCTTTTTGTTCTTGGTCAAGGTGGATTTACCGGTCCATTGGCCCTCAATCACAGTGGGAGTAGAGAGTGATTCGTGAGTGACGGAAGCCTTGAAATGGTGAACTTCGCCAGAGATCCAACCCTTGGTGGTATATTCGATAGAAGCAGCAAATCCGCTTGTAGATTGGACAAAAGAGGTGCCGTACAACTCGACATAGGGTGCTACAAAACAGATCCCATCAGTCTCACATGTGATTTCTTTTTTTCCTGCCTGCAAATACTTTACCAGCGTACCAAATACCATTGACAGATACAGAAGGTAATGTGAACAAGTAAGTCTCATCACGTTGAGTCAATTTGAGTGTACAGTAGCCGATTTGATCTACCAACATTTGTGTGCCTGAAAAGCGAGTCTTTTGACCGTCATGACCATTGACAATAACACCTGCTTCCTTGTTTTCAATGTAGAAACCTGATACAGGAGGATGATGGGAGACTTGCTCGCAAACAATACGGGTATTATCATCCCATTTGCAGAGGAATTGCTCGCCAAGGATGGGGTTGAAGGGCTTCTTTTCCCATTCTCCCTTGGGGACACGGCTAGAGAAGGAACCGTTCAAGGAAGAGATGAACCACTTGATGGCAGCGTAGAAACGCTCCTCAGCGTTGTCTGATTTGCCAACAGCACTCAACTAGGCAGTAAAACAAAAAAGTTAAACCCACCTTTCCACAACCCTTCCTCTTGCCCATCTCTCTCTCTCTTTCGCAATACTTACAAGTCCAGGTTGATCAGCCCAGAATGAGCTATTGATAAACATGAATATACAGGTTTCTTTGCACGCTTATGGCTAATTACTTACGAATATTCCAATAACGAGATGGGGGCCAATAAGAAAGAGGGGCAAGTCAAGCTGGAGAGATCGCCAGTGAAGGAGGCCAAGGTCTTTAAGAAGGAAGAGAAGCTGCCTTGCTGGTCAGCAGGAATACTTTCAAGGGTATTATCTGAAGAGGTCATTCTACGCAAAAATAAGATATAAAGATATCAGAAGAGAGAGAGAAAAAGAGAGAAAAATTAAAGGGGTCAAAAATTTATTATTTCAAAACCATTTTGCCCCTCCTTTTTTTCCTAGGTTGCAGTGTGATTCGCTCAAAACTATGGGGATACCTATAGAGTTAAATTGCAAAAAGATGTGTGTTGGCATTATCATTGAAACCCAGTGCTTCCTGATGTCAAGCATGTATACGATGGATAAAGCGTTTCAAAACATGAGCATCGTATCAATGTCCATCTTATCAATTACCTTTTTGCACTTTTCATCAACCAGCAGCTTTCTGGTATGGTGATCATCATCTGATGGCTCTTGTTCCCGTGAAAGCTGTAATTGTGGAGGGCAGGAGGGAGCTAGCAAGACATCATCATAGCAACAATGAGTGGGTTGTGTCAGGTTAAATTCTCGATACGAGAGCGGCAGATGTAACCATAATACGTTGTTATAACATCTACTGGATTGATAAGCAACTTGATGATACCAGATACCCAAACAAACCAAGCCGCCGCACCTTATGTAGACTTCATTTTTATGCAATCCAATCTATCAGTAATCCCAAACAAATATCAGGCCAAACGGGTATTTACACGCTTTAGAGATTTCTTTTGCACTGCAGTATTCAAAGAATCATTTTCAGGTAAACATCTAGGTCTTAGCGTTCGAAGCTTAGTTTGGAGATAACCAAAGGGTCTTACTAGCTACATTGGTAATCTCTAAAGCTCTTGGCTTTATGTCCAAGCACTCATTTTACTGGTTGTGTCTTCCCAGATACTTATTCATATAGTAGGCGAAACCATGAGTCGAGCTTGACTTGAGGATGCTATATTTGGCGGCTAACTAATAAAACTGACTCTTTAAGGACGTTCCACACATGTAGCAATGGAATCACTCCATGAACCGGACGACAGCATACTTAAATTCGCGTTTACTGCTCAGAAATACGCAAAACACATTGATATCTGGGTGCATTTGAGCCGCGTTTTCTCGTGATAGAAGCCGTTTCAAGCCGCAGGAATAACGCCAAATAGTTGCTTTCGTCTAGCAGTACCTTGCTGACACCTTTGCTCCACTTTTTTGGGATCATCAAAATTTGACGAAAAAGCATGAGGTACCCCTCATGGTTTTCATCAAATTTCAAACAATTGCGTTTTTGAAGGCGAAAACGAAGACTTTTACTAAGGCAAACATTAAATCAAATTGTTCCTCTCGACTCAAAGCAACCCTCTGAAATTGTTTTGTGAGACCTTTATATGTAAAATGTTGACATCTGGGCTAAAAACGTCATTTCACATTTTCGGAAATTGCTCGGTATTTTTGATTGTGACACCTGCTTTTCTTTACACCATTCGATGCGCCTTAAAAAGCACTCTTATAAAGTTTAAGAGATAATAGGACTAGCATTACATTTTATTAGTTGCTTTTAGCAAAATGAATATTTTTGAATCCAAAAACATCAAAATCTGGCCAATCTGGAGCAGGCTGTGAGAACTGAGAATAAATTTTTGGCTGCTTGTGATTGGCTGCAGTGATCATTGCCTGCCTCATTATGAAGACATTTGATGTCTACGGAGCTACTAAGAAGGGGTTTGAGGATCAGAGGTCCTTGTTTTATGGCCTGAAATGCAGTTGTTTTCTTTTATTGAGCATTTTATTTATTTATTATAAATGAAGATGCTTTTGGACGTTGGTAAGATTCCGCACACTCACATTGGGACATGTAGGCATCAATGCCCAATATCTTCACTATTATCAAAGAAAGCTTGCTTGTTCCAATTTCTTTCAATGACATTTGTGGTGCTCATCTCTTTGCAAAGAGAAACATGGCGTGGATGCAGTGATGAACACACAGCATAGTACACATTTTGCTAATGCAGACGATCACTGGATGAAAAAAAAACTTCTCAGTCACTCTATTTGGCAAATTGACGGGCTTTGGAAGCACACACACAGCGCTGTCGAACATTTGACCTTTTGAGGGGATTGCCAAAGATCCGAGAAAGAACTTCCTCTCTCATCCGTATCTCTACGCAATGCCTAAAGGTGCGTTCTCATCATGAATTCAGGAAAGCAGCGTGGATCTCTGGGTAGTGTCATAGGATATCGCATTGCAAAGCAACAACGACAACTAGATGGATGGATGTATGGATTGGATAGGATGAGATGGGTCGCTGCCATAAACGGGGGGAAAAAGTGGATGCAACATGTATGACTATATGGATCCATCCATCAACAATATTCAAATCAATCCATGAAATCAACTGCAATCGATTCAGCTCATCTTGACCAACAGAACACTGTTCGAATCATGTCGCCATCTGCCTTTTTCATTGACATGGCATCACCTCGTCGCCCACCCTTTTTGTGCAATGACAGCCGCTCTTCCACACCACGCACACACCAGAGTTAGGAGGATGCTATGCTATGACACAACCAGAACCCCACAGAAAAAGCGACGCTGTTTTCCTGTTGATTCACACATTGTATGTTGACATTAACATGTTGTTCTAGTTAGTGTTTCCGGCACAAAGTACCGTATGACCCTCGGTCTCCCCGTTGGTGCTGTTATGAATTGCGCTGATAACTCTGGTGCCAAGAACTTGTATGTCATTGCTGTCCGTAACATCAAGGGTCGTTTGAACAGACTTCCCGCTGCTGGTTGTGGTGACATGGTTGTTGCTACCGTCAAGAAGGGTAAGCCTGAATTAAGAAAGAAGGTTATGGCCGCTGTTGTCATCCGTCAACGTAAGGCCTGGCGCCGTAGAGACGGTGTTTTCCTCTACTTTGAGGATAACGCTGGTGTCATTGTCAACCCCAAGGGTGAAATGAAGGGGTAAGTTTGTTAGAGGGAGAGAGCGTGTTTTTACAGTACAGAGAAAGCTAATATGCGATTATAGTTCTGCCATCACTGGTCCCGTTGCCAAGGAGTGTGCCGATTTGTGGCCCCGTATTGCTTCTGCCTCCGGTACTGTTGTCTAAGATGTTTGATCATTTGGAATTTTTATATCAGTTTTAAATACAAAAAGGCAATAAACTTTCACAATTGGCAAAATCTACATATAGATTTGGCAAAGCATTAAATCCAAATGACCAAAAGTATGGATAAAGACGAAGGCAAAGGCAGATAAAGGAGAATGAGTCGAATATGGTTAATTTTGGCTAGAGGATATACCGGTTTCATTGCCCTGAGCATGGTTTTAATATTTTTCGCATGAATCCAAGCAAGTGGCAGTTAATCAACAGAAGCATTGGCCAGCATACCACTCGACCAACTTCACTTCAAGTAATCGTTTGAACCAAATAAAGCATGCTGCACTGTAATATCAATCTCTGCCTCTGTTTGAACACGCTAGCCATTTCAATCATACCCTCACATTAGAGCAAAAACCCCTTCCTCAATAATCAAGCAAACCGCTTTGTGTCATAGACGAACATATCCTCAAACTAACATTCATCATGTCCTTCTATTCACATTACCATTTTCTTTTCTATGTGTCTTCAATCAGATTATTATCCACAATCTCTCTTTCTGGTTGTGATTTTTGCCAGTTTGATTTTATTTTTGGGATGCAAATTAGAATGAATAACTTAAGATTTTAATATTTGGTAGAAATGGTAGCAGAAATTTGAGACACTTGCTGTTTCAACTTGTCCTTGTCGTACATGGAATAAGCGAGTTCGTCCAGCGGTACACTATCGAGCAAACGAATGGTGATTTTAGGTGCTTGCTTGACACCCGTCGACTAACAAAAAATGTTACTAGACTCGTTCATATACATGTATATATATATATACGTACCTTGACCAGAGGAAACAATCGATCACCCAACGATTGCTTCTTTTCATGCAGTGGCAGGCCATCTAGCGTCTTTAAAAACTTGCTAATCTCTTCACTTAATTCCTGAGCATTCATTGTATTGGAATCCAGGATTTTAGGATCAGCAGATGTGCTACTCGGCCTGTTGTTTGACGATGATGGTGTAGCAGCAGCGCTTGTTCCATTTGTTGCATTGACCGTTTTTGGGCTTCGAGTAATACCGGCCTTTGATGTGTTGGCAGCAGAAGCTGGGGAGGGTGTCGACGGCATCGCTGTGGAGGCAGGTGGAGGTGCAACAATTGGAATCGCCCGAGATCCTTTAGGAGGAAGAGCAACATGTTGAATGTAGCTTGGCATTGGCTCTTCCTTGGGCTGATAATAGTAGTTGGTTACCATGGCCGATGCAGGTGGAGGTGAGGGCATATGGACAGCGGGCTCATGAAAACCGAGATTCTGATGCTGTTGCTGTTGCTGCTGCTCTTCTACAAAAATGTCCAAAGCATCTTTGGCTTGCTTGATCTTTGCCTTTAAAAAGACCTTATTGAACAGACAAGTGGCAAGATCCTTCTTCCTCAGCGTCAAAAGCATATCCACAATGTCGTTCAAGTTGCTGTCGTTGCCCTTTTCAACTGCCAGCACAGCCTTGGTGATGGTCTGTCGTCGTGTCTGAGAGCTTGTTTCTGTCATGACACTGGCCATAGACTCCACAGAGCCTCTTCGACGGAAACTAGGTCTTTCCTGTTGCTGCTGTTGCTTTTGAGCGTGAGGCGAATAGGACCAGTGGTTGTTCATGGCGTGGTATTGAGGTGGAGGGGGTGATATATGTTGTTGTTGCTGGTAGTAATTTGGGTGCTGATAGGTGTTGTTTGTGGAAGCAGATGTGGGTGTGGTGGCATTGGTATGTTGAGGTGTGTTGATGAATGCACCGGACGCTAATGTGGACAGTGACGGAGGCTGTTGCACACTGCCCGTAGCGGACGGAATTCGCTTGATAGGCGTGTTGTATGTATGTTGCTGCTGTTGTCCTGGATAGGGCTCATATGCCTTTTTGCTCGACCCTTGGTACTACATAAAACGTCAATACCGAAAGCACAGCGTACGAAAACATGTCATACCTGGTTTGTTTGTTGCTGCTGCTGCTGCTGTCTCTGATCGTACGGATGCGATGTAACCATGCTGCTCTGATGGTGATGACTCAAGTTGCTATTGTTTCTTTCCATTGGCTGATAGCCTGCCTTGAAGCCATTTGATGCAGGTGGTGGTGGCTGCTGCTGCTGCTGCTGCTGCGAAGGCGTAGTATATGTCTGTTGATAGCTGTTGCTATGATTGTTGTATTTCTGTTGCGGCATCGTCGGATTACTCGCGTATCTTGTGGCATTCTTGCTGCTGGGTTTAGTATTGTTGGCATGATATCCGCTGCCGTTACTCTGCTGCTTTTGTTCATATCCATTCTGGCTTGAAGGGAAAGATGGGGTGGGAGGAGGGGGAGGGCTTAGTCTGCTGTTGTACTGTTGCACCAAGTGAGGTGATACAGATGTAGCAACCATCTGTTGATGTGAGGCACTGCCGTTAAACGTAGACTGCGTAGGTGATACGCTGACATCTGCTTCACGGGCCTTCTTGGGCTCATGAAAGGCAACAATGACAGGCTTTGACAGAATGAACTCGCCGTTCATTTCGTGCTTTGCCTTTTGGGCTTCGTCTGCTTTGCTGAAGCTGACGAACCCGAATCCCTTTGATTGTTTTGTTTGTGCATTCTTCATGACACGGGCCGAGATGATACGGCCAAATCTTCGAAAGTTGTTGAATAAATCAACGCTTTTTACGTTCAAGTCTAGATTCTTGATGTACAGGTTGGTGTAGTCGACCATGCTGGATCCGTCGCTGCGAATGGGCGACGACGCTGTGTTGTTTATGGGCGCCGGCGATGGGGGTGTGGAAGTGTCGGCGTTGTCCAGCAGTGTCTATACATGCTATTGCTTTAGTGATTATAGTACGCTATATGAAATCTACACATACAATGTCCTTTGTCTCGATAGAATGCACGGATGACCTTGCTGGTTTGGCGGTGCTGCTGCTGCTGGGAATGATGGGGAATACCGAGCTAACGCTATGTTTTCAGAGGCGTGTTGCGTGTCTGATGAGCGGCCTAATGTACTTACATGGTGTTGCCTTGCACCGTTTTGTTGTTCTAAACAGGAAAGAGAGATGAGGACATGAGACGAGAAACAACATTCGACAGTCTTTACCATCATGCTTTCTGCGTCTTGTGCGTCCTGAGGATTAAAGTACTGTACCAGGGCAGTCCCCTTAAATGTCGAAGCGTGTTCCACCAGAATCTTGCATAAGATCATAGGTCCAAACGGACGGAACAGCTCATACAGCAGCTTGTTGTTTGTATGACCTGGCAAATTTTTAATGTGTAGAATACCTGCATGTGCCTCAGGTTCTGGATAATCACTAGACGGAGGGTTTATCTTGAGCTGCAATCGCAGACCAGCCCGGAAAGTGACACCATTCAGCAGCGTATAGGCACGGTCAGCTATCCATGTTGATTTAGATGCATGCTTGCAACAGCGGCATACGATAAGCGAGCTTACCCATTTCCTTGCTCTTGAACTGAATGTAGCCAGATGCAAATTCATGGCTGCGGCTCAGGTAGATTCTACACAGCAACGTTTCATTAGACACACATCTGTGGCCGATCCCAATCCCTAAATGAAATCAAGGGTTACCTTTCAGGGCAGCATGATTTGACGAGATCCATAATTTCAGTCTCAATAACAGAGCTTGGCAGCCCGTCAATGTACAGCTTTTCAGTCACCAGAAAGCTGCTGTAGTACTCTTCGGACAGGGGCGACACCTGCTGGTGCGGCTTTGTCGCTGTGGTTGCCATGGTGCTGTAGTCTGACGATGTGTCGACCAGGAGATGGTGACTCAGCCTGTTGGCATTGGTCTTCTTTGGCAGCTTCACCACAGCTTTGGTGACAAACAATTCAGTCATTGTGTAGTAATTGGTATAATGGAACGCGTTGGAGAAGGATAGAGATCAAGCTAGAGGCAAAGCAGGAAAAAAAAGAAGGGGTAAGGCAAGCGTCCGCGCTCAAATCCTTTAAATATGACAGGGAAAAATCAACCCCAAGTGCAAGTGAGAAAGAGAACAAACAAACAAGTGCATGTAATAAACAAAAGATACCGTTCTTTTCTTCTGCTACATGGCTCTCTCTTTTCCATCTCTCCTTCTCGCCGTCAGCGGCCCTTCTGTGTAATCACTCCAGATCTTTGAGTAACAAGTGCCATAGAAAAAAAAAAGAAAAAGAGAGGGGGGAGGGGTGCTGTTGGTGTTTTTCATAGCATCATACTTTATGCGTTTCATCTGTTTGTTTTGTAAAGAGTGGGTGGGTGAGTGAGTTACACACATTTCTGTTGAGCCCGGTGGATCCGGGTGCCTTAATCTTCTCTATTTGGCCAAGTGCACAAGATTGGATCCGCCCCCTCCTCTCTTTCTCTGCACATGATTTCTCGCTTTTTTTCACTTCTTTTCCCTTCTTCTTACACTATTAGCAGCATAAATGGCATCAACACACACCCTCAAAGATTACACAATGGGCCAGGTGCTTGGCAAAGGCTCATTTGCAGTTGTATATAAGGCCGAACACAAGGTAGTAGCGTATGCTGATTCACTGTAAACCACCCGTATACTGACGCTGCTATCTATCTATCCCCCAGCCAACAAGGAAAACGGTTGCCATCAAATCAATCAAGCCCAAACTCATTCTCAATGCCGACACCATGCGCTATGTAGAGACAGAGATAGAGATTATGAGAAACGTCTGCCATCCCCACTTGATCAGCTGCAGAGACTACATTGTAAATTCATACTACAGTCCACACACACGGCCGATGTACTCAATTCATTCGCTACTAGAGCTCGAATTCGCACGTATACCTTGTCATGGAGTATTGCTCAATGGGCGATCTCAATGGCTACATCAAAAATACCTACCAAAGCCAAGGAATGCCACAAGACATTGTTCTGCATTTTCTCGGTCAATTAGGTAAGTTTTCTCTTTTTGAATGTGATAAAATGGGTTGATCTTTGCTGATCATAGCATTTAAGCTTCCGGCTTGAAATATCTGCATGACCAGAATTTGATTCATCGTGACATCAAACCCAAAGTGAGTATATGCATTAGAACGGTGATAAATCCATGGTACGACTCAGTCATTTTGACAGAACATCTTTCTCGTACCACCACCTCCAACATCCGCAACCAATGTGCCTGACGTTAAATTGGGCGATTTCGGCTTTGCAAAAGCACTTCCAAAAACGAGTTTGGCCATGTCTGTCTTGGGATCACCGATTTATATGGCCCCGGAAGTACTGAAGGGGGAGCCTTACAACTACAAGGCGGATCTGTGGAGCCTGGGAGTCGTATTATATGAGCTCATGACTGGACACACACTGTTTCAATCAACCGACATGGAAAATCTCCGTTCGACAGTGGATGCGTATAGAGACGATATCCCCTTCAGAGAGGAAAAGTATGCGCACAGCTCTGAACTGAAGGATTTGGCCAAGGTACTGCTCAAAAGACACCCCGAAGAGAGAGCCTCCTGCGAGGAATTCTGCCACTACGTAAAGCTGATATCGCAAAAGGATCGCCACAAGGACCCCACCCTCAACGCTCTGATCGACAGCAATGAATTCCAACAGATTGAGGACGAATACATCGTCATTGAATGTGAGCCTCCTCCAGCATCGTCCATCATATCACCGACGCCGCCCTTGATTCCAAACATACAAAGGAGTCATTCTGTCGATAACTATCGAAAGAAATCCACACCACCACCAATAAGGGATAGACGACATAGTGCTGGTGCAAATGCATCCATGCTCACCAAAGCAATCTCTATGGCCCCATTCAACTTGTTTGGAGCTCACAGACACACTACAGCAGAAAAAGCGCCAGAACCTTCCTCCTCGACGTCTACAATAGCCGAAGAATCCATTCTCGAAGAAGACGATATCGTCAAGTATCTTAGCGACAACATCAATCATAACACTACCACACTCAATATTCGTTTATTCGAGATTACAAGCTGTTTAATCAAGCTGTACAGCAACTTGGCCCAGTCTAGTCGAATGTATGCGCCAAAGCACACCTTGAGCGAAGAATTCATTGCTTTGGTGCGGAAGATTGTCTTTCTGTTGGAAAAGGCTGTCATGGTCAAGATGAGCCCAAAATACACTGACGAAGAAAGGGATCTTTTGAGATGGGCAGCAGGGGAATTGAACAAGTTTACAATTGTCCAGTCAAACTACAAGAAAACAGAGGTTGATCAACGAGTCATCCAAAGATTGCTGTACGATAATGCGGTGGAAATGGTATAATATCAACGTCTTTGTATGGAAATACCTGCTACTAAAAATATCATGTTGCTATAGAGTCGTGAGGCAGCTGTGTCGCAGCTTGTGGGTGAGAATCTGTTTAGCTGCAAAACAAAATACGAGGAATCCGTGCTTTTGTTGGAGGCCGTATTGATATTACCCCCACATCAACATGTAAAACGCAAAGATGTTGTCATTATTGAAAACTGTAAGTAGACCTCGTATCATGCTTCAAATACAATGCCAACACTTTCAATCTAGTAATCAAATCCCTCAAAAGCCGAAGCCAAAAGATCTCTCCGGAAGTACTCTCTATACAGAAAGAAATTGAAACCTTGAAACTATGAATGCCCAATTTCATGCGAACAATAAAACAGCATTAAATAGTTATAGACGGTATGCAATTGAGATGTTTAGACCGATGTCTAATATAATATCTTCTACTACTATGATATGGATCATGCATTTGTCAAGCAATACCTACCATGAGATGTAATTGGATATGAAAGCGGAAAATCTCCAGGGCAAGATTTTGATTGGCTCATGTTAGCGTCAGATAGATCAGATGTTCAGCTTGAATACGCTACATTGCAACTGTTATCTCTATTATCAGAAAGATACTATTTCATAAAGAGTTTCTACAGAAAAAAGTTGTGGGCAAGCTAATAAGCTGAGAAAAAAAGACACTTGTTTTGTTTACAAAATCAAGTTGCTGGAAGCATGTGAATCAACAATCTTGCAGAGCTGAAGCCTGTTAGAACTGGATTTCTCGGATTTGACGATCAAAACTCTGAAATACAAAAATTTCGCCTATTTAAATGATGCATTGGCATGAAGTATGAGCTTCAAGTGCACGCACCACCTTTATTCAAGTGCAGCATATCCATTTCTATCATGAATGTTTGAGAGAGAAGAAAGATCAATGTTATATCTGATGAAAACGAGCACATGATGAGTGTGTGGGGGGATTTTTTTTCGTTCTGGGCAAACCAGAATCAACTTTTACTTGACCAATGAATTTTAGGAATTCGTAATTGCAAATGAGCTTGTCTTTTTGAGTGAGCAATTGCTTTCAAACAAAGATTCTATCAGCCACTTGTTACTATATCAGCAATTGTCTAAGAGTCCTTTAACGGGTGACAATTGCATAGTACACTAAGAATCTTGGTAGTGATGAACCCACCATTTCACATCTTATGCTGATATCAACGAATGTAAACATTTCGTGTACCAACATATCACACACAAGAGTGTATCAGTATCACATATAGAGCCATATATCGGCTCTGCTGCTCCTAATTCATCCCAATTCATGATGGAGATGTATCAAATCATAAATATTATTTTTTCACGCTGAGATGATATGTTGAGTGTAGTAGATTGAAAATGAGTGTGGATCGGGAATGGGCTTGCAAGACTCGCTTGCAAGATTCCATAGCGTGCAAGCAAGGCTGATCCTTTTGAATAATCAGCCATTAACATATAAATCACCTTGTATATGTACGACAAAAATAAAGGTGCGTGTATTCTTTGGATTTGGTCATCAAATTACTCCGCCCTTGCAATAAGAAATTTGTTTTTTTTCGTATTTATTTCTTCCATCTCTTTCTATTTTGTATCTCTTTTTCTTTTCGCTCAGCTCTTTTTTCATCGACCAGGAGAAACCCAAGCCTTTTCTTCTAGTTTCCACCACAACAAGCGCCAATTTACATCAAAAGGTTAGTCAGCAAAAAGAGATGGAATCAAGAAAAGAAAAGAAACTAATCGACAAACGCAAAATAGAACCCCTTTCTACTTTTTTTTTTTCCACTGCCATTAAGAGTCAGTTTGTAGCGCCGCCTTCATATCGTTGCCTTCTTTCTACTCTTCTTTACACTAAAGCCCATACAATCTACTGATAAAAAGGTAACAGGGAGCTCCGTATGATATACGAGCTGCTGGCAAGTTTTGCTGATATGTTTGTCTGAAAAATCCACCCTGTAGTTCACTGCGTACCATTGTTTATTTGCTCCAGAATGACCGTTCCAACTCCTACTCCCATTTTAGCCAACAATGCTAACATTGTTGCTACTCTCAATCAACCTACTGGCCTTATTAGACCAACTGAAGCTCCTCCTAAACGTAACCAGGTCAAAAATGCTTGTAGTAAGTACAGTTTTCTTTCCTTATTCACGCTCTTCTTGGTCATGATGTACACATTTGTATATATGAAAAAATTTTCACTTGAATTATATGATGACGACATCTAATCTTGCCTCTTTCTAACATTACTATAGCCAATTGCCAAAAAGCTTGCAAGAAATGTGATGATGCAAGACCATGTCCACGTTGTGAAAAGTATGGCATTGCTGACACTTGTGTCAATTCGGTAAGAAAAGAACGCAAGAAGGGCATCAAGCGTGGCCCATACAAGAGAAGACAAAAGAACACTGGAGGTAAATGATGAGGAAATCACACGCATTTGGAGGGATCAGACACTAACTCAATGCTCAGAGGAAAAGCCCAAAGATCAACAGCAACAGCAGCAGCAACAGCAACAGCAGCAACAGCAGCCCATCTACCAAGCTCCTGTTACTCAACCCCCTACTGTGTCCGCTACAGCCAACATTGTTCCAGCAACTGCCCCTGTAGCTACTGACTTTGGCTATCCTACTCAACTGAGCCAATATGCCTCTTCTTACGAGTCTTATGGCTATGCTGCAGTCTACAATACGGATGGCACCAACAAGGAAATGATCTCTGGACAGTATGTTCTCCCTGTGTACGCTGGCTATCCTGCCCCAATCTTGGTCAATGGTAACACTACTACCGCACAAGTTTCCACTACAGGCGAGGCCACTGCTACGACATCTGATGCCAGCGGCAAGCTTGAGGCCTCTGAGGGCGTCAAAAACCAGCCATTAACTCCCGTCCCTAGCACCTCCAACTCTTCAGGCACAACATCCCCATCTGAAACTCACGACGAAGACGAGCGATTCACTCGTTTGACTCAACTTTGTACCGCTGCTCTTCGCGAGAACAAGGAAGCCGAGGAGAAGGCCCAAGCATGTGCTGAGAGTGGCGTAAAAGCCGAGTCTATCGTTAAGGAAGAAGCGCAATAACTCATCTGATCCATGCCAACCAAGCGTGATGATGACTTTTTTTTTCTCTTAAATATCCCATTGCTGCTTGCTATATCTTCTCATCTTCATTTTCATGATAAAATAACCCTCGCCCCCATCCACAAATTTCAACAAATTCATATATAAACATACTAAATCCATTTAAATGATCTCATTCTCTATCGTTTTGGTCCCCCTTTCTCTTCAAATAAAACTTTCTTATTACACAATTAGCTATATATTTTGACAGGTTCACTCCGATTTCCTACCAGCCGTTGGCCTGGAATGCGCGGATGGAAAGTTCATAAGCCGTAAATGTTGCGCCTGCTGCAGGAATACTTCTCAATACTGTAGGTGTGAAGCCACGGAAAAGACCTCCAAGACCGTCGCGTCTATAGATCTGCTTGAGAACATGTGTGATGTATAAGCCTTTGGGAGGTTCCACTTGGTTTTGAACCTAATCATCCATACATAATTAGCTGATATACTCACTTCCCACTCTAACAATGTCACAATAATTTACCACTGATTTCACCACATCCAGGGGGTATGAACACACCCAGTAGCTGACACCACCCATAGCACCAGACATCATCAACTGAACCACGCTTGCTTCCTGGCCTTGAGTCAGATATCTTTTTGTGAACTCGAAACCCGAATAGAAACCCGCGTAAGCTGGAATCTCACGAGCAATGGTAGCCCACAATCCTCTAAATAACCCATGGGCAATACCATCTCTCTGAATCAGATACTTTGCGCAATCGATTGGGCCTGTGAAATGGCGTTTTCCATCGACTGATTTGGATCCAAATTGAGCCTGCATCTTGATTTTGAGTAATTCAACAGGACTGGCTAGGATACTATTGACAAAACCAGCACCAGCACCCGCTAATGCAATCTTGTCCAGCGACAGTAGTTCGTCCGGGTGGCTCTGAAGCTTGCTTTTGATGGATGAGTTGGCTGCAAACAAAAGTGCGTTGACGGCACCAATACCAATCAATGGGCTCGCCATGCCTTTTCTCGAGAAAAAGATGACTTTCAGGAACACACATCCAAATCAGGGATCCACATCCACCACAAACCTACCTTTATACAAGGCAAAGAAGCCCTCTTTTTGTACAGTCTGCACGGTGCAATCCCAAGCGCCCTTGAATCGACCTTGATCTAATTGAAGTCTCACCTTGATGGTGTCTAAAGGCTGGCCGACAATGACTTGAGACATGCCGCCGAAACTGATGCAAAAAAGCTTAATGGATGCCTTTTTGAGCATGCATGGTCGTTGAGATTTCTTACTTTCCAGAGATAAAATCGGCGGTTGCAGACGTTTGCTTGTTACTAGACATGCTTGTATTACGAGTCGAAAAAAGGAGAAGGAGAGAGAAAAAAAAAGGGCAAAAGGTAGAAACAAAACGCTATAAGCTGAAATATAGATTCGTCTTTATTTCGAGATGATTGCGTGCTTTCTCCCACACTGAGAACAGTTGTTATGACAAATACATGCAGACTCCGAAAGCAGCGTTTTACCATACAAAATCAAGCTTCACACAATCCACCCGTCAGCAATGTGGTGGTCATGATCCAAATGACATGGATGCTCATCAGTAAGAAGCTGGGCGAGCTTGACTCACTCCAAAAATCGAGAAGAGCAAAAATGATGACAGGATACAGTGCGCTGGGTTTTGCTGAATAGGGAGAGCAAGAGTAGCTACAAGACGCAATCTGGGATCAATAGGTTAGAGGCGTTACACCAGTCCATAGCTTAGATTACCTTGAGCACCACGGTGACAATCTTTATGATCTGAATCGAATGGTGATCTGACAGCCAGCGAGAAGGATGATGCGGCTCATCCAAACCAGGGGATCCAAGCAGCAATCGTGGTGCCTCCAGCATCTCTTCCTCATTATGGCCGTCGTCTTGATTGCTTTCCGCCATGACTATGTCCTCATCTACCTCCATCTTGCCCAACAAGCGCTGGCGTTTTCGCAAGGTGTTGCTGTCACTGGATGTGGGGCTGCCTCGGTCTTTGGACATGGCAGAGGACGAATGTCTGTGCTTTGTGGCAGGGCGTTGTTGAGAAAAGTCGGATGGATCTATCACTTCCGCATTTACAATGATAGTATCGTTAAGAGGGGAAGGCGACTTGGCGGTTGTGGCAGTGGGGTTTCTGCTAGGGGATGCTGGTTGAGCTGCTGTGCTTGTGGGAGAGCCATTCCATTCACTGGGTATATCTTGAAATATGGACGCTGTTTCGTCTCGTCTGATGCTTCGAAGCTTGGTCAGAATCTCGTTGCAGGAAGGACGCTTTGAAGGATCAATGGATAGCAGCATGCGGATGAGTATCTTGAGCTCGTTTGGTATGTCTGATGTGATGTTGGGATTATTCAGCGCCTCCGTGTACAGGGCTGGATCGTTCTTGTAAATGTCAAATCTGGACGTTGGAAACCGCACACTACACACAGCCATTAGCTTGGAAATAATCAGAATCGAGGAATACTCACTCTCTAAAGTCAAGAATCTCTGCTCTCAGTATCTCCACATCATCAATGACACTGTAAGGAAGTCTGGAATAGCACAGAAAATACAAGACCATACCCAGTGACCACATGTCCGCCTTTGGTGAATAATCCACCGTGTTTCTGCCTCTGGGATCAAGCTTGACATGCTCGGGTGCCATAAACTCCAATGTGCCTGTAGCACCAGTACGGTTGTCATCAACACGAGTCTCATCCAGATCCTCGCATTCACCAAAATCAGAGATCAAAACTCGCGGTCTAGGCAGACGTGGTTAGTCAACTAGGCACTCTGATCCATACATACACATCCCACTTTACATTCCCTGATGGCCATGTCGGTTGCGTTCATCGTATTGCAGTAGCAGATTAGGCGGCTTCAGGTCTCTGTGCACAATGTTCTGCTGATGCAAATGAGCAAGGCCCTGCACAATGTCCAGAAACAAGGACCAGATCTCTGTCATTGTCAATAAGCGCCTAGACACAGATGTCACAGGTGCCGATGTATCCTGCTCCTTTTCAAAGGATTCTTGTGCCTGATACTGCTTTCGGATACGTTCCCGCTTGAGCTCCTTGGAAGACATGCGCCTCTTTTGTTGCGTGGTGGCGGTTGATGATGCATGGGCAGATGTCTTTTCTGGCTTGTTGCTGCTTACATGCTCGAAATACTCCTCCAAATTGCCTCCATTGGCGCACTCCATTAGAATAAACAGGCAGGGCACTTCAGGTCCAAAAGGCGTCAGTCGATTGTATTCCAACCAAGAATGCTTGTAACTGACAATGTTGGGATGTCGAAGTCTTTCCAGCAAATGAACCTCTCGAAGCATGCGCACAAGCCATGGATGGTTGTTGCCGATCGCTACCTTTTTCACTGCATATTTACCCAATTTGACACCATCGAGCATGTGCTGTTTTACAAAAAACCGATCAGATCCAACTGACGGATGCTTCCATAGAGCTTGGCTTACCTCGCATAAAAAGACACTGCCTCGAAATCCCTTTCCTAGTTTGTTCATTTCCACGAAAAACTTGGAGTAGTAGCCTTGGTTGAATGCATTTGCGTTCAGGTTTTGTGCACTGATTGGCGGTGGTCTCGCTGCGTCTGTGCTAAATGTGCTTGATCGAGACTGTACTGGAGAACTGGTGGGTGAAAGCAACACCTGTCAGTTGGTTCTGATCCCGTTGAATGCCACACTTGTGTTGCACTTACTTTGTTGCTGTGTTTGTTTGCGATGATGCCAACAATCGAAAATAGTTGCGATCCATGAAATCAGGTTCATCCCTCTAAAGGGACGCTGTTAGTAAATCTGTCACACTCTCTTTTGACATGGATACATACTGTCGGCTTGGAAGTGGACGAGGCATTAGGCATTGACTGATGGCAGTAGGGACAGTAGTTCTCTTCGTCTGATTTCATCTAGCAAGAGTTTAGACATAAGATCCATTTAATCAGCTCTAAAAAAGCATACTTGAATCGGTATATTGGGATCAAGGTGTGCAAGATGGTCTGGCAAATAGTTCTGAACAGTAACTGATTGACTGTCTTGATTGTATAACACAAGTTGGCCCTTTTGGTTGTTGCGTCTAAAGATGCCATGAGTACATTCAGCACTTATCTGGTCCTTTTTCAGTAGTAACTTACGCTATTACAGTCCACTCACGATAGGGAACAAGTTCAAAATGCTCTCTGGAGTTGCTCACAAGTGTGTTATTGACAGTGGAAGAAGAGGCATTAGACACGCTACCCGAGTTGGATGCTCCTGCCGCTGTATTCTCAATCGCCAAGGGGTAGCCTATAGAGCGAGAACGCTGCCTTTTGTTGTGAGGGTTGTTGTGATGCGTATCGAAGAGCAGAGGATGTTGAGTTGCTACAAAATGACGCGGGCTGTCTGGAGACGGTCTATAGTCGCTTGGTAAATAAGGTAAAGGGGGTGGCACCCTATTTTGTTGACTATTAGCACTACTGATTAAGGCCAGTGCCTCACTCGCTTCCGGTTCACTTGCTCTACGCTTCGGTGTTGAATTATTCATGGCATCCATTTATGAAATAAGGAAAGAAAAGAGTTTGAAGGAAAGAAAAAGAAAAGCGAATTCATGCATCTTTTGTACTGGTTCATAGGCTGGATATAAGTTTACACTCAGGTTCTCACACACAAAAAAGACTGTTAAAATAAAGGTGATGTTGTTTCTGATGGAGCAACATGTCAAAGAAGGGTATCCACTACTAGAGCGGCTTGACAAGCCAACAAAGACACCCAAGGCTTTGCAATCTGATGCATTTTGCTCAGAAGGAGCCTGCTCAGAGATACTCGAAATTACAATCAAAGGAACGTCGAGATCCAATGGCTCACACACATAACAGTAGTCATTGTTGCTACTATAATGCACTGAATTTTAGCGTTACCGTGCATGTATCGCTCGAAGACGCACTCTCGACCCACAAGGGATGATACCTTGCATCGTGATAAATGTATGCTTCATGACAATGACATGTCATTTTGAAACACACATAAGAAGAAGCGGATAGAGCCAGCTGCTTTCAAGCCAAGGTGGTTGCACATATTGATTGTCGTTGGCAATTGAACAGCATCATGCTATATACCGTATACAATAAATTAGCATCTCCATCCTACGTATTTAAACTTGCTTGCACTTGACTTGGTCATTCTCGAGAGCCAATCTGAGAGAGGTCCAATTGACTTGAAATCAATTCAGTGCATACTGTATTTATTTACGCCTTTCGATTTCTCAAATGCATCCTTCTTAAAAGTAAGTATTGTTTTGGGTTCATAGAAAATTAATACATATAAAATGTGCATTAAACGGTACTAATGCTGTTCGGCATGGTACAAGTTGTATCCAAGCAACCCCGAGTTTCATGTTTTTGGAAAAAGACATTTACCAAAATTGCATCAAATTACTTCTGGTGCTATATACTCTGGAGAAGCAAGAAATACCTACCGTTTGGGATCTCATTCAATTTTGTAGAATCAGTTTTTGTGGTGCAATAAAATCCCAGAGGTTATTTCCAGCCAAGATGCTAAGATTCAACCCTCAATATCTTGTCTTCTAAGCCGTTCTAGATGCTGCAAATAGTGCCAAATAATTGCTATCGATCACCATTCACATCCTAGACCTTCATTTTTATTTTTTTTGGATCGATCCAAATCGTCGAAAATTCACGTTTTTTCATGAGGTACCCCTCATGGTTTTTGTTAAAAATCAAACGATCGCACTTTTGGAGGCGAAAACGACACTTTTTACTATGGCATATATTAAGTCAAAATGACCGCACAGATGTAGGGTAACCTGTGCAACTGCTGTTTTGACCGTTGTATATGCTAAATCTCGACTTTTCTTGGAAAAACTGCTTTTTATATTTTCGCAAAATTCTTTATCTTTTCATTCTAAAAGTATTTTAAAATTGACACCATTGAATGCGCCTTCAAATTCTCCCCTTAAGTTTATTAGAAAGTAGTATACGCTGAGCACACTTTATATAGCTAATTTTAACAAAAATGTTTACAAATGTCAAATTATATCGATATTGATTCAAAAAAATCATTGCAAAAAAATCATTTGGGTACAGTCACCACAGTGCAAAATGTTCATTGTACACGTCATTCAAATTCCGCGTGCTCTGTGCTGCGGCAGCCTATTGACTGCAGTCACCCTTAGCAACGCGTTTTTATTTTTTTATTTTTTTTCTCGCACTGTTTTTGCACTGCACTTTTTCTATTAAACCATATCCTTTTTATTACTATTGATTGAATACAACACCACGTTTGCCGAAAGAAGCGTGCCTTTGCAACCACCAGTACTCGAGACGACACCTTTGAAGTCTATTACAGTAGGTATCAGCCAATAAGAGCCATTTTTGGTAGTACAATATACAGGAATACTAATTGCACAGTTTATTTTAGGCCAGTTTGTTACAATATATTATTATCGATTGTGTTTGTTGGTTTGTATTTGGTTTGTATATTCCCCTTTTTTGGTTGTCATGTATTTGGTTGCCATGGATTACATTCATTCAACCGTTTACTGCTTTCTTTTTTTCTCGTAATACTGTGCATTCTTCTTTAGTTTGCTCTATTGCGATTTATTCTTTCCCCCTTTTCTGCACGCAACTATTTTTCTGTTGCTGTATCATAGTGCTATGGTGTATTATCTTTGATGCATTGTATCACTGGCGGTGCTATGGTGTATCTTTTGATGCATTGTATCGCTGGTGGCAGTGCTGCTCTATTGTTTTGGAGTAGCCTTGCATTCTTTTGTTCTTCAAGTATTACTTCTTCTGTAATACGGGTGGTATTGGTGGTGTTCTTGCTTCGTATGAGGCAACCACGATATTTTTTCTACTACTTTTTTCTTTCTTGTACTCGTCATTTTGATAATACACAGTGCATGTTACCTTTTTGTATGTAACTGTATTGCAATGTTTCTGTTCTTCATCACATTCTAGTGATGCCCTCTTCTTACTTTCCCTTCCTTTTTGTGGTTCTTTGAGCCATAACCCTCTTTTTTCGTTGTGTGGATAAGCCTATCGTTGAAGCACAACTAGGTTTGATTCAGAGGCTAGGGGGTAGATAGGCTGCCCTCACTTGATTTGTATCACTTACTTGGTGCTAATTGAGAGTCTCAAGCGTTTGCACTATAAGCTGGGGTGTGTAGTAAGGCATATTCTGGCATTTTAGGGGATTTTGATGATGGAATTGCTAAATTACTGTATTTAGTAATACTTAAAACTCCGCCTAATCAAAAAACAGAGGGAAACCCTCGCAATTTTTTTTTCTGGCTTGGGGTGTCTGTAGGGCAAATAAAGCGTTGTGATTGGCTCAAATTTGGAGATAGCTCAGAGAAATGAAGCATTGATAATGAAACTAAAAATGTGATTGAAATGAGAAAAGCAAGACTAAACATTCAAAATGCATGGTACAAATGACTCAAGGTAACTACACACAATACCACCATAAGTATCAGCCATGATCAAATTCATTCACTAACTTACCCTAAATAAAAAGAGTTTAGGATAAATTCAACCTCAATACAAAAAAGAAATATAATATATTGAAAAGCTGTATAATAAAATGTGTTATTTCAAGAATACAATGCTGTACTACTACTACTTGAATTCACGTTAGCTCCTGCTTAATATATGACACGAACATTGCGGCTGGCCATATACAGAGCATGCCGTCTTATGTGATGTCTCAGGCATAACAAAAATTCAAATCAGTTCTTGTCTGATTATATTGATCTAACAGCAGCCGTAAATCACAAGGTTTTATTGCTTTTAGGCGACGAGGTAGTAGATGCCGGGTATTTAAAATAAAAGCGCTGCTTTTCTATTCCTAGAGGTAAAAGATTGCATCTCTTAAATAACAAAAGATATACTACGTACATGTGTTCTCGATAAAATGTTTACCGATTATCTACTAAAAGAAATATAGCTTCAGTATATTAAGAAGAAACTAAGCTGGAGCCAAGCGGTTTTAAATGCCGTGTTGCCCAGCACCCTTTCTATCAATCTGTTACTACTATTAAACATCCGTAATTAGCATTAAACACAGGCATAATACGCTCTGTTGCAGGGCTAGGGACTGAGGTTGATTAGAGGCGTTAGGAATCTGTGTGCTGGATGTAGTTTGACCAAGATTGTTTTACAAAGTCATTTGCGATTTCGGACAAAGGTTGATCCTTATTTTGTTGGCGTTTAAAGTCTTCGCTGATCGCATAATAGAAATGATGAACTTAATATAGCAATCTTTGAGCTATTAGCAAAAAAAATGGAGTCATGCTTCAATAAAGTGTTAGCATTGAATTCTCCTATGGCGTCTAACTTCTGATATATGTATTGATTATACAGATGTAAGTGTAATAAAGCTTTTGTTAAAATCAATGAAATCGAGATCTCAAGAAAATTTCAGGGCATTACACATTAATGCAGCAGCCATCAAGCAAACACATATTGTATTCTTAAATGTGCTTCATCAACAAAGGACTGCATAAAAGATGAGTTTGATTGAAGCATTCGCAGATATACAAAGTTGGATAAGTTAATTAAAGCTGACGTGAGTCGTATCACATTCTCACCGTTTTTCTTTTTGTTTTTACCTTTTTTTTTACTGTATTCAGCAAATGAACAAAACTATTGAACTACTTGCCAACAAAGGCCAAGGTACTATAAGGCTCGATCTTAACTACCAACCGGGTATCGCTCTCTTGACCATTGACAATCCTAAAAGACACAACGCATTATCTGGAAAGATGATGGTCGAATTCCATCATGCCGTTTCTGAATTGGAGCGCAACTCAACAAACGACCTTGTTGCCCTTTTAGTGATGGGAGGAGGCCAGTCGTCATTTTGTGCTGGCTTAGGTAGATTGATTAGTGGCATGCAGTTGCCAGCCTCCTCAGATTCTCATTAATTTAAATATAGATCTTAGTTTTGCTCGAGAACATGTGAAATCCGCAGACATGTCCTTGGCCATGAATGAGTTGATGCAGCATACAATAGAAAGACTTTATCGATTGCCATTGATTACAATGGCTATAGTGACAGGAGGCGCTATCGGCGGTGGATCAGAATTAGTTACAGCATTTGATTTCGTCTGTATGAGTCAGACGGCATTTGTTCACTTTGTACAAACAAGGATGGGGGTGTCGAGTCCTTGGTCTGGCGCAAGACGCTTGGTGTCACTTGTGGGAAGAAAGAAAGCCCTTTTATGGATGGCAGGTGGCTACCGATTGTCTGCACAGGAGTGCATTGAAGGAGGGCTTGCAGATGTGATAGTAGAAAGAGACGACGAATGTTTGAATGCAAGTTTATTATACCTGAAGCCATTTTTGATGGATGATAGAAGTGGCCAACGAGTCTCTCCCAACGCTGTGAGAGGTATGAAACAATTGATTTCACGTCAGATGAAAGAGGATGATGGGGATTTCGAAAAGAAGATATTCGCCAGCACTGTGTTCTCAAAACTTTGAATTTTATTTATGTACCATCACTGCTTTTACATTTTGGCTCAACCAATTTAACCCTTCAAATAAACCCTCACCTGTGGTAGCGCAGGAAGGATGCACATACCATAGTCTATCACGCATTTTAGTCAGACCCAGTATTTCAGTAACTTCTGCAGGTGTAAATGCTCCTGGAAGGTCCTGCTTGTTTGCAAATATTAATAACAAACAATCTCTCATTTCTCTGTCTGATATGATCCGATGCAATTCTTGCTTTGCCTCCTCAATTCTGTCGCGATCTTGTGAATCAATGACAAATATCAGACCTTGTGTGCCAGTGTAGTAATGTCTCCATAGATTACGAATTTTATCTTGTCCTCCAACATCCTTTTCAGGTCATGTTAGTACAGTGCTATGCTGAGCATGATCCAAACTTACACTTTACCCAAACGTTGAACTTTACATTCTTGTACGTAACTGATTCGACATTGAACCCCACAGTTGGAATTGTAGTGACCGATTGATTTAGCTTTAATTTATATAGGATGGCTTCATTGTGTTAGATCAGAATCAATCATGTAACGGCACACATGAAAATCACTTACTTGTTTTGCCTGCTGCATCTAATCCCAACATCAGGATGCGCATTTCTTTGGTTCCGAATATCTTGTTTAACGCCTTTGACATATTGGCTCCCATTGTGTATAATTAGAATGTTGGAAGAAAGAGAGAGAAAAGGCAAATCTGCCACAACATTTTCCCTTTTGAGTCATCAGCTAGACTTGCCCCCTTTTTTCTTTTGTTCATTGTATGTGAGTTAAACAACTTGGAAAAAGTAGTTTATTGTAGGGAGACTTATATTTAAGATTGACAGATTTTTATTGGCAGCAGTCTTCTTTCTCTCTTTCTCGCATCCACTTGGAAACACGTCCTTTCTTTTTCCACACGTTAAACAATCAAAATCAAAATGGAGGACGCATTGTGGGCTCAGTTACAGAACACATCACTGGAGGAAATCGACGATAAGCATAGAATAGAGCCAGAATCAGAATCAGAACCAGAGCAGGACGATCATGATGAATCTCTGGTAAGTCGTTTAACCCCACACCCACCATTTTATTTTTCTCTCTCTCTTTCTTCATTGCGTCTCCTAAAAAAAAGTTACCCCTGAAATTTTGTTTGCTTGTAACCATGGCAACAAAAGATTGGAGATGTACCCCTCTTTTTTTTTTTTTGAATGGGTTGCCCAGGGTAACCCGAAAAATAAATAAGATTTCTACCAGCATATGATTTACATACATTACATTTTATACCATGACTAACAAATTCTCTCCCACACACACAACCTTATATAGGTAAATTCTATCCCGCACGAAGAAAGACAATCAGGACCCCACACTGGACCTAAAGGAGTGCGAGCAGATCATGATTATCAGCAACAAATACAGTTAGCCTTGAAAAACAAAGCACGTGCAGATTATAATGCACGCATGTTGGCCAAAGCACCTACAACTACCACCTATTCGCAAGATGCCAAAGAGCAAGAGCTATTGATTTTACAGCAGCAGCAGCAGCAAGATGAGCTGGATGAGGATGACCTCAAATTTTACAGAGAAAAGAGACTGAATGAACTCAAGAGACTAAAGCAAGGAAATCACTCGATCCGACAACAACAAAAGCTATTTGGAACCTACACCACGATTGATGCAGATGACTATGCAAATGAGATTGATGATGAATGGAAGACGATACCTGTGATTATCCATATATACGACGATAGTCTACCCAAATGCAAAGAACTGGACGCCATCTTGTTTGATTTAGCACAGAAATACAGGCTTGCCAAGTTTATTCGAGTATCAGCCAATGACCTTGACTTTGATCTCGTTGGATCACCAGCCATTTTAGCTTACACAAGTGGAATATTGGTTGCAAATTTAGTGAGAATTATCGATATAGTAGGGTCCCGGTTTGATATAGATGCGATAGAAGATACATTGCTCAGGTACGTCATATATTTCTTATGTCATGCAAAACGATATATATAGTTAACCGTATTTGTAAAAACCGCCAAAACATTAGACACGGTGCCTTATCTGACAATGATCTCTATGATATACCCAGTGTTGGCTCTGATGAGGAAGAAGAAGAGGATGATGAATAGCGTCATTTAACCCCGTGAGGACATCCTTTCGTTGGTAGAGTCACACGAAAAAATTTCACTGCATAAATACATCTCTCTCTCTCTTCTCAATTGATATAAAAATAAAGCTAAATGTCTTCCTTAAACCGCTTACAAACAATTACATCCCATATGGTCTCTACTACACTTCAATCCGCTGCAAACACTCTTAGTGGCAAGCAAATCACAAAGCCAATCATCTCATTTATCGGTGGCGGCAACATGGCCGAAGCTATTCTCTGTGGTCTCCAGTCAAGCGGTCATCCTAGCAAGCATTTGCGCTATTCTGAGCCCTTTGAGCAACGTAGACAATACATGCAGTCCAAGTATCCTGACATGGTTGGTTCTGATAACAATCAAGAAATTGTGGACGGTGCAAATGTTGTTATTCTGGCTGTAAAGCCTCAGGTGCTTCGCTCGGTGGTGAGTGATCTCAAGCTAAAAGCTGATACATTGATTGTGTCGATTGCTGCTGGCATCACTACTGCTGATATTTATAAATGGATGAACACCACTGATCCTGCTGCTATTGTGAGATGCATGCCAAACACACCTGCCCTGGTCGGTGAAGGTGCTGTTGGGTTGTTTGCCACTGATGCTGTCAATGAAGATCAGAGAAGCATGACTGAAGACATCATGAAGGCTGTAGCCAAGCAAGTATCCTGGGTGGAAGATGAATCGCTGATTGACACTGTTACGGGCATCAGTGGCAGTGGACCAGCCTATTTCTTCTTGATTATGGAAGCCATGCGTAAGCACCTCATTAGATTACGTTTTAGACCATGTTTCATCCTTACTCAATCACATTTACTATAGAAAACGCTGGTATTGAAGCAGGTTTATCATCCGAAGATGCCAAGGCATTGACACTGCAGACCTGCATTGGTGCTGCACGCATGGCTCTTACATCTGAAGACGATCTGGCTACACTACGCCGCAAGGTCACTTCTCCCAAGGGAACCACCGAAGCAGCCATCAACTCGATGGAGTCCAACAACATTAGAAAATTGATGGCCGATGCAGTGTTCTCAGCGCAAGATCGTGGCAGAGAATTAGCAGAGCAATTAGGCAAAGAACTTTAAAGCATTTTTAATCGCATTTTCAGCATATTACTACATATATATTCACACACATATCAATAAATTCGAGCTGCATTATCAGACATCTTATCAAAGTAATCATGACATTTTATTTACAGGGCCATTCACACACACATTTGATTCTTTTTAGAGGAACAATTCAGGGCATTTTTGAGAGTATTCGACCACCTTATTTGCCAACTCAAGATCTAATAAATAAGAGTCAATGGCCTCTTTCTCTTATCATTGCCTTTTATATAAGTTGCACTAACCGAAATCATTTCCAAAGTTAGCCGTCTTGAATTCCTTCAGGGTGAAGTCAGGTTCAACTTGTCCAATGACCTCAATGTAATCTGTGCCCCATTGACTGTTCTAATGATACAATCAATACCGTCGTAGCCAATGTATAATGTGAATAGCGAGACTTACTCCGTTCAAGTGAACCAAGATTTGGCCGTGATCTGTTGATTCCAATACTGCGGTATTGCCAGAGAGCTGTGCATTTTCGCAGCGGGTCAATACAATCAACCCAATGTCCAGTAAAAGGAGGCACTTACCGAGACAAGCTTGCCAGTAACACGCACTGTTTGTCCAACAAACTTTTCTCTCAAAGAAGAGTTGATGCGAGGTGTAGGTTTCTCCATTTTTTCCTTGTTTTAGACGTTGAATGAAGAAGAAGAAGAAAAGAAGTTGGAAATTGGAACGCGCAAAATCGCAGTTCGCGTTCTACAGGCAATACCATCAATGCAAACCAGTCACCGAAACAAGATCAGGATGGTACAAAAAGACAGAGGAAAATCTTTTTTCGACATCTTCCATAGATTTCTGATAGCATCACAATGGCATCAACGACAGCAGCAGCAACACAACATCCCAACAAACTCGCCTTTGAGGAAGGTGTGTCCTACATCTTTCACAACTGGACCGCATTGAAGCTTGCTGTCGAGCAAGATTGGGGAGGTGTCGAATCGGCCGAGAAGAGAGAATGGTTTATTGATGTGATCATTGATCATTTTGGCAAGCGTAAGTGTGGCAGTAGCAGCAGCAGCAGCTTTCTGGTTAGCCGCAGAACACCATTACTCACATGATTTACAGATGGAAAGAAGCTGGACATTGATGAAGTCGAGGACATTTTAGCCCAAATCATGACAGATGAGTTCAATGCTACACTGGAGGATGATTCCCCCTATTTAGTCGCTAAGCATTTGGTTCTGCTCTTCAACCAATGCATCAATGGCAACTACGAAGAAGTAGAGCGTCTCCGCGAAAAGGCAAAGACACAGAATACCTTTGTTGCCTCCACATGTGTCAAGCAGGGCGATGACAGCGATGATGAGGACGAGGGAGATGATACTCAAGATACCAACAACCACAACAATGTAAGACTGGAATCATCATGGTGATGGCACAATGGTCTAACTGTGATGTATAGGGCAATGACAATGATGATCAGGACGATGAGATGGATGAGACACCCCAAGAGCCCTTGGTGGATGCTGATGGCTGGGAGATTGTGCGTCGTAAATAAGCTATATGTCATGTAATAAAATAATCTATTTGTATATATATATATACACACTTTTTTTTATTTGAATGCCATGAATTCCTTTGCAAAGTTTTGTAATTCATCCAAATCTTCCTTGGGAAGCTTGACTTCCTTGACTGGAGCAGCAACGGTGGCAGCAGCATTGGCCTTGTTCTTGGTCACCTTGGACTTTTTGTCTGTCTTGGCCTTCAATGCCTTCTTGTTCTTTTGCTCTGTTGTAGAAGCCTTCTTGCTGTCTGATGATGGAGATGCTGGCACTGGCTTTTTATTAGCCTTTGATTTAGGCTTTTGTTGAGTGCCTGTCAAATTTGCTGTCATGTCCATGTCCATGCTGTCCTCGTCCTCCTTCTTCTTCTTGTCCTTCTTGGCTTGTTCTTCCTTATCGGCCTCTAATTCTTCCTCTGTCTTGACAGGTTTGGACTTTTCCATCAAATCAGCCCAAGAGGATCCAACACCGCTTTGGATCACTCTTTGCACACGGGCTTTGTCCTTGTCATTCAAGGCAGGATAGCCTCTGAATTGCTCAATTGGCACACGCACCAAGAGTTCAGGCACTAGAGTGTAGAGACAATCAGATCAGCATGTGCTCTTATCACTGCCGTATGCTGGTATTTACCTTTGAAACACTTGAAATGGTACCATGTATGCTTGGCCAAATCCTTCTTGACCTTTTTGCTCTTTCTAAAGATCTCGGCTACACGGAGAGATTTGTGGGGGATGGTCTTTTCACAAGCAGCACATTTGGATTGCTGGGTCTTTGCGTGCTCGATACAGTAGGTCGTAATGGAACCGTCGGTTTTAGCGGTGGTGTTTTGTTCAGTCATAATGTCAAGTGTAAAGAGGTTGCTATACAAGAACAAATTTTTTACCATGGAATTTGATCGTCTCAAATGAATGTTGGGTTGTTTTGGCTTCCCGGACCGGATGAAATGTACAGTCCAAATGGCACTGGGAGCTTTGGATCTACTACTAATAATGCTTCTACATGTCAAGACATTAGAGGCAATCACCTCGCCATTCAGCAGTATTTAACTAAGGCCAGGCTTACCTCCTTTTTATATATCATGCTTTGGTACAATCCGATGGTTTGTGGACATGTTCAGTTAGCAGCATCTTGTGAAATGTGTCTCAGGCACTGGCCTTTTGACACCTTTTGCATCAATGCTCCGCTATGCAACGTTCTCTATGCTGCTTGATCTCATTCTCTGTCATCTTATAAGCTATCTATTCATATCATTGACGATTGATTGCAATTCCCTTTATCAGAAACACTGTCGATATCCAATCAACTGAATGATGCTGCGGCTTTGCTTTAGACTAATCGAGTTGTTGTATGCTACTGGCTTTCAAAATGTCACTCGTTTTACTTGTAGTGATACGGCATGTCTTTGAAATAAATGCGGAAACTCTTATCAAGAATTCTCTTTCTCTCTCTCCCTTTGCACACATTAGAAATACATTAACAATGCCTGGTCGTGGAAAAAGAGGAAATGGACGAGGCAGAGGCAGAGGTGGAGCAGGTGCCAGAGGACGTGGAAGAGGCAGAGGCAGCATTGGCGGCGGTGGTAGAGGCCGCAACAGGGAACTCATTCCATCGGCTATCGGCTACGTTTACCGTCCTCGCTCCAACGTGGATGAATTCGACGACGACTTTAGAATCTATGGCCAATTTGGCAGTGACCAAGACGATTCAGAAAGCGAATTTGTGCCTCATGCTAAAAGTAAAGCTGTTATACAATGCATCCATACATCAGTTTGACTGATACAGTGATGATAGAAGGCAATGGCAGACAACAGCAGCATCTCAAAAAGAACAAGCTTGGCTTTGTCAGAGAGAGCAGACCTTCTTTTGGCTCCAATTACGATGACAACTATGACGATGCCATGGATCGTGCTGGTCTAGGATCATCCTCTAGCCAACAAAATGCCGCAGTAAACTCCAATCAGCAGTTTGCCAAGGGGAAATCCAAGTACTTGAAGACTGTGCTGTTTACCAAATCATCCTCTTCCATCGACTTGACCAAAGGTACATTGGAGGTTGCTGCTTGAGTGAATTGAGCATGTGTAGTAATTTTTTTGGCTGTAGAAGAGGAAACTGTTGTCAAGGAACAAGAGGCCATTGTGTCTGAGCAAACATTGACTGTTCAGGAATCCATGTCTAACTTGTCGTTAGAAGACGCTACAGTGGACGAGAAGCTTCTGGCCAAAAAGGAACTTTGGAGCATGTTGAAGGGAAAAAATCCGGCCGCCAATGTCACTGTAGAAACCTTTGATTATGCTGATCTCACTGCCACAGTATCTGACACACAAGGCCGTGGTACGGAGAGCAACGTAGATGAAGCCATCGACTCCTCTGATCAGGAAGATGTCAATTTGTCGAGTGAAGACGAAGACGAAGATCAAGACCAAGACACATCGGACGATGAGATTGATCAAGGCACATCATCTGACAAATACGACTTTACTCTCAATTTGTCGTCTGAAGACGAGGAGGATTGCCAAGTATTGTACGATACAGAAGAAGATGATCTACTAGAAGACGACATGCTTGTCATGGAAGATTACATGGAGCAGATTGAATTGGAAGAAGGAGAAGACCTGAACGAGCTGTTGGCTTGGTCTGCTATGCAAGAAGGCAATCTGGAAGTCGATATAGACGATGATGATGACGATTTATACGACTATGCAACGCTGGATCAACCGTCCACCAGAGAAATTCCTATTATGGAAAAAGAGGAAGCCAAATTCACCAGCAAAAAGGGAAAATGGGCCGCCAAAACCGTTGATGAAGACACACGAAAGAAGGTTGGCCATCGCACGCGAGACGATAGCTCTGTGGTGGACCCAGAGATTTTTGGACAAACATTGAAAGCAGCCTTAGCTGATGTGCCACCTGGATTAAGACCTGGTATGAGACGATGGTACGAAAAGCAACAGCGCAAAGAAGACAAAAAGAAGAAGAGGGAGGAGGCCAAGGCGCATCGAAAGGAAAAGAAGAAGAACGGCAAAGGAAGAGCCAGCGAGATGGAAGACCCAGACTTTAGCAACCAAATGGCAAAGATTGACGAGTAAGTGTGTCTTGAGAGATTTAACAGGACTGGAAGCTAAACGTGAATATGGGTACAGGCGTATACGTGATTTTGTTCAAGATGACAGCATCAGCAGCTTTCAATTTGCACCCATGGCCACGAATGTCCGCAGACAGCTTCATGTGCTTGCCGCAGTATACAATTTGAAATCCAAAAGCACTGGCGGTGGCGGATCAAGATGCACGGTTGTCACCAAAACCCCTACCACCTGTATACCCAATGATCGACGTTACATCAGTCGTTACTTGTTAGATATTCAGACGAATATGGATGAGCAGAACCGCATCATTGGCAAAAATAGATCGAAAGGTGTGCAGCATCAAAAGGGCAAAAAGAAGTTCATCAACAGTAGCAAAAAGAACAGCGGTACATCGACACCCAAAGAGAAGCGAGGCGATGGCCAATTCCCTGCTGGACCATCGCACGGCACAGTGGTCGCCTTTGATGCCGCTCCTATCAATGAAACCAATGTTGGACATCGTATGCTCGCTGCCATGGGGTAAAGTAGACAAAGTAGATGCACATGCCACATCGTAGACTGAATGATTCTTTATTTAAATTAGCTGGAAACAAGGTGAAGCATTGGGATCAAAGAGTGAAGGTATTGTTGCTCCCATTGAAGCAATCATTCGTAGAAAGGGTAGAGGTCTTGGATCATAAAATACACTTGCTTTTGGTGGATCCATTGTAACAATAAAATGCTTGTTCTAATCCCAAAGTTGCTTTCCAAGTTTACGTTTCTCTGCTTTTGATTGTGCTAATTCGATCTTCTTTTCCTCTTTATCTGCCACCATGAGAGCTCTGGCTAATTTCTTTTGCTTCTTGACACTGACACCTCGCTTGGTAGTGGCCTTTTTCACTTTATGCACTGTAGGTGCTTTTTTAGTGCTTGTGATGGCTTGCTTACGGACATTGAGTAAATGCAATTCATGTTCAATACGCTCCTTGGCTACATATAAAGACAAGGTTAAATACAATGGACGCTTGGTATCAGCTCATTGTTGTGATGGTTACCATTTTGTGGTTCGTATTCTGCATTAGCATACTTGGATACACTCTTCTTTTTCTCGGCTACGTTGTCGTCATTTGTATTAAGAAAATAGCAATGAATGTATTCTGCGTTTGTCTGTACCTTTCTTTTGCATTTTTCCCATCTTGTAGAGTGATGTTTCTTATGTGTGTTTGGCTTATGAAAGAGATAAGGTAACATTGAAAGATTCTTGAAAAGCTAGCGGAAAAAGTAAAAACATGGACGGGAATACCAAGTGGCTTTGTTGGCCAATAGATCAGGATCATGGCATGATTTCTGAGTAATGGTCTTGCATTGCTAGCAAAAATCATAGCTATTCCTAACAGTGTACAGACTATAGACTGCATAAAACTTGTCTAAAAAGGACATGGTTACTATCATTGTTGGTATTGGACTATTTAAATACTCATAGAATGTCTGAATTGCTTTGGGTGATCAAGAATGTTCAATCTTGTTGAATGACCAGACAAGTTTTAGTTGCATTTTGTTCAAAAATAAGGCACTTGCTAGCTGAGTAATTATCAATTATATTCAAATCTATACCCAGGCAACCGTGAAGTGATAGTTACCAAGTACAAGCTCACCCGTTATCGTGTGCACCATCAATGCCAGAGGAGGTTATAAAGAAGAGGACTGCACTGTCTTTAATGAAGCTACGCATTCCGAGCATTGCAATGTAATTTTACTACAATTTATTATAAAATTAATGTATATAGGAAGCTGACGAAACTAGTCGAGCAAATTTACAGTGTATCGCATTTGCAATTCTCTTTTTGATAGCTTCAGAAGCATTGATTTCCTTCAAAAACGCATTGGTCAACCACCAGCCAAAATGATTTAATTTCCGCTCAAAGGATCTGTTGCAGATTGGCCAGATTTGATGATTTTCAGGATCGATTTCAACCATTTGGGAAATTTTATTATGTAAATGTGAAAGATCATACCATACTTTCTAACAGGTCCTAGAAGTAGTTTTGAATGTGCATCTAATGGTGTTATTTTCAGGAGGAAATCAGATTCAAAAAATTGAGTAATTTTTGAAAATCCGAAATAAGGTTTTCAGCCAAAATGTCAAAATTTTACATATAAAGGTCTCACAAAATAATTTCAGAGAGTTGCTTTGAGTCAAGAGGAACAATTTGATTTAATGTTTGCCTTAGTAAAAGTCTTCGTTTTTGCCTTCAAAAACGCGATCGTTTGATTTTCGATGAAAACCATGAGGGGTACCTCATGGATTTTCTTCAAATTTTGATGATCCCAAAAAAGTGGAGCAAAGCTGTCAGAAAGTTAGTGCTGGATGAGAAACAATGCTGGATGTTTTTCTGGCGGTCTAAAACGGCTTCTAGCACGAGAAATCATACCTCAAATACATCCTAGTTTCGCTGTAATTTGCTCAGATTTGGATGGTAGGAGGAAATACTGGAATACTGTGTACCTGTATAGCAAGTTTTCCTGTTAATACAAACGTAGAACATTGTAAAAGAGAGAACCCCGCATTGGTAGTGTGCGCCACATGCTATTAGTAGGCCAAGAAGTGGTGTAAATTACAATCTGCAATGCGATTACTTTCTAAGCGCAATCAGTTTGACAAGAAACTATGTATTTTCGGCTAACTTGACTGATCTTTCTTGTTATGAGGAATCAACCAATCCCTCTAGGTTCCTCTGTGCTGCTTGCTGCTTGCTACTGCAATGAAATGCCAAACAGCATCGACCAGATGCTATCAAAGACATTGATACAATGGGCAATTATCTACCTACTATAGCCTTAATGCAGATTAAGAGGTATTAGAGTATAGTATGGATGACGATGCTTCTGTTCTAATGTCAACTGACTCGCCCATTCCGGAAAGACGCCACTACCTTCCTCATAATAGTGTATACCCTCAATGTTTATCGTGCAGCAGCAGATCGGGCCGCGGAGATACGCTTATAGTATAACAGTAATGATGATACTATTTCACCAGATTATCTTCATATTGAAAGAGTAGCACAAGCTGTTTTTGTGGGATTTCCTGGCCTGCCATTCACCAAGCCAAGAGAAGTCTACTCCAAGGTGTAATACCAAACGATAATTTTCTGTTTTATTGAAGAAATCTTCATGGTACAGCACCAAATATGGGAATAAACGAGAGAGTTTGAATAAATGAGTAGAACCATTCCTGAAAAAGCTAATACAAATCGAGCAAGGAGAATGTATATATGAGGAGATGAAATCGGTTATCTTCGAGTGTGGATAAAGTTACACTGAAGTTGGCCACAACAGCAATGAGCAATATATTCATAATTTAAGGCTGACAGCAAGCAATTCATTTACTGTATATTAGTGCAACATTTGTAGCAACTACAACCTCTACAGGAGGATTTCATGATGGGGCCATGCATGTCATCTCCGTCTCGTATAGAGGGATTTGCTTTTCTTTGCCTATAAATAAGAACAGTGCCGAGGTATATTTAAGCCGAACAAATAGCAAAAGACAGTTGTTGTTTTATGGTTGTACCAAGCCATTCACTCTTTGTATCACTCTGTTCACACTCATACACACACGTTTTTCGTTGCTTGAGCAAGAAGTCAAGCTAAAAAAAGATGCATGTTATACAGGGGAAAAATAAAAAACCATATGATTTGTAAAAAAAAAGAAGAGGATATAATAGAAAGAGATGTTTATTCTAAATGGTATATTGTAACGACAAGTGCTATGACGGCGGCTTAATGAACAATGACAATCTGTCCAAAGGAGCCCTCCAGGCCTTGCAAGTCGCTCACACTGACAACGCTTGCTGTATCGCTCCCACTTCCGGAATGATCCAGAACAAGGCTTTCTCGGTTCCTTCTTTGACGTCTCTGTTGTTGGTAGGTCTGTCTTTTGGCAGACGTGTTTGAGCAAGAGCTTGATCGCTTGTTGATCATATCATCGTCGTCTTCGATTCCGATGCCGTTGATATCGTCAAACAGCCCCACAGACCCCACTCTTGCCAAGGTCATCTTTCGTCGATGCTGCATTACCTGTTTGAATGTGTTCAATAAAGGGGACGAAGCCAAGAGTTTCAGGTGGGACATGAAACTGTAATATCCACAAACTGCAACTAGTCTATCTCGGCAAAACCTGTCAATAGGCAGCCAAGGCTGTTGCTGTTGCTGTTGCTGCGATTGAGATCGGGATGTGCCGTTGCTGTTGGCAATGGGTAAACGCATCTTGAATTCGCACACTCTGAGTATGTTACAGCATGCACACTTGGTCTTTGGAGGCATGATGACCGAGGAGGAATTGACGCTATGTTGCGAGGAAGATGAGATATGGCTGGTTGCAGGCGATGTGTTGGTAGACAGAGAGGAGGAGGTTGTTGTGCTTGTTATGTTGGAGATGTAGTTGGGATCATGCCAGCCCTGAATTTCGCACTTGTTCTTGGAGATGGCATCCAGCAGCTTCTTTTTGAACCAAGGAGACTTCCACCAACCTTGCGATTGTGGAAAGAACAAGCAAGGTTCCACATCCTCATTAAAGACTCGCTTGACAAACGGAGTAGATGGTATCACTGTTGTATTACTTTCCATGACAGCCTTGAGATGATGCTGGAACTCGGCCAACACAAAGCCGTCAATACGTATCGTGTTGGTATCGTGGTGTCTGCTATGATGCATGCTGCTACTGCCACTACTGTCTATAGACGGCAATCTCATGGCAGATCGAGATGAGAGACGATAATTGGAACTAGTGGGTGTAGGGACAGGTGATTTGTGTTGCTTTATTTGTTGTTGTTGTTGATGTGGGTGCTGCTGCTGCTGCTGCTGTAGCTGAGAGTAACGACGTGAGATTGTACAGCTTGCATTAGCACTTTGATGCACCACCGAGTCCAGTTCTATCAACAGATCCTTGACTTGCTTCAGCCTCAGGTCTCGTGTGTCCCAGGCGTCGAGTATTTGAGATAGCTTGCCGTTGGTTTCGCGGTGGAGTTGGATGATGCCATCTCTGTCTGTCACTTCGTCCATCAGTATCTGGTTCAGGGATAAGAACAGAGCAGATGTAATGTCTCCAACGTCTTGCTCCAGCAGCTCCTTGTCTTGTTCCACAGCTGATCGAATGTCTTCTTCTTCTGACAATGCAGATGCAAGGGAGCTGAGATCTCGTTTCAGATAGGCCTGTCGCTCTACCTGTGAATCGAGTTGAGATAAAAGCTGCTTACAGTTTGTGCAGAAGCTGGTGTGATCTTGGTCGTCGTTCACTGCGTAGGTTGTGGGCAATGTCATGGAAGAATCATTGTTGCCATGGTGATGGTGGTGGCGGTGGAGATGCTTATCGTCGCTGCTGGTGGATGAGCAAGTGGAAAGCGAGGACGACAGCTCGTCTTCTGTTAAATGCACTGGGTCTTCATCATCACATGCCTTGTCTTTATTTACTATGGTTACTGGGTCGGTTGAAGAACGGTCTGGTATGTTATTATTGTTGTCTGTGAGTCTCCATTCTGCTACGGCTGCTTGTCGGCGTTCCAGCTCGCCTTCTTCCAAATCATCGATGCCGTCGTCCCTGATGGGTTCCTCTTGCTGTTGTACAGAGGAAGAAGTGGAAGAAGTCTGTCGAAGATAATTTAGACATAATGTTACAGTTGATTTCATTTGTTCCTCCATGTTCATATTGTTGATGAATAAATCGGATAGCAGGACAATGACTTCCTTGCTGTTGAATTCCGTCTTTTGCAGTTTGCTGGATAGATGCGTAATGTACTGATCCTTCTGAGACAAACCCACTAGCCATTCGCCTCGATCATGCTCGTACTTTCTATGAATAGTCTACTGGCTGTGTTGAGTTTCTTGCCACTCCCTGTGGTATTCATCGAAAACGAGAAAACTTACTGACAAATCGTGCTCCAACTCGACGACTCTCGATTCCAGCTTGGATATAATGTCTTGCGCTTGCAACAGAAAGGGCAAAACGTCCTGTTCTGTAAATTCTTGTTCAAACAAACTGCTCGTCTCATCTTGTTGCAAGTGCTCTTTTTCAAGGGAAATTCCTACTTCAGATGCCGAGTCTGGTGTACTTTGAATAACATCCATCTACGTATATCTGAAATGTCGAAAAGAATAGTAAAAAATGGGTATATAAAGAAAATGGATATATCAGCCAGTGAGGATATTGTTTGTGTATAAGAATCAAGGGCGGGCGGGCGGTTGAGCGAGTGTGTGTGTGTGAGGATGACTTTACTAGCGTGTGTGCGTGTATGTATACAAACAAGCCTTAATTTTTTACAGGTGCTGGACACACACACGCACCACAACCCCCGCCCTTCATTTGTTGCCCTGAAATGTTTGGAGGATGTGATATGCAACAAGGACGAAATGGATCTGATACAATTGCAAATGAGGTCAATAAATTTGATATTAAGACATTTGGACGGAAGCTGAAAGCCATGCCATCTCCTTCCATCTCTCGACATGGCTCCTACCACAGCCTCTCCAATGTCGACGCAGCATCCAGGCATATATCATTTTCCAAGCTAAAACTAAAAATACTTGCTGTAATACGCAAAAACTCATGTTGTAAAACTAAAAAGGTGTGTGCGCACACTCTTTTTTTTTTGCAGGTACGATTCGACGATCAGTAATAAATTTTTGTGCTCACTATCATCATACATGCTCATAGCAATATTTCCTGTGCTACCTTTCCGGGAAGAACTTTTTTGTCGTTGAATCTCCACTTGGATTATTAAATCAAAAATACACTCGAAGCAAATTACACAGAAATCCAAAGGGTATATAAACCACCATGTTTATCCCATCCTACTTTCTTCTTGTTTTCCTTTCGATTAATTAATTCACTCTTTTCTTTCCTTAAATAAATTAAAAAAATGAAGTCTGTCATCGCTGCCATCGCTGCCATTGCCGCTACCGTCGTCTCTGCTCAAAACATTGTTTCCAGCCAACCCTCCACTAACCAAGTCCTCACTGCTGGTACCACTGCCAACATTGTCTGGGCTCCTGTTGACGGCACCATCTCCACCATTGACCTCCGTCAAGGTGCTGCCTCTGCCCTCACCCTCCTCCAAAACGTTGCCACCAACGTCCCCGCCTCCACCGGTTCTTACTCCTGGAACGTCCCTGCCACCCTCCCCGCTGGCACCGATTGTAAGTTTGCGTGCTGTGATCAATGATAGTGCGGCAATGGATATACTAACCCCAATGATGCAGATGCTCTTTCTTTCGGTCAAAGCCCCAACGTCACCTACACTCCCTTCTTCACTATTAAGGCTGCTGCTGGTGGTGGTAAGTTATTTGTGTGATGCGTGCGAGAGAGATTGGGACATGTATGCTGATTCGAATCCTTTCGTTCAACTTAGCCGCTTCTTCTGGTGCTGCTTCTTCCTCTGCCGCCGCCTCTTCTTCTGCTGGCCCCGCCTCTAGCGCTGCTTCCGCTGCTAGCTCTGCCACCAGCAAGGCTGCCTCTGCCGCTTCTTCTGCCACCAGCAAGGCCGCCTCTGCCGCCTCCTCTGCTGCTTCCGCCACCACCACTCCTGCCTCTTCTGCTGGTAACAAGAACATGGCCGCTGTTGGTGCTGCTGCCGTCGCTGGTGCCGTTGTCGCTGCTTTGATCTAAATTATATCATTTTCAACTTCTTTTTTTAATTTATAATCCTTTTACCACCAAGATTTCTCTTTTATAGCAAAATTTTTTTTTTTAATATCGATCCAATATGAAAAAAACCATATTAAACTTTCTATACTCTGTATTACTTCTCTAATCAATTCAATGTGTCCTCTTGGTTTATCAGTCGTTTGCAATTGACTACAATCAGATTGATCTTTTTTGGTCTTTGAATGTTACATTTACATTGTATTACATTCGATGATGGGAAAATAAAATAATTGAACACCAAACAAATTACGGCATCTAAAATGTATAATAATAAAATGGCCCTGTCCTTCTTGTGTTACGAGATGCAACAGTTCCATTTTTCTATAGGCAATTTCTTCTTTTTAGAGATAAAATGAGCATACGGACGGAAAACGTGCGAGATGTCGCTGTTGTGCGTTCTTGTCCATCGTGTATTTTTGGAGTGGAAAGTCGCTGCTGCTCACATTACTGCCTCGATGATTGTTTTTTCTGCGGAGACTGCATGTCAAAATGTACATGTATACTTATACGCGCGAGCTGGTGTAGAAAGATGGGATGAGTAACATGTACAGAATTGCACGCGCGCGCAGTGCTCATTTAAGAGCCAGTGCAGAAACAGCACCATTTACTGTTCATACTATAATTGCATTCTTCTTGGCTCTCTTGTTCTCCTCGCTTGAGGCGATCCAACATTTTGATCCAAATGGAATGCACTGGACAGCATTGCAGTTGTATAAATAAACTGATACTTCTCGGGTTTCCGGGAAAAATCGACATGACATCAGAATGAGTCGACATTGATAACTTTACCATCTCATCCTGGTAGCAAAACAAAACAAATATACGCAATTACATAAAATCGTAAAGGGAATACAAAGGGAAAAAGTTGTCATTTTAGTCTGGAAAGGTGTAATTTTTGAATGAACGCTCATTACATCTTGCAGTAGTCTTCTCTCTCACTGATCATATTGGTTTGTGCGTGCGGAAACCCGGCTTTGAGCAGAAGATGTGGTTAAACCATATCATCCGCATTGGCAAAAAATGTATGCAGCACTAAAAAAACCCAACAATAACACACATAACCTTAATCTTATTTCTCATCATGTAAAGTATTACTGTTCAAATCATCGAAAAAGGAGCATCAGCATTCACGAGATTCTCGGATTTTTCTGTATATTTGGGTTCATTGGCGGCGTGCTTGAGTTTGCAAATAGAGAAAGAAAACACTTGGCAATGGACAAAACGACCGTTGTAAAAAGGCATGATTTGTGTAGCTATTCATAGTTTTCCACGATGTTCTATTTTTGCAAACTTCAGTCGATATAGACTAGTAGACGACGCATCTACCAACAAACAGTTTCAGCCTTTGTATGCGTACATAATAAGCCTAATCATCATCATATGAATAGGGCTTATGTATTGTCCCACCTTGGATATCAGTGCATTTGGTTCTTGAATAGGTGGCCAAGCGAGCGAAAAGCTGCAATCAGCATTTCTCCTTTTGTAATCAATGCTAAAATTATACCTGTTTCGAACGTGATTTTTTCGCCATGGAGTATTCTCTCCATGATCCCATCTACGCCTCCTTTTCAACCCCTAGGTTTGAAACAAATCTTAATTGACAATGGATCGCCATCTCATCTCTTTTTTTGTGCCATGATTGGTAGCGTTTCGAATCAATTAAGGCAAACCTGCAAGAATCTTGGTAGTCAAACCTAACGTATCGTGTGCAAGCACTTGACGATGAAAAATAGGATCATTTGACCATTTCCTTGCTACAGTTTATTCACTTCAATTTGGCAAAAATAAAATTAAATTGGCAAAAAGCACGAATGAAAATAGCAAAAAACAAGGTGAATTTGGCAAAAGTCAGACAGAGGAGAGACAGAGAGTAATTCAAGGATGAGACCAAAGCAGAAGAACACAAGGAGGATTTGATTGATTGCGAAAGAGAGAAAAGAAACATTTAGTAACCTTGATTCATGATTTCAATGAAGATACTTACGAATGGGTGGCCAGCCCACAACGAACTCCCCGTAAGTACGTGTAGCACAAACCGTGATAGAAGAGGCAGGGACGACTTGTCCGGGGAGTTCAGGCTGGCCACTACACCCTGAATAAACTGCTGAGCAAAGCTTCATAAAGAAGACCACTGGTTTCCCAAGCACCCAGGATAAAGTGCGAATGCAAGACAAAGCAAGGCTTTCAGGTACCATCCAGAAGCAGTGAAGACAACCAAGAGCAACCCACAAGCCATAAAGAAGACCACTGGTTTCAAGAGGGCAATGATGGAGGAAACCATGTAGAGACAGTGGCACAGCGATTCAGACACCTTGCTTTGAATCATGTGGGATTGAACCATGTAAAGATCATGCCAAGAATTTTGTAGACACCATAAAGAATACCATAGACTTGAACCCCCCGATGAGCAAGAGGGCGGTTCTTGTGCCCTTCCTCTTCATCAACCAAAGCCATCGCCATGACCATAGCCTTTCCACCATGATGCCCATCCTCAAACTTGGGACTGATATGTCAACCACGCTACACCCAGACACACTACCTTGTACTATACCTTTGTAAGGAAAGGAGTACTTGCTCTTAAACGCATCCCACCAGAGAGAGAGAGAGATAAGCCAGAGACATCTTGAAGAAACATGCTCTGAGGGGGTCTTGGCAGAGCTTTATTTGACCAAGAAGAGCACCATAAGCACCACGATAAGCCCAACAAGAGATAAGCACCATGAAATCGTGATATATCAGTGAAAAGACCTTCAAATACCACTGAGCTTGAGGCAATACTTGTCATTGCACCGATCCTACAAGTCTTGAAAGACGATGTTTGAGATATCAGCCAAATCACCTCCCTTGAGAGTACCACCGCAGAAACACTTACCATATTGTCCGTGTCATAGAAAGAGCAATCAGAAGCGAGAATGTAGAGAAACTGAAGAAAAAGAAAGGAAGGGGATGGGGTAAAAACTCGTCTATTTATACTTTTTTGATCACTGATTGATACGTAAGCCCTGAGACATGCCAAAAACACAGGAATCAAGAACAAATCAACTTTGGGCGCTGCGGCATCGATACAGAACTGATATAGGCAAGCCATAATAAGAGAGTGAAGCAGCAGAGTATAGTAGAAAATATGAATATCACTAGCATGTACACATGCCACTTGGTACATATTGTTGTGGGTGTTGATATAGTACACTTCACATGTGTGATATATAGACAAGATGTAAACAAGTTTATAATTAAGCGAGACTTGATTAAACAAGGATCATTTCTTTTCTTTTTAGTCTCTCTCTCTCCTCATTCACTCTTTGACACTGATGTTCTACTCACGGCTGAAGATACTGCTTACTGAATGATGCCATCAGCGGCATGAAAAGACCACAATGAAGTCGCAATCAAGATATATGGTCATTTGGAAGTCTTCCGGTTGACGCTTACTGCACATTTCAACGTAAGCAGCAGGAAGACCCTGTGGAGACGCTTTCAACATGCGTAATGCAGACTCTCCCAACAAGCTTGGCGAGTGATCAACAGTAGCATCAGTCGTATCATTGCTGAAATAGCTATCTCTTTTAACGCTCTTTTTTTCATTTTAGAAATAAAGCATTCAGAATTAGAACAGTGTAGAGAAAGCACCACCACAAGCAAGCATAAGGATGAAATCACAACTAGCTCTAATCAAGATGTACTATACCACATCGGCCAAGCACAGCTCTTGCACATGTACTGAAGAGGAATCTGCTGGTACCACCAATTGATTGGATGCGCATACAAAAACAAAATAGCAATAGTATCCAAAGGACATGATGTGCGTATTCGAGTTTGTGGGTTTATACATGTAGTATCGAAATTAATAAAGTTGGATGAATGAATGGAGTCGACGAGAACAGAGTGGTTTGCTTGACTATGGAAGGGTATTTGCTTCAATGTGAGAGTAAAAATGAACTGGTTAGAGGTACTAAGAAATCTCCAGCATCACACCCTGCCAGCTATTTATCAAATGCGCTTAAATTGAGACAAAAGGTGATCCTATTACATTGCAGAATGGTTTATTTCATTCAAGCAATTGGGTTGGGATACTATTCATCCAAGTGAAGTTGGTCGAGTGGTATGTCATTGCCAAATTCAAATGGGCTTTGTGCCAAATTCAAATGGGCTTTTTGCCAAATTCAAATGGGCTTTTTGCCAAATTCAAATGGGCTTTTTGCCAAATTCAAATGGGCTTTTTGCCAATTGCTAGAAATTCTTGCCCTTTTGAATTCAAAATCCGGTAATAATGCTATAACGACTGCACCGCGGCTTTGATAGCTTGGTATGTAGAACAGAATCTCTGGTATGATTGCACATTCGTCTCCAGGATATAAAGAAATAAGATGAAGAAACTAGGTCTGTTTTTGCTGCAATATCACCTTACACCTCTTTACTGCCACGTGAAAGTTCTTTTAAAATCTACCTTTGCTCCCGGATTTGGCTCCTTTACAATTCTCCACGTTTGCATCTATGAAAAGAACAGACATGCTCGTATTGCCTCTTAATCCTCGAAAATATGCAAACCACAGCAAAATTTGGAGACAATAAGGCGTGGTTTTGCGCATTAGAAGCCTTTTTAGACCGTCAGAAAAGCATCCAACGTTGTTTCTCGTCTAACACTAACTTTCTGACACCTTTGCTCCACTTTTTTGGGATCATCAAAATTTAACGAAAATCAAGCGATCGCGTTTTTGAAGGCAAAGACGAAGACTTTTACTAAGGCAAACATTAAATCAAATTGTTCCTCTCGACTCAAAGCAACTCTCTGAAATTATGAAATTTTCTCAGTATTTTTATTCAAAACATGTAACTTTATAGACACCATTAGATGCGCATCAAAAATTACTTTTAAATATCTTAAAAATGTATCGACAATGATCACACTTTTTATATTCGATTGTTGCAAAATAGATGAATTAGGTCGCAAAAAATCATAATCTGGCGTGCCAGATGCACAGCGAAAACACCAGCCTGAACTGGGTTTAAATCGAGAACCTTCTCTGACCCTTTGGGTCCTGGGATTTGGACAACAAAATGCCTTCCAGGGGCGATTACACGAAATCTTATTATATAAGCGACAGGTGTTTCTTAACACTTATACATGCAGAAAAGACCAAGGAATTCAACGGTGCTACTTTTAAAGCAATCCCTTTAGTCTGTCTGGTTTAACTTTCAAAAAATGCAAAACACGTTTTTCGGATAAATGTTTACAAAACGCATAGTGAATTGATCAAAAGACAACTCCACACGATGCTTTGCATTCATACGGTTGTTTTGAGCTTAAGAGCACCGTAGTAGAAAACCTCGTTTTTAAGGTGAAAACGTCCATTCTTTGAAATCATCAAATTTTCCTGTACAAGTACAAGGCCAAAATGCTCGAAAATCGATGATCAAACTTTTCCCCAAAAGATTGCTGAAAATTCATCCATAACCTAATATGAGGTCGTAGAACACGATTGCACTTGTTCCGAGGCCGGGATCGCGCTTTGTTGGCAAGATACAAGCGATTTAAAGTCTTGTTTTTACAGTGGTAAATACATTTGAAGGCTGCTTACTCAATAATGCGCCTTTTAATATCTGATCTGTTGCTCTACTATAGTTGCTCGTATAACAGAGCAGCGTAGTATCGAGTTCTTGGTTCATCAAAAGGGCCAGGATTTACTATGTACTTAGTTGAGATGTATTATGCAAATTTGTGGATCTACTCTCATACATGCACGCATACATGGTAAATCAAATAGAAGAAATACCCCGGAGGGCGAAGCGTGATGCGAGAGTAAACGAGCATCTGCTAACATATATAATCAACTTGCTTGTATGCTAGGCTTGTTATCGATCAAGCCCACCTTGTTTGCTTACAATACTTTATAGCACAAAAGCAATTAAAGTCATGCTTTATTATACTACTAATGCGCCCAAAAAGGTGAAAGTGTGGAATTGAGAGAGCTGCATTTTGACACTATGTACATAACTGTGCCATTAGCTTAAATTGATAGTCGAGAGTGGAACCACCTGCCTGTTGAACGGCAAAAGTGGGATACAGTGTGCAAGTTTCGCTCAGAAATGATATTGTTGCTCAATGAGAGTAGACCAACAACCTGCATTTGATGTCGAAAACGTTAATCAAAGACCCAGTGGATGTTGCATTCATGCAATTGAATTTATAGTGGCATTTCTATATAAGCAATTGGATGAATACAATGCCAATGAACAAAACTTATATATCTACTACTACAGTATTTGCTGCCACTAAGAAAATGATAGCCCCCCCAAAAGAAGCATGAACTGTGCATTGTTCTCTTACGAAATCACATCATCAGCTATGGTTACTGTTTCCAACAACATCAAAATACCCATAAAAGTCGCCCTTCTTCGTAATACCCAATTCCTTGCACAGATTTGAGCATTCATAACGAATATACTATCCATCTCGTCAAAATTTTGAGAATCCAACTCTTTTTTATTTATTTATTTATATACGATACTGAAAATGAGAGGTGAAAAAGAGTGCTGCAAGTCCAAGAAAGGGTGTTCATGTGTGTATCTGCGTAGGTTGATGTGCTTTCGTCTTATCTGTTCCATCTAGTTTTCGACACCTTGTATCAGAGTGATGTTGTCGCCCTTCAACATGAGACGGCCTACAAAAAAAGGCGTCAATGTCAAGAGTGCATTTATCGTTTTTTACAGCGGATACTAACCAACTTTGAGTCTAGTGTTGTTCTTGGTATCAATCTCTTCAGCACTGTCAAGAACCAAGTTCATGAATTCATCGAAACCCTAATTTAAACGCGTTAAGATGAGTTTCATGTTGTGATCCACATGTCCATGATTGCTTGTGCTTACAATGATTTGACCCTCAATTCTTAAATCGCTTTTATCAAACAACCAGATTTGAACTCTGGATTTCTAATAAAGTTGCAATCAGGTTAGTCGTCTGCTCGTTCTGCTTGGCTAGAAGCTCGGCATGCGCCATCCATCCATCGACTTACGTTTTGAAGGTATCTGAAAATCAGATTCTAAAAAAAAAGGGCCAAGAAAAATTTTCAATACAACAATTCAATACTTGAAACCGTATTTTGACGGCCTAAATCAACTTACAATGGGTTGAACCATAATCTTTTGCACTTTGGAAGACATCTTTATATATTATCAGCTAGTAGTTTGATGGACAAAGGGAAGAGTGAGCGAAGTTTGGTATCAAAAGAATGAAAAAACTGTTGGAAAAGTAGTCATTTGAACCCCAGTGATGGACTGGTACGTCACTGAGAGATATATACAGTATATGCTATGGTTTATTACGCTGAATGTGAGGTTATTGCACCAAGCGATATGCTTACAGCTCCATATCATCCGTCAGATCAAGGCTAGATCCCCATCTATGTGAATTGTTTAGCATGTTGAAGATTTCAGGCCGCAATGCCAACTTACACTCGGATTGTATGGTCATCACTGGCAGACACAAACTGCATTGGCTCTGCAGGACACCAGGCAACGCAATTCACTGTATTCTCATGTCCCTCTAATGTCTCCAAAAGTGTCTCGTGATCCCGGCTCCAGATATATATACGGTTGTCTATTAAAAAAGGGGCCATGTCAGTGATGTTGTATGAATCGCATTGTGCCACATGCCCGTACCTTCACTGCCACTAATCACAAATGATTCATTGTGGCCGCCCAATGTGGATCGGATAATGTAGGTATTCTGTCTCTGCCCGCTGTACTTGTGCACCAGCACTTTCTCCTCTAGGTCCCACAAGTGCAGTGTCTGAGAGTCTTGCACATTGACAAGCGCATATCGGCCATCTTTTGACAGTGTCAATGACGTGATTGTGCCTTCTTCCTGGATTTTGACAGTTTCCGTAATTCGCAAGCCATCCACATCATACACGGTGATGCACTTGTCCAGGCCAATGGTAACAAATCGCTTGCCGTCTTGTGTCATCTTCATGTCGGTGGTGCGCTGCACTGGCCATCGAGTGATGGGCTGGGACAAGGTGATTTCAGAGTCCCACAAGCACAGCACTTTGTCGCAGGCGCCCGAGATGAAGTAGCGGTTGTCTGGCAGCCACACACAGCTTGTTACTTGGTCTTTGTGGTATTGGTAGGTATGGAGTAAGATGCCGTGATAGGGATCCCATAAGCGTATGGAGAAGTCTGTGCCACAGATCAATAACTTTGAATCGTCAGGCGACCAAGCACAGTATGATCCACTCACATCACTCGTCAGCTTCTGGACTTGGCTAAAGTTGTCCATGTCCCAGATGATGCATGTCTTGTCTTTGGATACGGATGCCAGATATTTGCCGTTGTTGGAGTAGTGGACGTGCCAAATTTCGTCAGAGTGACCGTTGAGCGTTTTGATGGTTGTCGAGGGAAACGATGCCCTACGTAGGATTAAATACCAGGCTCTCTGCATGTATCGGTGCATATATATACTCACTTGTCACAGTAGTGGTCAGCGTACAGGGAGAGCTGCGTGTCTTGTCTAGGATTGTGGTAGAGGCAGTTTCTCTTTTGCCATTCGAGCGACTGGTTGATCAGGTGGAATAAGCGCTGTTTTGGTATCATGGCCGCAGGATCGATGAACTTTTGGATGTCGGTCAGCAGCTGCTCTCTGGAGGCCCCCTTTGTGCCGTCCCACGACGCCTGCTCCTTGATATCGTCCACGCTGGAGCATAAAATAAGGCTCGTGAGAAGGTGTAATCGCTCCGTGTTCTGTCCCAGCGGCGTAATCTCTGTTCTCAGTACGTGCAACGCTTGCATCGTCTCTTGCTTCTCTAGCAGCTCTAGAAACTTTTGCTGCCGAATCAAGAACTGGACTTTGGGTATGCATGTTTGCGGGTTGATAAAGGGCACCTGTGATAAAAGACTCTCTGCATTATGCCACTGCCCAGACAGGATGCTTGATCTCAATTCAACGATATTCCTGGATTCGAGGTTGTAGCCGGATTCTGCCTCCAAGGCATCCGCTGCCTTTCTACATTGGACACTAGAGATTAGCATGCGTGCGTTCATATCAGAGCCACAATCATGCTTACTGGTAGCCGAGGTCCTGGAGCGATTGTAGCATCAGTCTAACAAGCTCCTCTTTATTGATGTTGCTCGCTGGGGATTTGCGCTGGTCCTTGACGGGATTGCTCTTTGTTATCTGCATAGTTTGGGCGTAAAGATGTGAAGAAAAGTAGATTGATAAAGGGAAAAAGAAAGAGAAATGGGCAGCTTTGTTCCCACATGTGATCACAATTCTATATCAAAATCAAAACACATTGGTGCACCACCAACGCAGCCAGTGGCGACACCGCGTCACAATGACCAGTATTGGGTTTAGCTAGTTGCATATATACCACATCATGCTGGCACGAGCTGTCACCTTTTTCTATTTCAAGCCAAATTGACATGTATCTCCAGCCTTCTGGCCTAGCTGGCACATTGGCTACTATTGAGTAATCTCTCTGAAATGAGTCTAAAAGCCATCAAATGTTGCTGATTTACTAGCATTGAGCTCACGTATAGTAGATCCGCTTTCATTGGTACGCTTGAGAGAAGAAGCAATAAGATGAGCAATGCCGCATTATGCTGCCTATCACTAGCAAGAGCATTCTTGTTTCTTGGATTCAGAGAACGGCAATAGCTATTGATTGATGATGAAGAGTGTCTCATTGCTATTTACTGCTATTAATCACTCATCGCAATATAGCCTATTCATTTAGCATATGCTTTCAAGACAGAAATTTCCAATCGAATGTCCTGAGTAGCTAGCATCCAGCACTCCTATTCTTGCAATTGCACATCCAGATAGACCCAGGAATGCCGTATGACCCTCATGCGTCAAACCGCAATGCGTTATCGGCTTCTCTTTCTATGCTATCGAGGATTGATCGGGAGGAATCCTCCCGTAGCCAACATGTATTATAATACCTATGTATGCCACATGCACCGCAAGGAGTCCACCCTTTACTGCTGCTGCGGATGCTGAGTGCCTTAATTTTCGACTTTTTGTAAAATGAAACGGTCAAGTGCTATTTGTCCATCGTAGTCGAATGTTTCGCCCCGGTATCCACTTTTATTGGTAACTTGGACCAAACAAGTTGATTGGGTAAACAGTGCCTATTAGGTATCGCACTCCTGTGAGGACGACATCCGCAAAGGATTTCCCCCAAGCAGAGCGATGGCTGTGCAACGGCATTTCATGATCGGCGGCAGTTTGTTTGATGACCCCTCTCCATATATGGGGTTTCAGTGAATCTGACGTAGAGATTTTGCCCATTTCAAGCAGGGACGGGCGAAATGTGTGTCATACTGCCATCGTTGTGCGCACATGGAATAATGATTATCTCATATATAGGCGTATACAGCGGTGAAAAGGTTTAGCATGATTGTTTCATCAGCAGCACGGATGCTGGAGTGTAGAGTATAGTAGCTGCCTTTCCCCCCCTTTTTTTCAACAGTGGGGCAGCATGACGACATGATGAAAATTCCAATGGAAACCCTTCTCAAACAGCCAAGCACCAGCGAAAATGTCTTGGATTCATTCAAGTCAAACAGCAGCAATGGGGAGGGAGGCGTGCGGGATGTGTGCGGCGGTTCAAACAGCCCAGGGTATCTGGAAGGGTACCGAAGCCTACACATACATGAGGGACAATGGAATTTACGATAAACTGATGGAAAGATATGGAGAGCGAGGGGAGGGGGGGCTTGTAAATTGTCTGAAAAAAAAATATAAATTTCAATTACAACAGACGCATTTCAGATTTCCTCTTCTTTTTCCTTCTTACAATAACTCTTTTTTCTCCAACCCCCCACTCGCTTATATTATAAAAGATGTCTACTCCTGGTGCAGGTAACGCTACTGCTGGTGCTAAGCTTTTCAAGACTCGTTGTGCCCAATGTCACACCGTCGAGGAGGTAAGTTGCGCTGATCCACAATGCCAGACAGGGCCCGCATGCTGACCTGGTTTATTATTTACAGGGTGGACCCCACAAGGTCGGTCCCAACCTTCACGGTTTGTTCGGTCGCAAGTCTGGTCAAGCTGCTGGTTACTCTTATACCGCTGCCAACCAAGAGAAGGGTGTCACTTGGGATGACCAAACCCTCTTTGATGTAAGTGCCAGAGTGTTGTGTGTTTTGTATGTACATGTTGATTTATTGAGCCCTGCAATACACTAGTACCTCGAGAACCCCAAGAAGTACATTCCCGGTACCAAGATGGCCTTTGCTGGTTTCAAGAAGCCCAAGGACCGTGCCGATGTCGTCGCTTACTTGAAGGTAATTTGACACGGATGCCCCTTTTTGCTCCTGTGAATGAATGATACTGACACACTGCTGTGCCTGCTTATAGGATTCTTGTTAAGCAATCAACATGCTTAGAAACAGGAAATCAAATTGAATCGTACAATGTGAGGGGAGGAGGAGCAGCAAGGTCATAGCAAATGATTCTTATTTATTCTATTTATTACTATCACTATTTATCTGATGATTGTTTGTGTCCAAGATGGACTTGCCTGCCCTTTTTCTCTCAGATCAGCTTGATTTCTCCTTTCAAATTCGACAAAATATCTTAGAATTCTCTTTTTACACACCTCTTCTCTCTCTTTTTTTGCTATTCTTATTAAAACTATAACTCTTTCATTAATAACCAAATAATCGTCTGTTTGTTTAATGATTTGTTATCAAGGATGACCCTAGTACATATAATCTTGCCATCACAATTTTTTTTTAATGGTCCGATTTGTATGAATTTTTTTTTTTTATTTTGTTGTGAAATGAATAGATGGAAGTATATATTTCAAGGAATGTGGTGGCGAGCTAGCCAAACATGAATCAGTCGAGTGCAATGCTCAGTCTCTTGATGTCGTTTTCGTCGACTACAGGAAGCGGTTAGTTTAAGCAGCCCTGCATGTCCATTTCATCCGACCACTAGCACTTACTTCTGACGGAGCTTCTGTTGGATGATCTGCTGGCTGCAGAGGGGACGTTGTTGCCATTGTAAGCGTTGAAGGATTGCCTCTTAAAGTCCATCGACATGGGTCTGTTCATGGCTCTCTGCTGCTGTTGTGCTGGTGGATTCATGTCCTTCAAGAAGTCCGTTGGGCCATCGTAGGGGCGGATTTTAGCCAGAGCGTGTGTGACATTGTCAATGTAGGCCTTTTTAGCGGTGGCAGGATGGTCAAAGATAATCAGAGCACGAGTATCGGACAGCCACTTGATTTTGTATCCACCACGGCTACTCTCGTAGCTTCTAAAAATATCATGGAGATGATGAGTTTTAAAGGCAGGAGGGAAATCATAGCAATCCAAAACGACAGTTGGTTCATCCACAATTGGTACCTCCACTGTACATGTATAGTAATAATTGGTATTAGAACTCCACATTTCCCCAATAGCAATTAATTTATATCGCTGCTAACCTGGTAAATCCTGATACGAGTCCATGATACGGCTTGCTCGTTTGCTCTTTCTCTTGTCGTCGTCGTTCATGCTGTATCGGTCGTACTGTCTGAGGATGTTCTCCCAGTCCTCGCTCTGCTCATTGTGGTTGTCGTAATCCAAAGACTGAACCGTGCCAAGGATTAGGATCACACTTTGAACAACACCCCTCTCTAGTAACTTACATAATCAGCATCATCATCACCCAAGAAACTGTTGCGACTGTAGCGGTTGTTGTTGCTGTTGTTGTTGCTGGCATTCGATGAGGTGGAACGACGGTAGCCCATCAGGGAGGCCCTCTTGTTGTTGTTGTTGCTCAGAGATCCAGAGGATATGCTTGACTCGAGTTGTAAATCATGGCTCATGGACGATCGATATTTGTTATTATTACCATTTGTGCGCTTCTCGTCGTCTTCGTTGCGACGATGAATAGGTACGTAAGCCAACATACTACTGCGCTTATTTTTTAATTGCTGCTGCTGCTGCTGCTGGGGAGGTGGGGAATAGACGTCCATGAGAAGATAAGGAAAGAATGGGGGTATAGTATCAGATGTATATGGGAGGAGGAAGCAAAGAAAAAAGAAGAGAAAGAAAGTAAAAATACACACGCACGTTGTTGTCTCCCACCCTATTTATATGTGAGTTTCAAACCTGGTAATTGGCTGTGGACGGGATAGCTTGCTGCTGTCTTATGGCGTTTTGTCGCTTTCTGGGATTTAGAACAGCAACTCTCCCTAATGCCATCAGGTTTGCGTGTGTGTCGATTTCTCCTTTTTTCTTTATATTATTCATGGAAGATGAGATCCAGTAAACAAGTACGAAGAAGCTGTTAAAGCACAGTGCATTCATTATATGTATTCTTTTCGCGACTCAATCATCTCATCCCCATGTGATACGGGTCAGTTAGCATAGATGAAAAAAGGCCCTTTCAGCATGCTACAGATCAATGTTTGTTTGCAACAAGGCGCTTATCGTATACAATGACGCCCTTTGTTTGCGCTCTCTCAGGAACTCATCGTCTCTCAAACAACGCTACCACTGCTTCTGCTGAATACATCGCATTGTCGCCCAAGCACCTGCTGATCCACATTTAATCACGAAACTAAACTCCAGTAAATGATAATAATTTAATGTAATTCATACCTATGTACAAGCATTTTTGTAAGCAAACAACACAATATATACACACACTTTTTGCCCTCTTTTTCATCTCTTTTATGTCTTTTTTTTTTCTGTTTCTTTTGAAAGGTTTCTTTTTATCATTCTCTTTTTCTCTTTTTTGAACCTCTTTTGTGTGTACATTGGTGTAAGTTACTCGAATGAATAAAAGTATTCAAAGTTGACAGAGGATTGTAAAGAAAGTACAGACAAATAGATATTTAGTATGGTGAATAGTAACCACCTCTTCCACGGCTATTCCAGATAGATGAGTATGCATGGCTTGTATCCCGAAATGCTGCTTCCACTTACCCTCTACCACGATAACCGTACATGGGCGAGTGTCCATAGTAGCCGGGTGGTCCACCCATGCCGCCACGGTATCCTCCACGACCACGACCTCTACCACGAGCAGAGAAACCAGGCACGTTTGTACGCTTGGGCTTCACACTCAATAGACGAGAACGGAATAGACTTTCATTGAGTGCAACAGCAGCATTGACGAAACTAGGCTCAGCAAACTCGACATATGCAAAACTACAGGGTGGTCATTAGCAATCAGAGCCATCTCAAGTCAATGTCAAAGCACAACACATACCCCTTGGGATGGCCAGTGAATTTGTCGCAAAGAATTGTAACTCTGTTGATGGTTCCGCAGGATTGGAAGTGAGCTTGGAGCTCTTCAGGAGAGGCTCCGTAGTCAACCTTTTGGGACATGTTAGTCTCAAGAGCGACATTCTAGCGTGGATGGGGTCCTTACATTTCCAACGTAAACTGAACGAGAATCAACGGCTTCTTTATCTGATAAAATGGCGCACTCCAATTAGGCTCTATTGTAATGTGATATCTGTCAAGCACTGCCATACCTTCTTCGGGTGCAAGTTGTTGCTCGACCTCGGCTTGCATGTCTCTCAACTTGGCGGCCTCAGCTTCCATGTCTTTCACTCTTTGCTTCATAGCCTCTAATTCCTACATTCACAGCATTGTTGTTATGGCGTGTGTTCGACAAGCAACGTCTTGTGTGTGTTGTGTGTGTGTGTCTACCTTATCAACCTCAGTGGGATCTTCAGTAGTCTCATTGGCTTCTTCGGTTGTAGCAGATGGCTTTGAGTCAGTGACAGGCTCCAAATCCTTCAAGTCGTCAGACTCGTTATTAAGTTCGTCCTTCCATTCGCTCATTGTGTGTAGTTCTAGAATTGAAAGAAGGAAAGAAATGAAAAAATTTAAACGCGCTTCATTTTTTTGCATCTTCTAGTTTAAATGGACTTCTTTTCTTTACGTCACTTTGACAATACACACAGCTTTATTTACAATTTGGACACAAAATCACTGGCATTTCTCCTGGCCAAAGCGAGTTTTTGCTTAAACAAGCTTTCGGCTCCTTGCCAGACAGAGGACTGATCTCTTGTTCGCAGAGCCATCATCGTAGGCAGCAGATCATGAGAGAACATGTCAGAGCTTTCGCGAGGCAGAAGGGTAGGAAGATGGTCTATGGAAATCACATCCAGAGGTCGAGGATTGCTTGTCTTGACGGGAACAGTGGGCTTGTCAAATGTCGTATTGATGCTGTACACAGGGATGGGATTGTTGGGATTCGTTGTATCGCAGCTGACATCGCAAATGACCGATAGTTGTCTGTCTCGGCCGTCAATCATTGCTTGTGTGATGAAAGGCGGGATCTTCTTATTGAGATAGATGCAGTTGACAAAGATGTCTGAAGCAATGATCTCGGGGAAGGGTCCTCCACGCTTGGTCTCTTGCATGTCCCACTTGACAATGTTCTCCTCTGGAATACCTGCCTTGCGAGCAAAGTCAACAGCGCCCGAACCACAACGGCCTAGAGCGCCCATGACCATCAAAGTAGGATAGCGGTTACCATTCAGCGGTAGTGCAGCAGAAAGTCTCTTCTTGGCGTAATCAATCAACGCTTGTTCGTTGGGGAAGGGCTTCAATTCACCAAAGGTTTCATTGGGATTTGTCTTTTGGTGACACCAGACGTCTAAACTGACAGCCGCACCTGCAAAGCCAGCCATAAAGCCAAAAGCAGCTACACGACGGCCTTGCTTATCGTTCAAGAACTCGAGGTCCAAAATTGTGCCCTTTCCTGCTTCGAAGCGATGTAACAATTCCCTCCAACCGCCTTGGTTCTTGAAGCAATGAGCAAAGAAGATGTGCGTATGATGCAAAGGAGAATCATCATTTTCAGGAAGCTCTTTCAAGCCGACAATATAGGCATCAGCAGGTGCTTTGGTCTTCCAGCTTTGAAAGGGAACTATCGAGCAGCCAACACTATAAATCATGCTGTGAATGAGTATGCTGCGTTTCTGGTATTGATTTGATACTTTACTCTGCATATTCCTTGTCATCAAAGATACGTTGTGTGGATTCTTCAACTGTGATCTTGAAGCCTGCATCGAGAAGCTTCTTTGCAGTAGCAGGCGTTAATGCTGCACGATGCTCCATAGGCTTAGTCTCGGCACGAAGCCAGAGGTGAGGATTGCTTGTGTTACTGTGCATGTTAAGGTAGATGTGTATACTGTATATGAGAAAGGGTTGAAATTTAGAGGAAAACTTGGGTAAACGCGGGGGGTTTTTATAATGTGCATTCATCTTGCAACATGAAACCTCACCAAGCTTAGTTTCTTTTTACATCTCAGAGAATGAAGTGATTTAAACCAATTGGGGCTGCTGGATTGAGTAGAAAACAAGATGGATAAAATAGACCATCTTTGATAGTATAGATTATCTCATCATCAACCTATATGATTTAGTTTGATTATCTTGTCGCAACAAGATAATCCGAATGAAAAAAGCACTCACCACTTGATTAGATGTTGCATGAGTAATAGCATGATTTTTTTAATTAATAAAAAAAAAGAAATGACATATCAATAGTCTTTGATTTAGTAGAGATAAAGGGTCAGGAAGGTAGCCCTAATCTTTACAGATCGTGATACAGACGTTTTCCGTGCTTGTTTCCATTCGATCTTTTGAATACTCTGAGGCTGTTATATTAAAGAATGCCGCACTGTATATTATACATACAGCTGGCTGTTTGCCCTAACTGATTTTCAGTGAGAGCTTTGCCCTGAATCATTTGGCAACAATGAAGTATATTCTACCGCACCAAATCAAGCCTTAATGTCTCCAAATTTTGTTGTGCTTTGCATGTTTTCGAGTAGTAAGAGGCAATGCAGCAGCTATAGGTCGATTTTGCTGATAGTGGAACACTAATAAGGAAATGATCTCCCAATGTATATGGTAGTAGAATATTTATGAATACTACGTGCAGTAGACCGAACATTTTAAATATTGTAGCATTCTGATTGTAACAAGTAGTTGTAATAAAACTGGAGAACTCGAATGATTTCTTGACATCTGCACAATGTATAGCAGAATCAACTACTACTACTAGTAGTACTACGCATAAAAACATGGGTTATAATGATATAAGGTTTATTCACGGTGATATAATAGCATGCTGTTCAAAATTATTTTCTTTTACTAACAGTGATTTTTGTACCAAGCTCAAAGCTTTGGATAAACAGGGAGCAGATGACTGTAAGACAACTGATCAATGCACAGGCGCCGTAGGTGTAACGAAGACCTATCTTGTATGCATCAAGCACAATGTCAAGAATATCAGGGGGCAGTAGGCCTCTAACTTCTGTCATTGATTTACGAGCAATTTCAATATACTGTAAACAAAATAAATAGTGTGTCAATTTGATGAATGATGGGCAAGCTTTTAACTTGACTTACCAGATCAGCATTAGGTCCAGTAATCTTCTCCACCAAGATGTGTTTGACGATGCCTTGAAAGATGGCAGATGTCAAGGAGATACCAATGACACCACCAACAGAACGGAAAAGGTAGGACATAGATGTGATTGTCGCCATTTCTATGAATTGAAAATGTTAAAAGCGGATACAATTGTGCGAGTATGTGTCAAGTGCTCACCAGATTGCTCCACACAAGAATGCATTGCAATCAAAGTACATGTAATGATGCCGCCCATGGAAAGCCCATCAGCTGTCAAACAAGCCAGCAAGACGATCTTGGGAGTGTGTGGTGTCCAGAGAGTATAACCCACCATGGAAACCAATGCCAGTACAGCCATTCCAATCGTAATCTTGCGATATTCGCCAGTTCTTGACATGTACATGCCAGCAAGGACCGAGCCGATGGAGATAGACGCTGCTTTAGGTAAAAAGTAAAGGCCGGCAACGGATGGGGTTAAACCTAAAAGCGCTTGAAAGTAAAGAGGCGTAATGTAAATCAGAGCAGTGGTAGCCATAACACACCACAAGTTTGTCAGTGAACTGGCTAATGGTGTACGGCTGGATATAATCTCCCAAGGCATCAATGGATGGAGGGCATATTTAGCTTCAATAATGCAAAATAGCAGGGCCAGCACAATGGAACTGGCAAAGCAACCCAATACAAGAGGGTCACTCCAGGGCTTGATGTTACCGCCCAAAGAAGTGGCAATTAGGAAGCCGATGACGGCTAATACAATTGTGGTTGCACCTGCATAATCGATACGCTTCAACCTTTCACGGAAGGTTTCACCATCTTGGTTTTCTTCCAAATTATAGTTTGTCAAGAGCTTTGTAGCGACATAAATGGTCAACAACATGAGTGGCAAATTGATGTAGAAGCAGAAACGCCACCCAAACGAGTCTGTGATGAAGCCACCCAATGGAGCACCAAGCACAGATCCGACCTGGAGTTCACAAATGAGAAAATTTAAGATTTAGCTGAAATGTTACACATGCTATAGCACAGCAGTAATGAGACATGATTATCCAGGGTACTTACAGCATAAGCAATGTTACCATAGCTTTGGAATCTGCCTCTTTCTCTCAAGGGGATCAAATCGGATGTGATGACTGTGGTCATACTACGTCGTATAGATGAGTCAGTATGATGGCCCAACTGCGAGCAACCTGCATTGCTCCCTGTCTGAGTTGATTGTATCACTATACCAGTTGATTCCTCCGCCTCCTACACCTGCAATTGCACGAGCAATGACCAATGCCCATAAATTAGTTGCAGCACCGCAGAGAAAGGACCCAATGAAAAATACAGTGCTAGCAAAGAGTAATGCTGACTTGCGACCAAACACATCCGAGATGCGGCCATCTGTTTATGATTACTACTAGCACTTGACCTAGCTGCATGCGCTCCCACTTACATAATGGCTGTAGTGCTGTATAACTCAACATGTATGATGTTGCGATCCACACAATTTCGTTTGATCTGAGCAAGATAAGGTTAACTCATCTGAAATCCCAGAACTGATAGTATAACATTTTAGCATTCTACCTTTTGAACTCAGTGCCTATTTGTGGGTAAATTGTAGCTACAATAGAGGAATCTAGAGAAGACAGAATAACGGCAATGTACAAGCTAGAGGTACAGCATCAATACAGAGATCACTGCAATGTTTTCTGCGAATTTTACCCAAAGAAAATAGCAAATATTGAGGATCCTTTTAGTCTTTCTTTCAGCAGATCGTCTGCATTGTCCACTGATGTGGTGTCATCTCCATGGGATGCTGTGCATTTCAGACTGGGTGGATTGGATGTCAGGATGGTGATCACTTCGTCGCTGTTTCCGCTGTTGGTATCGCTGGCATTGGATCTGTAATGTGAGCTGTTGCCGTTATTATTCAATAATGGCGATGATTCATTTCGAGCCATGTTTGATGCAACTGCGAGCAGGGATAAGGAAAGAAGCGAGAAAGACGGTAGAGCAAGATCTTGAGTTTATTTAACTTCAAAATTTTCGAGCATGAATTCGACCTCAGTGGCATTATGAGTGGCCCATGTGAAGCCCGAGACCCGGTGCTTCTCTTATTGCGCATCAAGGAAAGTGAACACAGATTAGGCAACGGTAGTAAGAGCTTGTTGAGCAGTGTGGGGGAGACAGAGGCAAAATTAAAAGATAAGCAACGCCTACCAAGACAAAAGGCTTTAAAATAATCCGATCAAGCGTCAAACATTAGCAAGTGCCATTGTCTTCATATACTACATCAACGTAAATGCGCCATCAAGATCATCTACTATCACAATGTGTCTAATGGAATTTAATTAATGTTACATGTCCGTAATCCGGATGAAGGATACCAAATTTGAAAAGTTTATAACATCTTATTAATTTGTAATCAAAAGCTGTTTTGGAGCGTGTACTCATTTACTGTGCAAAAGTTTAAAGATCGGCTCATTCTTTGAACAAGTACAGGAATACATACTCTAAAGGTAAAGCTTGAAAGTGGCCGAGAATACCTTGAGCCCCTATTAGTCTAGTGTAAAGAATTTTACTAGCACAAATCTTGACATTTATAGCAGTGTCAGGCACGCAGTAGTATGTAAGCCGCTAACGGATTTTCCTGTTGTTTACCCAAGGTTTAATTGAATTAATCAGCCTATTTGGAATTGGTGCTGGCATCCTCAGTATCTTTGTGCTGAAGGAGCTCGTTCAGCAAACAAACTCAGGCACACCCATTACTGTCAAGGGCAGACTCGTACAATTCTATTTATGTTTCTGGAGAAACGTGTTACTCATGTGATGTGGTACTACAAAGTAAGCAGAAATTACTTCAGATACGGTAAACATGCTTAATGTCGCCAACAAGATATGCTCGTAATCCTGGTGAAAGAAGCCTCCTCGGCATATGTCAAGTCTACTGATTGTTAAAATCTCTGTGACAAACCATGTGTGCCGTTGATAAGTCTAGCACATGACGCGATTTCAAGAATGCGTTCTGCCTCATTTAATATATATACTAAAAGGATTGAACCTTAGCTGCAATTGATACACTTGTTCATCCAGCTTCGAATACAAGCAGCAGATCAATGTATATTCCCGAAATCAAAACGCAAATCTTCAAAAGACCTGGTGAATATCAAAGTCAAGATCATAAAATGGAAAAAGTTGAGGATAAACAGGCCAATTTTTAGCACTGACAAGATTCATAATTACGAGTTTCCGGTAGTAACAGATTGATAGAGGAGGTGCTGTGCAACACTATAGTCAGAATTGCATAGCGTAGCTCTGTGCTTGACACTAAATCCTGCTTTTATGCAGGTATTTTCAGTATGCAGGATCAGATCATCATGCGTGATCGATTTTGAGCAATCGATGTAATGAGAGTAGTAGGTATTTAAGTCAAATTGTGCGAAAAAGACGATGGTATAATTGGATTTTAGATTGGACGACGAGTTGCCATTGATGTATGGATGATTACTCAAAATAAGTCCATTTTGAGCACTGATCTTGACAAGATCCATTAGGAAAGCTGTTAATTACGAGTGTCTAGTAGTAGCAGGCTGATAGAGCGGATGTTGCACAACACTTTATTTGAAACCGCTTGAATCTATCATGTTTTGTTCAAGAGTGGCACAGGTTGAACACTGTTTGAGGCGTTGGACAAAATACGGCAAAGCGTGTTTTCATCATGCCGTACATGACTTTTGGAGAGTTCATATTAAAATTGTTGTATACTTATTTTGAGGCGATTATGAGCATGTAAACAAACTTCCAGTGGCTACGTTAAGTGTACATAAGTTAAACGATTCTTGTAGTTCAACAGTGGAGTGTTCATTTTACCTGATTCCAACCTCTAGATACATTCTTTCTGTTATGTAGAGAACACTTTTACTGTACGCAACCACTGCCCGAATTGTGTATCTGATATACAAAGAACCAAAATGCATAGCAGATTGCACTACTTTTTATAGGCATAGGTCATTAGTAGAAGCTGCATTGAAACACTATAAGCTGTGCTTTTGGTATTTCTGAGGGGTTTTCAAGCAAAGCATAGACAAAGCTCACTGCACTTTTGATCTGATGGCAATCAGTGTGTAGTGCAAAGAGACACCAATTGTTTGAGGCCCTAATCCAGTCTGTAGCATCAGTTCTCGTAGATCTACATGGCACCAAAGGTACTTTTCCCAGCCAAATCGTACGAATTCAACCCTCAATATCTTGTCTTCTAAGCCGTTCTAGATGCTCGCAATAGTGCCAAATAATTGCTATCAATCACCATTTACATCCTAGACCTTCATTTTTATTTTTCTTGGATCGCTCCAAATCGTCGAAAATATACGTTTTTTCATGAGGTACCCCTCATGGTTTTTGTTAAAAATCAAACGATCGCAATTTTGAAGGCGAAAACAACACTTTTTACTATGATATATATTAAATCAAAATGACCGTACAGATGTAGGGTAACCTGTGCAACTGCTATTTTGAACGTTGTATATGCTAAATCTCGACTTTTCTTGGAAAAACTGCTTTTTATATTTTCTCAAAATTCTCTATCTTTTCATTCTAAAAGTACTTTAAAATTGACACCATTGAATGCGCCTTCAAATTTTCCCCTTAAGTTTATTAGAAAGTAGTATACGCTGAGCACACTTTCAATAGCTAATTTTAACAAAAATGTTTACAAATGTCAAATTATATCGATTTTGATTCAAAAAAATCATCACAAAAAAATCATTTGGGTACAGTCACCACAGTGCAAAATGTTCAGTGTACACGTCATTCAAATTCTGTGTGCTCAGCTTATTGGCTGCAGTCACCCTCAGCAACGCGTCTTTTTTTTTTTTTTTTTTTTTCACGCTCCCTTTCCACCCTGTTTTTGCACTGCACTTTTTCTATTAAACCATATACTTTTTATTACTTTTGATTGAATACAACACCACTTTCGACAAAAGAAGCTTACTTTTGCAACCACCAGTACCCAAGACGACACCTTTCAAGTCTGTTACAGTAGGTATCAGCCGATAAGAGCCATTTTTCGTGGTACAATATACAGTAATACTAATTACGCAGTTTATTTCAGGCCAGTTCGTTGCAATATATTGATTATGTTTGGTTTGTATTTGGTTTGTATATTCCCCTTCTTTGGTTGCCATGGATTTGGTTGTCATGGATTTGGTTGCCATGGATTACATTCATTCAACCGTTTACTACTGCTTTCTTTCTCGTAATACTGTGCATTCTTCTTTAGTTTGCTCTATGTATTGCGATTTATTCTTTTCCCCTTTTCTGCACGCAACTATTTTTCTGTTGCTGTACCACAGTGCTATGGTGTATCTTTTGATGCACTGTATCGCTGGCAGTGCTGCTCTATTGTGGAGTAGTAGCCTTGCAATCTTTTTGTTCTTCAAGTATTACTTGTTCTGTAATACTAGTGGTATTGTTGGTGTTCGTGCTTCGTATGAGGCAACCACGATACTTTTTTCTACTACTCTTTTCTTTCTTTTACTCGTCATTTTGATGATACACATTGCATGTTACCTTTTTGTATGTAACTGTATTGCGATGTTTATGTTCTTCATCACATTCTAGTGATGTCCTCTTGTTACTTTTCCCGCTTTTTATGGTTCTTTGAGCCATAACCCTCTTTTTTCGTTGTGTGGATAAGCCTATCTTTGAAGCACAACTAGATCTGATTCAGAGGCTGGGGGTAGATAGGCTGCCCTCACTTGATTTGTGTCACTTACTTGGTGCTAATTAAGAGTCTCAAGCGTTTGCACTATAAGCTGGGGTGTGTAGTAAGGCATATTCTGGCATTTTAGGGGATTTTGATGATGGAATTGCTAACTTACTGTATTTAGTAATACTTGAAACTCCGCCTAACCAAAAAACAGAGGGAAACCCTCGCAATTTTTTTTCTGGCTTGGGGTGTCTGTAGGTTAAATAAAGCGTTGTGATTGGCTCAAATTTGGAGACAGCTCAGAGAAATAAAGGATTGATATTGAAACCAAAAATGTGATTATAATGAGAAAAGCCAGACTAAACATTCAAAATGCATGGTACAAATGGCTTATGGTAACTACACACGACACTACCATAAGTATCAAACATGATGAAATACATTCACTATCCTAGAAGAAAGAGTTTTGAATAAATTTAAGCCTGTTCATAACATTCTCCAAAAGTACAATTTTGCATTATATTAGTATCAAATCCATCAAAGTCTTCAAATGTCAATCATCTGGCTTATGAGATAAACATGTACCTATGTCAAATTTTGTGAGGAACACGATGATGTAATTGAATTTTGGATTCGATGAGTTGTCGTTGATGAATGAATAATTTTTCAAAATAATCCAATTTTGAGCACTGGTCTAGACAGGATTCATGAGGAAGGCGGTTAATTAATAGTGTCTAGTGCTAACAGATTGACCGATGGTGTGTTGGACAAAACTGTGTTAATGCAGCATACTGTATCCTTGTGCTTGACACTAAATCCTGTTTGTATGCAGGCATTTTCAGTATGCAGGATTAGGTCATCATGCGAGATCTATTTGCAAAAAATTGCTGTTAGAATATTGAAATTGTTACGTACCTATGTCAAATTTTGTGAGGAACACAAGGGAATAGTTGGATCTTAGGATGGACGAGTTGTTGCTGTTGATGGATAGATGAATTTTGAAATTTATTAACTTCTGGGACTGATCCTGACAAGATCCATAGTAGAAGCCGTTTATTACTACGAGTGTCCAGTGATAACGCATTGACAGAGGAGGTGTTGCGCAACACTATAGTCAGAACTGCATAGTAGTGTGGCTTTGTGCTTCACGCCAAATCTTGGTTGTATGCATGTATTTGGGGGTATTATCCAAGATCAGATCATCCAAGATTCGACTTCAAAATATGAATACCACAGTGTTGAAACTTGCACGTACATTTGCCAAATGATCAAAGAAACACGATGGTGTAGTTGGATTTGAGATTAACCGGGTTGCGGTTGATCCATCCATGATTTTTAAAACAAGGCAATTCTGAGCACTGATCTCCACAAGATCCATAGCAAAAGCTGTTAATTACAAGTGAATGAGAGTCATGCCCTGACAGATTAAATGTTGGGCAACATTGTAATTGGCAACGGCATAGTGTACTAAATCTCTACATGACACTAAACCATACATGTTTATTAGTGTGTTGGGTATTCAGGATCAAACCACTCAAGGCTTGGTTTCAAAATTTTGATAACAGAACATTAAAATTAGCATGTACCTATGCCAAATTTTTGCGAGTAGCACGATAGTATAATTGTATTTTGTATTGGACAAGTTGTTGTTAATGTATGAATGATTACTCAAATTTTGCCCGTTTTATGCACCCATCTTGACCAGATCCATAAAGAAAGCCGTTAATTACGATCGTCTAGTAGTAACAAATTGATAGAAGGGGTGTTACGCAATACTCGTTTTAAAATATAGAGTGTAGCGTTATACTTAATAGATTCGGTTAAATTATGGCCGAATTTAGATTTACGGAGCATTTTACTACTTCTGCGTGGTAGTAGTTTCTATGGTATACATTTGATCTTATTAAGATGTATCTTCTGTTATGATTCCTTGCTCGGGATATAGCAAGGAAGCGCAATTGCGGCCACCATGAGCTCACTAAAATCGTCGTTTCCGATTTTGCTAGCCTATGACAGGCCGTGCCTGAAAGTGGTGCTTAACTTTGCGAATGGTCCTGCTTCAAATTTGCTAGAAAAATAGTTCTATCCTGAGCAATGTTCGTTCTTGACTGATGATTCACAATTTATTGCAAAGTAAATATTTACTACAACAATTGATTATTTAAGACCTACATAGTTATCTCTTATTCCAAATCATGGTTTTGGTGCTGAGGCACTTTCAAAAAAAATATAAACACCTTAGAAGAACGGAATGAAAATCTTCAGTTCTTACTGCATCTCCCCTGTAAATATCTCATTATTATAAACAATTCTATGTGCTCAACACTTGTGTTATGGTTTACAATTTGTTTAATATCAGAACTTGATAAAAAAGAAGTGCACCAAAAATTGTTTCGTACCTAATGCTTAAGTTTTTCGAATTGTTGTTGGGATAAAAGACAACCGAGCTTTCAAGAATTTTTTTATGTAAATTTACTAGCATACTCGTAATCTAGCGGCATTGAATGCCTGGTTCGTGCCTTCATACTTCTAATAATGCTTATGTATAATGATTTCATAGCTTGAACCTCCTTGGACTACATTTGTAGAGCCATACTTTTCCTTATCCTCATCGGACAAAAGCCAAATTTAAACTTGTGATTCATATTGCTGTACAGAACATCCTGGTGGAGTTCTGTCGGTATAGCAATAATATCGAAGAAATTTGATATGCTAAATATGATTTTAGGTGCAATCGAACAGCAAAAAACGGTATGGCATAGATGTGCGCATTCAGCAAACCCTGTCTACGACCCCGGATAAAGTATTAATTCCCGAATCAAGACGATGCTTTGAATATATCAATGTCTAACACCTAGGATCATAGCTACAGCATACAGCTTTACTTTAAACTTGTACTATTACGCAATTCGAAACAATAGCTGAAATTCAGTCTTCTGATTTGTCTCGTCAAAGGTGATGTAGTGTGAGTACACTATACAACAACAACAGTTATTTCTGCTTTGGGCGATGTAGTATACATACGCCATATAGCTCCTCTACAAAAGTCTCGTGGTGCTACGAGAGAGTCCAAAAAACCACAACGAAATGATTACACGGTACTACCAACCGAATCTCATTGCCATGTTTGTACAAATCCATTGTACTATTCCATGATCAATGTTTCAAGAATATTAGAAATTCGACTGGTTCAGTCTTGATTGGTCGCGGACAATAAACCAACCCAGGAAATCAATCTGATAAAAAAAGATCTAAAAGATCATTGAAACCGCCGTCATTGGCAAATGCATGGAAATCTGATAAGATTAACCAATATGGATACATTTTAAAATTGATTCTGGGCTGATTCAGTTTGCTGTTTTTACTAAATTACTATACAGTCAAACATGGAAGCCTTCGCAATACATACCTTTTTTGTGCCTCCGGTGCTTTGTGAAAGAAAGAAAAAAAAAATACATTAAATAGAACAATAAGAAGGATGTCTACTTGAAATTCAGCATGCTCGAAAAAGACCAATTACACTGTTCAGATTTATCAGATCCATCCATCAGGGTCGAACCATGCTTGGTACAATGCATCATTTGAAACACATCAGTAAGAACAGGCCATATTCATCATGATATCCAAGCTAAATGCTGGGAAAACAAACATGTGGTAACAAAGTAGTCTGTTAATCGGATGATTGCGGGGATGAATACACAGAAGAATCCAAATGTTCACAGCGTATGATACATAGTTCACAGCGGAGATGGGCCGCAAGGTTTGATACAGACAAAAAATGGGGGTCCATACAACCAAATCATTCAATTTTATACTTCAGGGGGTCTGATGATGGTATGCGGCTTTATCAGATTCACTGTCACGACAGATTTGTTTATAAATAGAGCCTAAAAGATCTGATAAAAGCCTGTTTCCCATCTCTCGCTTATCTATTTGTTTGTTTACATCACTCTCATGAGCGCCCCTACTACCTGTCCTGCCTCATCTGTCAACAAGACCCAGAATGCCTGCCCTCTTTCTCTTGTAGATCAAGAGCCTGAGCACACTAGCTTGGCTTCAGCTGTCGAAAACTGGTAATTCCATCCTTTTCAAGATCTTTTTAGTCTTCAATGCTCACAAAATCTTGTCTTTTTTTGTTATCACCTGCCAGCCCCACTGCCAGAAATGAAGGTATAGATAAATTGAAGCAGGGATACTACAGCTTAGATATTAAATGTAGAGTGTTTAGGTGGTTGCCCCTTTGCTTCAAAGGCTAAAGACGATATTGAGGACATGATGACTCAGTCATCCGTTGATCATCCCATCACACATGGTAAATATGCACATGCATGTTCCTCTCAAGCTCAAATCACTAAAAAAGCTATTCAATGTAGAGGTCAAGATCAGCAACTTGAATCACTACTTGCCTGAAACCAAATCAAAGAAGAATCAAGACTTCCTCTCTGATCCTCAGCTTGCTATGGCCATGAAGGAGGGCACCAAGGTAGTCCACAGTGCTGCGGAAAACAGCCTCTTTACAAAGTATGTGTAGACATTGCATTTCGGTATGAGAGGTATATATTAATCAGAGTCATACTTAGGCGCTTCATGAGTGGCACCATCAGCACTGATGAGTACGGCAGATACATCAACTCCCTGTACTTTGTATACAAGTAAGACCCCCAACACATGACGTGATTCAGAGATGGGTAACTCATGATTCTGTGTAGGACAATGGAAGATTTGTTGGCTCAACACAAGGAGAACGCACTCATCAAGCTGGTCTATTTCCCATTTGAGCTTACTCGTGAAAAGTCCCTGATGAAAGGTAAAAAGCCACGACACCACATTCAAGACTCCACTTTATTAACGGACCAATGCCCTTAGATCTTGAGTATTACTATGGTAAAGATCGTGTTGCTGAATTGACTGATTTCAAGAATGCTACGCCTGCTGTCAAGACATACGTCAATGCCTTGAAGGATGCCGCCGAAAAGAACCCTGCTCTCTTGATTGCTCACAGTTATTCGCGTTACCTGGGTGATCTCAGTGGCGGCCAAATCTTGGCTAAGCGTTTGAAGAAGCATGTGCTCAAGCGAGATGTCACTGACGCAAGCTGGGACTCCTACCATGGTCTTGAGTTTTACAACTTTGACCACATTCGTAACCACAACGAATTCAAGAATCTCTACCGTCAACGTTTAGATGAATCGCCTGTAACCCAATACGTGAAAGGTAAGCCAACCGACTGATGCCTTGGATCACCGTTCTCTAACTTTACCGTGTATAGATTTGATCGTTGCCGAAGCCATCTACTCTTTTGAGTTGAACATTGCTTTGTTTGATGAGATCCAGGCTCTATCTGATAGCAAGCAGTTGCATGCTACTGTAGACTATGATGATGTTGAATCCATCGACTCCACACTTGGCGCTACTAGCGAGACAAAGCACGCCTTCCTGCCCAATGCTGACTGGCTTGTTGGATTTGCTACTGGCATGGCCACCTTTGCTGTTGGACTGTCCATCTACCACCGTCTTTCTGACAAATTGTAAACATCTTGATCAACCTATTACCTTCACTTATTTATTCTTGGATCTGATCCAATGCTTTCTCCCTTGAAAGATACCTTATTTATTCGTTTTGCTTTTCTAATATCGCATCTCACACATCATTTTATCTGTTTCATGCTCGCGGCACCCCAAATCACATAAAACATGGCTTCATGCCGTGTTGTCCCAAAATTGCATTAATAAACCCGCAGTTGGAATATTAAATATAGTCGCTTTGCTACGCATTTGACTCGTATTCACTTTCTTTCTTCTTTTCTACACTACTTGGATTATGGGTGTTCAGGGTCTTTGGTCTTTGGTTGGCCCAGCAGCAAGACCAACGCAATTAGAGTCCATGCGCCAAAAGCGAGTTGCAGTGGATGCGTCCATTTGGATTCACCAATTCATGAGAACAATGCGCGATAAAGAAGGCAATGCTCTGCGAAACGGTCATCTGATGGGCTTCTTTCGACGTATATGCAAACTATTGTTTTTCGATATAAAGCCTGTGTTCGTATTTGATGGCGGCGCACCCACACTCAAAAGAAGCACTATTGTAAGTTGTCAGGTAGATCCAATGAGGCAGATTGATCTGATTCCGTTATAGAGAGAAAGACGAAAGAGAAGAGAGGGTGTTAAAGAGAATCTCAAGGTCACTGCAAAGAAGATTTTGAGTGCGCAGGTGAAATCTCGAGTGTTATACCAAGAGGAGCTAAAGTAAGGCCAATTTCATCACTACCAAAAATAAACGATGGGGTGCTAATCGACATGACATTAGGCTACATGGTGGAGATCAGGCAGCTGCCAAAGATCAGGAATACATATGCTACGATGCAGCCAAGGACGTGCTGTCAAAGAAGCGAAAACTGGACCAGTTTGAGCTGCCTGAAGTAGACAGCATTGAAAATCGCATCAACAAGCTAGACCCGCGCTTATCGACCCACCAAGAAATCCGAGATTTTGTGAATGAGTTTGATCCCAACGAGCTCGACATTGATTCAGAGGCATTCTTTGCACTGCCGCCCGAAGTGCAATATGAAGTGATTCAAGACATGATGTGGAAATCTCGATCGACATCGTGGGCTCGTTTAGATGAAATGGTCCGTGGATCAAAGACGGCCTTGGACTTCTCCAAACAGCAGATCAAGCTACTGAAGCACCGAAACAAAATGTCACAGCGATTGATGCAGGCAAACAACGCCTCCAGCGGCATCAAAGTAGAGTCTACACGAGTGGCAGGCGAACGAGGTAGACAATATGTGCTGTTCAAGAATGAGGATATCAGTCAGGGCTTGGGCTGGAAGTTGCCTGGATTAAGCGCTGCAGAACCCGTTGACTTGGATCCTACGCCTACTACAGAGTCGACCCGACCCGAACCAAAACTAGAAGTGCCTGATGGAAGGTTTGTTGTGTGCATTGATGGTTATATCGATAGCTTGAATCTCATACTTCTCCATCCAGCGATTTCAAATCAACGGAAAAAGAGCCTACAGACAAAGTGGCAGCAGCCATGGCAGCCAATCCCAAATTAGCAGCGTTGTTTGATGGCTTACTTAGCGAAGATGACGATGACGATGACGAGGAAGAGGTGGAGATGGAAGACATTGTTACAGAGAGCCGACAAGAGGACCAGCCTTTGTTTGAGAGCAACAATGGCATTGTTGACGACATGGGAGCATACGTGGTGGATGGTGATGACGATGACGATGACGATGCTGCGATCAACCAAGTGATATCTCGTATCTACGACACGGATTACTTGCCGCAAGACACATTTGAGGAGATAGATCAAGACAACGACGGCGCTTTGCTGTCCTTGAGTGCGGATGATTTCTACAACCTGTGGTTATCTCGCGTGCCTGATGCGTTTCTGTACCTGCATTCATTCAACGACGAATACAAATCCATCCTGAGAAGAGCCGTAGACGAAACCAACCCGGATCAACTGAAGAAAAGCCTTCAATCCGTCCGCAAACAGTTTGGCAAAACAAATGAAGGCGATGAATTGACGCTGGAGGCGCTGAAGTTTCAAGAGTCATTTTTGGAGTCAACGCATCGATGGAGAGAGCAGAGGGGAAATACGGAGCAGGCTGTCATTCGTTCACCACCAGCGTTTCCTGCAACTGACGGGAATATCATTTTGGATGATGACGATGACGAAGAAGAAGAAGGCATTCAATTTGTAGACGCTTCCACTGCTAAAGTTGATGCACACACCGACAATGAAGCACCCAACGCATCAGACCATGTACATTTAGACATTCAACAATCATCATTGCACTCAACTGCTCCTGTTACTCAAGTGGTGGAGCCTGTAAATAACAACAGCAACAACAACATAGAAGAAAATGCAAGCAGCATAGCCTTCTCTCAGAGTGATAATGCTGAAGCTGTCAGTCAACACGCATCGAGTCAAGAAAGTGCTACTGCGAATATACCACACACAGAACCCATCAGCAATGAAACTGCATCAAATGACCCGGTCACAGCCGAGGATGCTCCGGTAGAAGCAGCAGCACCAACAGCAGCAGCAAGAGTGGATCTTGTGGACCATGGCTACAACTCGGAGGATGAGGCTCCAGATGTTCAAGGAGAAGAGGACGAATATGCACGATTTGTGTCAGACATTGCATCCAAGAAATTGGAGGATGTTCGTACTGAATTATACAAGGATTTGAAGGAATTGAACAGGCAGCAGCGAAAAGAGCTGGGCAACTCTGAGGACATTACAGACCAGATGGTGCGAGACATCCAGGAGCTGCTTAAACTCTTTGGTATCCCGTATTTGGTATCGCCTATGGAAGCCGAAGCTCAGTGCGCAACATTGGAGGCTTTGAAGCTTGTGGATGGTACGGTGACGGATGATTCCGATGTCTTTTTGTTTGGTGCTTCTCGCGTGTACAAAAACATGTTCAATCAGCAGCGCTACGTGGAATGTTACCTAGCACAGGATGTCGAAAGAGAGATGCTGCTCACAAGGAAGAAATTGATCCAGTTGGCATTTCTACTTGGGAGTGACTATACGGAGGGCATTCCTGGCGTGGGCCCTGTTGCAGCTATGGAGATCCTGTCTGAATTCTCAGGAACCAAGGCTGGCGAGGATGATGGCCAGGACGAAGCCGAGGACGACGACGAGGAGGAGGAGCCATTGGAGGCGCCCTTAAAGAGATTCAAGGAGTGGTACAACAGTGGCGTGGATGCGACACCCTTTCAGAAAAAGTTTGTAAGTAGCAGCAGCAGCACATCTTGAGCTATGACTCTCTTTGACACATTTTGCTGGATAGAGAAAAAGACACGATGCATTGGACATACCAGACGATTTCCCAAACCCCTTGGTGATTGCAGCTTATTATCATCCAACTGTGGACGACTCGAATCAAAAGTTTGTGTGGGGACAACCTCAATTAGACTCTCTTCGCATATTTCTGACGGAAGCTTTTGGATGGTCAGAGGAAAAGGCAGATCAAGTGCTCTTACCAGTGCTGCGAGAGATGAATAGCCGCAAAGTGAGTTTTTGATACACACATGTTGTCACTTCGCATTGTAACTAACTGCTTGTTTTCTAGTCTAATGGGGAGCAAGCCACAATTGGATCCTTCTTTGGAGTGACAGGAACCGTCTCTTCAGGTGGTGCTGCTACACAAGGCAACAAACATTCTAGCAAAAGAGTGCGCAACATTGTGGATAATTGGCGCAAGAAGCAAAAGAGAGGCAAAAAGAGCAATTGAACGATATGTATCTAGTATGCCTGCTATAATAAATATCGTTGTTGTTTAATCTTGGCGATGGAGAGATCATTTATGTCGCTGAGAAGGGTAAATATCGGCTTATACTAGTAATATTTCATTTTATTATTATGAGGGACACATCGTAGAGTGGTGGACCTCGAGCAACGGAATGACTATATAATGTAACTTGTATGAAAAGCGCTCGTTTGCAGCAGCGACCTGGTAAAGCAGCATTCACAGATGGAGCTTTCTCAAGACACCAGCTACAGCTTGCATCCAATGCATGTAACAGCCTTTCAGAGACGCAGCATATTCCCTTGAATTAGATCTTGTGCACTATTTTTTTTTTTGTTGTTGCTGCCATGAATCCCAAATGCAGCAGGAGGTAAATAACCGAATCTACAAAGCGTCTTCCCGCTCTTGCTTCTAAGCCTTGATACAACACGACATTTCCTCTTGCTTGTGGTTACTGGAATCACCATTACAACATCAAATGCCGTTTACACAACAAGTGATGCCTCCCTTGGTCGGGAGCGACCCCAAGCAGATTGGAGTCATCATCCAACGGGCCACGATATTTTTGATTCCCTGAGTTGCGTACGGTATGGTGCACTTTTAGCCATCTTCATCGAGGCTATACTGGTATTGCGTTTGCAGTTGCATCATTCGACGGTGTCGCCCGGTTGTCAGCATGCCAAACTTTGTCTGCTTCACGACATGTAGCGTATCCAAGCGTTTGCCGTTGAATGTCTCCATCATGGTATGTTCTTGTTCCCAATGACTTGAAAACAAGGGGCTACTACGGCCGTCTAGTGAATTCACCAACCCTCTGTTCTATCGTGGATGCAAGGATTTCCATGCCCTATGTCCTCGTTTGCGTCCGTAGTGGTTTTTAGAACAAGCAGATTGGCTCTTTGAGAAAAAGAAAGAAGGTGATGCGTTTTATCTCCTCAAAAAGGTCTTTTTCATCAGGACTGGAATTGATGTTGAATATGAGAATGAAATCACAACAGTTACAGGTGCCTACGCAAACCTCTGTAAACGAATTGCTGGAGCAAAAGATGGTTTGCAGTCTACTGAGCACCATGAGTTACAAGCAGGTATACATGTGGGGATGGCGCTATTCTTACAGCAATGTCAGCTAATATACGCATCTTGCGAAATGGTATATTATCTGACCAATGTGAGCGATATAAATGTTTTTAGTGATGCCATTGGAAAACTATGTTATATCGCAAATCAGCATGAAACAACTCGACAATTTGCATAAATTACACTTTTGCTACTAGTAGATCAAACAGTGATGTTTCGTATTAATCATTCATTTATAATTTTATTACATTTATGCGATGGTGATTTATGTTTAAGTTAAGGAAAGTAAAGGGGAATAAAGAGGATATTACGATATAAAGAGTGTCAATGAATATTTTTTTACAAGGAAAACTTGAAAGTTTTAGCAACCACCTGGGATTTCTTTGCAATCCATTCAGTAAGGCCATATTCAGCACCACCACCATTGTGATTAGGCGCATCCACTTCCTCAAACAGATTGTCGTACGATTGATCGTAGTTCCAGCCATAGTTGATACCAGGCGACAATTGCTTGATGGAACGATCCCACTTGATATCAGGAGCAATAAATTCGCGGTAAGCCATAATGTGTCTACCGAGGGTATCATTGTTGAACAGTTGCTTGACGGTATCTTGGATATAGCCTTCAAAAGTATCAGCCAGGTTTTGGTTCTGCAAAAGACCGTTGATCAGGACGGCATCCGTGTAGTTGGCAATGTACTTTTGGTAGGTCCAATTGAGAGGGTCCACAGGGAGATTGACACCAAACGTACCGTCGTAATCTTGACCGAGATAATACCATGTGTTGTTGTTTGCATAGTCCTTGTAAGCACCATCATTGGTTTGCATTGCCCAATAGCCATCCCAGCTACCGCCCAGATACTCCATTACCATGAAACGAAGGAATTGATCTACATCAAACATCTCTTCAAAGCCCTTGATATCATCGTCGTCCTTGACATTGAGTCCATGGAAAGCCTTGGCCAGTGGATAAATGGCTTCGGATCCTTCAGGGGAGCCGACGGTAGGCTTGAAAGCTCCATAGTCATAAGGGTCTTCAATGTATTGGAAACCAGCACCAGTAGCACCGTCAAACAAAGGGCCCATTTGCTTGGGAGGGTTGCCATCGTAAAAGACAGAGCGGATATAAGAGTAGTCCTTGACATCGTCCAGCATGTTGAATGTGCCAAAGCCTTGGCCATTGATAAAGTAACGCACCATGTTTGCTTGGTTGGCATAGGTGCCCATAGCACGAAGACAGTCGGCATACAGCTTCTCGCGCATTTGGGTGGGGTCCTCTTCCATGTTACGAATCTTGAAGTTGTTGCGCTCATTGATGTAGTCACCCGGCGAAAGAGTCCACCTCCACGATTGCTTGGCGGGATTGTGCTTCTTGCCGGCGCCCGAGATGCTGAGCGAGACATTGGTAAAGGTCTGGACATAGTCTCTAGCCACGATAGCAAGATCTACAGTGTACTGATCCTTGGGTGTGTCTTTAATAAGTGTATTCATATCTTGACTGTCGCCTGTGACAAAGATGCTGGGAATATAGTTGGTATCGAAAAGATCTGGCTCCTCATATGCACGGGTCCACTCCTTGCCGTTATCCAAGGGACGAGGGAGAGCAGGAATATCAGCAACAGTGATGGGACGGGCATAGAAATCATTGAATGTCGAGCTGCGATTCTTTGGCAGATCACGGTCAAAGCTTTCCGCCTTGCTGTCCGAGACGTACGAGTAGGTGGACGCAGAGCCAACATCGACGGTGCCATTGAAGAAGGGGACGCTGGGGATAGGCGCCTTGAGTGTGGTCGTCTCGCCATTGACCTTGACCTGGACCTGCTTGGCGTTGGGAGACACCACATTGAATGTCACTGAGGCCGCCTGCGCCGACACAAGCATGCAGGTTGCAAGCGTAAAGAGAGAGAATTTCATGTTTGGAAGAGATGGTGTGAGTAAAGAAGAAGAAGGACGCAAAAAGGGACACCCGCCTCTATTTATATACGAAATGCTATATGCTTTTGACAGGCAAACCACCAAACCGCTCCGATCCAAAAATAGAACCTGATGTGTTTCTTTTTGTACAGATGTAAAACAGAAAAAAAGGAGTGTTTAAATAGAAACAAAACATGGCCAGTGTATGCTCAACGAATAGAAAATGCGGGATTACAACATGATGCGTCTCGTATCTGTCATACATGGTCCAAGCGTCTGCCGTTTAGTGTAACTGCCATGACAACCAGTGCTAATATTCTGGATGTGTGTGTGCTCTTCTCCTCTCCCCCACCCCTGGCTTAGTTGGATTTGACCCAAAATATGGAAAATCGTTGAGTAAAACTCAAAATCAGACATATATCCCTGAATATTGCTGCAGGCAACATTGGACATGTTTTTTTTTTAAAATATGAATGCGGTAAAACTTGGCCTATGTAAATCGACAGATACACATATAAATGGGATCATTGTAAACAAATCACATGCATAATGGCACCATATATATGTCCAAAGCCAATTGAAATGGGTGTATACATTTCTACATTTTAGACATGGCGTATGCAAAAATGCCCAAATGAGTATTAAAATCGACTATAAATACAAGTGTGCTACACATTTGAGCATCGGGATGGATTCCGTTGTTTGAATGTGATGCTCTATACTTGATCTTTGTTGTTGAGTTGAAGAAAGATGTTGTCAATGTTCACTCATGAAACCTTTCAGTTACCATACTTGGGTGGAGGGGATCAGAAAAAAAAAGCTCCCATTTTGCTGTCAGGTTGATGCCAGAGAGGATTTCGCCAAGGATGAGTAAGTGATGTTCAAGGGTAAAATTAAGGTTTTTATTTCTAAGTAGTTTTCTTTTCTCAGCGCTAAGCTACCTTGGACGTGGTGGTGATGTTCTGCATTAACAGCTTTCCCTGGGTGGAGAGTGTCTCAAGCAGTGTCTTGCCGTTGTTTTCGTCCTCGCTGCTGCCCTCTGAGAGCCTGTGTTGCGCGTGTTCTCCACCAAATGCTACAACTGCAAAGCACATTTGTATAGCATCATCCAGGCCATCACTATCGGAATCCGTTACTGATATAAAGCCTTGCGTTAATCGTCTCAATTCAGCCAGGTCCTGTATCAATGCGTACAACTCCGGATCGGTCAATGATTTGTCTTCACTGACGGATCTCACACAAGTGCTGCAGATTGCCTCAAAGTGCAGCTTGTCTAGGCGAGAATGTCTGATCCTTTCCAAAATACTCTCGGCGTGGTGGAGACTGACGAGATGAACCTTGATAATCTATTTAGAGACACGCATCATTACTAATACTGCAGTCATTTCCACGCAAAAAAAGACGTTACCTCCAGGTACGCACGGTACGCACTACGAAACACCTGCTTTTCATTCATGAGTACCTGCTTGGCCTTTTTGAGCTTGCGGTACAGGTTTTTCAGTGTCTGAGCATCGTTGCATTCTCGCGCCAGTTCAATCAGGAACAAGGTGTATTTCTTGACAAAGACATAGTGCTTTGCAGGCCTACAAAAACATGGATTAATACGCGTGCTTGTGTGTGTGTGTGTGTGTGCATGAATGTGTCGTGATGAAACATCAAAAAAAAAAAAAGGTGCCTCGCATCACTCGAAATAAAAGACTTACAGTTCAAACCCGTGCTTCCAAATGTTGGCGTGGTGCTTGCTATTGCCCTTGAGCGAGAACAGCTGTAGTAGCGAGGATTTGGCTTCCTCAGTCTGATGATAGACATGATAGTACATCCAAGCCATCTGAGAAGCACACATGTTAGCCATCACATCACACCTCGTCTTGTGCTCGACTCACCCTATAGATAACACGGTGATGCAGCCCTTTGCTGTCTGCTGCTCTGACTTCAACAAGCCGCTTAAAGATGGCATTGTACGCGTTGGCTGTGTCGGCAGGCAGATACTCTGAAAAGAGGGCCAGCTCATTCAACACTCTGTCTGTTGCGGAGGAGCTGGGTGCGGGTCGTTGTTCCTGAGTCTGCACCACAGTCATGTTGTCAGCGCTGCTGCCCATATACACCACATCCGAATCCTTGTCGTCTTGCTGTTGCTTGAGCGTCGACGCCTGTTGTAGCAGCTGTTCCTTGTGCAAAAACTCGAGCACCGCAGCGGCCTCCATCTTGCCTTTGTACAAGAATTTAACCAGAGAAGAGCAAAAGTTATAAATAGGTTCCAATACATGCTCATGCTTTCCGTTCTTGAGTTTTGTTCTGCGAATAGCCTGCAGGTACCAATCAAGCACCTCCTGTCATGGATGTTAGTAAATGTATATAATAGGCAACTCGCAGGGGAGAGCTATTTTTACCGTGGGTGGTCTGTCAAGTTTATCGCAGCATTTGCCCACCATGTAATAGGCGCTATTATTGTCACAATGGGTTAAACAAGCCAATAACAAGTAATTGCGCGCACTGACCTCCATTCGTGTTTATCCGCTGTCTTGTGCTCCATGGCAAGGCCAAAGAGCCGCATGGCCAGCTTGTAGGCAGCTGCTGACGAGGGCGTCTGTGTCTGTGCATTGACGAGCTTGCCGTCAGGACCCAGCAGCTTTGTCTTGGTGCGGGCCGCCTTGAATGCTTCCATGTTCATAGGAGACGATGCGATGGAATACACCAGACAGCCAAATCCAAAAAAGAGCTCATTCTTTGCTGCATCCGTCAAGGGCAAATCACGTAGATAAAGGCCCCGTGCAAATGCATGAAATGATTTCTGTTTTCTACAGTGTGAGTCTCCTTGCAACTCAGGGGGGGGGGGTGCATACACTTACCCTTTGGTACTCTGTGATCTGGTCCTTGTGGTCAAGAATGTTGCTTGCACTCCAATTCAGCTCTTCTGCAGCGAGCAGTTGGTACGTAAAGCCAAGCTCGCACCAGCCATCCGCATCGTTTGGATTCAAAATAAGGTGAGACTAAGAAAAACGATGAGCTTGCTTGATCCGTCTAAACAACCACAGTGTGTCCCGCCCACTTACAGTCAGTTCCTCGGCAGCCTCCTCTAAATCAGCCATGCTCCTGTCGTTTGAGCTCTTGCTTCTGTTCCTCACTTGCAGTCGAATCGTTTTGCCGCGAATGTAGAATATCTTGAAGAACACGGGCGAGATGTCTGTCTTTTTGGGATCAATGTGCACAGTGGGTATGATGGCTGCTCTCAGCATCGTGCCAAAAGATGCGTGCAGCTGAATGGGGCTGTCCAAATAGTCCTCAATGATCTTTTTGTTGCTTCTCACCTGAATGTTCTTTTTTGTGTCCAGTTCCTCAAACAAGCGCGACACGGTCTCGACCACCACTTTAAGGTCATTCTTGAGCAGCAGGCCGCCCTGCAGTTTCTCAATGGCTTCGTCTGCAATGAGCGTAAACAGTGGTTCAGCCGCCTTTTGGTCCAAATGACTACGCACGCAGTGATGCTCCTCCACGCCACCAATAGGAATATGCTCAACGCCGTACAAACAGACATAGCATTGGTAGAACTCGAGTCTAAAGGCAGGGCCGTGCAGTTGACGGAACACGGCTCGCATGTGCTGCAAGAGGATGGACTTGCCTGAGCCGCAGATTTCCCTTTCGCCCAATTGAAAGTGCAATTCCAGCAGTACCTCGGCCCATGCGACCTTTGCATTTTCAGGCACAGATTCCCTGTTGTTCTCAATGATATGGAGCATCAAGTGTGAGTGCAGTACCCACGTTTTGGCCATGATGTCGTTGAAGCCATTGACTCTGCTCGTCTTGGAAGGCGTGTGCGGTGGCAAGTCGTTAAAGTTGTTGACCACAGGCACGAAATCCGGGTGTCGGTAAATGTAGTAGATGGACATTTTCAACAAGACGGACAATGTATCCAACAGTTCTTGGTTGATGGCACGGGGCATCCAGTCTTGATGCTGTGCATTCTTCTCCTGCTTGTCTTGCTGCTCGACGAGCTTGATCAATGCATCTAGAATACAGCTGATGCGAGCCAGTGTGCTTGTAAATTCAGCGTCTTCATTCTTGCTCGGTCTAGACGGGGCAGCCACTGCGCTCTGTGCTTCGCCGTAGGAAATGAGCTGTTTCATGGCACAACAAAACATACGCATATAGCAATTCCAGGCATCGAGATAGCGGTGATTCTCGAAATACGCCTTGGCCAACATGGAGGCCATTTGGATGCTTTCATCTGAATCAACAGGGTTCTTTTCTTTGCGGGATAATTGGGGCTCCACGATGTCTTGCAAATCTTGAATGACACCATGGTAGTCGTTGTTGGCCATCTTTTGCTTGGCAGTGACAAACAGCTTGCCTACTTGCAGCAGCTCCAGCTTCTTGTCAATGCTCGCCGTGGTGATGAACGAGTCGTACATGCTGCCAACGTCAATTTCAACCGTCGGCTTCTCGCTCAACAGCTGTCTGCATTTGTCGTACCAGGCATAGGCGCTTTCAATGTCGTTGCTGCATTGAGCCAGCTTGCCCTTCAGGGCACAGTAGCGCAGTTGGATGCGGTAGAGGTCGTCTGTGGCCGTGTCAGTGCGTGTCAAGAACAGATCCATGGAGGTGGCATAGAGGCTCTGCTCTACCAGGCTGCTCCAGAAGCCTGCTTGCTCAATCAGGCTGTCCAGGGATCGCAGCTTGGCTTGTTTGGCGAGTGACATGGACGTCCGCTTCTTGCTCGTGGTGGATGTCGTCAAGGGCATCTCCTCCAGCGTAGTAATCGTGTTTCGAATCAGTCGGTCGATCAAATACTCGCTGATGCGCAGATAGATCTAATTATAACTGTGTCAGGATGTTACTAGCATACAGTGGATCACACTTACAAGGACACGTTGCTGCTGCTCGAGTGCCGCGTTTGACGCAATGTCTTGAATGAGGTTGACTTGCACTTGACAGATCGTGTCTGTGACGAGTTCCAGCATCTCGGTGCTCATGATTGATTGCTGCTGTGCGCCGTGCACATCATGAGACACAATGGCGGTGACGAGTTTGCACAGGCTGTCCACAATGCCCGAGTTGTTGGTGTTGAGATCAAGAATAAACTGCTTGATCCATGCTCTGTTCTGAATCTCGCCATGTGAAACACAGGGTCTCAATGCAGTGAACAATTGTAAGCTTTTTCCAGCGGCTCTTGTGTTGTGGATACTGGTGTCACCGACAGTTTTACTCGAATCAAAAAAGCTTATCATAGAAAATGTCAGTGCGCGCTATTAACAAACTCGACCCACATCATGCTCTACTTTACATGGCATTATTCACCGTATCAATGTCCCAGCAGTACGTGCTGTCCAATTCCGAAATCTTTCTGTCAAACCACTCCCAAAAGGACTCGGCAGACGCATTGAGCCATGGTGCCTGAGGGCTCAACTGAGGTACTCGATCCAGCTTGTCGTAAAAGTCGCGTACTTTGCCAGTAAACAATTCCTCTTCTTCTAGCATCTTGAGTCGTGAACTTTCCTCGTTGGCGATCTTTTCGCGTTGCCGTTTAGACGCTCTATAAAAATGGGGGGGGGGAGGGGCTATATTTAGATAAATTATCCATTTTTGGTAAAATGCCTTGTACCTTAGTGAGAGTCTCTTTTCTTCGGCCTCTTCTTCCTCTTCGTCTTCCCCATCCTCCTCTTCATTCTCGGGACGCTCACCAGCAGGGCTGCTCTTTTCATGGGTGGTGTCTGTCTGAGATGCTGAGTCATCGTCGCCATCATGTTCTCTTTTACGCTTCAATGGAACCACATGAGCGGCATCTGTCATTTCAACATCGCTGCTGATATCAGGGGTGTGTTCAATCACAACAGGCTCTGCTGCAGTTGGGTTGGGCACAAGGGGCAGTGGCACACTGGCGGATTGTGAGAGCAAATCAGAAATGGCGATGGGTTTAGGTCGACCGGGTTCCTCACTTGGATCAATCTCTGGCTGCTCATTTGCTGTTGTTGGTGCTGCTGGTTGTTGGACGGTTGTATTTTGATGTATAGGTTGTGCGGAATCAGTGTTAGCAGTTGACGCTACAGTGACGGGAGCTTCTTGCACCGACAGAGCTTCTGATCTGTCCACTAATACGACTGGCTCTCTGATAGCATCCACATCCATCACACCTGTGCTATTGCTCTCAGCGTTGACTGGCTTTTCGAGTAGGATGGTGGGCTCTTTTGGCAGCTGCTCCTGATCTACTGGCTTTTCCAACATTACAACTGGCTCTGGTATTGCCACAGCGGTCTCTGATGTTTGCTGTGACGCATCATCAACTACTGCTTCACTCTCCTTTTCCTCGTCTTTCTCTTCCGTGTCGTCGACATGAATCATGATGGCATGGCTGATGAAAAAATCCCCCTTTGATTTCTCTGCTTCTGCGTCATTCAGGCCATTTGCTTTCTTTGACGAATTATTACTTGCTGCATCCTTGTAGACCAAGCGTTTGTGTTGATCCAACAGTGATTTGATCAGCAAGGTCCAGTCTGATTTTTCCAGGTGAATTGTGATGGGTTGATTGTCCATGCGGTCTGTTTCCATTGCCTCTGTAGACCAATCATCCATGTCTGTTGAAGGTGGCTTACTACTGTCGCTCAACTGCTGTTTGAGTTGTAAGCCTGCGTCCCAATGCGCATTTCTTTTCAGTGCAAGATCCACATAAAACGCACATAGTCGATAGTCGCCAATGTCGTACAACACTTGACACAGGTTCTCTAGGCAGCGCCATTGCATCACTGTAAATTTGCCACTGTTCACAATGCGCATAGCGTCGTTGGGGCGTACAGTGGGTAGTTTCAATACTCGTTTTCGATCAGACATGTAAAATCCAGTTTCATAAGCAAATCTGGCAAATCGAAGCTTGTGTAATTTCTGGGAAAGATAGCCAATATAGTACCATAGCGAATAATCCGTTGGATCGATTTTGACTGCTTGGAGGTAGTTGTAGCGTGCTTTTTCTGCAATGGCTGCGCTTTTTTGCCCTTGTTCTGCCATGTATTCGTCTTTAAGGATCGATGCATAATTCTTGAACACAAGGAATTGAAGGGTGGATAGTGGTGATTCCTCCACATGATCTGCGTCGTTGCTGGTGGTGCTATTGCTGTTTGTATGGCTGGCGGTTGTGGATGAGGCTGCTGCTGGTTTCTTTTTCTACAGTGATTACGTTAGTATTCAATCTTTTGTGAGGATCAAGTGGATCGGCTTACAGGCTTCGGGTCTCTTTTGACAAGCTGATTTGAAACTAATTCCTCGTACATTTGCTTGGCTGCTTGGACTTGGCCCTTATGTTGCAGTTTGAGCGTGCTTTGGTACTGTTCCAATAGTCTCTCCACCTATGCACCCTTCAGATTAATGACACGCTCATGGTACTAGCAGAGAAAACTTGCCTGTAACTCAACAGCGTCTTTTACAGAAGCGGTCAAGCCATTGTTGAGAGTGTTCCAGTTGCTCTATCGTCACCCATGTTAGCTCGATGCTGTATAGATGGCTTTGCTACTGCTCATTACCATGATAAAGGGTGCTGTGAACGACTAGGTCTTTTCTCTATTAATTAGGCCTTTTTTTTTTTTTTGAAAGAAAAGAAAAAGAAAAAAGAGAGAAAAGGGTCACCTAATTAGGCATTTAAAAAGGCACACACCCTCAGCTCAAGTAAGCTATCGTGCTATTTTAGATACCTGTGCTGGTGATAGATTGTGGATACACGAAAATTAAGCACAATGCGATTTGTGTAAACAGCCTTGATTCATGGCAAGATATCCACCTCAAACGTTATGAAATTGCCCACAGGGATCCTTAGAATGCACTAGACCTCATGTCAGATCTGAGTATCTCTGCAACGATGCTTCAAAAAAACATTTATAAAGCCGAATGTACTATGCAAAAGTGTCTGTAGTTTATTGCTGATATCGCCGGTGTTTATCCTGCATGTTCAACGGTAACAGTAGTTAGTTTGCCGTCCACAATGGTAGTCTTGAATTGCTCAGGAACAGGAACTTCCTTGAAATCACTATCCTCAGCATCTGTCTCTGGTACAAGGACATTCAAAGAGGTCGACTTGGCAGACAGAATCTCGACGCCCAAACACTCCTTTGACAAGTAGATCTCACCACTATCACACTTGTCGACAGCAATGGTAGGAACCACCTTGAACACTTGAAGAGCGAATGATTTGGAGTTGACAATATCGACAGTGGAAACAGTGGAATCAACAGCAATACCACACTTGGTACAAGAGTCCATGGTCACTGCATTCACCTTGCCCTTGATGCGAATAGTAGAGTTTTTACAGTTGAAAATGTAAACAGCTTGGTTAATGGCGGTCTCCTCAATCACAACTTGATGGTTGCCCTCGTGGTTTTCCACGACCCATTTGTTGGCTTCCAAAGATGTCTTGGCAGCCTTCTTGAGTGTATACTTGTCGGGTTTGTTGGGAGTAGGAGGTCCTTGACGTTTGGGAGAAGTAGGTGCGGCGACAGTAGAGCTTGTGCGAAGACTGGGGTTCTTGTGGGTCATTTCGCTCTTGTCCACTTTACGGAGACCAGCTGTAACGCTGGTGCCCTTGTTGATCTCGGCAAACACTGCTGCTGCGCCGGTGGGTTGTTGAGCGGGTTTGTTGTCGTCCTCAATGATCATGGGTGGTGGTGGAGGTGGGGGTGGGGGAGGACCGCCAGCAGAGGGAGCGGGAGGAGCGGGAGGAGCAGCGCTGGAGGCAGCAGGAGCAGCAGATGCGCCAGCATTGGATGGGGATTTTCCAATGAAAGCATCAGGCTTATCGCCCTTGGGGTTCCAAGGCAAACCAGTGGGGAAGTTTTCCTTGACGTAGACAGCCAAATCCTCGAGGAATGCCAAGAAGGACTGACACCATGCAACGTGCTTGGGTTCCCTACATCACGGCCTTAACAACACATCACACTCGACTGGATCCACATGTACTTACTTTTCCTTCCATTCCTTCACAACACGGTTAGAGTAGAACTGAGCAGCGTCCTTCATGTCGCGAATAAAAGGCACGGGTGTGGGTTCCTGCAACAAAAAGCTATCAGAATGCCGCCTTCTCTTATATCCTAGCTCGAGCAACTTACACAAGTGAACCAGCCCAAAGCAGGAATACCTTCAGCAACCGTGCTCAAATTGTTGAATAAGGGACTAGGGCGGTTGGCATCCTTGATCTCGATGATACTGGCCAGAGCCTTTTGGATAGGCTCGAGCAACTTCATGAATGTAGCAGAGCCCATCTCAGGCTTTTGAGCCAAGGCTGAAATGTAGAGAATGTCTCTTTCAGCAGCAACTGCTTGCTTTACAAGCGTAGCCTACACAGCCAGTCAGAATGAGAGGCTGCAATCACGCCAAAGTGCACTTACCTGTTCAGCGATGGGGCCACCCAGCTCTTGAGAGAGGCTAAAGTACTTTTCCAGAGAGGCGTTGACAGCAGCATCATGCTTCTCGACGAGAGCAGGCGTTTCTGATGCAGATGAAGGTGCAGCAGCAGCAGCAGCAGTGCCAGCAGTTTTAGGTGAAGAAGGCGAGTTGGCGACAACAGCAGAAGCAGAGGAGGAGGACATGGCCAAGTCCTCCAAACGTGTTGTAGCGACTTCGAGTCGTTTGATGAGGTTGGCGAGCGAGTGGAATTCAGACATTTGGGTAGAGGAAAAAGAGGAAAAAGGCAATCCACATGTGCGATAGTGGGTCGTTTAATTATCGGAAAGCTAATTGCAAATGTTGTGCTGCTTCAAATGACATCAACATCAGCAAAAGGTGTTCCTATAAGAAACAGCAAATCATGCAATTTTGAATGCGCGCAAATGCGTGAATGATCATCAAAGTGTGGCGGACCACTACTACTGAAGCGTCCTCCAACTCCATGCACCAGCCCTGATCCCATATAAAGTTACTACGATGGTGTCATTTACACATACTCCTGGCCAAAGCATGATCCCAATGGGTTGCCATGTCGCGAGACCCAAATAATACAATATCGCAAACACACACTCATCACGCCAACATTGACGATCCGTTTTGTTGTTTCTGACGCTTGTTCCCCATCTTTTCCTCTAGTGAAGCAGCCAACATTCAGCAAGAGTCGTACATTTGCCTCTTCTAGAGAAAGTGAAAGAGATTGAACCTGAAAACAAAACTGGGTTGAGGATGCTTATAAATTTGCAACTACCACTTCTCTTTGAGGCTTTGTGGCTGCATCAAGTATCATTCTACAAATTCAAGCAAGGCATCAATCAATAGCTATTTCTTTGCTTTACATAACGAGTAGCGCGGGATATCGTTAGAAACAGGTACCTGGCAGCTAATATCATACGGTATGTAGTAGTAGTATATATATTATTATTCCAGCTTGCATTAGCACTGGCGGATTCAAAGATCTACCTGCGGTTCTCGCAGTTTATCAGCACAGTGGTAGATTTTATTGATTCCAACCTTTAGATCCACCAATCGTATTAAAAGATCCTTCCAATGCAGGTAGTTATTTGATTTACATTTATATTCAATTAGAACAGAACTAAAATGCAAAGCAGAAAATAGCACTGTTACTTTCTATAGGTAGGTTATTACAACAAGCTGCATTGCTTGAGACATTATTACAGGTGGGATTTCTGGTATTATTTTGAGGATTTTCAAAGTAAATCATAGACTAAGTTCAATCCACTATCTGTCTAATGGTTTTCAGTGTAAAATGCTAAAGAATACCAATTGTTTGAGGTCTTGATGAGGTAAGTAGTATCAGTTGCCGTAGATCTACAAGGCAGAAAAGGTACTTCTTCCAGTCAAATTGCATAAATTCAAACACCAATATCTCGTTTTCTAGGCCCTTCTAGATACGCAGAGTATTGCCAAATGATTACTTTCAATTACCATTGACATCCTAAACCTTTATTTTTATTTTTTTTTGGATCGATCCAAATCATCGAAAACTCACGTTTTTTCATGAGGTACCCCTCATGGTTTTTGTTGAAAATCAAACGATCGCGATTTTGAAGGCGAAAACAACACTTTTTACTATGATATATATTAGATCAAAATAACCGCACAGATGTAGGGTAACCTGTGCAGCTGCTATTTTAAACGTCGTATATGCTAAATCTCGACGTTTCCTGGAAAAACTGCTTTTTATATTTTCGCAATATTCTTTATCTTTTCATTCTAAAAGTACTTTAAAATTAACACCATTGAATGCGCCTTCAAATTCTCCCCTTAAGTTTATTAGAAAGTAGTATACGCTGAGCACACTTTATATAGCTAATTTTATCAAAAATGTTTTTTTTTTTTTAAAAAAAAATTTTGTTATTGATTGCGCCGCGTACACTAAGAGTAATAGGTCAGAGTGAAGAGGCGGGTGCAATTGGAAAAGAGTAACAATAAAACGAAACTAAACTAAACTATATAATACTATCTAACTTACAAGAGGGAGTGGATGTTATCCTCGTCCACTGTCTGGCGAACAGTGGAGCGGACAGAAACCAAAATCGCCTCAGGGACAAGGGGAGTATTGTCAAACACAAATCGCATATGGGCAAGCCATATTTGAGAGAGGGTGATGAGGAGGATTCTGTATGGGCGAATTCCTTTGACTTGGGAATACCAGATATCAGAAAAGTCCAGGGACAGAAGAGCCTCTTTGATGTCAATGGTGGTGGTGGTGGGCCACAGAAATTCAAAAATGACGCCTTGCCAGACCTTTTCTTTGGAAGGACAATCAAAGAGCAGGTGACTGGCAGATTCATGCGGGGACAAGCAGACAGGACAATTGTGAGAGTCAAAGACTGTAGGCATCATGTAGTGCAGTCTACCACGAGAGGGGATACAGCCTGTTATGAACCGGTATATCACATTACGTTGGATGTATGTAAGGGACAGGGACCAAAAGAATTTCCAGTGAGCATCAGAGACATTCTGGAGGACCAGAGGTTGGTCCATCGAGGACAGCACAGACAGGCGAAATGTTTTGGCCGAAGCCATAGCATTTTTCAGCAAGTTGCCATCATGCAAGCGACATTGATCTACCAGTGGTGCAAAAGAGACACCAGAATCAACCAGAGGGGCAGGGCTACACACTGGGAGGAAGTATGGCTGGAATTTCAGAGAGCCAGATGCGAGACCTCTGAACACTGTGGGGGGTGCTCGCTTCCATTGGAGGAGGGAAGGGTCACGCGTGTCTTTCCAGTGCACAAAATTCAAGCGAGCATCGTATTGAAATACATCAGAAACCATCATCTGTTTGACTCGAAGAGGAACAACCATTGTAGAGGATGGAGGTACATAAAATGCAGCCTGCAATGGAAGAGCCATGGCGGTAGCAGGATTGATCTGAGCGGCATCAAACGACTTGGGTAGATAGTCGACTGCACGATAAAGCATATCGACAGTTCCCGTGCGTTGCTTTTTCGACCCCTGGTTGCGACGGGCAGAGGGAAACAGCAGCGGGATTTGATGATACTGATAGCCATTGACATTTTGAAGGTGGAAGCTGAGGAGGTAAGAAACCGGATGGGAATCAACGGTAGCTTGGTCCTGTACCAGCAAAGGGTGGAGCCAACGCAGATGCAAAGCCGAAGCTTGGATCTGTATGTCTACGACACCGAGACCACCTTTCTCTTTTGGGAGAGTCCATATTTTCCAAGGAATGACAGGGAAGATGTTCTTTCGCAGGAACTGAATAGCCAGAGAGCGCAACTGCTGAAAATCTGCTTGAGTCAACGGAGTGACGCGCAAGATATACCACAGCTTGGACAGCAAAAGAGAGTTCAGCACAGTAGCCTTACCGACAACAGACAAAGATCGAACAGAATGAATCTGAATGGCAGTCTTGATCTTGGTTGTCAATGCCCCCATAAAGTTGACACGCTGGATTCGGCTTTGGACGAGAGGGAATCCGAGGTATATCAAAGGCTCATCATCTTCTACGGAATGCAGATGGGTGATGTGGGCATGCGATAACGGAACTTGCCAAATGTCCCATGTATCTCTACCAGAGACCGAAAAGGCTTGCACCTTGTCATAGTTGAATTTGGCGTTGGAAGCAGCACAATACCGAGACATGTGGAGTTGTAAGCGAGACAGGTCCTGTGCGTCGTGGACAAATACCAAGGCATCATCCGCATAACACAATAATTTGGTAGTGGCAGTACCCATCTTGTATCCATGGAATTGACGATCATGCAGGATTGCAAGTAAAAAGGGTTCGAAGGCCAGGTTGTACAGAATCGGCGAGAGAGGATCCCCTTGCTTGAGTCCACGCAGCTTGGCAACCTCTGTTGACATGTGACCATTGATGTTTATCCGTATGAGGTTGTCGCCCATCAGCTTGTAGATGCACTTGAGGAGGGGACGAGGAAACCCAAACTTTGTCAAGACCTTTTTGAGATAGTCCAAATTCACACGATCGTAAGCCTTTTCTTGATCCAAGAGAAGGCCGATATCAGCATCCAAGTTGCGAAAGGTTGGATCGTCATCCTGTTGCTCCGCAATTGTCCATTTCCTTTGAGCATCTTCCATGATCAGTTGACAAATCATGCCGTTTTCAGCAATAAAGCGGCCAGGAATAAACCCAAGCTGATGGCGACTAATCAAGTTAGAAGAGACGGCCATGATACGACGGTTGATGTTGCGAGTGAACAGCTTGTAGTCCGAATTCGCCAGAGACAGAGGGCGGTAGTTCTTCATTTCAGCCGGATCACCCTTCTTGTAGAGCAGACACATGACAGATTCGTTCCATGATGGCGGAAACTTACCCTTTGTCAATGCTTCATTGTAGACTTGGTTGATCAGTGACTGAAATGGTGGAAATTTCAGGATCAGGTACAAAATCTCATATGGCAAACCATCCGGGCCAGGGCTACTCAGGCGTCGGGTGTGCTGGCTATCGACTAAAAGCTCTTCCACATCAATCGGCAACATCAGTTCCTCCTGCTGCTCGCTGGAGATCTTCAAGTGCTGAGGGATGCTGCGAATCATGGTGCTGAGTGCGGTTGAATCCATTGCATCCGGGGTGAATAGTGCCGTATAAAAGTCAGTTGCAATAGCAGATATTCCAGACTGTTCCTGACACATAGAACCCGTAGAAGGATCTCGCAGCTCCACAATGGACCTACGGTTCTCTCGAGATATTGCTGAGCGCTTGAGGAAGCCAGGTGATTTCTCCCCATGTTCCCTGTAGAACTTGCCTGCCTTCAATATTTCGATTTCTGCTAGTGCATGCTGCAGAGACTGAATTTGTTGGCTGACGGTATCCAATCCCTGAAAGACCAATCCTCGGTGCTTCTTTTGCCGCATCATCTTGTTCCTCTTTGAAAGCAGTCGATGTAGCTGTTTCTTCCTCCAGTTCAAATCCTCAACTTGATACTGCTTGATGAAAAGCTTGACCTCTGCTTTGATCCAGTCCCATTGTTGTTGTGGTGATGTAAACCGCTTAATACCTGCTCGTCGTTCCTCACTGCCAATGAGGAAGTCCGCCAGTGCCTTGCGGAAGTCTTTGCTGCGAGCCAGGTACGGATTCGCCTTCCAGACCCCAGGGCCACGACCATTAGAATCTTGAAATTGATAGGAGAACCCCAGAAGCTCATGATCAGTCCACTCCGAGGAGAGAAATTGTTGGCTAGTGCTAGTTACAAGATGATGAGCATTGGAACTACAAAAGACATAATCCAAGATCCCAGCATTTCTGCCACTATGCCAGGTGTTGTGCTTGTCATCGCCAAATACATCAATGTAATAATCATCCAGCAGATCGGTCCATTCCACAGGTGCACTGGTAAGAGAGCCGTCCGTGCGCCGATCCTTGTATTGATAGTTGAAATCCCCCATAATAAATATAGTGTTTGTTGTATTAGTAATAGTGTCCTTGACAATTGGTGTATCAAGTAATTCTGAATAAAATGCTCTGCGTTCGGTGTGGGCGGACGCTCGGCCATAAATGTTGAGTATTGTTGCTATTGGTGGTGTTGTTGCTAAAAGTTGTACAGCTCGAGTAAGATGGAGGGAGGCCAAAAGAAATCGACCGCCATCAATGCCTTCTGAGATGTGTTGAAGTGAATAATTGGTGTTGAGTGATACAATGCCGCAATGGGGAGTCCAAAGACTCGACTTAGTGTTGAATTGTGTATTGAGCATATCTATAATATTGGTGTCTGTTGCATGAGTTTCTTGAAATACGAGGATGTCGTAGCCAAGTGTTCGAAGGTATCGTATAAAATGTTGTTTTTTTTTTGAGTTATCTATTTTTTTGAGGCCACGGCAGTTGAGGGTGGCGATTTTCACAGTATGTTGTGAATTTATCATATTATTAGTGAGAAGGAGGGGATTGGCTTGTCAAGCCGAGTCGTTGTCCCGTCGCTGCTGCGTTAGCGGCAGCCTGTTGCTTGGCAGAGCTAACATCTTCTGTACCGTCAAATTTACCTACTTTCTTCACTGGGCGATCCATCTCTGGCCTAGATGTATCTGCATGATCGGGGGTGGAGTCATTCATATCTGTGTCATTGGCCACTATAGCATTGGCAACGTCTTTTCCTTGTAGCTGAGGAAGCTCGGCCATGTTCTCATCCTCGACCGTGTCTTGTTCAGCAATCATTTGGCTATCAGCACCACCTTGATTCATACCTTGGGCTACACCTTGGGCCACACCTGGGGCCACACCGGGGGCCACACCTTGGACCACACCTTGGGTATCACCTTGTGAGTTTCCTGGAGCACCACCACCACCACCAGCTACGGAGTTAGCCTTGGATTCCTTGGGAGCACCTTGCTTCTTTCCAGAAGTATTTCCACTTTTGGCCTCCTGAGATCCCTTGCGGGGCTTGGAAGACGCCTTATTGTCCACCGCACGGACTTTGTTTGGGCTGTCATTACGGCTACAGCTCTTAGCCACATGTCCATGTTCATTGCAATGGTAGCAGACAATCCATCGCTTGTATTCCGGGCAATCCGCACGACAGTGGTCAGACTTTTGACATATGCGACAAAAGTTAGGCATCTGATCCCACTGCAAAAGCACCATACGCTGATCGGACACACTAGGGTCCCAAATCATAACTCGACTGAGTTTTTCCAGGTGTCGATGACCAGGGCAGGGCTTGTCAGCATCGGGGTGCAACTCTTGACATTCACAATAAGGGGAGGAAGGCACCGTAAGGTTAAGAGTGGCATAGCCTCCACCCTGATAGATTCCATTCGTTCTCGAGATACCATGATCGAGTACATCGCCATAGCGTGATAGACGATTCGCCATTTCCTCCTTGAGTTGTAGGGCGGGCAAGAAGGGGAGATTCTGTAGTGTCAACTTTACGATGGTAGCATCACCAGGGTAGGATGGAAATCTCTTTAGGTAGGTACCATCTTCCAGGGTAATTCCGTCATTAATAAGAGTGTTGCAACCCTCACATCCAGGGAGCCACATAGTCTCGAGAAATGCATGCCCGAGATAGTGGCGAGATTTGCTGCGATAGCCAAGGAAATCTTCATACGATCCACAGTTGTCAGCAGTGTCATTGAACTTGAGTAACGCCTTGTTAAGGAGGTTACGATCCTTGACAGGTGTCAAATCAATGAAGACAGAATCTTCCTCGATTCCCTTCAAAAATGGGCGGATGACAGCCTTGGGCCCTGAAGGGGACTCGCCATTGATGGCCTGTTGAGATGCTTCAGCTTCAGTGACAGGTCGATGGATTAGAGTTGGGTTGAACGAAACAATTGACTGTTGTTGCTTGTTGTTGCCTTTGCCCTTGTTGCCGACTACATGAGTCCACAGAAGTGGTGACTCAGGGTCATGTTGTAAGGGAGAACGATGTATATGACTAGTGTCAGACATGCGAAAGAGGAAAAAATGTTTACAAATGTCAAATTATGTCGATATTGATTCAAAAAAATCATCGCAAAAAAATCATTTGGGTACAGTCACCACAGTGGAAAATGTTCATTGTACACGTCATTCAGATTCCGCGTGCTCTGTGCGGCGGCAGCCTATTGACTGCAGTCACCCTTAGCAACGCGTTTTTATTTTTTTATTTTTTTTTCGCACTGTTTTTGCACTGCACTTTTTCTATTAACCCATATACTTTTTATTATTATTGATTGAATATAACACCACTTTTATCGAAAGAAGCATGTCTTTGCAACCACCAGTGCCCAAGACGACACCTTTCAAGTTTGTTACAGTAGGTATCAGCCGATAAGAGCCATTTTTCGTGGTACAATATACAGTAATACTAATTACGCAGTTTATTTCAGGCCAGTTCGTTGCAATATACATATTGATTGTGTTTGGTTTGTATTTGGTTTGTATACTATTCCCCTTCTTTGGTTGCCATGGATTTGGTTGCCGTGGATTACATTCATTCAACCGTTTACTGCTTTCTTTCTCGTAATATTGTGCATTCTTCTTTAGTTTGCTCTATTGCGATTTATTTTTTTCCCCTTTTCTGCACGCAACTGTTTTTCTGTTGCTGTACCACAGTGCTATGGTGTATCTTTTGATGCATTGTATCGTTGGCAGTGCTGCTTTATTGTGGAGTAGTAGCCTTGCACTCTTTTTGTTCGTCAAGTATTACTTGTTCTGTAATACTAGTGGTATTGTTGGTGTTCGTGCTTCGTATGAGGCAACCACGATACTTTTTTCTATTGCTTTTTTCTTTCTTGTACTCGTCATTTTGATGATACACATTGCATGTTATCTCTTTGTATGTAACTGTATTGCGATGTTTTTGTTGTTCTTCATTATATTCTGGTGATGCCCTCTTGCTACTACTTTCCCTTCCTTTTTATGGTTCTTGGAGCCATCACCCTCTTTTTGCGTTGTGTGGATAAGCCTATCATTGAAGCACAACTAGATCTGATTCAGAGGCTGGGGGTAGATAGGCTACCTTCACTTGATTTGTACCACTTACTTGGTGCTAATTGAGAGTCTCAAGCGTTTGCACTATAAGCTGGGGTGTGTAGTAAGGCATATTCTGGCATTGTAGGGGATTTTGATGATAAAATTGCTAAATTACTGTATTTGGCAATGTTTAAAAGTCCGCCTAACCAAAAAACATAGGGAAACCCTCGCAATTTTTTTTCAAGATTTGTGGTGTATGTAGTTCTTGTAGAGCAATTTGATTGGCTCAAATTTGGAGACAGTTCAGAGAAATAAAGCATTGATATTGAAACCAAAAATGTGATTATAATGAGAAAAGCAAGACTAAACATTCAAAATGCATGGTACAAATGGCTTATGGTAACTACACACGATACTACCATAAGTATCAAACATGATGAAATACATTCACTATCCTAGAAAAAAGAGTTTTGAATAAATCTAAGCCTGTTCATAACATCCTCCAAAAGTACAATTTTGCATTATATTGTAGCATCAAATCAATCAAAGTCTTCAAATGTCAATCATCTGGCTTATGAGATAAACATGTACCTATGTCAAATTTTGCGAGGAACACGATGATATAATTGAATTTTGGATTGGATGAGTTGTCGTTGATGGATGGATAATTTTTCAAAATAATCCAATTCTGAGCACTGGTCGCAACAAAAACCACAAGAAAAACTGTTAATAATTACAAGCACCTTCTGATAGTAACAGATTGGCAAATGGAATGTTGCTAGAAAATATAAATACATAAACCACAGGGTTTTTATTGTAAGCGTTCATCAGTTCATCCATCATAACCTTCTTGTATACGACTGCATGGACTTCTTTGCCATACGAAAGACGGATAGGACCAAAAGGCTCACGATCTAATCCACTGCTGGCTATAGTTCGATTCATTAGCTTTTCTTTTGAGCTAACATTTCCATCAGAAAAAGCTACGGAAATTTCGCTCGTTAATATGCTGCCCACAGATCACGACGATTAGATATAGGCTTTTGAGTTGGTAAAATGTACAGAGCACCGAAATTTCGGTGCTCTGTACAGGCTCCCGTTTATCTATTGTTGATAAATTTCAATGAACCGAGCCACTCTCTACAAATGACATGCTCTGCGGTTCTTCCCTCAAAAAGCTGTCAAATTCAATGATGCGTGAACTGCTTGATTCAGCACAGTCCTGATCCTGTTAAGCATAGGCCGCAATCACCAATGCCTACTACAACAATATCTGCAACAGTGAGATCGCCCGCATGATTTCAAAGCCTGCAAATGTAGAGCCACCTTTCAAACTGTTTGCGGTTGCTACATATGGCAACCACTAGCGGATCGGCATGTCAACACTGGATACACTACCAGGCATTTAGCTCACCTCATCCTCCAGAGCATGTCGAACATCATGCTAACGCACCTGGGCATACACATCCCTGCAGTCACAATTTTAAGACTTTTTAAACATGATATCATCTTGCCCCAGTTTGATACATTCCTCTTTTATTCCTCTCCATTACATCTCGAAAACTGCGAAAAAAAACCGGGGTAACAAAGATGGCAGATAACGACGAACAGCTTCAAACCAACACCTACGTTTGGAGCCAGAGCAATGACCAAGTAACCATCTCCTTCTTGGTTCCTGAAACAGCAAAAGCCAAGGATTTGGATATTACCATCGAGAGACAATATTTGAAGGCAGGCATTAAAGGAGAGGAGCCTGTCATCCAGGTAAAAGCGATCAGCACTTCCTATAAACAATCCGTCAACAAACACTGATGCTCTCATTGTAGGCCAAATTGTTCCAGCCCATCAATCATTTCGAATCCTTGTGGCAGCTGGAAAAGAACAGTATGTCGCCGTTTTCTTCGCTTACAGCCTCTCCCAGTCTCTCCATTGCATCATCGTATGCATTCATGTCATCACCCAACCACTCGCCCAACTCGTCCATGATCCTGCCATCAGCCGCTGACACCGGCATGTCCGAGATGTCAGACCTACTGGCTGCTGCACAATCCAACACCTCACCCACCATGTCCGAAGACAGCATTTCACAGCCCAACTCACCCACCTTGCTTCATACCCCACCCTCAATCGCTACTCCACCTCATCTCAAGAAACCCAAATATAGAATTCTGACCATTCATCTGGAGAAGGAGGACGATATTGCCGAGTGGGCGGTTCCCATTGCAGGACCGCATCAAAAGACAAACACAATGGATGTCACATCGTCCTATCTATTGGGCCAATGGTTTGAAGTACGCATGGGCGATCTGGTGGTAAGTGTGTGTGCGTGTGGCATGGCAAGTAGGATGCTGATTTCTGTGTAGAAAGCACTCGAGTATTTCGAATCAGCCGCCGAAAGAGGACACACGCTGTCCATGATCAAAGCAGCAGGATTGTACGAAACCAACAAGGAAACCACCATCGCAAAGAAGATTCCCGAAAAAGACAGCAAAAAGGCATTTGAATGGTACAAGCGTGCGGCAGACTGTGAGGAGCAACCATTTGGCAGAGAGCTCAGCAATGGCCCCGATCCATTGGCCTGCTACATTGTGGGTACATCATACGGAAGTGGACTACCCGAGGCAGGTGTGGAGAAAGACTACCAAAGCGCCTTGTACTATTACAACCGTTGCATGACCATCACAGCACCTCGCATTGATATCGACTTTTCTCTGCTGGATCTAGAGCACATCCCCAAGCACAAGTTGCGCAACCATGCACCTCATACTCGTGACGAGCGTTATTTCTGTAGCTCAGCTTTCCAAACAGGCCTCATCTACTTGTACGGCTCACAGCCCGAGGGAGAGCAAATGCACTCTACTACGCTGGTTGAGGTGGATCCGGATCTTGCCGTCCGATACTGGAAGGAGGCTGCCATGTTGGGCCATGCACAGGCATGCTTCAACATTGGCATCCTGTACGCCAATGGCATGGGCATTGAGCAGGACATTTGGACCGCAGGCAAATGGTTTGGCAGAGCGATGAAACTGGACACGACCGGCAATCTGGTCGTCCCTGAAGGCGTCCGCATCATTGATTGGGATCTGACCAAAGAGCAGCAGGAGGAGCAAGAAAAGAAGACAGTTGCCAGCGACAAGAAAAAGAAGAGAAAGAGAAGAGTCAAGCGCACAAGCAAGGCCAAGCAAGGAGGAGCGGACGTTGTGGGTGCAATTGTGGCGTTAGGATCTGTTATTACAGTGGCTAGTATCGCATGGTATTTGTATTCTAGAGGAAAGAAGAGTCACCCGTAAATCCAGAATAAAGTGAAGAAAACAGGCTGGGTCACTAAAGGGTCTTTGTCGCCATACTTGAATGATTTGTCTTGTCAGCATTGCATCAGAGGCTACTGCTGTTCTTTTTTATTTTACTTTTTCATTATAACATGAGCATCACTGCTGACAGCGAAATAGTTCCAATCATACGTGGATTGGGAAGGACCTGAGGCTATGTACAGCAGCACAAGAGAAATGATAACGTTGCCGAAGGATGTGGTTATAGGCCTCTAAGCCATGCTTTATTTTCAGTATATATACAGTATAATAAATTGCTTCTATCTATACCTTGAGAGCGCACCAAAAAAAACCTTTTGATAAAAATCGACGTCGGGCGAAGCTTCAATGTTTTCCTGACCAATTTTTGCGTTTTCAGTAATGACTCGAGAGATGAAGATACAACAAAACAACCCACTTTATTATACGTTATTGAATGAAGTGAGGAAATGAGTGGGATGTCCTACCAAAATACCAATGTGCTTGGATGCTATAATAATAAATGAGACAAAGAAATAATGGAAAGAGCGAGAGATGGGTGATGGGGTCAGAACGGCTTAAATAGACCTTTCTGACACAAATCACCCAGATCCACAAAATGACATCTGCCTGACTAACTGCACCACGCATTTATTCACTGCTAGACTTTTCAGCCGGGCTATTCCACGTGACCCAACCTATATTTTCTTCACCTGTAAACATCCGATGCTTTTTTGATTTCTCTCTTTTTTTCCTTTCTTTCCTTTACTTTTTTTCTATACACTTATATGCGCAAACAATCCTTTGGTCAAGAGTCAAATCACAACGTTATATTAGCATTGGCGCCCGCTGAGAAGCATCTGTACAGCAATTCCGACTCAGGGACAAGTGATAGTTTGAATAGCAGCAGCAGCTGTAGCTCAAATGTGCCTGAAAAGACTCATTGGGCATGTCACAAAGATGTGCTTAAATCGACATCACATTACTTTGATGCAGTCTTCAACAGCCAATTTCAGGAAGCCGAAGCATCCATCGTTTTCCTACCAAGAGGCATCTTTACATCGACAGTGCTGGATGACGTACTCTACTACATGTATACAAAATCAATAAAAGAATCGGGTGATCGGAATATGGATAAATTGGAGCAACTCGAATCAGTCTACCTGGCAGCAGATTATCTTGGAATACAAGGCCTTTGCTCCGCCATCAAGGACCATATTATCCAATTGACACATGGCCTGGTATGCTACTGCAACAGCTGCACCGAACTGGTGCCCCAGCTACTCTCCTTTACTGGCTCACATCAAGAAAACGACCCCCATCTCAACCAGATCACACATGCCATCTTGCGGTTGCTAGATCAAGATCCAGAAAAGACGCTCCCTAGCTACTGGTCCAGCGACTCGATGGCTGTCCTGTTTGCAGAGACAGACTCTTTGCATGGTTATTTAGAGTCAAGGTTATTCAAGCATGTAAACAGGAACAATGCTATCGAGACACTGCATGGCTGCTTCTTGGCCAAGGATCGGGTATCAGGCAAAAACGACCACCTGAGGTGTACAGTAGACAAGATACAAGGAATGGGATCAAAGCTGCTAGCAGATCACTTTGACTTTTATTGCACAAAGTATCCCAAGCTGCTGTCGTGTGTTGATGGCATCACCTATTCCTTTAAATTCCTGAGCTACTTGATGTCTTGCATTTTGGAGGAAATGAACGACAAGAACGCATGCTCCTTGTACAAGGGTATTGTCAGATCGCTCATGTGTAGAGATATCGTCCAACGCACACCGCTTGTCAAGGACATTCTGCAATCAGCGAAATCAAAAACGATAAGATACATTGCCAAACACTTGGCCGAAATAAAGCAGCTGGATGCAATTGACAAAAATGTGATAGAGCAGCTCGCACAAGGTAAATATACAAATCAAATCATAAGACATGCCTGCTGTATACAAACAAATTTCATTTTAGACCTGGTTGTACCAGTGAATACTCTATTAGTACAAAATCAAAAACCTGGTAATTCCACTACGACAAAAACACCACTGCCATCTCCTCCACCGCCACCGCAGCCGAAATATCGAAAGGGTGCTTCCTGGAACATGAAATTTCGCTCACGACTCTGCACCATGGTCTTTGGACAGGCCGCACTCCATTTCAAGGTGGGCCAACGTGTTCAGCTTTTGAATAAACCCGTTTTGACTATGGGGACCATCTTATATGTGGGAAAAGTGGAAGGCAAACCTGGTCATTTCTTGGGTGTCGAGTTGGACAGAAGCGGTGAGTATATCACACACATAGCAATGCATTATATTGTGTTACTAACATTGTTTCTCCTATAAAAGTTGGTTCCAATGATGGCTCTATTGACGGCAAGCGCTATTTCAGCACTTTAACTAATAGAGGCATATTTGTTAAACAATCTGAGGTTGCGCTTCTTTGAGCCAAATGTCTCTCTCCTCCCTTCATTTTCATATTATCATATATATACATATACCACTACATTCATTTAATGCCACATTTATCACATCTATATCTAGCCCTATGTAATACCATTATTATATGTACAATAAACTATCCACGTAGACTCGAGTTTTCTCACATTCTCTTTCCTATGTATTCAAGACGCTATTCATGAGAACATTTAATGCAAAAAAAAGAATCCAAATGACTCGTCTCAAAATGTCATTGTAATGTACGAATTGAGCCAACAGATCATCCTGAATTTACTTGTACGATGAGAAATTGTGAAGTACGTCGTGATGATCTCTTGTGAACGTTTCTTGAGACAGAAGCTAATACATTATGTTTTAAGGAGCATTTGATCGGCAAGCTATTATTACCATATATACAACATCCTTTATAATATGAAGTGCTGCGATGCACTATCATCTTACACAGCACTATATACATATACCGTAGTACATCTTGTCTCGACAGAAAAGTGCAGTATGCTCCATCCAATGCATATAGTATTATAGTAACTCACATACTTGAAGCCTTGCGATTTGATACAAAAAGAGTTCAGAGAATAAGCATGGGTTTCAAGAAAGCTCAACATTCTAATCGTAAGGTTAAGAGCTAATATGATGATGCATCCTCAATCAAGTTAAAGTGGATTTATTTTTATTATTGCTCTTGTTGCTGCTGTCTTTGCTGCTGCTCTTGCTGATGTGGCAACAAGTAAGCTTGCCAGTCGTCAGCTTCCATGCTGCTCGGTATCCCCCAAAATGGATTATCCGGACGATAGCGAAAGAGAGCTGAAGGGTCATTTTGATAGATGAAATTGGCAGTGTGGTTATTATTGATCCAAGCATTTGGCATCGAGTTATTATCAGCAGCATTTGCAGCCGGTATGGCTGTTGTGTTGTTTGTTGCAGTGGGCATCACGCTTCCGTAATTGTAAGGAAAGGAGAAATCTGAGTAATCGAATAATGCAGTGGAAGGCGCAGACGATGCTGTGTTACTAGGGTTGAGCGGTTCGTTGTTGTTTGCATTCAAGGGCGAAACCTCCTTGTAGTAAGAAGGCTGGGGTTGTGGTTGATTTGAAGAAGCATTTGCTACAGCTTCTTGCTGTATTTGATCAGCTCCAAATCCAAACTGTCGAATAGAGTAGGCATCTACTTTGCTCGGCTGTTGCTGATACTGTTGCTGCGTTGTAGCGTTGATTACTGACGATATGTTTTGTTTGTTGGGCTCTTCATCTATACAAAACACGCAAACATGTGTCAGTCAGTTGTCATAAATAGCGTGTTATGCATATCCAAACATACTATTTAGATTGAAATTAGGCTGTGTTGGTGTATACAATTGGCTAAGCCAATCCTCATCCCATGCTGGTGCTGTGATTTGATCGATGGAAGGCTGCTTGTCCTTTGCAGCAGGCCTACTACTGCTGCTGCCATGACTAAACCACTGATCTTGCAAGCTGCTGCCTGTTGCACTTTGATTGGCATTTGGAGCCGATGCGTGTTGGTGAGAAGGTGAATCTGCGGCGGTATGATCATCAGGCTTGGAGTAAGGATCACCCACCCTTTCCAGACCTTCAGAGTCGACTGCGCTTTTCTTGATGTTGACCATAGCCACAAATTCAGGGTCGTTTACAAATATGGGGCTCAGTGCAATCACTTTCTTGAGAATATTGCTCATGTTCATCGTCATTGGCGACAGTAAGCACAGTTTGTCGACCACAGCCAACGCACGCACAAGATTGGATTTGGCCACGTCAGAGACGATGGAGTCAGGGTTGGAAGAGTTGTAGATGTGGATCAACGCTGCTGTAAACAGTGGATACAGCGCAAATCCCCATGAGACCATCAGAAAATCTCTGTAGTGCATGCTTTCTGAGACCTCGACAATGCGAATAGCAGCGCTTGTGCAAATGGTCAACGAGCTTCTTGACGACATCTTTGAGTTCTTGTTGTTGTGCGGTTCCTTTTCAATAAAGGGTCGATGCAGTAGAATCAGCAGCGTACAATACGACATGCAAATCAGACCCGACATGGATAGCAAAGGGTGGTGTTCCTTGGATTGCATTGTTCGCTCGCCAGCGGATGATATTTCTAACAGCGGCGGTAGCGCTGCTCTCCATTTTGACAGCTGGTCATCCAGATAAGCAACCATGGCATCGCTTCCGTACTGTGCGCTGTGCTTTTTGGCTTTTGGCGTGTAGAGGCATTGCAGTATCCGGCCCAATATCTCTGATAGCTTGAGCAACTGTACAAATGGCTGATACATGGGGATCGAGCTATCATTTGCTTTCTCTGCGATATGTTTGTCCAGTGAGGGGAATCGTGGAAGATGCTGGTCTGTTTCTGTCATTGTGTCCATTACTTCATCCAAACTCACATTTTCAGACGGGTGCAATTCATCGCAATCTTCGTCAAACACCGTCAGTGGACGGCCTGTTCCCGCTGAGAACCAGCGATCCAGCACGTAGCCTAGTATAGTCAACTGTCAACAACTGCAGCAGTGCTTGCCAATGCACATTCTACCTGATGCCCACACCATTCTTCTCGTTTGTTTTTCTTGCTCGGAAATACTCCATCCTTCGGTTGACCTGTTTAGGCCTATATCTTGACTCTGGAGGGGGGGGGTACAATAATTAGTATTCAAAGCATATGATAGAGTCTCTGTTGATTGACAATACCATCCTCACAGCCTAATAGCAGATTAGTAACCATATTAGCAGCTACATGCTCAATATGAAAGTAACGTGTAACACCTACTATGCAGTTGAGAAGCCAACCAGATGTCCAGCTTTCCACGTTTGCAGAGTGATTATGCGCAATGAGAATAGCTTGAATGGTAGATAAACGAGGATTGTACCTTCCCTTAACAAAGATGATCAAATTTTGAAACAATTTCTCGGAAAAGTTGTGAGGAAACACCCATTCTCTGCCATTGTCTAGTCGCTGCCAATCGTTGAATTTGATGCAGTTGTTGACGTATCTCACGGATGCACCATAGATGGCATTCAGCAATGTTGCTGCTGGAAAAGTTGCCCTGATACCGCGATACTCTTCTAGAAAGGCTGTCTTGTTGATGACAGGCAACAACGGGTGTATGTATGCAAAGTACCTGCATATGAGCAATTAGAGATTATGTAATTGATTGTTGCCACATGGCACATACACTTTTAAGAGCCTATCACTGAGACTTCGATCTATACCAGCGACCTTGAATATCCAGTCATCTATGTTCATGATGGCATCGCGCGATTTGATGACTCCCAGGCTGAGTAGCTCTCGGATCTGTTCCTTTCGCTTATCATCAAACGACTCAATTCGCTTCATGTGGAAATAGTCGCTGTTTTTACTATGCTGAATATCAATGCCATACGATGACAGGTTGTTCTTTTTGAATTCCTCAAATTTCTCGGTATTGATGATATGTGTCATGCTGTAGCCGCTGTAGAATCGGCCCTCCGATGTCAGATGCGTGTTTTTGAGTCGGTCAAGCAACCATCTTGTATTTCTCTCTGTAATGCTTGTCTTGTCGTTATTGGGCTTGGTCTTTTTATCGACATGTTGATCGTCTATTGTGCTTGTTGTGGGATCATCAGACGCTGCTGGACGCTTTGACGTAGAGGAATCATTTGAGGCAATAGCTGATGATGAGATGCCGTCAATTAATCCTTCAATACGCTTTAATCGATTCTCCAAAAGTCCAATGTATCTGCCGCAGATAGTTTTAGTTTGAATCAGCCATTGAGATTATTATTCTGAAACTCACCCTCGAGGTGGACCTCTCTTTTTTAAGCTTTCATAATAGTAAAATGTAAATCAAGCTGAATGTTTCGCACCAGTAATTGACATACCTTGTATTGTAAGTACAGCCCTTTTCATAGGCGATACAATTCTTGCATGTTCTTGCACCCTCGGCTGTTTGGCATTTAATCTTTTTGCGCCTACACTCATCACTGCGAGTCATATTAGCGGGGGAGATTGTCAAAAGGCAGGGAGCTGTAGCAATGTGGGGTTACATACCAGGCTCTGTTATTTCGTCGCTTCTCGGGTGATTTATCTTGGCCGTCAAACCCACCAAACGGTGCAATGGGTGCGTATCGCATTCCTGATACTGGTGGAGCGGGTAAAGATGCGTTGCTTGGGTTGTTATGAGTGTCTCGTTGCCCTAAAGGTGGCTGAGGCTGTAGCTGAGGGGTTCGTCCCTGAAAAGATCCCCATGGTGTAGACATTGTTTCAGAAATAAGATTACTGGGTCAGTTGGAGCAAACAAGAAGTAAGAAGAGAGAAGCTATTATTGCGAAAAGATAATGTTTTTTTGTCGTTGTGAAATGCGGTTTAATTCGGTCCATGTTTAAGCGAAAAGAGTGCATTGGCTAGCTGGGTTCGCCACATCCAAAGGTTACAATGTCAAGTGCTGGAAACTTCAAGTGACACATGAAAAAGACACAGATCGAGTTTGTTGTTGTACCTTGCTCCCGCGTTAAGAAGTCAGAGAGCTTGTTTTGTGAATCTTCTCGTACGATAAAAAGTTTCTACTTGGTGCTGTGGACGTATAAAGCAGCTGATATGGATATAAGGCAAAATTAGTTTATACCAAGTCAATGCGCGAATGCATCATAAGCTAATCCTCGTTTATGTCTAAAAACCAACATTTCCACTTGCAATATATAAATTATTCAGCGGGGAATACTTTAAATATGCTCTTAAATCTTTTCTGTAATGATCCACATCTGTCTCGATGAAAACAACTCAGGTACGGGCAAACAGCATGGCAGCATTACGTCTCACTACTCGAAATTATGCAAAATCTAGTAGAATTCAGAGTAATATCTCGTGTTGGGAGCTGTTTTAGACCGTCAAAATAGTACCAAACAGTTGCTCTCGACTAGCACTTGCTTGCTTATGCCTTTGCTCGACTTTTTGAGGACCCTAAAAACATGGCCAAAAATCGATCAAAAATCATGAGGTACCCCTCATGGTTTTTCTCAAAAAACAAAAAATCGCGTTTTTGAAGGAAAAATTGACGACTTCTACTAATGTACATATTAATTCAAAGTGTTCCTATCAACCCAACGCAACCTCTAAATGCTATTTTGTGAGACCTTTATATGTAAAAATTTGACATTTTCGCCTAAAACCTCATTTCAAATTCCCCCTAATTGCTCGACCAATTTATTCAAAACAGTCAATAAAAATAGTTTCGTTAGATGCGCATTATAAAGTACTCTTAGAAAGATTAAGGAAACTCAGGACAAAAACTACATTTTGTATAGTTGATCATTGCAAAATAGATAAATTGGATCGAGAAAAATCACAATTTGGCTAATCTGGAGCGAAAATCACAAACTACTGAGTTTGAACATTTTTGGCTGCTGCTGCTGCTGCTGGTGCTGGCAAGCATGATGCTATAGCTCATTTGAAAGTAATTGATATCTTTAAAACCAATTGCAGAATGCAAAAGTATCGTAGCTCAACCTGACTATGCTGTGCTTTCTTCTTTTTGCATACTTTTATGTAAATCGATTTAATGGTAAAAAAAGGGCTATTTGACAAATGCAAACCCAAATGCGACCAAGATGTCCCTCTAATTAAACACATGAATAGTTTTTTTCTATAGAAGCAAGGCTTGTTTGCCATCGACTTTCTACGTTTAGAAGCTGGTTATTTACGTGTTTATTACTTGACTATTCACAAATGCTTGTAATGAATGTCAAGCATTGGGTAACAAAACTGCATTAGGTTATTTGGCGCAAAAGCAATTAGAGGTATTTCGGTTTATTTAAAGTAATAAATGATTGAAATATTTAAAGTATTTACATATAAACAGTGTAATCATGCATAGCGTTGTAGATTTACTTCTTCAATTCAGTACCGGGCTTGGTGGTATCCTTGTCATCGCTGGATTGAGTGGCGAATCCCTTAGCAGTAGCTTCCTTGGCAGCTTCGAAGTTCTTGTCACCGAAACTTTGAGCCTTGGCAGGAACGGAACCCTTACCAGTATCGAGACCTTCGTGAGCGGCCATGGATTGAATGTTTTGGGCATCAGCTTTAGTAATGGGAGTGTTGGACATTTTGATTTGTAATTATTATATGAATATATATGATGAGTTTCTCGAGATACCTGTCAAATCCAACCTTTATATACCTTTTTCTCAAGCGGATTCACTTTTGTAATATAATCATTCTGACGTAAATGTAAATCACTTTGAAATACATCGCATACGCTTGTTATGCACGGAGGAAACGTTAGCTCTTGTGTTTTTTCCCCATTCATTACGCTAATGGGAAAACCACGCCAGCAATTCTTCATTATGACGTTATTTCTGAAAGCATCTATATGCAAATCAGCATTACAAAATGTCAAACCAGAGACATGCTCAATGCGCATTTTCTAGGAGATTCTCCATAATGCAGAGATAGTCAAGTGCATTATTATGCTATGATATGGCGCATAACGCAATTCATACCGTAGTGAGGGCCCTGGTGAATCATCGTAACTGATTCTTCCAGGTTGTAACAAACATACGATTGGTTTCTTTTGAAACTGATTTCGAACCTTGTTTGAAACTAAATTAACGCTTGAAGAACAAGAGAGAAACATGACATAAGAAATGTTCCATATGCTTCTTTTTTGCAGAAAACCCCAAATTAGGTAAATGATCTTCTATAGCAAAGCTCGGTAAATAATGTTCAAACACACAAAACTGCTTTATTTACTATTCGCATTGGCATATAGACATGGTGGATGGATATTTTACAAGATTGCATATGGGAGGACTCTATTCTGTTTTTCTAGCCTTCGATGTATGGCCTTGGTCGCCTTGATCTTGGTCGGTTGAGTCTCTATTTCTTTTCACATGGGTTGCGAAACTAGGAGGCAATGGAATATCCAAGTCGTCATAGCCCGCTCCCCCAGCTGGCACGCTCTCGTTGTTGTTGATGACGGTAGGCTTGTTGTTGATGTTGTTGGCAGCCAAGATGGACGCTGTGCTGTTGTAGTTCACTGTCTTTTTGGGTCCATACAGTGTTTGCCATTGTTGATGTGTAATCAGCTCCATTCTTCCGGCTTCCTTTGTGATGCCATAACCAGCGCCTTCATTTTGACGCGAACAGCCAGGGAGAAAGCTTTGCACTAGATTTAAACCGAGCATGCCAGTCTTCACCAGAGGAATCTTGGTCTCGTCCTTGAGTATGATCCAAGCATTGTTGTCGTTGATCCATGATACTGCGAATGGTACCAAGGAGGGATATAGTAGCTCAATAGCAGCGTTGGTCAGTCCAGCAGGAATGTTGTGGAGGTAAAATCGGTTTGGATAGGTGATCATCTCCATGGTCTCTTCTCCCTTGAGGTTGATGTAAGGAATGTCGCTACGCATCAAATAGATGCGACCATAGTAGGGCACAATAGCTTTGTCCATGAATATGCTCTTCTTTTTGCTGGCAATTTCTTCGTCAGAATCATCTGAATCGGATGCGCTCACTTCTCCTTCCTCTTCCTCCTCCTCGTCTTCATTTTCCTTGGTATTGTCAGCAGTATCCTTTGAGGTGGATTTTGCTGACCCTGCTGAAGATGCAGATTCAGCGGATGCCGAGGATGAATCAGTATTTGTGCTGCTAATAGAGTCGTTTCTCTTTCTCTTTTCGCCCACTTGTGTGTCGGATTTCTCTGAATTAAACGTATATTTAGCACAGCAATACATGGCACACAAGGAGTTGACCTTACCCTTCTTTTCGTGAATAAAGCAAATGAACGCAAGATAAATAACACCTGTCATGTAAGCATCGTAGCCGGCCTCATGCTCCACATCATTTCCAGTGCCTGTGTATCGATCGAATCCCTCTGCCATCACTGTGCGGATGTAAGTACATGTACAATTCGCGCGCAAGCTCATGCTCACTTACCAATGTCCTGTCCCGCCTCTTTTAACTCCTCGTACACTGTGTTGAACAACGATCCCAGAACTGAAGTGTTGAAACAGTTCTAAAATAAACAGCTTTAAGCATCGCATCTCTTTTTCTTTGCTCGGCGAAAAATTACCTTCAATGCAGGGTGATATTCTGCCAAATACTTGGTATCTACAATATTGGGCCACATGCTGTTTGTCACCTTTTTGAATTCATCAATTGTCTGAGGCAGGTACTGCCAAAACTGATCTACAGTATGGAAGATATCAAAGGCGGCATTGTGTGCTACAACAGGACACTTTGCTTTGCGGATCAGCTCAATGACAGCACGAAAGTTAAGTTTGGGCGACTATGACAGCTATATAAGCAATGGCACTACTTCAAGGTTATCAAGCACTTACATTGGCTGCCTTCTTTCGTTTGTCCTCTTCTTTGAGTCGAGAAATCTGGAGATGTTTACTGTCTCTTTGTGTTGCTTGCAGAAATCCATTGTACTTGCTGTCCTGAATCTCTTGATATATTAACTTTTTGTAAAAGTTGCTGTTTACTTGAATAATCAGAGGCTGTTCTGTGTTGCCTTGAAGCCATTTGCTGATTGAGTTTCTGTTGTACTCCAAGAAGCCTCTTCCAGACTTGTTCAGATCAGATTCTAGTTGCACAAGAAGGTAAGCAAATGTCGACATGCGTGCGTGTGCTTATGCAAACATACCTTTGATCATGGCTCGTCGATTCACCACATTGGTGCCTTGATTTGATTGAAACATGGAGCCTTCTTCGGTGTAGTTGTAGAATGGGATGCCTTCTTCGATCAATTTGTTGAAGTCAAACTTGTTTTGTCGCAGAAAGGCCAAGCTGCTAGGTGTTGCTGAAAATACACGTCGACTTTGGACATCGTGGGTGTCTGCGCCAAAAATGTAAAAGTTGAAGGGTTTGGCAATGTAGTTGCCGTTGGATGGATCTCGCTTGAAGGCGCAAACACCGTACTGGATAATCGTAAACTCTTGTACGCAACTCTTGAGCTTGGAGTATCTGGTTGAAATTTCATCAGCATGCTGAAACTGGATATCAGGCGTAGAAAGGCCTTGGGTATCAATGTTAGTACAGAATCAAGCGTCTCGATAGTCTTGTTTATACCTGTGAATTCTGTATCAATCGCAATAAAGTCTGCCTCGTTCATAGCTTCCTCAATGAGAGGCAAGGTCTCTTCAAATTCTTTTCTCAAGACTTCCATTGCTAAGGACAAAGTATGGTGCTTTTCGAACAAAGCTGCTGCTGCTCTCTCTCTGTCTCTTTTTATGAATGTGCAGTTGCTTCTTTGAAAAGTACTGCTTTTCGTGGCTCGCTTAAGCCTTTTGAGTAGCACAATCATTGGGTCCGCTTGGTTCATTTCCAACAGACATGCATGAAATTAATCTGATCCCACACAAATTGGATTTTGTGAGCTTCGTCAAGGTATAAATGCTTATTGAATTTGGGCGAGTTTTTTTATATTACTACCTAATGCTAGTGATAGCATTCATATAGCTTCTTTCTCGGAGACATTTTGCAATGCTGGTTGCACGTATTATATATGCAAATGCTGCCCACTCTAAGCTGTCAAATTATAGATCAAAATGCCACTTGATACGGTATAAGAGCAAGATAGAGCATTGCATTGTTGCTCACTTGTTAGGGATATAGAAACCCTTGGAATTGAGCAATAGCGTGGTACGGCTTGCCCACATGCGAGTTAAGAATCCAACTCACTGAAACATTATTAAAAACCACAGACAATGAGTTGGTCTTTTATTTTCCTCTTTCTTTCTCTCTTTTCTCTATTTTTCCTTTTTCACTTCTCGTCTAACCATTATGAAAGTAAGTTTTTGACATTTTGATAGATCTGTCGTAGTTATACTGAATCTATTCATAGCGATTTGGAGGAAAGAAAGGCGGCAATGCAGGCGAGAAAAAGGCAATCAAAGCCAATCGACCTGCCAGAGCTGATTGGAAGGAAGGCATGAAGAAGAAGCAGGTGGGTGTGTCTGACATGACGCTGCTGACAAAGATTACGGATGAGGCTATCAACGAGAATCTGCAATTGCGCTGGAAAAATGGAGACATCTACGTAGGCAATTCCAACGCAAAGGAAAAGCAGTGTTGCGATACTAATACATCCTGAGTAGACCTATATCGGCCATGTGCTCATCAGTGTGAATCCTTTCAAGGATTTGGGTATTTACACAGACGAAATACTGCAATCTTACAAAGGAAAGAACTTGCTGGAGGTATATGACGGAATATCAGTATGTGTGTGTGTGATGGGGAAGATCATTTACACAGACAGTGTAGGGCACACCACATGTGTTTGCAATTGCAGAAGCTTCGTATCATCACATGAACAGCTACAAGGAGAATCAGTGCATTATCATCAGTGGTGAATCGGGTGCTGGTAAGACCGAGGCAGCCAAGAGAATCATGCAATACATTGCTGCTGTCTCTGAGGGCAAAAGTGCTGCTATTCAAGAGATCAAGGACATGGTATTGGCTACAAATCCACTGTTGGAAAGCTTTGGCTGTGCAAAGACATTGAGAAACAACAATTCCAGTCGCCATGGCAAGTATCTTGAAATCCAATTTAGTACTCAAGGCGAGCCTGTGGGTGCAGTCATTACAAATTATCTACTGGAGAAGGTATGTATTCTCATTGAAAGTCTAGTGTGCATGGATTGAACCCAGTCTATACCATCTAGAATCGTGTTGTTGGCCAAATTGAAAACGAGCGAAACTTCCACATCTTTTATCAACTCACGAAATCTGCTCCTGCTGAATATAAAGGTAAAGGCTATAGTGCTTTTGGATGTAGACATTGTATATACTCACATCTGAGCGGCATGTATGTATAGAGCAGTATGGTCTGCAAGGTCCAGAAAGCTTTCTCTACACAAGCCGTAGCAATTGCTTGGACGTCGAAGGCATCAACGACGTGAATGACTTTAACGACACACTCAAAGCAATGGATATTATTGGACTGCAGCAAGCAGAAAAGGACAATATTTTCAAGATGCTATCCGTTATTCTATGGCTAGGAAACGTTGTGTTTGCAGAGAATGAACAGGGGCATGCTGTTGTCACGGATGCTGATGGTATGTTGTAGTATGCGAGCGATACACGTACTTGTTCCTTACAGTACTTTATTTTGCAGTGGTCAACTTTATTGCCTATCTGACACAAGTAGAGTACGCGGACCTCAACAAGGCCCTAACAGTGCGTATTATGGAAACGCAGCATGGCGGCCGTCGTGGCAGTATCTACGAAGTGCCTCTCAACATTAATCAAGCAACATCAGTGCGAGATGCGCTTGCAAAGTCGATTTACGAGCGATTGTTTGAATGGATTGTCACTCGCGTCAATGTGTCGTTACAAGCTCGAGCCGATGTGCGTCATACGATTGGTGTTTTGGATATCTACGGCTTTGAAATCTTTGACAACAACAATTTCGAGCAACTGTGTATCAACTATGTCAATGAGAAATTGCAGCAAATCTTCATCGAGCTCACCCTGAAGGCTGAACAAGACGAATATGTCAAGGAGCAGATTGAGTGGACGCCCATCAAGTTTTTCGACAACAAAGTAGTGTGCGATCTGATTGAGGCCAAACGCCCTCCTGGTATCTTTGCTGCTTTAAACGATGCGTGCGCCACTGCTCATGCTGATCCTGAGGCAGCTGATAGTTCGTTTGTGCAAAGACTAGGCTTTTTGTCCTCCAACCCTCACTTTGAAGCGCGTGGATCACAATTCTTGGTGCGCCATTATGCGGGCGATGTGTATTATAACATTGCTGGCATCACTGACAAGAACAAGGATGCGTTATTGAAGGATTTGTTGGATTTGGCAGCTAGTTCCAAAGACCCCTTCATTTCTAGCACCCTGTTTCCCGAGAGAATCGACCCCAATTCCAAAAAAAGACCACCTACAGCAAGCGACAAGATCAAATTCTCGTGCAATGCGCTTGTAGAAAAGCTCATGATGTGCCATCCGAGTTACATTCGTACCATCAAACCCAACGACAATCGCAGTTCAACCGAATACAATGTGCAGAGAGTGCACCATCAAATCAAATACCTTGGTTTGTGCGAGAACATTCGCGTGCGAAGAGCTGGTTTTGCCTACAGAACGGTATTTGACAAGTTTGTCGAGAGATTCTACTTGCTGTGTCCTGCTACTGGCTATGCTGGTGATTACATCTGGCAAGGAGATGCTCGCAGTGGCTGTTTGGAAATATTAAAGCACAATAATATCCCTGCGGATGAATGGCAAATGGGAACCTCAAAGGTCTTTATCAAACATCCAGAAACTATCTTTGGTTTGGAAGGACTGCGAGACAAGTACTGGCACAACATGGCTACTCGCATTCAGCGTGCCTGGAGAGCGCATGTGCGGTACAAGAACGAGTGTGCAGCAAAGATCCAGCGGTTCTGGAGAGGAAACAAGCACAATATTGGCTATCTACAGCTGAGAGATTACGGCCATCAATTACTAGGCGGTAGAAAAGAACGCCGTCGATTCTCTCTGGTGAGTCAGCGTATGTTTCTGGGTGATTATCTGGACGTGCAAAATGGCTCAGGCTTAGCTACCATGATTCGCAACGCCATCAACCTGAAACCCGGAGAGCAGGTCTTGTTTAGCATGAAGGGTGCTACGCTGGTTCCCAGAGCCATGCGGTCAAGCGTGCCTAGTCCTCGAACATTTGTCATGACGAACCAAAACTTCCATATCATAGTTACCACAAAGAATGGAAAAGCTATTCAGATGGTCGATGAAAAGGTGCTCTCGCTCAACATTATCAAGAGTGCCAGTGTCTCTACGCTCCGCGATGATTGGATTGTCTTGCATTTGGATGGCTCGCCTGATGGCAGTGATTGCGTGCTTTCATGCGTCTTCAAGACAGAATTGCTGGCTCGCCTATCACAAGCTACCAATGGCAGGATCACAGTGAATGTAGAGCCTCAGATTCAATACAAGAAGAAGGGCGGAAAGATGGTTACCATGAAGTTTATCAAGGATGAAAAGATCCCGCGCGATGATTATTACAAGAGCCATGTAGTGCAGGTTCCGTCAGGCGAGCCCGCTAATAGTCGTAAGTGTCTAGCCAGAAGCAATATGTAAAATGATGGAAAACTGACATGCTTACTTGCAGAATCTCGTCCTCCTGCTGCTAGGAAATCCAAGCTGCCTAGCAACCAACTGCATCCGCAGACAAGAAAACCCGCTGCTACTGCTGGCAACTCGATTCCACAATCGATAGCAGCTCCTAAATCAGCTTTCACCTCCAATGTCAATAATGGAAATCAAGCTAGATCAAGTCTCCCTGCTCCCCCAATTTCCACGCCACAACCACCTGCTCCTGCTGTTCCATCCAAGCTGCCTCTTTATAAAGCAATCTATCCATTCCAACCTCAAGAAGAAGGCGAAGTTTCATTCCAAAAAGGCGATACCATGGAAATTGTAGAAAAGGACGAAAATGGCTGGTGGCTGGCTCGCATTAATGGTAAAGATGGCTGGGTTCCTAGCAATTACTTAGAAGAATGCGCCGCACCTGCTCCTGCGCCACCTCCACCTGCTAGAAGACGAGCACCACCACCAACTCCACAACAACAACAATCGTCGCCTCAACGTCAGCCTGAGTCTACTACTACGCCTGAAAACCGCACGAGTCAATATGGCAATGCAGTCTCCGTGATGCCAGGCGTAGGTGGTCCAACCACAAATGGCATTCCAGCATGGAGAGCAGCTTTGAATGCTAAAAATGCCTCTGCGCTGAATAATACCAGCACTACTGCATCTACGCCAGCAAGCAGAGGCCCGCCTGTGCCTGCTAAACCTTCTGTTCCTGGAAGCCGACCAGCGCCCAGCATCCCATCAGCATCAGCAGGCAAACCTGTACCCAGTATTCCTGGAAGACCGCAAGCAGCCCCCAGTCCACAAGCACCGCCTAGAAACACTAGCCCAGCAGCACTTTCGTTAGCTGATGCAGTAAGTATTTCATGTAACTTGTTATTTATTAGATAATGACTGATGACTGTGATTGCAGATTAAGGCAAGAAGACAACAAGCACTGCAAGAAAGCGACGATGATGACGAAGATTGGTAAAGAAAATTACTGCTGCTGTTGTCTTTCTCTTCGCTTGGCCTATTATTATATATACTATCTCAGTACTCGTATTCATTCATAGACGCATTAATGCCACTTACATCAAAATACTCTTGAACATCTTCTTTTGTAACAATCTTGCCTTCTTCTTTGAATGTACCAAAAAACTGCTTCAAATCGGATGCTAATGTCTGAAATGCGCGCACACTCTCTATAGCTTGCACGCGGTCCATACGCTGCAGCTGTTCCATGCCTACTTCAAGTAACGACTTTCCAACGTCTTCGTCATTCTCAGGTTCCACTGTCTGTTCTTCTTCCAATAGATATTCCACCTGATTCGTTTTGTAATCCTCCATACACTAGTAGAACATGGTTAATATTACACTAGCCAAGTGGAAAGACGGCATGCATTACCTTGACACATTTACATAGACTTTGTCGCCAATCATCCTGTAAAAAGATTTCAATGTGATCATGTTCCGGGAGGAGTGATGTATCCACTATAATTATGATGAGATGAGCATAATTCAGGTAGTCCGTTTTGAGTGAATGCATTACCGTTTTGGCAGTTTGATTCGCATCTCGCTTTTTTGAATACATTAGCAATGATGTCTTGCTTGTTTGTAGATTCTTCTTCTTCTTCACGTTTTCTCTTTTCACCAGTAGTAGCATCCCCTTGATCCAAGCACACTATGTCTTGATTTCCTACTGCTGTAGGCTCTGCATCCAAAGCGCCATTTGTCGTAGCGGCAGTCTCTGAATCTGCTGCTTTGCTGCTCTCTTTTTGCTGTGTCTCCTTCACTTGAGATTCTGGTAATATCCATTGATGAATAGGCGCATCTCCCTTTGATAGACCATAACTAAATTTGGCATCATTTCCATTCATCAAAAAGGGGTATTTCTTTGTGCAATCTCGGCAAATGTAACAATCAAACTCATCAATGGCTTCGGGGATCTACATTTTTTGACAGATGAAGCGAAAACGCGTTAGTGACCAAAGAGACTTGAACGCGTTTTGGTATTTACATTTCCGATACATCTCTCATGAAACCAATCTTCACAAGCAATACACTAAAGTTGAAAAGGGATCAGCAAGAGGTGTCTAGTTGTAAAAAGCGACAAGGCGTATACCTGATACATGGTTTCCTCTTCTTTTTCAGGGTCGTAGGTTTGGTTGCATCTAGATAAGCGGCATGAGTATATACTGGGCCCTACTACTTTATCACACGGATTGCTACTCTACCTGCAGTAAAGATTCATAAAGTTGTGGTTGTATTGGTTCTTTTCATTTGTGGCAAACTCTAATTTTTCAGGCACCATTCGAGAGCAGGCATGTCCACCAAACTTTCCTGATAAACCACAATCGCATCTGAAAGCTCTCTTTGGAAACAGTTCAAACAGATCGTGGCTAGCATGGCAAGCAATGGAGCAGCTGTAGCACATGCCAGCAGGCTCCTCATTCTGATCTACGGTACAGGTCTTGCACGCATAAAGTGGCTGACGGATATAGCCCAAGGAGAAAGTGCATTTGTCAAAGTTGCCGGGAAGGATATCTTGAGCATCCTTCTCTAGTTTCTCTTGTCGTTGGATGTAATCCAATGCAGTTTCAGTGTCGTCTTCTTTGTTGATGTTGTTTGTCATTTGGTTGTCTGGTCGAGATGAAATAAACGGTCTCCAATGTGAGAAGAAAAAGAGAGAGAGAGAAATGAAAGCTTTATTCAGAAGGCAAGCAAATCGCTTTAAACTACACTGGGTTTCAATCAATGGCTCTGTAAGCAGGTGGAGCATCTTCCCACATGTCATCGTCCTGCTCCATGTCTGCTTCATCATCTTCCTCGTCTTCATCAATGTCTTCCCATTGATCGTCCTCAAAGACTAATGGTATATCCGGCCGTGTGTTGACTCCAAAAAGAGTGCCTTGCTGGAACGTTCGCTCTCCAAGCACATTGTAACAATCCTGCAAATCAATGTAGCGCAAAGTTTTACATTCACTAGTCACTTTATCCACGCCTATCTCTGATATGTATTCGCATCCTGGCAGGTGCAGATGTGTCAGTAGGATAAACTTGGTGGCTATGAGATTGAGCGAGTTGTCTGTGATGTGTGTCGATCCCAGGTAGAGCTCCTGTATGTACGGGCAGTTGTTCGCCAGCGCCTCTATTGATTCATCACCGATTAATTCGCATTGATCTACTGACAATACCCTCAGATCGTGCAACGGTTTTGTAATCTTTATAAGCGCCTTGTTGTTCCTGTCGTGTAAAAAAGTCAATCTATCAGTAAAGCATACATGGGCTTCGTATATATACACACGTACAGTTGTGAGCACAAATCCAAGTTGAGCAGCTCGAGATCCGGGGTCTTTTCGGATAGGGTGAACAAGAGGTTGTTGATCTTGAACGAGTCCCAACGATGAGGCACCATGTGTAGATCGATATGTCGAACAAACAATCCATTAGCCTCGGTTAATGTAGTTGCAAACGACTCGAAACAGCCAAATGACTCAAATTTGGGTGATTTAAAAAGAAGTGGCAATGAAACCTCATGGAGTTTCTTGCACGTTCTGTTAATTTGTAATAATGCTGATTGATCTTCCTTTAGGTAGCTTAATATTTGTGATAATGTCTCATACGCTAATCTTGTATCCATAGTGAGTGTAAACAGAAAAAGAAGAAAAAGCAGAGAGCACTAAAATTTTGCATGTCGCAGTACTAGGGAAAAGCAGCAGGTTTAATTGGATGAGCTTTCCAGACATTGGGGAGGGATTTTGTGCTTGGAAGTTGTTTGAATGGCAAATCATTCAGAGTATATGTGCAATCTGATACGCAGATGAGAGTGCAGACAGGCTAAATATCTCCTACAGGACATTTCATTATCTACCATCAATATGTATCAAAGAAAACTGTCTGGTTTATGATCTACAACATCAATTGTGCTTGCCAGCAGCCTAGTTTAATCCTGCTGTAAGCTGTGGCAAAATAATCTAATTTGAAATTTTTTTCAGGTATTGGATTCAATGACGAGCAAAAAAATTAATAGAATGCATGTAGCCCGACTAAGCCTTAGTGTTTCTCAATTAGCAATACTCTTTGCATTAGCTTCAAAGCATCGATTGGCCTTGTCAAAGGCATTTGGCCAGCAGCAGCAGTAGCAGCAGCGCCGCCGCCGCCGCCGCCCACTATGGCAAAAAAGATGTGACGATTGATATGATACCATCGTATTTTGCTATGAAAACCTATTTTCGTTGTGATTTCGTAGCGCCTAATATGAGATTTCGTAGTTCGATAGAATTCGACCTTTGAATATGTGATAATATAGCGATACGAGACTATACGTTTTTCACACCTTGAGAAATTGGACGTGGAGAATCACATTTAAGGCCATCTTTTTCCATCGTCGTATCAAATATGATTTTACTATTGAAATATACGCACATGAAACCACAGCTTAGAGGCATCTATTCACATGTATTGGAATGTGTGATTATACTATGAAATAACGTGCCTACCCCATTTGATGAAACAGCACCAGATTCAATGTATAACGGTTTATAGCATCCTTTTTTTTGCTAGTAAATCAATCAATGATCAATGTGTCTCTGATACGTTTACTTTGCTTTGTACATGTACTACTACTATATGATGGTTCGGTGTATCTTGATGAGATCCATGAGGATATAGAGCAAGCTTCTTGGGACGCGCAATGTACATCTACGTATAGTGTTTAGTCCAGCCTATGCTCTGCCATTCAAACAATTGACACTTGGAATCAATTCAGGGCAGGATTCCGTGCTATGCTGTGCACGACGATTGTGGTTGATCCAGGGATTGATCCAGGCTAATTGGCTCCAAATGCCAAGCCCCATTGAGCAAAAGACTCTAGTTATCTACGCTGGCCATGCTCTCGACTTGGTGGAAAAGTCGCTCAACAGGCACCTGTCAAAGCTATGAATTGGTGTGATTAGATGTACCTTGATCTGATGCGCCATGACATCATTCATGCATATAACCATTGTTTTCTTTGTTCTCTTTTCTTTTCCTTTTCTTTTCCTTTTCTTTAACTTCCTCCTCACTTTTCTACTTGCTTTTGCTTGATGAGGCAGCGTCTGTATGTGCTCTGAGTGTGTCGAACGCCTCGTAGCGACGTGATTACCTGCTGTCAAACAAAGGTTTCCCCCTTTTTTCCCTCTTTTTTTTTATTCTTTTCTTTCACTTTCTCCCCACTTTTTCACTTGCTTGTTTTTCATAAAGCAGCGTCTGTATGTGTTTTGCGTGTGCAGAACGCACGCTCTACGTGTCAGAAGCAGCAGATTTCTTCAATTTGGCTGTTTACACCAGTCTCTTGGTGCTTTGTAACGCTGGGCTCACCCGCCAAGTGCAACTTCCCCCTTTCTCTTTCACCACATTCAGCAACTTGGTACTTTCTAAAACATGTCTAGACGATGGATGCGCCTTTGTTTGCAGCGAAACAAGTGGCTCTGTGGTCGATACCAACTGTCTTCTGCAAAGTCCATTCGCCACGCACAGACCCACAACCAGGTAGCACCAATATTGATGATACACGTCTACTAACGCGCTTGATTTAGTGCTCTGCAGTGAATGACAAGGTGAAACTGGCTGTTGGTTACACCCCTCGCAATGGGGATTCGCATTTGCTTTGGTGAGAAACTCAGGTGTACATTGCTCATGATGTATACTCGTTACGTAAGGCGTAGCTGATGTTGCATTTGGTAGGTGGATGGAGTTGACGTTTGGATACATCACTGTGTGTTGCTACTTCCAGACTCAAATGAACACGCAAATCGCAGGTGAGATGCACTTGGTACAGTGTTTGTGGTTGTCTGTAGACTCGGTAAGCTTCTATGGGTGATGGATGGATACTACGCTATTCATTGTGCGTTGTTGCTTCCAGGCACAAATGAACACATCGCAGGTGGGGCGCGCTTGGTACAGTGTTTGTGGTTCTCTGCAAAATTGGTAAGTTTTTGCTGATGATGGGTGGATGCAGCACTTACAGTGCAGCAGCATTGCTTGAGGATATGTAGACTCAACATTATGCTCAGGGTGACTACAGCATGCAAGAGATGCTCTTGGTGGTAGACAAGGTGAGTGTGTGGGACGGATGGACGAGTATTCTACTCACAGTGTGCTCTAGTTCTGATTAGGGATGTGAAATACATGAAATACTACTGGTGATAGCTCAGGTGAGTGCACATTGATGATGAGATAAACTTGGTACTCCCATGCTATTGTTGCTTGGCTATTATACAGCGCTATTTCTTAGAGATCAAGATAAAGCTTTGTTGCAAAAAATGTTGCTGGTGATAGATTTGGTAGGTATAAGGTTGTGCAGCAGCTGATTCTGTATTGACACTGACTGGCGGCATCTGTTTATTGATAGGCAAGTGCATTTGCATGAAGCAACAATCCAAGGACAAGAGAAAAGTAAGTATGCAAGCACACCACGCAACACCGCATCTAACACGCCTTTTAATTGTTTAGGGATTCAACATGGAGTGGGCAGCTAGGTAGGTACAACTGCAAGTTATATAGTGGATGGTAGTATGCTTTGGAGGTGGTATACAATGCTTTGCATGATGGTTGGATAGTTGGATGCTGCTCCTACAATAGTAGACGAGTATATATTGCTGAGGAGGTAGTATTATGCAGCCCCGTATTCTGTGAGCAATCAGAATAGCTGCTACTATCTCAGTAATATATGCCTGTCTACTATCGTAAGAGCAGCATCCAACTATCCAACCATCATGCAAAGCATTGTATACCACCTCCAAAGCATACTATTTAATATCAATTTCTATAATAAAATTATTAAATATGATCCAATAAGATGCCTCTAATCTATAATATAAAACAACATGTAAATCATATTAAGCTCACACGTATGATTTAGCTATGATTTGCTATGAAAATATACACATGTGATTTTTTCGTTTTTAGTGCAAAATCACATCTTTCAGATATGAACATTTTATTATATATTTTCATATTTTTTTTTTTTTTAAATGAGTTTTATTTGTGGCACGTAACCCCGAAGCATAGTAGCTTCAGAGCAAGCGGTGCTCCACAAGAGAAGAAAAATTAAAATAAACGTCTATAGAGAATGATAAAAAGAAAGGAGAAAGGAGGAACCTACAAAAGAAAGAAAAGAGGTTAGCCGTTGGAAGAGGCGAGGTCGTCTTCGGCTTGCTGTTTTCGCAGTGCTCGTTGGAAGGACGCAAAAAGCGTATCCGTGGTCACTGGAACCTGATCAAATATGAAGCGCCAGTGAGCTTTCCACACTTCGGCCAAGGCAACGGTGAGGATGACCAAGGGTTCGAAGGTGGTCGGCGAGTCCAGGCGAACAGGGATTCGATCAAATTTGAGCGTTTGGATGCTTTGTTGGATGAGAGCGACGGAAGTACCCGGCCACAGGTATTCTTGAATGAGCCGATCCCAAAAGTGCTGTTTGACCTCGCAGTAGAAGAAGAAATGGGCCGTCGATTCGACTACTGTGAGGCAAATGGCACAGTGGGGGTCAATGGCATCGTTGAATTGTGAGAGGCGGGACCTGGTGGGGATTTTGCGGTGGACGAGGCGGTAAAGGACATTGCGTTGGGTGTAGTTGAGGAAAAGGGCCCAAAATGCATTCCAAGAAGAGGCAGCTATGCTCGATGGACGGGGCAGCACGCGCGCACTGGCCGCCAGTACCATTTGCCGGAAGCTCCTTGTTCGTCCCTTGGGGTGGGCAAAGTTCTCATCATTGTGCTGGATGTGTAAGCCCTTCCGGAAGGAAGCGAAGTTGAGCAAAGCCTGGATGTGTGGGCGGTCATCTTGGCTATATAAGCTAAGAGAGGTACGATCCAGACACGCACGGAAGAAGGGTTGGAGGAGGAGATGATCTCGGGTCACGGCAAAGTGGAATCTGTGTGTGACATGCTTGAGGTGGCGAGGCAGGCGATCACCTGGGATAGGCGTTAGGAAGAAGCCATTGCCTTGCAACTCGAAGATTTCGCCCACAGTGACCGTCTTGAGGCTGGGTGATAATTTCTTACCACGAGAGGCGGACGCAATGATGGCAGGGATGGGCAGCAGGAGACACTCAATTGGGTTGCGATCAACCGGCAGAAAAGTGCGCGGGATCGCATCCATGGTGCGGAAGATCATGGTCGAGGTTGAGGCAGGAGCACCCACCAAGGCAGTTGAACGCGCGGCAGGAAACAGCAAACCCATATCCAAGATTGGTGTGTTCATGTGGTTGTGTAGATGAACCCGAATGTAGGGCGAGATGGCGGGAGCATCCGGTCGCTCAAACAAGATGGGATCCAGCCAGCGGTAATACAGAGCTTTCTGCTGCGCGAATACGTCAATGATACCGAGGCCACCGTTTATTTTCATATGGTGTTTTTGCCACAGTGCGCCAAAATTAATTGAAATGCCGACTATAAAATTTTGTCTCGAGATTGGCCAGATTCTGTCTTTTTGCGATTTGAAAAAACTATTTCGCCTTAATTGACTACAGAAAATACAAAATGATCGCATGATTCCTAATGCTTTTTGGTAGTACTTTTTAAGGCGCATCTAATGATGTTAATTTTTTAGTAGGTTTTGACCAAATTTTTTGAGAAATTTGGCAAAATATGAAATAAGGTTTTTAGCGGAAATGTTGAGATTTTGCATATAAACGTCTCATAAACAAAGTTTTAGCGGGTACCTTGGACCAAGAGGAACAGTTTGAATTAATATCATACCATAATAAAAGTCCTGAACTATTGCTTTTAGCGACCTCTGATCAGCTATGAGCAACCCTCATCCGAACCGAACATTTTTGAGCAGCGACGGAGATGGATGCGCTCCATATGCGCCATAGTGATTGTAAGGTGTAGGCATCATAATCATGATTTGCAAGACCACAACACAGCAATTGTTGATAAACCCCCCACCCCACGTAGGTTGGTTTCTACCGAAGCGCAGCGTAGGTCAAGAAACCATCCGAAGTGGGGTAAAGCTCACGCCAGAGTGATTGTAAGGTGTGGGCATCCGACTTTCTAATCATGATTTGCAACATCTCTACACAGCATCTTTTGATAAACCCCCCAAAAGGCCCGCGGCAGCGCGAGCCGCCTGCACGTAGGTTGGTTTCTACCGAAGCGCAGCGTAGGTCAAGAAACCACCCGAAGTGGGGAAGGCTCGTGTACCATAGTAAAAGTGTTCATTTTCGAGGTCAAAAACGCGATCGTTTGATTTTCGACAAAAACCATGAGGGGTACCTCATGCTTTTTGACCAAATTTTGATGATCCCAAAAAAGTCAAGCAAAGGTTCCAGAAAGTAAAAGCCTGATCAGGGAAATGGGTTGACACTATTCCGGCGATCTAAAACAACCTCTATCAAGAGGAAGCACTGCTCAAATACACCCAGATTTCATAGTGTTTTGCACATATTTGAGCACTAGTTGGTATTGCCAATATGGCATCTATCCTTGTATATAGATCTTTCTGAAAGATAGAGGCGTGGAGTATCGCAGGAGGGTCAAATTGACAACTTCAAGTCATTTTGGATGGTTCTCATCTGATAATTCATGTCAAAAATGCGAGATTTCAGTATATTTTGATAGAATTGATGTAATTAATGACGTTCTTTATGCTCTGATCTTCTCTAAGAGTAGCATTATCAATCTTCAGGATGCTCTCATGAAATGGATCTATGGTGATTAGATTTTTTTTGCATGGATCATGTGTAACTGGCTTGCCTGTCAACCAAACATCGACAATTTGCATGAGTTGCCAAGCAAATCTTAGCCTGGTTTGCTATAAGCTGCACATCTGCCAGTGAAGCCGAGGACCTGTACGAGCACTACAAACTAGGAAGTCCTGTAGGACAACATTACATAATACATGATTGATCACATAGAGTATTTGCTACTAGTGCGAAATGTAATCATCAATTGCAAGGACATGACATCAGGTTTCCGTTTGTACAGTAGATGCTGCCATCTTAGTAGGTATACGAGTCCATGTAGAGCAGGCCAACGTAATATTTGGTGACACTGCCCTGATGAAGAGCGGCAGAGCATTTAAGCTATAGTACAAGTGGGAAGATGAAGGCAACTATGTCGCAATATTAGATTTCATCTTTGAGTAACTGAATTTACCATACTCTGGCCAATGATGAACACACACAATGCAGGTGTGTTACAGTTACTCAATATATCAAAAATTTGAATTAATGCAATTGTCAGCAAAAAAGCAAACAATTGTACATGAACAACAAACAAGCACCATGTCATGCCTTGTATTTACTTTTATGCAACATGTACAAAAGAGTAAAACCACCAACTTTTGGCATTTTACCTGTGAATCACATGTTGATCCAACAGGAACCCAATGCCTCGTGCTAAAAAACCCAATTCATTTGGTAGTACAATAGATTTGCAGAAAAAATCGAGAGATTTATCAATGGGAGGAATATTATTACAGTAAGAAAACAGTCGATCTTTTTAGGGAGGTGATCCTGTATATGAAATTGGGGGGCATATGTACAAAATTTGGAGCAAAAGACAACTCGAGAGATTAGACATGTTTGGGATCTCTCAAGCTCAAAATACTCCGAACATCAGCAGTAAAGCGCAGTGCATCTAATAAGGGCAGTAAATCTAGTAAACAATCATCTTTAGGGTTGGATATCCAGGTGGGTAACGGAATCGCATTCTCCTGACACAGTTCATACGCTGACGGGCTATTGTCAATCAAGCACACCTTGGATAGATCTGATTCAGCAATAGAGATGTCTTTTAGAAAGTTTCCATTTTTGAGCAAACATGACTATAGAATCATGTGAATACACAAGATAGTTTGTTTGTATAGGTTATCACAGCCAGTTTTACCTGTCTAAAATAGCGTTGGCTAATCAATGTTTGATCTTGGTCCAGCCAGTCTATGACAGGGTCAGCGTATTCTGACATGGAGGCTGTGAAGATGACCACCTTATACCACTGACTTATCTGCGTGCATAGTTTAGTACTCTGTTGGCATGATCCAAGTACACAGTGATACATACAGTCGACAGAAAGAAATCTACATGCGGCCTCTTGTAGACCTCATACAAGATGCTTTGTTTATCACTCGTCACTTCGATTGTTTTCTTCTTGATCGAGGCATTCACAGTCGATTCGGTTGTGCCTAGCCTGACGGAATGGACCAGCGTTTCATCCAAGTCTAGCACCAGCGTCTTTCCCTTATAATACTGAAGGTTTATTGAGTTATGCACTGTCGTAGATGTTTTCGTAACAGGAGTTTGAGTTTTAATGAGCAAAATCGATTGAAGGTATTTATATAGAAATGCAAACAGCTGGTACAATTGCTGAAATACAAAGGGCCTTGTAGTCGTCGTCGTACTTGGCGTGCTAGTTTTTGGCATCTTGATGAATGTAGTAAAGGAAGAAAAAAGAATAAAATCATGTTTTTTGTCTTTCAAATCGCTTTAACAGTGACGTAAATTTTGCTACACATCCCAAATCAAGGTGTCTAATGGAATATAAGCATATTTAGCCGCTTAAACACACTTCAATCATACTGCTATTATATGCGCACGACAAAAGGTAGTGTTGGCCAAAGGCTGAGCATTATTTATTTATTTTTGTTTTTCTTTTCCCCTTCCTCTTTCTCTTTTTCTCTCCCTCATTTCCAACATTTAACATTTCGAACAACATGCTGACTCCTTTCACTCACCTCTTTATATCGAAAAGCCGTAAAGTCAACTTTGAACTATCGCTGATCATTCGAGATTTAGTCAATGTACCGCTTGTGAGTGGCTACTATTATGTCAATTGGAAGCTGCGAAATGCATCGCACACAACAGGCACAACTGAAAGGTAAGGCATATAAAAAAAAAGCATCGTTGGGCGATCTCTAATCGGGGAGGTCCATTAGAGTGCACATTAAAGATCACCAAATTACATGGAATCATCCAATCAATACAATGATACAGCTGGTCATCAACAAGCAGCAGGTGCTCAATGATTGCGAGCTGAAACTCGACATTTACCAAAAGGGCGGTAAAGAGATTGGCACATTATCAATCAACTTGTCTGAATACGCTGGCTCAGGAGTAACAACCGAACGATACCTGCTGCAAAACTGTAAATTTAATTCGACTATTAAGGTATTATAACATCATTGTGGGTTTCTTGTGGTCGACCTTACTAAGTTTATCTTGTTTATTATTTGTATCACTCTGTTGTGTATTAGCTATCATTACGGATGAATATAAAACCCGATTCCACATCAAACCAACCATCATCATACCCTCAATTCCAAACGTAATGTCCATCGTAGTGTGTAACACTTGTCAATGTCGAATTAACCTGTGCTTGTAGGCCCCCGCTGTCGAGAAAGCAGATTTTCAAAGATATACCCACTGTCATCCATGAACGGAAAGAGCGAAACAAAAAGGCCGATCTGCCTCCTCCTATACTCACCATCCGCAAATCTCAATCGGTCATGTCGTTGGTAAGTGGTGTGGATGCATATAGTACATTTTATTTCAGATGGACTGATATATATATATTTGAATGATGAAGCCGAGATTTTGCAAGTTACAGACATCCAACGAAGAGCCATCTCCTATAGACGTTGTAGAAAAGCTCTTTGCAGTGCGAGTCGTTGAGCCCGTCTGAAGGATTTGACATGCGAATGGGCCTCGAAGCTAGCTAGCAGGGCAGTGCTTGATTCAGTCACAGTAGTGTGTGGTGTGTAGCATCACTTTCTCCATAAAGAACTAGAAATTTTTTTTACAACGCAGCAGTTTCTTTGCTACCTTATTCCCATCATCATCACATTTCTTTAAAGAAATCCATATCAATAAACATTTAAACAAAAACAACACAGTTTTCTTTAAATTTTATTGTTTAGGTAAATGCGCAACACATGATAAGCGATGCACGCTTGCGGATGACTCGAATAAAACTAACATGGATGGTGTAGATTATGGCAAATAACGACTCGGGAGTTCCAATCCCTGTTGGTGGAGCACCATCAGCCTATTCAAATCAATACGATCAATATGCTTACGAATCCAACCCTCAAACAGAAAAGTCTCAGCAAGACAAGCTCAAGGAGAAGGCTAGAAAATGGCAGCAGTTACAAAACAAGCGTTATGGTGAAAAGAGAAAATTTGGTACGTAGTATATACCATCGTGCTAGACTGCGCCACGAAGACACGTAGACTAACAAGCACACATTAGGTTTCATTGAACACGAGAAGGCAGATATGCCTCCTGAACATCTTCGCAAAATCATCAAGGATCATGGTGATATGACGGCAAAGAAGTTTAGACATGACAAGCGCATCTATTTAGGTGCTCTCAAGTATGTCCCTCACGCCGTTTTGAAATTGCTGGAAAACATGCCCATGCCCTGGGAGCAAGTGAGAGAAGTCAACGTCTTGTACCATATCACGGGTGCCATTACCTTTGTCAACGAGATTCCTTGGGTCATTGAGCCTGTGTACATTGCTCAATGGGGCTCTCAATGGATCATGATGCGTAGAGAAAAGCGTGACAGAAGACACTTTAAGCGTATGCGTTTCCCTCCCTTTGACGACGAGGAGCCACCTCTCGATTACGGCGACAATATCATGGACGTGGAGCCCTTGGAAGCCATTCAAATGGAATTGGACGAGGACGAAGATGAAGCCATTTACGAGTGGTTCTACGACAACAAGCCTTTGATGGACACCAAGTACGTCAATGGCTCCACCTATCGCAAGTGGCGTCTTGATCTGCCCATCATGTCCACCTTGTACCGTGTTGCTCATCAACTGCTGTCTGATCTCAACGACAAGAACTACTTTTACCTCTTTGATCTCAACTCATTCTTCACTGCCAAGGCATTGAGCATGGCCATTCCAGGTGGCCCCAAGTTTGAGCCCTTGTACCGTGACATGGACACTGCTGATGACGACTGGAATGAATTCAACGACATCAACAAGATCATCATCCGTCAGCCCGTGCGTACTGAATACAAGATTGCGTTCCCCTTCTTGTACAACTCCCTTCCTCGTAGCGTCAAGGTCTCTTGGTACCATTACCCTACCGTCGTCTTTATCCGCACTGAAGATCCTGATCTCCCTGCCTTCTACTTTGATCCCATCATCAACCCCATCTCTTCCCGCAACGTGGATGCTGCCAGTAAGGAGCACGAAGACGAGATCTTTGGTGATAGCGACGAAGACACCGAGTTCACTTTGCCTGGCCATGTTGTTCCCTTCTTGGACGACACTGATCTCTACACGGATAACACGGCTAATGCTATTACTCTCTACTGGGCTCCTCATCCCTTTGACAAGCGATCTGGCCGCACCCGCCGTGCTCAGGATGTGCCTTTGGTCAAGAGCTGGTACCTGGAACACTGTCCCGCTGGCCAGCCTGTCAAGGTCCGCGTTTCCTATCAAAAGCTGCTCAAGTGCTACGTCTTGAACGCACTTCATCAACGTCCTCCCAAGGCATTAAACAAAAAGTACCTCTTCCGCAGCCTCAAGTCGACCAAGTTTTTCCAAACCACGCAAATCGACTGGGTGGAAGCAGGTCTTCAGGTGTGTCGCCAAGGTTACAACATGCTGAATCTGCTGATCCACAGAAAGAACCTCAACTACCTCCATCTCGATTACAATTTCAACTTGAAGCCTGTCAAGACCTTGACCACCAAGGAGCGAAAGAAGTCTCGTTTCGGTAATGCTTTCCACTTGTGCAGAGAAATCTTGCGTTTGACCAAGTTGATTGTCGATTCTCATGTGCAATACCGTCTTGGTAATGTGGATGCCTTCCAGTTGGCGGACGGTTTGCAGTACATCTTCTCCCATGTGGGTCAGTTGACCGGTATGTACCGTTACAAGTACCGTTTGATGCGTCAAATCCGTATGTGCAAGGATTTGAAGCACTTGATCTACTACCGTTTCAATACGGGTCCTGTGGGTAAGGGTCCTGGTGTCGGTATCTGGGCTCCTGGATGGAGAGTGTGGCTCTTCTTTATGCGTGGTATCGTGCCTCTGCTTGAACGTTGGTTGGGCAACTTGCTTGCGCGTCAATTCGAAGGTAGACATTCCAAGGGTATCGCCAAGACGGTGACCAAGCAACGTGTGGATTCTCACTACGATCTCGAGTTGAGAGCCGCTGTTCTCCACGATATCATGGATGCTATGCCCGAAGGTATCAAGGGCAACAAGTCGCGTACTATTCTTCAACATTTGTCTGAAGCCTGGAGAGCTTGGAAGGCCAATATTCCTTGGAAGGTGCCTGGTATGCCTGCCCCTATTGAAAACATGATTTTGCGTTACATCAAGGCCAAGGCAGATTGGTGGACCAGTGTTGCTCACTACAACCGTGAGCGTATCAGAAGAGGTGCTACTGTCGACAAGACCATCTGTCGTAAGAATTTGGGTCGTTTGACACGTCTCTGGCTCAAGGCTGAACAAGAGCGTCAACACAACTACCTCAAGGACGGTCCCTACATCACTGCCGAAGAGGCTGTTGCCATCTACACGTCCACTGTGCACTGGCTCGAAAGCAGAAAGTTCTCTCCTATTCCCTTCCCTCCTCTTTCCTACAAGCATGACACCAAGTTGCTTATTCTTGCTCTGGAACGTCTTCGTGAAGCCTACTCTGTCCAAGGCCGTTTGAACCAAAGTCAGAGAGAGGAACTCGGTTTGATCGAACAAGCCTACGACAATCCCCACGAAGCCCTTTCTCGTATCAAGCGTCTCCTCTTGACGCAGCGTGCTTTCAAGGAAGTGGGCATTGAGTTCATGGATCTCTACTCTCACTTGATTCCTGTGTACGACATTGAGCCTCTCGAAAAGATCACGGATGCCTACCTCGATCAGTACCTGTGGTACGAGGCTGACAAGCGCCATCTGTTCCCTGCCTGGATCAAGCCCTCTGACTCTGAGCCTCCACCATTGCTCGTCTACAAGTGGTGTCAGGGTATCAACAACTTGACGGACGTCTGGGACACCAGCGAGGGTCAGTGCAATGTCATGATGGAGACCACCTTTAGCCGTGTGTATGAAAAGATTGATCTCACCCTGTTGGGCCGTCTGTTGCGTCTTATCCTGGATCACAATTTGGCCGATTATGCCACTGCAAAGAACAACGTTGTGCTCAACTACAAGGACATGAACCACGTCAATGCCTTTGGTCTGATTCGTGGTCTTCAGTTTGCCTCCTTCATCTTCCAGTACTATGGTCTTGTCTTGGATCTGCTGGTACTGGGTCTTCATCGTGCCAGTGAAATGGCGGGTCCTCCTCAACTGCCCAACGATTTCTTGCAGTACCGTGATGTCGACACTGAGACGCGCCATCCTATCCGTCTCTACTCTCGCTACATTGACCGCATCCACATCTTCTTCCGCTTCACTGCGGACGAAGCGCGTGATCTGATCCAGCGCTACTTGACTGAGCATCCAGATCCCAACTTTGAGAACATTGTAGGCTACAACAACAAAAAGTGCTGGCCTCGTGATTGCCGTATGCGTTTGATGAAGCACGACGTCAACTTGGGCCGCGCTGCTTTCTGGGACATCAAGAACCGTCTTCCTCGCTCATTGACCACCATTGAATGGGAGAACAGCTTTGTCAGCGTCTATTCCAAGGACAACCCGAACTTGCTCTTCTCCATGAGCGGCTTTGAGATCCGTATCCTGCCCAAGATTAGAAGCATGAACGAAGAATTCACGCTCAAGGACGGTGTCTGGAACCTGGTGAACGAACAGACCAAGGAGAGAACGGCTCAAGCCTACTTGCGTGTAGACCAGGAATCCATGGACAAGTTCCACAACCGTATCCGTCAAATTCTGATGGCTTCGGGTAGTACTACCTTCTCCAAGATTGCCAACAAGTGGAACACTGCCTTGATCGGTTTGATGACCTACTATCGTGAAGCTGTTGTGCATACGCGTGAACTGTTGGATCTGCTCGTCAAGTGTGAAAACAAGATCCAGACGCGTGTCAAGATTGGTCTCAACTCCAAGATGCCTTCTCGTTTCCCTCCTGTGGTATTTATGACGCCCAAGGAACTCGGTGGTCTTGGTATGCTCTCCATGGGTCATGTCTTGATTCCTCAATCTGATCTGCGTTGGTCCAAGCAAACGGACACGGGCATCACTCATTTCCGTTCTGGTATGAGCCACGACGAAGACACCTTGATCCCCAACTTGTATCGTTATATTCAATCCTGGGAATCTGAATTCGTGGATTCCAAGCGTGTATGGGCCGAATACGCCTTGAAGCGTCAAGAAGCCAATGCGCAAAACAGACGTTTGACCCTGGAAGATTTGGAAGACTCCTGGGATCGTGGTATTCCCCGTATCAACACGCTGTTCCAGAAGGATCGTCATACGCTTGCTTACGACAAGGGCTGGCGTGTGCGTACTGATTTTAAGCAATACCAAGTGCTCAAGAACAACCCCTTCTGGTGGACGCATCAACGTCATGACGGTAAACTCTGGAACTTGAACAACTACCGTACCGATATGATTCAAGCCTTGGGTGGTGTTGAAGGTATTTTGGAGCACACCTTGTTCAAGGGTACTGGCCATACTTCCTGGGAAGGGTAAAGTAGCATGACAAGGAGTGGAAAGAAAGTGTAACTAACGTGTGTTTATAATATATAGTCTCTTCTGGGAAAAGAGCAGTGGTTTCGAACAATCCATGGCCTCCAAGAAGCTCACCAACGCCCAGAGATCCGGTTTGAACCAGATCCCCAATCGTCGTTTCACTCTTTGGTGGAGTCCTACCATCAATCGTGCCAATGTCTATGTCGGTTTCCAAGTGCAGCTTGATTTGACTGGTATCTTTATGCACGGTAAGATTCCTACCCTCAAGATTTCGCTCATCCAGATCTTCCGTGCCCATTTGTGGCAAAAGATTCACGAAGCCTTGACTATGGATTTCGCTCAGGTCTTTGATCGTGAATTGGAGGCCTTGCAGATTGAAACTGTGCAAAAGGAGACGATCCATCCCAGAAAGTCGTACAAGATGAACTCGTCTGCATCTGATATTTTGCTGTTTGCTGCCTACAAGTGGCCTGTGTCTCGTCCCTCGCTCCTGAACGACCCCAAGGATGTCATGGAGGGTCCTACAACCACCAAGTACTGGCTCGATATTCAACTGAGATGGGGTGATTTCGATTCGCATGATATCGAGAGATACACCCGTGCCAAGTTCTTGGATTACACCACCGACAACATGAGTATCTATCCCTCGCCCACAGGTCTGATGGTCGGCGTCGATCTTGCCTACAACATGTACTCTGCTTACGGTAACTGGATTCCTGGTATGAAGCCTTTGGTGCAGCAAGCCATGGGCAAGGTCATGAAGGCCAATCCTGCCTTGTATGTCTTGCGTGAACGTATTCGTAAGGCCCTGCAACTGTATTCATCTGAGCCCACTGAGCCCTATCTGTCTTCCACCAACTATGGTGAGCTGTTCAGCAACCAGATTATCTGGTTTGTCGATGATACCAACGTCTATCGTGTCACTATCCACAAGACGTTTGAAGGCAACTTGACCACCAAGCCCATCAACGGTGCCATCTTCATCTTCAATCCTCGTACGGGTCAACTTTTCCTCAAGATCATTCATACATCCGTATGGGCCGGTCAGAAGCGTTTGGGTCAATTGGCCAAGTGGAAGACGGCAGAAGAAGTCGCTGCCTTGATCCGCTCCTTGCCTGTAGAAGAACAGCCCAAGCAGATTATTGTCACCAGAAAGGGTATGCTGGATCCCCTGGAAGTCCATTTGCTCGATTTCCCCAACATTGTCATCAAGGGTTCCGAGTTGCAACTGCCCTTCCAAGCCTGTCTCAAGGTGGAGAAGTTTGGTGATTTGATTCTGAGAGCCACTGAACCTCAGATGGTCCTGTTCAACCTGTACGACGACTGGCTCAAGACGTTCTCATCTTACACGGCCTTTTCTCGTCTGGTGCTCATCTTGCGTGCGCTCCATGTCAACACGGACAAGACCAAGATGATCCTGCGTCCCGACCGAAGCACCATCACAGAGCCTCATCACATCTGGCCTACCTTGTCTGACGAGGAATGGGCCAAGGTGGAAGTGCAGCTCAAGGACTTGATCTTGGCTGATTACGGTAAAAAGAACAACGTCAATGTGGCCTCTCTCACGCAATCTGAAATCAGAGATATCATCTTGGGTATGGAGATCCAAGCACCCTCTCTTCAACGTCAACAGATTGCCGAGATCGAGAAGCAGACCAAGGAGCAATCGCAACTGACTGCCGTGACCACCAAGACACACAACATTCACGGTGACGAGATGGTTGTTACTACCACCAGTAACTACGAGCAAGCTACCTTCTCCAGCAAGACTGAATGGCGTATCCGTGCCATCTCTGCCACCAATCTCTACCTGAGAACCAACCACATTTACGTCAACTCGGATGATATCAAGGAAGACACGTACACCTATGTCATGCCCAAGAACGTCTTGAAGCGATTCATCACCATCTCTGATTTGCGTACTCAAATTGCTGGTTTCATGTACGGTGTCAGTCCTCCTGATGCTCCCAATGTCAAGGAAATCCGCTGTGTTGTCATTCCTCCTCAATGGGGCACACATCAAACCGTCCATTTGCCCAACACGCTTCCTGAGCACGAGTATTTGAACGATCTGGAGCCCTTGGGTTGGATCCACACACAACCACAAGAGTTGATGAACATTTCTCCTCAAGATGTCACGACACACGCCAAGCTGTTGGTCAACAACAAGACATGGGATGGCGAAAAGACGGTTGTCTTGACCTGTTCCTTCACGCCTGGTTCTTGCTCGCTCACTGCCTACAAGCTGTCTCCTGCTGGTTTCGAGTGGGGCAAGACCAACGTGGATCCTGGAAGCCAGCCTCAAGGTTACTTGCCCACACACGGTGAAAAGGTGCAAGTTCTCTTGTCTGATCGTTTCCTCGGTTATTTCATGGTGCCTTCTGACATTTGGAACTACAACTGTAAGTGTTTTTTTTAAAAATCTTTTACTGTGCGCTTTATACTAATATACTATTTCATCACTTAGTCATGGGTGCTCAATTCAGTGCCAATCTCAACTACAGACTTGTTTTGGATGTGCCAAAGGAATTTTACCATGAATCTCATCGTGCTGCTCATTTCATGAACTTTAGTAGTGAAGTGGAGGCATCTACAGAAGCAGACATCGAAGATGCTTTTGCTTAAATCTCATTCTTTCATTTCAAACTTTGCCATATTATCAATCTCACCAATAAAAGCTTATTATACTACAACAACACGATTTTTATTTCTACCATCTATTATGACGAACCCAAAAAGAAGTTTTGCACCTTGGATTGACCATCCACAAAGTACTCAATTTCACATTCCAGCTCTCTGGGATTGTCGGTTCCCTTATGACATGTAAAGACACCTTGGATTTTATCGCCTGCCTTGACTGGAATGGGTGTCTCGAGAACAAATGAAGTCTGCTTCCAATGTGTGTCTTGTCCAAAAGGACCTGTTGTCATAAAGACCTCGCCTTCCACCTTTTGTGCCTCTCTGTCCGCAGGAATAGCATGTCCATCTCTTGTAAACCAAGTATCAAACCAGCCACCAAACGCAGTAACCACACCATCACGCTTCACTTGCACTTCAAACTTGCTAACAAAATCCAGCTGCTTGATAGTGATGGTTTGCAGAGGCAAGTCCTTCAATGTCACGATATCAGACACAACACTGTTGGCATTGAAGAAATCGACAATGGCTTCATTGACAACGGGCTCCTTCATGGCGGTCATTTTGAAGCCATACACATCATTCCAAAAGTTGTTGCGGTCGTCTTTGAGGTCCTTGTCATCGAGAGCAGCCATCAGAATGCGGGTTTGGCTGGGTGCCATGATACCGTTGGGCGCTAACCAGCGATCACGGGCCACCAGCACAGAGTCCAGCATGGCTTCAAACAGCAAAAAGTAGCCCATCCACTCTGAAATGATGATATCGACTTGAGGCACAGGAAGTTCGATTTCCTCTACCTTGCCGCGCACGCATGTGATGATATGGTCGAGCTCGTTCTCCTTGATGTTGAGTTTGGCCTTTTCAATGATGGCAGAGTTGTCCACAGAGAAGACTTGCTTGGCACCTGCTCTGGCGGCAAACATGGACAAGATACCAGTACCGCAACCCACATCCAAGACAATCTTGTCCTTGAACACATCCTTGTTTTCGTACACGAAATCACGATAAGCCTCTGTACGTGCTGCGTCCTTGAGCATTTGCTCGTGAATATCGTTGTGAGCATAGCCGTTGTAGTAGTAATTGCCCTCATCTACCAGGGCGACTGACTTTTTGTTGGCATCAGCAGCAGCACCTTCGTTGGCCAAAGGCTCAAAAAATGTCTTTTTCACCATGTTTTTGTATTCCTCGAACTGGCCTTCCAAATTGCTGGTGTTTTCTTGGGTTGCTTGCAGTAATTTGAGCAATTGTCGTTCGAGCTCGGTGCTGGTTTGGATTTGAGACATGTCAATGGTGGGCAAAGGGGCAAACGCTGTGTTCTCGGGCGCAGCAGGAGCAGCGTCATTGTCGCTGAGATCGAGCTCCTCGAAAGCAAACAGGAGCGCATCGTCGTCCAATACAGGCTGCAGGAACTTGTCGTCGTTGAAGAAGGCTTCTGTGCCGTCAAACTGGACGCTGCTGAACTCGGGGTTGGCTTTGACTTGCTGACGGATATAGTTGATCATACGGATGCACTTGTAGAAATCGAGTTGAAGCGATTTTCGGACGGACTGGAAGTCGAACCCGTGTGCCTCTTTGATGTGCTTGAATGTCTCCAAGGGCTGAGGGAAGATGGAAGGGCAGAACAGGCATTGAGAGTCCTCCTGCTCTTCTTCATCGTTGGACCAGTCGTCCCAGGCTTGATCTGGTTGGTGTGAGTGAGCAGCCATTATCTAGCTCGTGTCTGCTTTCTTACCTTGAGGATCGATTTCAGAGGGTTCGTATTGTGAGTCTGCTGCCATGTTGATGATGATGATGGATTGCCAGTAGAGGAGAATGCAAAATTTGTTGTTGACATGTCTCCCTTCTTTTTGCAGGACAAGGCAAACGAGTCATGGCATTGAGCCACCTCTTGTGAGATCCAAAAAGGGGGAGCGCGACTTTCTTAGATTTGAAGCACGCGATTGACGCTTCTTTTTGCTTGCAACAACACACAAAATGAGTGATATCAAGCAATTGTTCTCGCTTGACGATAGCAGCAAAGATCAAGAAGTGGCAAACGAATGTAAGTCGAGGGATTTAGTCTGGTGTGTATCGAGACTGACATGTCACTAGTATCGTCCCTGTGCACCCTCTACAGCATCACACCAGAGGTATTAAAAAACAAATGGGAGGCATTCGCTTTGACAACTGGATGTGCTTTGAAGCCATCTCTCCCCTATGTCAAGCATCTAAAGAACTCGCTTCAAAGGGATTTCGACAGACAAATGAAGACGCAAAAGAAAGTTAAGAGAGCTGTTGTCACCAAGAAGCCCCGTGTGGATCTATCAGATTACGGTATCAAGACGGATAACCAAGAGGACTCGGTCGAGAGTTTGTAAGCAACTGTCAAAGCACGACTCAACTCGAACATAGCGACTGATTCATCTCGTTGTAGCATGTCCAACATGTTTAGCAGCTCGAATGCCAGACCTACCAAGGTTATGCCTTTGACGCCATCTGCTTCCCTGAATGACACTCAAATGTAAGCTACTCGCGCAAGACCATCGAATTGCTCGCAGACTAAATAGGACTACCTCTTGATAGATCGCAAGTCTCCAGCCAGTTCCTGACCAGAAAAGCAGCACATGTCATGGATGGACAATACAACCCTCACCTCTCTCTTCGTGGCGACTACACAGAAGACAAACCCACCATGTTCAACCACTTGCAGGACCCGATCAAGCCCTATCGATTCATGTATGAAAAGACCAGAGAAAAGGCAGACATGATGGATGAGCACATCGACTACATTGGTAGCTTGATTAGAGAACACTACAGCATTGAGGCGTTTGCAAACCCTGCTCGTGCAACTCAGGAGCCCATTTATGCCTACGGCCGCATCTGCTCAGATGCCTCAGAGGGCCGATTGAACGATCAGTCTGTGTTGCTCCAGCTCTCTCGAGATGTAGGCATGGGCAAGCGTGTCAGACTCAACCTGGCCAAGGTCAGTGATTATACACTGTTTCCTGGGCAGATTGTGGGCGTCTTTGGTACCAATATGCGTGGTGATGTGTTCCATGTAGACCAGTTCCTCTTGGTAAGCACTGAAAGAATGCCGTTTTGTTGTGTGTTTACTGACCCTACTGGATAGCCTCCCATGCCAAACAACATTGAGTCCGATATTCTTACTGATAGAAAGCCCGTAGAGATGATTGTAGCCAGTGGACCTTACACGCTAGACGACGATTTGTCATACCAACCCTTGGAGGATCTGTTAAAGAAGTGCGAGCAGGACCAGCCCAACGTACTTTTGTTGATGGGCCCCTTCCTTTCAGCACACCATCCCAGAGTGGCAAGCGGCAAGATCGAATCTATGCCAGAGGAAGTGTTCCATAATCAAATCGCCAAAAGACTAGAGCAGTTCTTGGAAAAGAGCCAGCATTCGCATGTGCTGCTGATGCCTCACGCTGACGATATGATTCAGTATTTCCCCTTATATCCTCAACCACCGCTTGGAAATACGATTCGACATGGCCGTCTGCATCAATTGAGCAACCCTGCACAGATCAGCATCAACGGCCACAACATCTCTGCCAGCAACATGGACATTTTGTTCAAATTAGCCAAAGAAGAGATCTCAAAGTAAGTTGTCAGGCGGCTACCGTTGTCCGAGTAGACGCTGAACTGTCCTGTAGATCACCAGAGCACACAGATCGTTTCTCGAGACTGGTTCGACACGTTTTGCAGCAACACACATATTACCCCCTGTATCCACATGCACTAGGCGACAGCATAGATGCCAGTCAGTTGGTCAATATCCAAGTGTCATGGCTTCCTGACATTTTGATTCTGCCATCACAGTTTAAATACTTTGTCAAGGTAATGATTGTTTTGCGTAGTATGCTAATGTAGAATACTCATGTTGTATGGATCTAGAATGTGGATGATGTTGTATGTATAAATCCCGGCCATTTATGCAAGAGTTTAGCAGCAGGAAGCTATGCTCGTGTTGTCCTCCACCCTACCACCGATGTGAATAACCAAGTGCGTGTCGATTTATTCAAGTTATAATATAAATGTAGTCGCTAGTAGACACTGTACTTAATACGCACTTATTGTTGAATTGTCTGTCATTGTCAAATGAACAACCATGTCTCCCACGGGTTGAATATCAATGTGTTGCAGAGCATCCTGAATCTCATCCATCGTCTGATACAACCAATCTACTTCGCCATCAGTCATTCCACCATTGGGTTTTGCATTGGTTAATATATCAACACTGTTGTTGATACTGGTATCGATGGCTAATGCAGACTGTTGCTGGATTTTGGGCTTGATTTGTTCTAAAAGATGTCTGTATTTGCTTTCACGTTCTTGCACATCTGTATCTTGCAGAGGATCTGTTTGTGCGCTTGAAATATCAATCAAATTTCTGGGTATTAGAGAGAGAGAGAGAGATCAGTTACTGCACAGAGTGTGTTTTCCTTGTCAGTGCTGCTTACTGTGTTGTTCGATCAATGATATTGTTCCAAAACTCTTGTTCTTTTTGCACATCAATTGTCTCGTATGTCTGATAGTTCATACGACTATGTAAAAGATCAAAATGCTATCCAATGTGTATCTGTAGGCTGTGCTTACTTGTCTCCAACGATATCATCGTTTAATAATGGTGCATTCACATCATCCTGAATAATAAACCAGTGAATAAAAACTCCCGGGAGAGCAAGGATTGAATACATACTTCATCGCGGTCTTCTTTACTTCCACAGCACCCCATTGATTTTGTCTATTCAGTCTTGTAGTGGAAATCAAGGATGAAATGAATGATCGTATATGTGTAGAAAAACTTTTTTTTTTTAATATTTTATTTGTACAGTAGTAAAAGATGCTTTGAATGGGTCATTGAGCACACAGTTGTATATGTGTGTGTATGATTTAGCAACCAGAAAAGGAAGTCTTGCTCGACGTCATTAAGAGCAATGTTGAGGCTACTATGGCTCTTGAATGAGCAATGATACCAAGATGGCGACATGAAAATCTCATTCAGCCTTGTTACCATGGCAACAAGGCACTTTAGAACGCAAATCGTTGTGGAAGAGTGTTTAAAAATGGGGTTTGTTTGCGCGCATAGTACATGATAACGCACTATTAGTAATAGATTGTAAACATTCACACTGACTCTTTTTTTTTTTACAAATAAAGGGATATGTATACTTAAAGAAGTAAAAAAAAAAAACTTAACCGTCAACCCTCAAACCAAATGTTATTAAAATAAGAGCATAGGTCTCGTAAAATGCAACAAACTTTAGTATATTACCAATGAGGAATGATCGAAGTGGTTTTAAACACCTTCTCAACTAATGGTCCCCAGAACTTAACAACATAGTCGCATTCAGAGTATGATTTGACTAATGATTTTTCAAAGAGGTAGGCTTGTTCTAAATGTTTTTTGATTCTATTCTCATAATAAAGTCAGTATGTACTTGCAGCCATTCAATCCTTCAAATACTTACAAAAACTTATATACGGAAACAGAAGCAGCTGTGTTTCGGTCCTTTTTAGTAATGCTTTGAAGTGCTCTCAAAGATACTTGAAGTACTCTATTCGTTGTCTTCGCAGGTCTAATACGGACCACCTAAACATTCCCTTAGGGACCACTTAATCTAAGCTACCCAGACGTTAGAGCCACTTGTCATATTGAATACTCAAATGGCCATTGAATTGAGGTGTTATACTATACCTATCTGTGTTTCTTGTTCAAGAAAGATAGAGAAAGAAAGGCATCTATATCATAAATCAGTGATTTTATCTGATTAAATAGTAGACTCGAAGCAGGTAGCTCATTCGTCAGGTGGTCCGTATTAAACCTGGTTTTTTATTCAACTTGTTCACTCCACAAATTAATGACATAAAACGAAATGTAGGATAGTTTTTTTTGCTTCCAATGCATGCAGTCAATTGATCCAAGCGTATTTCAGAAATATTTGTTTTGTCTCTCTCAAAGAGCATTTCCGCATCTTTAGTTATGATTTCCCTTTCCTGAAATACTCGTCAAGAGAGTCGGCAGGACAGCCATATGCGAGAACACTAAGTACCGTACATCATTCTGGAATTGGAGGGTTGTGTATACGTTGTATTGTAAAATAATGGTTCGAGCGGCATATTTTCTCCTTTTTTTCTTTCTTTGTTGTTCTTCCACTCTTCTTTCTCTTTCTTATATATATTTTTTTTTTTCTTTTTGATATATACATCACCCCTTACAAACAAATACATTGTTAGTGCCCATCATTTGAATCATTGCTCATGGTTTTAACTCGTTATCAACAAGCAAATTTGAAACCAACATCAAATGAAAAAGAGAACAAGCAAAAGAGAAGGATAGCAGCTACGGCGGAAACGAATGAGCACAATGAGGCTGTACTCGTCAAAGATCCACCTCTGCTCACGATATCTCGTTCCCGAGACACATTTGAAGACGACTCATTCGAATCAGATACAGCATTCAAGGTGGATGTGTTATTGGAGCAATTAGACGAGTAAGTTATCCATAAGCTGAAAAATTACCGCAGTTTCATGTCTAACCCATGGCTGAAATAGCTTTGAATGCTCAACATTAGATGCCTTAATGGCTCGTTGGCCCTCAATGCATGCTAGATTGAAAGGAATGAAACCTCATTTACCACCGAAAAAAGACGATCATAAGCCTACATTAGGTAAGTTACATTTTCCTACGATAGAAAAAAAAAAGCAGAAATGCTAAAGGGTAGCAATCAAAAATAGTGCTGGATCTGGACGAAACGTTACTACACACCTATCGTGATACAATCAACAATGGCGAAGTGGACTATGTAGTGTACGCAAAAGACGGATACAGCTGCTTATTAGCGGGTAGACTGCGACCGGGAGTGATGGACTTCTTGACCTGGGCTGCAAGCTCATTTGAAGTGGTTGTATGGACAGCGGGTAGGGAAGACTATGCGAGGATGGCTCGTGATTGTCTCGATCCTGAAAACAAGCTCATAACGTAAGTCATGGTTGAAGGTTGGAATCGTCATCAGTCTCTCATGCTCCTTCTATAGACACATGTTGACCCGAAACTCCTGTATCAGAATGAGATCTGCTTCCACCAAAGAAGTGCTGTATATAAAAGATCTTTGTGCGCTTGGACGTGATCTGAGCAAGACCTTTCTCGTCGACAATACCCCACATGCAGCATCTCTCAACCTCAGCAACTTAATACCCATTGAAGCATATGTAGGCGGTAAATCAGATACAGAACTGGTCGAGTTGAGACGCTTTTTAGAGTCAAATCTAGTGCGATTAACGGATCGAAAAGACGACATGAGGATCATTTTATATAGACAGTTTAATTTGAAAAGAAGGATTCGAGAAAGAGTGGGCAATTGGAAGCAACAGCAATTGAGACAGCAGCAGAGACAACAGGAAGAGCTACAACAGCAGAAGCAGAAGCAACAGCAACATCGAAAGAATTAAACATTCCACTTGTATATCCACCGTTTTTTCTTTCTGTTGTTATTTTCCTTTTTGCAAGTTGTAGATACCTATTTCAATCCTTTTTCCCTTCATTTTGCTACATATACAGTACATAGATCCAAACAATCAAATCCAGTAATAATAAATAGTCTTTAGGGGATTCCAGGGGGAATTCATTGATCAAACGGTAGTATAAATAAAGCACCAAATGCATCCATGTACATACAAATGTATGTGCACCACCGCATTAATGATTACAAAAGCAGTATAGTGCTGGTTGAGGCTGTCTACTAGTACTGCTATCTATTGCTTGTCAAAATCCCCTTGGTCTCAATTACACAAAGTGTTTGCACATTGGTTATAGCAAATGTTGTAATGTACAACATAACACACAGATATACACAGATATGCATGATATACCACAATGAAAAATTTACTACAAGAACAACAGCAGGCATTTGTGGATAAAGAAAGTATCACAAGATGTGGCCTGAACCTTGATGTCGCCACATCTAATGACAATCGTAAACTTTATTTCGATTGATTAGGATCAGATAAGCGAGTGCCATGCTTTCAGGGGAGTTTTGGTTATGTGATACACTGTATGTGCGTGAAAAAACGCTTGAATTGCAGTATATACATCACAATCTATCGAGTGCCTCCTGCTGTATGCTTCAATCTCTGATGAGCATGCATCTGAAGACGATAAATCCTATTTTCAGAGCATCAAAAAGGTTGAACAAACAAAAGTGATGTTGAGACTGGGCTATCAAATGAGTACTACTGCTGTATACCTAATATGTCTGATGAGGAAATATGTATCATGAATATTGTCTACGTGAATGCCCGTCTTGATCAGAAAACATAGACTTGTCTACTATGTATGTAACCGGAACCAAGCAAATTACATGATGTAGACTTGTCCATGGCCTGATGCTGATCATTATTACCGCGGATTGCATAATGAAAGCCTCGTCAACTGAGTATTTTGAGCGAGGCAAGCAAAATCAAGGACTACCAAGCTGGAGGGATCGATTTTCTAGTAATAGCACCACCAAATGTTGCCCAGGTCCAACATTTCTGTATAGTATTTTAATGTAGCCATCCCGAAAATATGAGCTTCATGACTTTTTACACTGTTTTTTAACGTCTTTATTATAATTTTAATTCAAATGTTCAATCCATATCAGATGTTGCGATTAAATCAAGTCGGTAACTATAGAACACAGCATTAGTCTTTGCCTGCAAATCATAAAACAGAGCTCCTCGCTTACCATTCATTGGCATTTCGTCAATTTGTGTACTGTAGTATTGTTCAATATCGCGCAGAATCTTGAGATCGTCATTCTTTACAAAGTTGATTGCAACACCCTTACGGCCGAAACGGCCGGATCTACCAATACGATGAATATAGTTTTCACGATTAGCAGGTAAATCGTAGTTGATGACTAATGAGACTTGTTGGACATCGATACCACGGGCCCAAACATCTGTTGTGATCAATACTCGACTATGCACATGTTAGCATTTTGAAGAATCGGATCAGAAAGAGGTCCATTTACCTAGCACCTTGACGGAATTCCTGCATAATGGCATCACGCTCCTTTTGAGGCATTTCACCGTGCATGGCAGATACAGTGAAATTTGCTTCTCTCATCTTTTCAGTCAGCCAGTCAACCTAAAACACAAGCCGTGGTGAGCTTGATTTTCTCCTCGACTGGCACAACGCATGACCCCCCTCCTTTACGTACCTTTCTTCTAGTATTACAGAAAATCACAGCTTGTGTAATTGTCAACGTATCGTACAAATCACATAATGTATCAAACTTCCATTCTTCACGCTCGACAGCCACAAAGAACTGCTTGATGCCTTCCAAGGTCAGTTCATCACGCTTGACAAGAATACGGATGGGATCTGTCATAAAGTTGTTTGTCATTTCCAAAACATCGTTGGGTAGAGTAGCGGACAAGAGCACAACTTGTGTTCCAGGAGGCAAGTAGCGATAAACGTCGTAAATCTGGTCCTTGAAGCCCATATTCAAAAGCTCGTCGGCTTCATCCAGAACCAGCATTTTGATGTTGCGAGTGCGTAGGGTGCGGCGACGGATCATGTCATAGACACGGCCTGGTGTACCAGAGATAACTTGCACGCCTGCTTCCAATTTACGGATATCCTCGCCCACACTGGTACCACCAATACATGCGTGGCATTGCACGTTCATGTAATCGCCAAGAGCCAAAACAACGCTTTGAATCTGTGTAGCTAATTCACGGGTGGGTGATAAGATCAATGCCTGTGTTTCCTTGATGCTGGTGTCGATAGCTTGTAAGGTTGAGATGGAGAAGGTGGCTGTTTTACCAGTACCAGACTGGGCTTGGGCAATCACATCACGTCCCTTGATGATGGGCACGATAGCTAAAACGATGGATGAGCATCACAATCCCTTCTCTTGCGTCAATCAACACGAACCTCTTTGTTGGATAGCTGAGGGCTTCTCAAAGTTGTAAGCGTAAATACCACGAAGCAAATCCTCTTTTAATCCAATGGAGTCAAAGGTGGGCACAACTTTGACCTAAACAACGGAAAAAGACGTGGTCAATATCATACGGCATCACCTCATGTTGGTGCTACTCACACTTTCAGATGTCTCGAAGGCGAGTTTATCGTCGGTAGAATGGTCAAAGGACATGGTAATGAAATGCTACGTGTAAAAGAAATGCGCTCTAAAGTTTCCAGTTGAGCAGATTTGTTGAAATATGAAAAAAATTCGCCCAAATGACGTCTGAAGCACAGTCCCAGCAGAGCGAGAGAGAGCGATGCTTTGTGTGTAGTAGGAGGAGGCCATCTGTTGCTGGCCTGACAGCCTTGCTTCATGCCATTGACGGTTCTGTTGGGCAATAAGTCTCTGCGTTATCATGGAATCAAGAAAAGAGCCCATCAGTTCAATTAGTGGGGAGAATTGGATAGCAATGATCTGTGGTGAAACACATGGGACGTCGCAAGCTGGTTTTATTGACTGCAAAAAGTATTGAATGAGGGAGAGAGAGAAAGAGAGATCACAAGTATAGATGTGCAAGGATGATGATGTTGATTGAGAATGGTTGAGATGTATGAATAATGTATGTAGAGCGAAAGAGAGAGGAATGCAAAGTCGAGTGTGGAGATGCCTACAAGGTGTAGTAATCTGTAAAGAAGCTAGCAAATCCTGGATCATCGTCTTCCAGCTCATCATATAAACCAGAATACATCAAATCTTCGGCCAGCTCTTCGTCGAAATCCTCGAAATAATCCTCCTCGTCCATGTCATCGTCCTCGTCTTCCATAAAGTCGTTCATAAAGTACTGGCGGCTCAAGCCTTCCAGGAATAGAAAGTTGTGAGTGATCCAGGAGGGTCTCTTTTTACCGTTGTTTTCATGGAAATGCTCATTCTTGTACTTGTAAGACACATGGATGCGTTTGGGCTTCATGGCAAAGGCCTTAAAGTCGGTCAGAATGCTCGTTGCCTGTGATTCACTCAAGGATCTGTCAGGTACCACTGAGGATGTCAGCAGGCGCAGGCTTTGGAGGTGGGTGAATCGCTTCGTGATGTATTCCAGCGATTTGATGTTGATATTCGACACTTCCAGCTTGAATTTCGTCAAGGAGGGGAACTCGATCTGAGTCGCTTCGGATGATATCTCATTCAGTGTGTTGGTGATTTTACCAATGCCGTACAGCTTGAGTTCTTGCAGCTTGTCGTTGTTCTTTAGTAATTCCGTCAGGTTGATGTTGAGCTCCTTTTCAATCAGTGCGTTGCACTGTGCCTTGAGCGAAGTGAGCTGAGGGAAGCATGAAGCAAAGGTAACCAGGCCACCGTAGTCCTTTAAGGCGGCGTTATCCTTCATGTCCATGATTTCGATGCTAGTGATGGTAGCACGGAAGCGATAATTGACCCACAAATGAAAGCGTCTTACTGCCGGTGAGCATTCCAACAAGCTGCGAACCTGGATCTTTTGGATGCTGGGCAACAGTGCTTCTTTGCAGTTGAGGCTCTTGAGATAGTGATACACGTCAGTGATCTCAAACTCGAGTTCCAGGAGGTTGGGACACTGATTGATGACCGACCTAAAGGTCTCTGGCGTCGCCATGCCTGTCGACATGTGGTTGACGGTGATGCGCGATATCTTGGCGCCAAGATGGGGATGCTCCCTGACGTCTTTGTCCAGGCGATGAAGACGGCTATCATTCAGATTGACTTGGATATCTTCGCTAAAGTAAGAGCGAGCGACATAGTGCCAGGATTTGGAGACAAGCAGGCAGGTTTTGAGGTCCTTTTTGTCGGTGCATGCAAACACCTGCTTCCACAGTTCAGTTGGTAAATGGGGCTCTGTCATGTTGGTGCGTCAATGCTGACTATAATAAATGAAAGAAGAAGAAAAAGAGAGAAAAAGACCTCCAGACTAAACAAACCAGCTTTTCTCACAGCAAGGCGGTCTTTTCTTTGTCCTTCAGCAGCGCAGTGCTTTTACAGCAGCCTTATCAAAACTGCATGAAATCAGGTATTTGGCAAATTAAAGTTGCATTTCCCATCATGAAACACGCTCGACGTGGACAACGCAAGGCACATAAATTTCTTCAAATTACAACTAGCAAATTTCCTATCATGTCCAAATATGGTGAGATGCTTCGTTGTCTCTGGCATGTTTGGATATGTGTCTGGCACTATATAAACACGCTCATTCCATGATGGAGTGAGCAGCATTATCAGCCCTTTCTCCCTCTTCTTATCATCAACACCATGGGCTTTGGACAGCAGAGTGACCAAAACGACACCAAGTACCAGCAAATATCGCTGACGGTCAACACACTGGAGCTCCCGTCGCCTACTGCGACGTCTTCGGTCGTGGCGTCCAAAAAGGTCAGCAGCATGCCGCCCTTGGTCACGGCTGGATTGCCCATTTTTACCTACTGTGTGGCCAGCATCGTGATGACAGTGACCAACAAGTTTGTTGTCAGCGGCGACTTCAACATGGTCTTTTTCTTGCTGACCATCCAGAGCCTGGTCACTGTCGTGTTTCTGCAAGCCTTCAAATTCCTGAATCTGATCAAGTACCGCGAATTTGACGCCGAAACCGCCAAAAAGTGGTATCCCATTGTCGTCTTCTTGGTGGCCATGATCTACACGGGCTCAAAGGCGCTGCAGTACCTGCCTATCCCGGTGTACACCATCTTCAAGAATTTGACCATCATCCTGATTGCGTATGGCGAGGTGCTGTGGTTTGGCGGAAATGTCACGTCCATGATGATGGTGTCCTTTGGCTTGATGACCCTGTCGTCTGTGGTGGCTGGCTGGAACGATGTCTCTGCTGCGATACAGTCCATGCTGGACGTAACAACAGCCCTGACAAGCGTGAATGGCACTGCCATGCTGGGCTACTTTTGGATGGCTGTCAACTGTCTCTCCTCGGCTTCGTTTGTGCTGTACATGCGCAAACGCATCAAGTTGACCAATTTCAAGGATTTCGACACCGTCTACTACAACAACCTGCTCTCCATCCCCTTGCTGATTATCCCTAGCTTGCTGCTGGAGGACTGGTCTCACGAGAACTTGATGATCAACTTGTAAGTGTACAAGGACAGTGGCCAGTGTGTGTGTGTGCCTGTACTAATGACACTATGTATATATATTTCAAGCCCTCCTGAACAACGTCAAGCTCGCATTTGGGCCATGATCTTTTCTGGCGTCTCTGCATTTGGCATGTCGTATGCTTCTGCCTGGTGTGTGCGTACGACGTCTTCCACAACATACTCCATGGTGGGCTCACTCAACAAGCTGCCCATTGCCATCTCTGGTATTGTGTTTTTCGGCGATGTGGCGACCTTTAGCAATGTATCTGCCATTTTGATGGGTAAGTAATGTGTGTGTGTGTGTGTGTTGCACGGACTAACGTGTGCATGGATGGTATGATAGGTTTTGTGGCTGGTATGGTGTATTCCTACGCAAAGGCATTCCCCAGCAAAAAGACCAAAGACACGATTACCATTTCGTCTGCCTCGAGCCAAAGCTACTCTGATGCTACCAACGTGATTGAAAAGATCAACATTGAGAAAATGAACTCATAGACACACTACATTATCAACATTCTCTGCATTTTTCTTATCTATGTCTATTCCATTTTATTCCATTTATAATTCTAATCAGATTCTATAAAAACCATCCTCTTTTTTTTTCTTTGGTGTGTCCTATGTATACATGATGGGTGGGTATTCTATTGTTGCTCTTTATGCTTGATGGCCATGTTAACAAAGAATTGGTGAAGACGGTTATCGCTTGTTAATTCAGGATGGAAAGCAGTTGCAAAAAGATGATCCTCAATCACAGCCACGGCTGTCTCGGCCTCAGTTTGGCCGTGCTTGTGCTCTAAACGACCCACAATCTTGACCTTGGGAGACTTGATCTCTGCAATGATGGGTGCACGGATAAACACAGCGTCAAATGGCTCATCACCCAACAGCTCTGGCAAATGCAGCATGGTTCTGAAACTCTCCTTTTGAGATCCAAACTGGTTGCGGTTGACAACCACATCCAAGCCGTTGAACAATTGCTGACCGCCCTTCTTGGCTCCAGTGGCTTCCTTTGCCAACATGATCATACCTGCACAAGTACCCCAGGTAGGCTTCTTTTGCACAAAGGCACGCAGAGGCTCCAACATGTTGCAACGCTCGGCGATAAGAGCCATAGCAGTTGATTCGCCACCGGGAATGATGAGACAGTCGACAGAGTTGAGTTGCTCTTCAGTGCGGACAGGGATGGCTTCCTTGACTTCAGGGATTCTGTTGAGCATGTGGATGTGCTCGATAAAGGCACCTTGCAAAGCTACATTGCCCATCTGGATTAGCCCCATGCTCAATGCGTCTCTCGCTTTGTCTTTTACTTACCAAGGACGCCGACAGTAATGGGGGCAGTGGAGGTGGTCATTTTTTGTTAAAGAGAGAAAAAGAAGGGGTGAATTGGATAGATGTTGCTCGGGAAAAATCTTATAACTGGAACTTAATCCAAGAAGATGACTCCAAATGATGGCTGCCGTAGTTCGATCAAAGCGTCACAGGCATCTCCGATCTCACCAATGTATATCAAATGTCAACTTTTTCACCATTTTTGGTATTCTTTAAACCAATGAAACGTGCGGGAATGTTCTCAGGAACATGAACAATCACCATCTTGATCTGTGTCCGTCATCAAGGGCTTATGATTCACTAATGGTTTCGATTGAAATCGAGTATGACTATAGATTGCCCTTTTGGTATGTAGCCTAGTCTTGGAGTAGATATAATACCGTATAGTAGAAAATCAGTTACCACTATCATCGTGGGAATAAATGATTCAGTCGCAAAATCAAAATGAGTTTATTAGAGCAAAGGAGCATTGTATGGGTGTGGTTCTATTTCTTTTGTAATCGACTCGAGCACTGTCTGTAGTGTAGATGAATTGTATCTAGGCTCTGTGCTGCTGGGATCAGGCTCAGCAACAACGCAGGTAATGCCCAATGCCTCGACAGCTTTCACATCGACAGGCACCAAGGAGTTGGAGAGGTAAATCATGTGTGTAATGTAGGTTGAGGGAGGTCTATTGGGAACGAGCTCTGGCGGGAACGGCGCTGAGGTGCAGGGAGCATTAATGTAAGCGCCGTTAGCAGGATAGCCCTCCTGCTGGCCGCTGGCTGTCGAGTTGGAGGAGGATGTCTGCAGTTTGCCAATGCCAGGTGGTGGCCAATGTCTGAAGCCATGGTCTACGGGTCTGCGGTAAAAGTTGTTTTGCGAATGGCCGTGTTGGCGTAGACTGCCCGCCATGGGGTCCTCTTCCGCATGTGTGTCATAGTACTTTCTGCGAGCATCAATCAGCTGACTCTCATTCAATGCATTGGTGATCGTGCCTATAAAATCAAGGGCCGTGTAACCATCTGTTTCGCGATCAGTCGTGCCATTGAGGATGAGGATTTTGTGTCGCAGCGAGGGCGAGTGAGCAATGGCATGACCCACTTTGCGAAGAATCAAGCAGGGCAAGATGGACGTGTACAGCGAGCCGATCGAGTAGACGAGATCAGTGCGTGTCGTCAAGTGATCCAGGATCTTGGGGTTGGGAAGAGGGTAGATTTCCTGGCCGTACTCGTTCATGTAGTAGATTCTGGCAATCGCAGCAGACAGCTTCTCCTCGGTCGACTTGCTAAACACCAGGTTGCCGTTCACTTGGTCGTCGTCTAGCTGGGGCGAATTGGGCAGGGCTAGCTTGGAGAATGCGTCAATGGGGTTCATCGATTTGATGCATTGGTTCTGTCCTGGATGGCTGATTTCGCACTGGCCGCGCAGCGTCTGTCCGTCTTCTAAAAGGGCCGCAATAGCCGCTGTGTGGTTGGTGTTGATGACAGGCAGGACGTAGGTCGGCTCGCGGATCGCTGTGATGGACGAGAACAAAAAGATGGCTGCCTCGAGCGAGCCAAAGAACAATCGAGCGCCCGTAAGAAAGAAATTGCCAATGGACCCATTACGAAAGTTGAAGTGCTTGTGAGCTCGTTTTAAAATTTCAAAGTTGAACAAGACTAAAAAGCCTCTGATCGTTTCCTTTTTTTCTATAGAAATGCTCTCCCATAACCTAGTACAAAAGGAGGAAAAGGGGGAGGTCATTAGTCGTACTATAGCATGTGCTATTCAAAGATAGCTGTACCTATGACGCCCTTCCACAATCATGGCCCATTCATCGCGAATGACATGCTCATCGCCTACTGATGTCAGACGGTAGCTAAGGAGCTCTTTGATGGCTACTCGTTCATCGGAATCATGGCCATCTGAATTAATCAAACGTGTGAGACGAGAGCGAAGATCACCAATGCTAGGACCTCCCAGCACTCGCAGTAGTTCGCTCTACAGTATGTGTGTGTGTGCTTCGTTTAGTGTGTGCACTATATAATGACGTGGTCGATAGTTACAGTGGAACCGCCGTTATCAGAGACACCTAGAATGTAGCAGACGCTGGGTGTGATGGACTGGAATGCAGTGGCTACAGATACAATGTAGGGTGTTATATGTCTAGTGAAAAGTATCCAAATATCTGGGCATAGTTACAAATGAAATTGCAGGCAGAACCGCCTGAAAATACGACAAATGAAGAATTAGACATGGTATTGATGTGAAGAGAAAGAGAGGTGAACAATGCTCAGTATTTGGGCTTTTTACTTTTTTTGGATCTACGCAACTTGCCCACAGTCACCTAGCTAGCATGGATCAACAAAAGCATTTGCAAGCTGTCATTATCCACTACGTAGTGAAAATCGATAGGCATACCAACCAACATGCTAAAAATGCCACGTTTTTGCTTGGCAAAATCAAGCGGAAGCCATTTTTAACTGCAAATCTACCTGTACTAGGATGCTCCACGTTTGTATCGATAGAAACAGATCAGGTTTGGTAAGCCAGTATAGTGGCACTAGCTACCCATCAACCAAAATGATGCAAATTACAGCGAAATCGGGTTGCATTTAGGTTGCCATTTCTCGTGCTAGAAGCCGTTTTAGATCGCCGGAAAAGCACCCAACATCATTTCTCATCTAGCACTAACTTTCTGGCACATTTGCTCCACTTTTGTAGGATCATCAAAAATTGATGAAAAAGCATGAGGTACCCCTCATGGTTTTTGTCGAAAATCAAACGATCGTGTTTTTGAAGGCGAAAATGAAGACTTTTACTATGGTACATGTTAATTCAAACTGTTCCTCTTTGTCCAAGGTACCTGATAGAACTTTGTTTGTGAGACGTTTATATGCAAAATCTCAACATTTCCGCCGAAAACCGTATTTCAATTTTTCCCGAATTGCTCAAAAAATTGAGTCAGAGCACACTACAAAATTAGCACCGTTAGATGCGCCTCAAAAAGCATTCCCAAAATGTATTAGTAAACATAGGGCTATTTTGCATTTTGCATAGTCAATCAAGGCGAAATGGTTTATTCAAATCGCAAAAAGCCAGAATCTGGCCAATCTCGAGACGAAATTTCGTAGTCGGTATTTCAATTTTTTTGGCTGCTGGCAAGAGCCTTTTTATGAAGATCGGCCAGTGCGCGCGTGCTGCCCCGTCCATCGAGCATAGCTGCCTCTTCTTGGAATGCATTTTGGGCCCTTTTCCTCAACTACACCCAACGCAATGTCCTTTACCGCCTCGTCCGCCGCAAAATCCCCACCAGGTCCCGCCTCTCACAATTCAACGATGCCATTGACCCCCACTGTGCCATTTGCCTCACAGTAGTCGAATCGACGGCCCATTTCTTCTTCTACTGCGAGGTCAAACAGCACTTTTGGGATCGGCTCATTCAAGAATACCTGTGGCCGGGTACTTCCGTCGCTCTCATCCAACAAAGCATCCAAACGCTCAAATTTGATCGAATCCCTGTTCGCCTGGACTCGCCGACCACCTTCGAACCCTTGGTCATCCTCACCGTTGCCTTGGCCGAAGTGTGGAAAGCTCACTGGCGCTTCATATTTGATCAGGTTCCAGTGACCACGGATACGCTTTTTGCGTCCTTCCAACGAGCACTGCGAAAACAGCAAGCCGAAGACGACCTCGCCTCTTCCAACGGCTAACCTCTTTTCTTTCTTTTGTAGGTTCCTCCTTTCTCCTTTCTTTTTATCATTCTCTATAGACGTTTATTTTAATTTTTCTTCTCTTGTGGAGCACCGCTTGCTCTGAAGCTACTATGCTTCGGGGTTACGTGCCACAAATAAAACTCATTTAAAAAAAAAAAAAAAAAAAAAAATTATGAAGATGTTTGAGCTTTTTGAAGCTAATAAGAAGGGAATGGCGATTTGAAAAGTACAGAGACATGGTCTGGCTGCTTTTATTTGTTCATGAAATAAAATGAATTAAGGTAAAAATGAATAAAATTACACCAATCGGTACACTTTTATTCAAAGCCTGCTAGTAATGCTAATGATTTGTTTACATAAACATGTCGTTATATCCCTAAAATTAAAATGAGTGAGTGCCAAGACGTCATGCCAAGTTCGTTTTAAGGCACTTACAGGAGGTTGAAGCTCGTCGTTGTCAGGCTCACCGCTGTGCAATCCTCGTGGATCTCTTCTTCCACCAGGTCGATTACCAGATGGTCTGACAGGCAAACCTCCAAATGGTCCAATTGGGTCAAATCGTGCGCCAGGTGGTACGGATCCTCTATTTCAAACAGCCAAAAGTCAATGCATGCTCTATAAACATTGAAACTATTTCATGACCTACCTGGGCAATGGCTGAGGTCCACCAAACAAGCCTGATGGATCATCCACGCTACTGCCGCCTCGATTTCCAAATATAGGATGATCAGGGCCAACAAACATGCCGCCTCCAGATCTACACAGAGTGTATTATCAGTTACTGTTTTCCGTCAAAACATACAACGGGCAAGGTATATCTATATTTACCCAGGCATACGTAAGCCTCCTCCAGGTCCTCGTAATGGATTCAAATCTGATCCGCCTACATCAGGATAGGTAGGATCATCTGTTGAGCGAAAATTGGGTGGTTGCTGTGTTGCTGTATTTGGATTAGAAGGTCTTGTTTCAGTGGTGGATCTATCATTGCAGCTCGTTAGATTATATGCAAGAACGTCATGGATTCATGCAATCCATTTACCTGCTGCTGCTGTTGTCCTCGTAGCCGGGCTTGTTCAGTCCAGGAATCAGTTTTTGCAGAATGTTCAATTTATACGTCTTGATGAAATCCTCAAAGCGGCTGGAGGAGATAAATGCATGAATCAAGGGCTGATCTGATGTGGCAGCGTCAAATGGAAAGAAGGAGGAGGATGTGTAGTCCTCTGTTGCAATGTCCAGGATGGCGGTTTTGTTGTCCTATCAAGCCATGGTCAGACATCTGCTACTCTGTCAGGCGAAAATGAGCCATGCTCTTACCCCAATGCCTAAACCAAGGATGATACATTTGTCGCCCAATCTAACAATTTTGATCACAAAAGTCAGGCTCGACTGCGGATGGCTGTATCGAAAGTTGTAGCAATGTGGTCCTTGCTGGTTCCAACCTTCCGGCAGCTTTCTTGTGGTGCCGTCGCCTTCTATATAGAATATGAGTGTTTGTTGTTCTTTGCCCGTGTGTGTGTGTGTCTATACCTTGGCGTGCGTCGTCGCCAAGTCCTGCAAAACGAAATCCGACACTGAGCATGATGCTGTGACATGCGGCTGCAATGGCGTCGTATGGACTGGCCAATGCCGCAATGTTTTGGCTGGTGGCATGGATAATGACTGAAGGATCCAGTAGGTTCTTCTCTTGCTGTGCTGACATGATTGTTTTGTAATGAAACAAAAGACAAGCGAGCGACTCGTAATCAAGGCTGAGTAATGCAAAACTGAGTCTACACACAGTGCAACGTGACGTTGGCAAAGCACTACGGTTCACATTTGGATAATGGAAAAAACATCGCTTTGGGCTGTTGTACGCTTGAGCTGCTCCTCCCCCCATTGTGATTTCTTGGGACTTATGGAATGGCATGTGGTTACTTCTTATTTAGCAGCCCGTTTTATCAACCGTATTTAATCGCACTCGACATCATCTCTCTTTTCTTTTACATTCCATTTTGTTACCTTACTACCACCTTTTTACTACTGCCATCATCCCCACATACACACATAGACTCCGCCAATGACCAACGCTTTCTCCTCAGTGTTGTCCTTGAAGAGGAACAGATCAACGAGCACATCCAAAGCGCACAGTGTTGGCTCGTCTGAGCCTGTGAGCAAGCTATCGAGATTGAAGTCAGGGCTCAACATCTTCTCCAAGATATCAGACGCCATCACCCAGCACCAGCAAGACCACCAGCAGTTCAACCACTATACCAAGCGCACATCGTTTATAGGAATTTTACAATATTTCCGTAATGATCAAGATACCAGAAACAAATCTCGTTTGCGACGCAAGGCCACCTACGACAGCGATGGATACTACGAGTACCACCAATACCACCAAAAGCTCAACCGAAAGCAGACGGACGCCCGTCAGGCTGAGAGAAACATCCACACCTTGCCTACTCCCCAGGTCAAAAAGCTGACTAGCATCTTGATCAAGCGTAGTGGCACAAACCCCATGAGTCAGCAGCAACAACAACAACATCAGCAGTTGACCAAGGTCAGCTCCAGACGATCAAACGCCACGCATGTGTCTGCATCCAACATCACCATCAACTCTGAAGATCTTACTGCCAAGGAGTTTGCTGACATTGCGGGCATCCGCATCTTGCCTGAAAACGACATTGGAGAAGAAGACGAAGAAAGGTACGACGAGGATCCAGACAGCCTGATTGAGATTGAGCGAAAGTTCAGCAACGGCACCTCGACCGACGACGACATCCACATGCACACAGTATCCACCGCTTCAAAGAGCTATCTGGACTATCTGGACGAGCACCATCGACTGTCAGTGATCAGCTATGTGTCTCTGCAGAGCTACTCCACCAGCAGCAAGCCAAAGATCTGGGACAATGAGTTTTGGCTGAACCCGGAGGAGCATCATCATTACCACCAAAGCAGCAGAATGAGCCGAAGCAACAGCACAGCTACCCATCGATCCAATCATACGACACCCCATGAACCCACCACAGCGAAAAAGCTTCTAGACCGAAAACCAAGCACCGTAGTCGTGGTTGAGCCACCCATTTTGCATGAACTACGCACCAGAAGCAGCGAAAAGAAGGCAGACCAAAATAGCCATTGTGTAATAAAGAAGGGCCGCTTTGAGATCCATCTAGGCGATGGTAATTCAACATCTGGCGAGTCTTCATGTATATTACCGACCACAACAGCGAGCGACCATTCCGATCATCAGCAGACCGCTACGACAACGACGAACACTGCTAGTAGTGAAGGCGTTTTGGAATGGAAGCGGAAAAGAAAAGATCAGGCTTGTTGATAGACCTTATGATTTCCCTCTTGTACAATACCTTATATATACCATCTCATTCATTCATTTCTCTAGTCCCCTTCCAAAAAGATAGATTTTACTATATCAATACGCACAGCATCCATTCTATTATATATACATATACGCATGCAAAATAAAATACAAAAAAGCCTATTTTACGCAATAATAAACATGATATACGGCAATTTGCCTTTTTGTTTTGCCATTTTTCACCATTTTTCATACAATCATATGACATCAATTTCATGCTAATAAGAATAAGGGGCGAGGAGATCTCCCGAATTGACCCTTTCTTTACATGTCAATGCAACAAATGCCTTTCTATTCAAGACAGATCCAAGCATAAACATGCTGAAATGCCTCTCTTTCTTGCTTGGAAATGCACATGTACATGTGTCAAGCCAATATATATGGCTCATATTTGGCTTATTTTGATGCATGTGCACACAAATTATTGAGATGGTCTTGATTGCAATTCTATCAAGCACATTACTTGCTGGTTGCTGTTCTTGTATTCAAGATTGCATTCAGGAGCTGGCAAACCACGGCTTGTTTGTTATTTAGTTCTTTTGGGACAATTTGTAACCAACTTGACATTTGCTACTAGCTTGCATCTCAATGCATATGAATTTTAGGCTGTGTGCTGGTGACCTGATTTACAGAGGTTTTCAGCAGGCCCAATGTAGTAGGTCTTTGGTTGCCAAAGAATCAAATAATAAATCAAGTCATTCCACTTGAAGCTATCTCTCTCTCAGTTTATACTGTTGTCAAAGGAGATTTTAAGGAGCTTTTGTATATATCGCTCTCCAAAAGACTAAATGGTAAATCTCCTTGAACATTGATCTTTCCATGCCCCTGAATTTAGCTCCTGAATAACGAAATACAGCTGCTGACACTTGATTGGAGACGTAATATGACTAAAATTGAGATCAATAGTCCACATACAATGGACTCTCGGTTTAACATCCATGTGCAGTGTACAACACAGAGAATAAGGGGTGCTTTGGCTGCTATGGTGCAAGATGATCCCTATCTCATACTGGGTAGCATTAATTAGAAACACTTTTCTCTTTCTCCCTGTTGCGATTTATAAAGTCATTATTGCACATCATTTGGAATACACCTTTTTATCAGCTTTTCTCCAAAAAATACGTCAAATGAGAGGCTCAGACGATCAAGATTCCTATCCATCCTCATTGGAACTACCAGAACTCGCAACTCCAGAGACCAGCAGCACGCTAAAACCTAGCACATCAACGGAAATGGAGATATTGCAGCACATTGATCCAGCAAACCCGTTTGCCTTCTCGCTGGAGCAAATGACGAGCATTGTAGACCGCAGGTACTTTCAGTTTTTGCAACATGTAGGCGGTATTGAAGGCATTGCCAAAGGACTTCACTCCAACATCAAGTCTGGACTCGACTGGAACGAGGCCAATCTCGCTTACATTCGCATGTTTGATTTACAAAGCAAAAAGAAGCAGCAAGAAGAGGAGGAAGAAGCCTTTTATAATGCCCAGTTTCCGTTGTCAATGCACGATTCAGAGACATTTGTACAGAGAAGACAAGTATTTGGCTCCAATATACTGCCAAGCGTAGAAGAAGTGACATTATTGCAACTCATGTGGGAGTCGTTTCAAGACAAGACATTGGTATAGTAGTAGTAGTCTATAGGATACAGTCAAAACACACACACACACACACGGAGACTGACCCCATGCTACAGATACTGTTGACCATTTCAGCCATGATCTCATTGACAGTAGGTATTTACGAGGATGTTCATACCGTCGAGTACGACGCATTTGGCAACAAGATACCGGGCGTGAAATGGGTGGAAGGTGTAGCCATTATTGTCGCTGTTGTGTTGGTGGTTGTCGTGGGCAGTGTCAATGACTTTCAAAAGGAAAAGCAGTTCCGTAGTCTGAATGCCAAGAAGGATGATCGACATGTATCGGTAAGTGCATACCAGGGAGTGTACGGTGGAGGTTTTTGTGTGCTCAACAGCTGTATGCGTGTGGTGGATATAGGCTATTCGATCTGGCAAGCATGTGCTGCTGTCTGTCTATGATGTGCAAGTCGGCGATATCCTCAAGCTGGAGCCAGGCGACATTGTGTGTGCAGATGGCGTGTTTATCGAGGGACACAACCTAAAGTGCGATGAATCAGCAGCGACAGGCGAATCCGATGCAGTGCGAAAACTCACCTGGCAAGAATGCTACCACTATCAACAACCAACACAAGCACAGCGCCACTCGTTTCAGTCGCTGGTCTGTATATCCGAAGAGGATTTCATGGCGCACAAGGAGCCGACGAGAAGCAGCAGTGATGCGTTTGACGAGAGACAGCCTGATCCTTTTTTGATTTCAGGGTCCAAGATCATTGAGGGTGTTTGCAGCTACCTGGTGACAGCCATTGGGCCCAACTCCTTCCATGGACGCACACTGATGGCTCTTCGCACCAAAGATGAAAACACACCGCTGCAAGACAAGCTGGATGTGCTGGCGACCAGCATTGCCAAGTGCGGTTTAGGCGCTGCTGTGTTTCTATTGTCCATGCTACTCATACGCAGCATCGTGGGTTACGCAACCGGAAGCCTGTCCTCCGTGCCTTCAGACGTGGTCTCTCACATTATGCAAATCCTGATCACAACAGTTACGGTTATTGTGGTTGCCGTGCCAGAGGGGCTACCACTGGCTGTTACTTTGGGTAAATTAGAAAACCCCCCTACTAAACATTGCACAACTCAATCTTTTGTGGTAATTTATAGCTTTGGCCTACGCTACACAGAGAATGTTAAAGGACAACAACCTCGTGCGCGTGTTGGCAGCGTGTGAAACCATGGGCAACGCGACCACCATCTGTTCAGACAAGACAGGTACCTTGACACAGAATCGCATGGCTGTGGTCGCGGGTACCTTTGGCTCCAGCTTCCGATTTCTCAGAGACCCGCCCGCATCCAGATCAGACCTCATTGATATCACTCATGTCAAGTCCAAGATGCCTCACGCGGTGCGCAATGTCATCAACCAAGCCATGGCTGTCAACTCGACCGCCTTTCAAAACACCAATGCTGTAGGCGACACCTCTTTGGTCGGCAACAAGACAGAAACAGCCATGCTGAACTTTGCACAAGAGCACATGGGATCAGAGCCGTTTGAACTACTGCGCACCTGCTGGCAGGTAGAAGCTGTGTTTCCATTCAGCTCCTCACGCAAGGCCATGGCTACCGTGATTCGCATTCCAACAGCAGGCGCTCCCATTTACCGTGTGCATCTGAAGGGTGCTTCTGAACTGCTGCTCAGCAAGTGCGCCCGTATTGTGTCAATGCATGATCCGTCCTATCGCCATCAAGACGCACAGCACACGGCAAACCAGTACGACATTGCAACACGCACCATGACAACAGAAAACAAGAGCAGAATGTCCAAGATCATACAGAGCTACGCCACTCGCTGCTTGCGAACACTGGCCATTTGCTACCAAGACTTTGAGAGCTGGCCCACACACACCAAAATTGAGCAGGTGATTGACCGTGGTGGACTAACACTGCTCGGTATCGTCGGCATTGAGGATCCATTGCGCTCGGGCGTTGCTGAAGCAGTGTCAGCGTGTCAACGGGCGGGTGTCTTTGTCAGAATGGTAACAGGCGACAACATGCTGACTGCAAAGTCCATTGCGCGTCAGTGCGGCATCTACTCGTACGGCTCCATTGCCATGGATGGACCGGCATTTCGACAATTGAGCACCGCAGAGCGCTTGCAAGTGCTTCCAAGGCTGTCTGTGCTGGCAAGATCAAGCCCAGAAGATAAGCGGCTGCTGGTCAACGCTTTGCGAGACACAGGTGAGATTGTAGCAGTGACAGGTGATGGCACCAACGATGGACCTGCTCTCAAGGCAGCAGACGTGGGATTCAGTATGGGTATCGCAGGCACAGAGGTAGCCAAAGAGGCGTCCAGCATCATCCTGATGGACGACAACTTTTCCAGCATTGTGCGCGCCATCTCATGGGGCCGATGTGTCAATGACTCGGTCAAGAAGTTTCTGCAATTCCAGTTGACCATCAACATCACAGCGGTCATGCTCACCATCTTCTCCGCCATCGTCAGCAGCAAGCAAAAGTCAGTGCTCTCTGCGGTGCAGCTGTTGTGGGTGAACTTGATCATGGACACATTTGCTGCCTTGGCGCTGGCCACGGATCCGCCTTCCCCTGATCTACTGAACCGACTGCCAGAAGCGCGAACAGCACCGTTGATAGACACCTGCATGTGGAAAATGATCATAGGCCAATCCATCTATCAGCTCGGTGTCATTTTAGTACTGCTGTACACGGACATTCTCCACCTGAGCCACGATGTAGCAACATTGCAGACTGTCATTTTCACCACATTTGTGTTTTGCCAGATATTCAATGAAGTCAAGTAAGTGATGTCATGTACGCACATGTAGCCATTCCATCTCAACTCATTGTATGGATCCATAGCTGCCGACGCATAGACAACCAACTCAACATCTTCAAGGGGATCTATCAAAACAAGTTCTTTATGCTGATCTTTTCCATCAGTGTCATTGGCCAGATTGTCATTGTTTGCTACGGCGGAACAGCGTTCCAAACGGTGCGATTATCCAAAGCCCATTGGTTTCTCTGCGTCCTTATTGGACTAGCATCCATCCCCATCGGCGTCATGATTCGTTTGGTGCCAGATGGGCTGCTTCAGGTTTCACACAAGCACAAGACGCAGCGGCTGCTTGGGAGGGACCACCATGAATGCAACGCCTACGAGCTGGCAGCATGCAAGGAGCAAAGATCAAGTCGGCCATCAGCTACTACGAATGACCCCTACCAAGGAGGTTTAATTAACTGGTCTCGCATCGTGTAGGTGAATCATCCAATTTGATCCATTTCTATTCGCCGTGACGGAGGGGATTGGTTGGGCGTTGTTTACATTGTTTATATATGTAGATGAAAAGTTCTTTCCTTCCCCTTTTCTTTATACATACATCTAAATTCAATAAATGTCTTTGGAACTTACTGAACTCGTCAAGCGTCCTGGCGCTGGTAGATCTGGCCAACCCGTTCGCGTCAGAGCCAACTTCTTTGAGGTGACCTCCTTCCCTACCCAAAACATCCACCATTACGATGTTACCATTGACCCCATTGACAAACCTCCTGCTGTCTACCGTAACGTCTGGCAAAAGTTTGAAGATAGCAATGGCCAAGGTCTTCTCACTGGTACCAAGACTATCTTTGATGGTCGCAAGAACGTCTTTTCCCCCAAGCCTCTTGATTTAGGTGAAGAGCAAGCCAGAGCCTTTGAGGTAAGAAATCGCCCCATTTTATCAGTAAAAAAAAGAAAAAAAAAATCTCCTTGAAACTCACGCTTGTTTATACATAGATTGACCTTGCTGATGGTGCTGGTGCTGCTCCTGGCGGCAAGCGTCGTACCGACATCTTCAAGATCCGTATCAAGAAGGCTGGTGAAGTCAACATGGAAGAGCTCAGACGCTTCTTGTTGGGCCAATCTGCCTGTACATCCAACTGTCTTACCGGTAAGTTTTGCAATCAAACCAGTCGCGTAGGATATTTATCAAAAAAAGAACACGTAAACTAACCTGCTGCTGCATCTAGCCATCATGGTCCTTGATATCTTGGTTCGCCACGTTCCCTCTACCCTCTATAACACTGTTGGTCGCTCCTTCTTTACTCCTGCTGACAAGAGACCTCTTCCCAATGGTGCTGAAGTCTGGCAAGGTTACTACCAATCCGTCCGTCCTACTGTAGGCAAGATGATGGTCAACATCGACGTCAGCTCCACTGCTTTCTACGAGTCTGGTCCTTTGCCTGAAGTCGTTGCCAAGATCTTGGGTCGTCGTTCTCTTGATGAACTTCGTCGCGGTATCCCTGAACGCGACCTCTCCAAGCTTGAAAAGATCCTCAAGGCCTTGAGAATCCAAGTCGTCCACCGTGGTGAGAAGAAGCTCAAGTACAAGGTCACCAAGCTCACTCCCTCTCCTGCTGACCGCACTGTCTTCAAGGATGAAGCCGGTAACGAAATGACTGTTGCCAACTACTTTGCCAAGCAATACAACAAGCGTCTCGCCTACCCCTTCTTGCCTTGTGTCGTCGTCAAGAAGGACATCTTCTTGCCCATGGAAGTTTGTGAGGTTCTCCCTGGCCAACGTCATCAAAAGAAACTCAATGAGAAGCAAACTGCTGAAATGATCAAGTTCACTTGTCAAAAGCCCAACGTCCGTGCCAACAAGATCAAGCATGGTCTCAGTCTCTTGCAGTACAACAACCCTTACATGCAACAGTTTGGTATGTCTGTCAAGCCCGAGATGGCCGTCATCAACGCCCGTGTCCTCCCTACCCCCAAGATCTCTTATCACGCTTCTTCCCAAGAGGCTGAGTTCGCTCCTCAAGGTGGTGCTTGGAACTTGAGAGGCAAGAAGGTTGCTCAAGGTGCTACCCTCGGTTCTTGGTCCGTTGTCAACTTTGCTGGTGCCGTCCCCATGCCTGCCATCCAACGTTTCATTCGTGAATTGTGTCAAACCTTTGCTGACACTGGTTTGAACGTCGTCAACCGTCAACCCCCTGTCTCCTCTGCTGATCCTCAAGGTAACATTGAGCGTACCCTCAAGGAGGCCTGGTTGAAGGCTGGTAACGCTGCCAAGGCTAACCCTCAATTGATCGTCTGTATCTTGCCCAACACTGGTGTTCCCTTGTATGCTGAAATCAAGCGTATCTCTGATACTATCATTGGTGTCCCCACTCAGTGTGTCCAATCCAAGCACATTGCTGATGCCAAGAAGCAATACTGTGCCAATGTCTGTCTCAAGGTCAACATGAAGTTGGGTGGTATGAACTTGTTCCTTGCTCCTCCTCACATTCCCTTCATTGCCCAAAGACCCACCATTGTCTTGGGTGCCGATGTCACTCACCCTGCTCCTGGCGACATGAACCGTCCTTCCATTGCTGCCCTCGCTGCTTCCATGGATGCTCGTGCTTCAAGATACTCTTCATCTATCCGTGTCCAAGCTAACCGTACTGAAATCATTGCTGATCTTCCCAACATGATCAAGGAGGTCCTCAAGAACTTTTACCAATCTTGTGGTCAAAAGCCTGAAAGAATTCTTTTCTACCGTGATGGTGTCTCTGAGGGTCAATTCAAGCAAGTCATGGACTCTGAAGTTGCTGCCATTCGTGCCGCCTGTGCCTCTCTTGACAAGAACTACAAGCCTACTCTTACCTTCGTCGTCGTCCAAAAGAGACATCATGCCAGATTCTTCCCCATCGAAATGCGTGATGCCGACAGAACTGGTAACTGTAAGCCTGGTACCGTTGTTGACACTGATATCGTCCATCCCTTCGAGTTTGATTTCTTCCTTCAATCTCATGCTGGTTTGCAAGGTACTTCAAGACCTACTCATTACCACGTCCTCTATGATGAGAACAAGTTTACTTCTGATGCCCTCCAAGAGTTGACTTACAACCTCTGTTACATCTATGGTCGTGCCACTCGTGCCGTTTCCATCGTCCCCGCTGCTTACTATGCCGATCTTATCGCAGCTCGTGCCAGATTCCATCGTCGCGGTGAGAACTGGTCTGATACCGATGCCACCTCTGAATCCATGGATTCTGATGCTCAAATGGCCTCTTTCGCTGTCGTCAAGCCTGAATTGCAAAAGGTCATGTACTTTATGTAATCTCTTCCATTCTCTCTATCACTTCATCATCACCAATCGCTTTATTATAACTACCATTCCATGATAATTACAAACAAAACTTCTCTCATTGGTTGCTAAATCTCCTTTGACCCTTGATTGTTTGTGTATAGTGCATCTTTAATCTATCACATTCTTTATTCAAATGTTGAACCTACTTGTTGTACTTTATATTATTGTACATACTTTACAGCATCTGCTTCAAGATAGAATGTAAAACCGCTACCGTTGCTTTGGCATGAAAGGTGTGAATACATGTATACTTCAGCTGCTCTTCTGCTTTCACATGTACAAAGTATATGTGGAATATATCTCTTTGCGTTCATTCTTCCATTGTGTCTACTACTAATCATCTACTAAATACAAATCAAACGGTTGCGTGCAGGCTCAACTAATGTAATGGGTACAGTTTTGACATCTACTCTCCTGTGAAAACTACAAGAAGGATAAATGAAAATATGGCTTGTTTGAATACAAATTGTCGCACGCCTATTAAAATTAGTACCATTTGATCCACAACAATTCAATTCTCTGTATGTACTTGTTGTGAATTCAAAAGACAGGTTGTAGAGAAGGACATTGTAGTGGCAAAGTTTATTTTGCAGTGAATAATGGGCCTTGTTGCTTAAGGAAAATAGATTAATCATTGAATCAGTAATGGGAAGTAAATGTAATATAGTAGAGGTAACAGTAAATGTTTAATGACATGAGAAGATACAACAGTTTTGATCATTGGCAGATTGAAGCCTGCGGAAGGCTGAATCATCCTGAACACACTGCATTCGAGATTTTGTTGTAAGTGTGCTGTCAAACATTGACAGTTTCTGTCATTTTTACCTCTTAAAATGACTCCAACAACCACCAGCTGCTCTAAATTGACATCAAAAAGTCTCTGTAGCATGAAATTTAGCTCACAGCCAAGTTGGACTGTGTCATTTACTTTGAGGATCTCCAAAGATCAGATGGTCATGGCCATGTTTGTTGTGGTATGCATTATTACCTGGCATAAATCCTTGATTTGACTGAAAATACTACTGCAGGTGAAGCTGCTAGGGACAACATGTGAAGCTTTAGAATCTCATTTTTTCTGTCAATTCAAAATACAAATATGACGAAACTAACCCATTTCCGAACAAAGAACGACAGGAAAGAAACACATAAAGGATGGAGGGATTAACTGCTACATCCGCATGTAGTCTATCAGAACGGCGATTGAGTTTAACCTCTAAATCCATCTATTATATAGCACCGCCAGTATTCTGCTACACGTAGCTATTGCTTCAACTCAATATTGGATTCACAAACAACTGAAGTGGACAGCAGATGGCACTACTTTCCATCATAGCTAGGTTTTTAGAAGCTGCATTGAAACACGACAAGTGAGTTTTTGGTATTTTTGAAGGCTTTTAAAGCAAAACATACATAAAGTTTATATTGATTTCTGTCTGATGATATTCAGTGAGTAATCCCAAGATTAGTCTACTGTTTGAGGCATTGTTCAAATCTGTAGCATCAGTTGCCGTAGATATAAATGGCACAAAAGGTGCTTTTCTCAGCCAAATTGACCAAATTCAACGATCAATATGTCGTCTTCCAAGCCCTTCCTGATGCTCGGAGTAGCGCCAAATGATTGCTTTCAACCGCCATATACATCCTGGACCTCTATCTTGAAATTTTTCGGATCGATCCAAATCATCGAAAATTCACGTTTTTTCATGAGGTACCCCTCATGGTTTTTGTTGAAAATCAAACGATCGCAATTTTGTAGGCGAAAACGACACTTTTTACTATGACATATATTAAGTCAAAATGACCGCACAGATGTAAGGTAACCTGTGCAGCTGCTATTTTGAACGTTGTATATGC